>CM067344.1:36570384-36672884 GCA_034190875.2 Urechis unicinctus | reverse complement strand
TTTTCTTGTTGTATAATTGCTTATTGGGTAATTTCTATTCAATTGTGCGTCAAATAAAAAAGGTTGCTTTTAGAGGAATGGGGTTGCATGATGCGCCATTGCAAAACGTTTTGCGTATTCAGTATGAATTGATGTCCACCAGCGAGGACCTTCCATCGTGACGACGGTTCAGGAAAATACAAGCACACTAAGTACATGTGCGGTTCAACAATGATTGAGATGTCCGTACTGAACCATTCAATTATCCGTATATCATGCAAGTTCCAGCTTTAAGCACCATACTACTATTTGCTTTTATCACCATGGTTCTTTCGAGAAGTGCCAGTATATATATATATATATACCCTTATCGCCAGTGAACAACTGCCTGACGGTAGCGCGCCACTGGCGAGGGATAAAGCGTGTAATTTATCAGCTTTAGTCTAGGGTTTCTGGGCTTGATAACGGTGTAATAAATATAGTTTCAGCTATATCAAGACTACAAAAACCATTTGTTCGTCTTATCGTGGACATCAAGCATCACTGCTCGAAGCAAATGCATAAATTTTGTATTCCCGGAAGATTTCGATATTGTAGTAAGCACTGTTTGTTGTCTGCGTTGGTTATCGACGCCTTAACATCGTAACGAACGTGATTGTTAATACATATGCGCTGGATACAAAGCCCAGTGTCGACCTTATCTATATCATTGCAGAGACCTGCAGAATTGCTACTGAACAAAACGAATGTCGTGAATCGACAAACTATTATTTTTTTTTTTTTTATAGCGAACAGTCGTTTTGTGGGTATGTTTCAATACTTGAATGTTTGACTGACTGTGGAAAATGTGAAAGTGTCGACAGTCACATGTTGGCATACATAACGTATGGTTTAATTGGGTCCGACTGTCCTTACTTTCGCTCAGGAATGTGGTTTGGACATGAATCAATTTGTTTTAAACTCGATTTGATATGGAACTTAAAATCATCTGGGTATTGCAAATTCAATAGTTAAGCTTTTGCCTTTGTTGGTTACAAGAGTAAAGGCCGTCTTATACGGTCTTTTTTACCATCACAACGGCAATAATAGATAACATTCTGTCGTAAATTGTGCCTTTGCCCGAGGACCTAATGCTCCGACCTTGATGTATATTCCCCAAAGATATCATGGACTATACCATTAAAACCGAATTCTATTAAGCATTGTCTAGGAATCTGATGTTTATTGACTGTCGTCATCTTCTACTCTTTAGGACTCAATAATGATGTCCTAAGACTCATTCAAAATAGAGTCATACACCGGGGCCTCTCACATACTGACACATCACCCAACGAGAGTTGTAAGAACATGACAAAATGGATTTTAATTAAAAAACTAGATCGCTATTTATGGGGAAGATTTGGTCTAGCCGAGAATGCAAAACATTCATATAGCACCAGGATGATCCCACACGATTCATATCAATAATTGGTATTTTATTACGGCTGTTGACGACAATGGCTGATAGATGAGCCTTAACGACGCGGGTGAATGTTACACCATCACTCGAATATAGAAACTTCTTCACTTTTTTTTCCCATGGAGCATTAATTGCTAATTGGGGAAATTTTACTCTAGAACGAAACATAGTTTGATGATAGTCCAAAACTATAAATCTTAGGTCAATGAAAGTAAATATATCAGTTTGCTTGACTAGCTCAAGACAATGGTTTGTCTGAATGTAACGTCAGTAACCAAGATAAGATGAAACATGAGCTCTCACGTGACTTGATTGAATGAGGTGATATTGTCATTATGATGGATGGGGTCATCATAATTATTGGACGCCGCCTTTTATCCAAACGATTCATTGGTGTCACGACCCCTGTAGCCTCATTCTTATTTTCACGATGTGGGGATGAAGCTCGTTTTATAACTAATTGGGTTCAACTCTTGCGTTTTGCAGGTACTTTGCGCTAACCAGTGTCATCGCTTGTCCAAATCAACCTGATGCGGATGACTCAGACACGATAGTCTAGAGAAATGCGAATTAATCAGGCATTATATGAAAGTTTAATTATACTACAGAAACGCCTAGCAGTAAAGTAAATATGTATTAGCTAAGATACAGTCAGTTACCTATGTAACGTATCGACAAATAGACTTTTGCTTGAGAGAACTATAAAATCAATGGCCATTTTTTGAAAGTTGCAATGGTACTGCTAGTAATGGTAAGAATTGTATAAGCAATCTTATCGCATGGCACCCTACTCTCAGCCAATCAGAGCTCGCGAAAAAGCTCGGTCTTTTTCCCATATCACCTCAAACGTACAGTTTGCCATGCCGTGTCGATATTCACCGAGAAACAACTTCACTTGAGATGGTCCCCCACAGAGCACCGCTGCTCTAGCATGGCAACACTACGGAGGTTCTCAATATCACGCACACTTTAAAAGTCTTAAAACGAAGGTTTTCTCAAGAGTCATTTGCTTGCCAGCCGCTAATCTGGTTGCGTAACGCTCATCGGGAAGTCACGGTATTATCCTATCTCCCCGGAATCATGCTGAGGCGCGAAATTGTAACACCTGCCGAGCCGTGTCTACTGCACTACAGTGTTGCTAACATCAAACAACGGCGAAGTCGGCGGAGCTCTGATTGCCGGAGTTGGGAAGGTTCTGCAAAGTCTCACGCAACAAACTATCGAAGCATATTCTAATCAAATAAACAAACAAGTATAGAAAGAAAAGTATTTATCTAATCATCACTTAAACACAGGCAGCTGAGGCCGAATGGGGGATTAACGGACTACCTCTCATATTTACAGGTCCCAGGCAGATACCTTACATAACATTATAATTATTAGGAGACAGGTTCACGCTTGATTATCGCGTGTAGGTGCCATCGCGGTAAGTATATTATCGCATGGTTAAGCGGAGGATATGGGGAAAGAACACGAGGACGCGGAGCGAACACGTGGAAATATATCGCTAGATGCAATTGTTACTCTTAAGAGAAAAGACACTGCGTATAAAGATTATTCCAATCTTATGGGTAAGCATTTGTAAGACTAACTACGTTATAATACAGCTACAGAGGCCGTCAGTTCGCGGCGTTGTGATTATAATGGCAACTGCAAAATTCCGTAAAATATTGATGTGATGGTTTGTATTGTGTCAGCCACAATATATTCCAACTCATAATGTGTCTCTTCCAAGCATGCTTATGTGCCTTATTTCAAATATCTTTGTTTATAATGTTGGCTAATGTTGACTAAACTGTGGCACTAGCCAGGACTGTTCCCTGCTCTGGTGGATGTTAATGTGATGCATTTAAGATGGCAATTGACAACCGTTAATTCAACACAATATTGGACAAGCACATATAATTTGCACACACCACTTTACAAGCAACACAAAGAGCAAGATTTACGCTGATGATCTGATTAATACACCGATTAATGACAGATTTTAAAGGACAGTAAGATATAAGCTGCCCTTCCGCTGTATACAATAACAGGCCTGTATTTTAATGATAGGTAGTTACACCATGTGATACCACTTATCACCTGCAAGGCACACGGGATGGAGAGGGGCGCAAATTTACATGGACCTTCGTCGAAATATTGGCGTGATGGATCATATGTTTGATGGAGTAAAAATTAGCATCGTTGCTCCGAAGGTGAATCAGACTCCCTGTCTAAACCCCATAACATAGCCACTCACCACGTGATTTGACAAGCATGTTAATAACACGCGGTGTAACTAGCTGATGCTGTTACTGCAAACGCCGGTTTCATTTCCTGGAAGCTTATCGCGAGTACTGCAACAAATGATAACAAGAAGATTGAAAGATCGCTGACCTCAGGCGGACATGGGTGTTATGATGGCCGTGGCTGTATTATCCGGGGAATACAACTAACTGGCCAAGCCACTTACTCACCGTAACAAATAAGTATAGATAGGTGAACATACTGTTTTATTAATTGCTCAAAATCTATGCAGGTGTTGCCAACGACTGTCTGTAATAATCGCTCAAGCAAGATGCTGGCGGGTAAAATGACAATCACACACTGCTGTTATTAGTGGTATATATATATATATATATATATATATATATATATATATATATATAGATATATATATATATATATATATATATATATATATATATATATATATATATATATATATATATATATATATATATATATATATATATATATATATATATCCCGAAACGAAACTCTTATTATTTTCATTGTATGCTTCCACTGTAACACGTAATTACGTTGTGAATATATATTAAAGGAAAACCTTAATACATAACGTCATCGTCTAATACAAAAATAAGCCCTTGCTTTCACAATTTTTATAGGCCGTGTTAATAAGGCGCATGGCTCTGACAGATACCAGTGTAATCTGCAACCTTCAATGCAATCAGAATAACCGACAGCCACATGATGCGGAGGCAAAACTCAAGCAGACTTTGACCAAACGGATCTTAAAAAGGTGTTATAGTGTTAGATTAGGAAAATAACTATTCCACGGTTTTATTTGGATAAGGGGGAATGAGTGAATTTGGGTATTGTTTTGATCAGCGTGTTATTTGTATTATCGGGACTAGGAGGATCTAGCTGTGTTTGGATTAGTGTGTCATTTGGATTAGAAGAATTAAGTTGATCAGAGTTATATGAAGTCCTAGTTGCTATGAAATCAGCGTGATATGTGGATCTAGGTGCAATGAAATCAAGATTATGCGTGGACATGGGTGCTACGAGATCAGGGTGATATGTGGATCTGGGTGCTATGGGATCAGGGTGATATGTGGATCTGGGTGCTATGGGATCAGGGTGATATGTGGATCTGGGTGCTATGGGATCAGGGTGATATGTGGATCTGGGTGCTATGGGATCAGGGTGATATGTGGATCTGGGTGCTATGATATCAGGGTGATATGTTGATCTGCATGATACGAGATCAGGATGATGTGTGGACCTGGGTGCTTCGAGATCAGGATGATGTGTGGACCTGGGTGCTTCGAGATCAGGGTGATATATGCATCTTAGTGGTATATGGATAAAAGTGGTATGTGGGTGAGATGAAAGTGATTGGGGTTAGCGATAGACCCGTGACTGCGGTTGAAGTCATAATACACTGAACATCGGTTTGGGGCGCCTATATTTCACACCATAGGTTGGCTGAGTCATGTAAGCACTGTCATGATATACTAACCATGCAGCAAAGAGGCTGCATTGCTGTCGCCAAAATGAATATTGATAGAAACGGTTCATTTAATTGTTTTCAGTGTCATGCATATGTAAGGAGAGGTGATCTGTGACGCGTGTTGGAATCCCACATTAAGCACTGATGTTCGACTGTGTTATGGCAACCCCAAACCTACCAAGCCTACCAGTAGCCAATATGTGGCATTTTACCGAACCCACGACAATACAACGTTTTAAAAGCTGAGGGTTTTTACGTGATGCGAATAAAACTATAGATGAATACGCTGAATCTGTTGGGTGTTCGCACAACTGCTTGCATAGTATTGTCGTGCGCAATTGGTGATAAAACGTCGAGGTGATGCTCCACACAGACATCGTCCCAAAGTCATTTTTCAAATCTGCTTATCAAATTAAGATTCCCAATCCCGAAAACGGTTCTGTGTTTGGCGTCATGGAGTATCATGAAATATGCGTTAATTTGATTTGGTTTGTTTTATGTGCTGGAATTTGTGGCTGAACCAACGGCAATACCTAATCCTATTCAGCAAACACACTGTGCTCATTCCATTACCGTAACCAATTTTTCATCTACTACCATCGATATCAACGGCAGATGTATACAGCACTTGTATGAGCAGTTGTAGCATGATAATGATCGACCAGTTAGGCTAATTAAAGTGAAAAAAACCTGTACGTCTGATGGTTTGCGTCATACAATCAGTTAAGTCAGGATTTGATTTGCATTGAAAGTTACATTGAAGATTGGCTATGTATTATTTTAAAATGAGTCATAAAGTAGGCAATATCTCTCCCTAATAAATCCCAATTCAGTCTTGTGCAATATATACTACGCTAATACTGTTGCACTTGGCTTTTGTAGAAATGCTTCAAAAAGGTTATAATGTTGGTCAGGGTGGTACGTGGCTAGATGGTCACAGTATTATCAAAGACGAAATTTCCATCCTGTAGATTTGCTTGGATGGGTCGTGTCGGGCGTTTCAATGATAGCCGCGTCGTTTACGAATTTTCTGTAAACTCGACTGTTTTTCCTGCTGCCTTTTACACTTCGTCTCATGGCATATTTATTACACGAGTACTAATGGGCTCAGGCCATGTGGTAGATAATTGCTTATATAATACCTATGTTTTGTTTTATTCCAAATGTAGAAGTATTGGACCATTGGGAACCCTGGTGGCATTTTGCAAATGTGTTTGTGATAAACACATTTGCAAAAATGTTAAAGACACAAGCCAATGTGTGTTTTCTTTGCCGTATGATATTACAATATAGGCATAGTCATATTATTAGGCCAAGATTAAAATCGTCGAAACACAATGTTGGCAAGGGTGTATGCATCCTAATTATTCACCTGGACTTGACCAGAACTGATGATATTCTAACACACCTGAATTATACTTGATGTGACATCAGTTACCGGTAGTAACATAAGATATTGCCAGCTAACGTGTCAATAAGTTGACAAGGGAAGCTTAATTATGTGTAATATACCTAGTTCCAAACGCGACAGGTACACACTGCCTATACGACTGATCAGAAACTCTGACCATGTTTACATCAAGTTATTAGTGAAATTGTTCTGCTCGATCTAATAAGTTGTCTCAAAAAACAGAACTTTTATCAAGCGTTTGTTTCCACAGCAGTATTGAAACACAATGCAGTCTCTGTCGCCAGGTGTGATGATGTGGCAGGTGGTTGGCCGCCAGAAAATAGCCCATCCACTTTGCCTTTGTCGCTTATTGTTACCAAATGGGCCACGTAATTGCGAGGCGAGAGGCTCACTATAGAGGCAAGAGGTGTTGTACGTTTTCAGGGGATGTACATAATCATTTTGGACCGATATTTCATCCCATTAGGAACACGTAAATTGTAAATTGGGAAGAACGTTGCCACATACTAATGAGCAATGAGTAATCAACTAGTGAGCCTCATGGTGTAAGATAGGATGTTTTGTAACATAAATGGTTGTTGGCTCAATGATTTCTCTTTGTGATGCCAGTTGTGGCCATTTCGTCATCATAACCAATTATGAGGCCAGCGAGGATTTAATTATGGACCATGGGTCAAATTAATAGTCAGGCGTCTTCTTTGGTTGACTTGGCGCTCAAGCGGCCGAAGTATAGTGACAGTATTAACATATACCAGTAAAGCCAATGGTTTTGGCACAATAGCGTCACTAAATTCGTTTCACGATGCGTATTTGCGAGCATATAACTGGTAAGGTCTCTTCTCAAGCTAACCCAGCACCAGTACACCCTGTTATACACAAATGTCTATCATGGCATCCCATACTGAGCTACATGCAGATATGTCACATTTGTTGTTCTATAGTTTGCCTCTCTACCGGGCCGTTTCCCCAGTAGCCATTTTGTATACAATTACTGCTCCTAATAAAGTTGGAGAATTAAACTGCATTGTGTACTTGAGTGTCTTGACTGAAGTATGTGCTTGTGAGGATAGTACCCACTTCATGTCGCAGAGGGTCTTAAATAACGAACAGCCTGTTAAAACAAAAGCCAGCTCTTTTCTGAGGGACGATAAAGCCAGCGGTGAAGGAATCTATGATTAAAGGAACGATTTTGCGCTTTGTCCACTTTTCTCTCTATCTTTGAGTTTTAGCTGTGTATGGCCATATGTTGTCAGGGTACGTAGTTCGATGATATTGGCTCCCGAGTTCTTTAAAAACATACTTATGTATGTGTCCATGAATGACATGGGTGTCAGCGGAGGTGAGTATCAATACATTATATAAACGGCATGTAGTTTTAAGTCACTTAAACACAACGATCCTCACTGTTATCAACTCCCCATCCATCCGTCAGGAGCTTTGGAAGTATCATTGTGAGGATTTGTTAAGAACGATAAATTTTCAACTTCATTTTCAATTATGCTTCGAGAGTTCCCTGCGCTAAATCGTCGGTAAAATCCCTGCACTTGATTAATTATTTGTATAAAGGCACAAAAACACAGTTTATGAGGTAAGCGAATTGACATAAACGTGCTGCATAAAGCTCTGAATGCACGATGAATCAGACACGCTGACTGTTTTCATCTCGTAATCAGTCGAATCGTCTTGCAGTAAAACGTTACAGTAAAGCTAAGCATACAGGGAATTGAGTGCTTCTATTGGATGATCTAGTCGTAGCATTTGGTTGGGATTAATACTGCAACATGCGATTGAGTTTGAAGCCTGTTTATACTCCACTAAAACAATCACAAAGAACCACAACGAATTTTAATACTACTACTTCCCAACACTCCCAGCACCGATATCCAAAATTGTCATTCAAGGTCGCTGTTGAAATTCTTATTTGCTAGTGTGACCAGCAGCGGTGCATAGGTGAGTTTCTTATGAAGTACTCCAAGCCCGATAGTTTTCACGTGTCCTTAATCCAGGATGATGATGAAAAAGACTCCCTTAAGGCTTGCCTTGGTTATAAAGTGCTTTTATATTGCTCTCATGCCCTGTCAATTGCTTTCTATCTAGAACTAAAGACTTCATCCAGACTATAAATGCACATTGTGTGACAGTAAGAGGAGGCTCTGCTTGGTTTAAATCGCCGACCAATTGGCAATTTGCGACAAAGAGGCAGAAATAATTCTATATTCACAATTATCCCCGACGTTATTGTGCATTTCGGTCCATCAGATTATTTACAACATCTGTGCATGCTAAAATTATTACATTCCATGCGATTTGTTTTGTGACAGCCAGACACAATGCTGCAAAATGGCCACATTGAATTACCTGCGCAAAAACGGATATGTTGTCTCATTACGATTTGTAAAGCACCATAGTATTCGAAACGTCTAAGCGTGTATGTGAGGTAATTACTTAGACTGTTGTTTCGTGATCAGCGTACCATTTCGGCTTTCATTTCTAGGAACCCGATCACTACATTGCAAAAAATGCCAAAAGAAATAATATTGCTATTATAGGCAGCACTGACGTCATGCGATGCTTACAGTGGTTATTTCAAATTAGCAGTTCGTGCTCCTAATGCCAGGATAATATAGCTAATTGGCTGAGCAGACAACCTTGAAGCGCACTGCTTACATGTAATTTGATTCTAATAGACTATGTTATACTTTTTTTCAAAAACTATTTCTAATAACGTACATATAGATACAGCACAAACGCGCAGATATATATATATATATATATATATATATATATATATATATATATATATATATATATATATATATATATATATATATATATATATATATATCTATATGTGCGTATTAGAAATGTATCGTATTTTTGTGTAAAATAATAGAGCTATCCTCATCATTATTGACCCACAATTCATGTCCAGTGTGGGCGCATGGCGCATCGATACCAATGCTCCACGCCCAAGAGGGCTACATTGTAATTATTAGAGAGATAAAAATTGCATTGCGGCACATGAAATCATCGTTTAGATGGGTGTCTTTTGGTTCTGCTGGCGGCTTTCCAAATCAAGGTGCTTGATATAGATCTGTGTGCTGTGTGAATTTAGAATGTTGTCAATCAGCATGCTATATGGAACAGGAGGCTGCGCACATAAAGCACCGATGTTCATCGGGGCGTTATGTGGATCTCAGAGCTATGTGTATTATATTGAACGCTATTATAGGGAACAGGCTATTACGTTGATTAGGGAATTATGTGGATCACAGATCAGACGTTCAAATACAGACTAGACGCCAATGAAAAACTGTTTATCTAGCCTACTGCCTCATTGCGATTTCCATCTTGTGCATGGATTATTTTATTCAGGAGTGTTATGTCCTCTGACTTATATCAAATGGCATAGTCGCCACAATAGTCATTCATCGTAAAACTCTTTTGATTCACACAACAATATATAGCATAATTTGTCCGTAACGAACACCATGGGGAATTTTGCAAAATTTTTTTTTGACGTGATGTGTCGAATGATTAAGACACAAAGTGGTTTACCTTTCCTCAACCATTTCATATTATTATATTAGAATACATTATTAATGGAGGCTTATAATGGTGAAATGATAATGCTAATATTTATGAATTCTAACTATGAAATGTTTAAATATTAACTCACTTTTTCTTTCACTTCCAACTATGACAAGTCAAGGATTTGACAATAGAATTTATATGCAATGTACCATGAACTGAACTGGACTGGTGGGCACTATGCACTGTTCTTGTAATGAATCGGACACTTTGATCCTTTTTACACCATGTTGTCAAAAAAACTGTTCTTTTGCGTATAATAATATCTCTGTCGCCAGGTGTGTTGGTGTGACAGGTGGTTAGAGAGGGTAATTGTTGTCAAATTGTAGGCCTGCCGTCCTGAGTTAAGATGCTAATTATACAAGCATAAAAGGTATTAAGCGGGTTTATCTCAGATGATGTGAATGATCATTATGTAGCTGATTTTAGATTTTATCGCTGTACCATGCTAGTGATTATATGTTAAATAGCATGTATAAAAACCGAAAAATAGGAAAACGTTATTTTTTTGTGCAGTACCTTGTACCGAACTAGACCGGTAAACACGTGGCACGGTCCATACAAAGATTCGGACACATTGATCAATTTATACCACGTTATCAGTAAAGATGGTATGCTCCGTCTTATAACACACTTTCTGATGCTTCTATGGATCACATCTGGCTGCAAAGCCTACGTCAATATACATTGTGTTGATTGATTAAATACCACTCCGTGAAACAACTTGTAACGAATGGAGGGAGATAACAGTCAGTGTGGATATTTAAATGCATGCATTTATTTTGTGTATAATATGAACGTTCTTTCTGCATTTTGTGGTTGAACTATTTTGGCAAAAACGATTTAATGCGAGGCGTCAGCATCCATAACAAAATATTCGGATGCTCTACATCAATTGAGACAATGTGACATCCGACAAGTCATGTGCGTGCGACGTGAGTGGATTACATGGACAAGTGTTTGTATGGGTAAGATAATGTGTGCGTGCGAGCTGTTTTAGCGAGTAAGCAATCATGCCTGTCACAATGATCTTTTGTATAGAAAGTGAGGCAGGAAATTGATTAACAAACTCATTAAAGTTTATGATGAAAGTCTGTTACATTGCGCTTACAAATAATTTCCTATTCAATCTTGCGCAATATCCTTATTTTCTCAAACAATCCCACGGCCCGCCCCACATCAGTCAAGCATCATGGTAACTGGCCAAATCATAAGCATTAATGCAAATTGATAGAAAAGCTAATTAATGTGAGCAAATATCTTTTCCCGAATAATTTCTATGTATGACACCCAATCCCATTCATCGGACAAGCTTAAGTTGTATATAGTTCTGAATATAGTTCTGAACGACTTTTCGTCTCCAGTGGATTATTTTGACATCTGAGTTGAAAATGTTTTTCCCAAAAAGTCATAAATGATTGTCATGGAGTGACCAGACGCTGTTTTCTGGTGATATCTACGCATGATTTACCTATTGATTCAAACGTAACCACTGATTTTTTGCTTTAAAGATCAATGTATTAAACCACTAGTAGGTTATCGTGCGGAGACGGGTGCTTATGTTTATTGCATGTCACACGAACACAACCGTCCCCTCCTCCTTTGACTCATCATCCATTGTCCATAAGGAGAGTGAGTGATATTAATGCACCATGCCCACCAAGAAACTTATATAGGGTAATTAATACAGACGTAAAACTATCATTTCCACACACTAATGATAATTTAGAGATGTCTGCCAGTCAGTTGTACTGAGGAGTTGCAGAGTGTTCCGGAATCAGAATATTGTGTGAGATGCCTGCTATGTTGATTATGGCTCGTTGCTGATCAAGTACTATGCAAATCAGGGTGTTACGTGGATCGAGGTGGTAAATAGACCTCTGCTGAAAAGGGTGCGATATGGGTCTTGGTTATATGTGAATCAGGCTATTATGTGAATCCAGGTGCTATATCGATCTGAAAGCTATGTAGATCAAAGCGTAATGCTGATAATGATGCTATGTAGATCATAATGCTATGATGATAAAAGGGTCATATTGATCTGGATGCTATGTTATCAGTGTGTTTGATAATCAAAGAGCAAGAAGGCCACATTGAGCCTTAGCATCAAACATGTATTCCTGTTTTGACAATGTTAGATATAGTTTATAATGAATGATTTGCAACTTCATCTTGAGTTTTGCTATAATAGATTATTGTACCATCCTGTCGGTAAAGCTATTTTCTTGACCACATGTTTTGCATAACTACATTGTTGCTAAAGTTTCATTGCTTTTCTCAATATCTGATACAATTATAACAAGCGATGGTAAATGACAAGAAAAACGTGACGCTAGTTGGTGCTCTGAATGCACAATTGGTCGGACGCATTGATCATTGATATGTGTCATTCCACTAGAAATGGGATTGGGATTAAATGTTCACAATGCGATTGAGTGTGAGGCAATAATACAGCGAACATCATTGGTTGCAAATATAATCAGAAATTTAATTGATCGGAGCCATGACATCAAGCTGAATAACTATAGTAACGGTGCATTTCTTTCAGAACCATTTATATGCAAGTGGGGATGCTCATGGAAACCAACCAGAATGCGAGAATAAAAGCACACATTGTTGACAGAGGATTGCACTCAAATGCGTTACGGCAAATGGCACCTACCAATCAGACCAGTAGCCATCATGTGGCGTTCATCCCAAATCACAATTAAACAACCTCTTAAAACCTAGCGGAGCGCTAAGTCCTATTCTCTGAACCATGCTAATGCATTACCTCCAAAGATAGTCAGAATATTGGTCAATGAGCCTTGTTCCGAACTCGACAGAAAAGCATGTTCAGGGGCCTAGGCTATGCGATAAATCTGATCCATTCTTTTTCCCTCATTGTTGTCGGAATCTTCCTGTTCGGTATAACAAGGCCCATCTGTCTTATTGAGCAGAAGCTTTGCTAAACACCAGCAAGAAGATCAGAATCATTCTTTGTCGCACTATGCGTTTGCGTGGCAGGCTGTGTTTATTAGTTTGTGCCACGCCCATGCTTGAAAGGTCTTCCAAAAAGCTTTCAGTATAAAGAGCTCTCATATTGCTACCAATGTTTTGTCGTTCTTCCCCGCGATATATAGACTGCATACAGAAAGTCCCCACTTAGTTTAATGTCTATGGAAGCTATGCCGTCATTAAAATGCAGCACTATTGACAATTTGCAACAAAAAAAACACACTGGTTAATTAAGTAATTCGACTGTGGTGTGTCAATAATCACATTCAGGCCAGACATATGGTTATCATATCATTACGAAATCAGTTCCTAATTATTCGCTGCATAAAGATGTATTAGTATTAACGTAAAACACTACACATAGCCTGAGTAATAAATACAAAGCTTAGATGTAATCCACTAATAGTATTTAATTGCAGACTATGGACGACGAAGGTACACTTTACTATATTGCTCTTTCCTTTTATTTTCAGATAGTTGTCGTCCGTTAGTATCATGCAGCGTATCTGTATTCGTGTTTATGCTGGATCCCAAAAGAGCAAACTAAGATGCTTTTTTCATATATGTATCTGTGAATGTATGATATATTATGATAGATTAGCATTATAAATCTCATAATCTTAAGAAAATGATGTCACTTATTGCTATTGAGTACTTTTAACTGAAACTAGACTTTCTACCGCATGTAGCACATACAGCAACAAACAGTACAGCACATGTGTTAAAGTGCTACGAAGCAACCTGAGGCGGCAATGAGATTAGGGAACAAATGACCTACTTGCACAACCTGATAGCTCTATAAATGAACGAGTTTCGTTTCTAAGGTAGACCTCCGGCATTCGTGTGGATGTATTCGACAATAAAACTAAAGCTTGTAAAACATGAAGGGTGCACATTTGTCGCTGAAATTGTATGACTGGCAGTTGTTTTGCTAATTGCTAATTCTGTGTTGTGATTATATGATAACGGAATTGGCAATAATGCATAACTTCACTGACTTACATAAAACAAACACCATTTGATCATAACTTTGGTTACTGTTCTTGATAACGGTATTGTAACTTTGGGGCTGGAGGTGTTTTTTATCCGCAGAAGCGGTACATTGGTACATTAAAAGTGCAGTGCAATCATTGTTATATTGCTCCACTACGCGTGTTGTCTGTTCATCAACGTTAAGATTTCGTTTCTGAATACTTGGTTTGGCACGCAAATATACAGTAACAGGCTTCTGGGGATATGTGACTGTTGCCAAATGAAGTGCTCATATCCTTTCCCTCGACACCATTAAAACCACTACTTGATGGAAATGCGCCATTTTCTGGGTTTAAAGCCTGAAGTGGTCAGCTTGAGCCCAAGATTTATGAACTAGCAGGATCCGTTTCGCTGATGATAAAATACACCACAGTGAGCGGCCACCGCCACACATGCATACAAATGTACATTTTCAACTGCACAAAAGGAAGTATTATTCTAAGAATATATTCTGCATTACTTCGTTGCGCTCCTTCTGCAAAACATGGATATCTTGACTAATAATTGAAGAGATAATATTCCATTTAAATTCTATTCATAATGTTTACTTACTGCAACATTGCCTCTGTTCTACTTAATGGCATGCACTGTTCACATGTAATACGCAAAGGTTCCGTTCGGTATTCAATAAATAAACACTTGCTTCCTGTTGCAAACACATGCTTTAGTTCCGATGTTATGCTGTCCAAAAACCTAATACTGTTGTACAGACGTTTCAATTTGAAATGGTGAAAGTAAATGAAAATGTATATAAAACGTAACAACTGCATATAGGGATAATATTGATATGTATATATCAGTATATATATATATATATATATATATATATATATATATATATATATAGATATATATATATATATATATATATATATATATAGATATATCTCTATAGATATAGATATAGAGAGATCTCTATCTATTCTTAGAGAGAGAGAGATCTATCTATGTATATCTCTGTCTCTCTAGGGAGAGAGAGATCTCCCTCTCTGTCTCTCTCTACCCTCTCTTTATCTCTCTCTCTAAAATCTCTTTTCTCTCAAATCTCTATCCATCTGTATCTAAATCTATCCCTCTATATCTATATCCCTCTATATTGCTCTCTCTACATCTCTATTTCGATCTGTCTATCTCTGTCTCTCTCTTTTTTCTCTCTTTCTTTCTCTCTCTCTTCCTCTCTCTCTCTCTATCTCTCTCTCTCTCCTCTCTCCATCTTTCTCTCTCTTTCTCTCTCTTTTCTCTCCCTCTCTCTCTCTATCCCTATGTCTCTCTCTCTCTCTATCTCTCTCTCTCTATATATCTCTCTTAATATCTATATATACATATCTCTATCGATAGATCTATCTCTATCTTCTATATATTATTTATTATTTATTCTATATATATATATACATATGTGTGTATATACTGATAGGCATCTGGTTCGTGAGGGTCCGATTGTGTTGCGGTAAGCGTGTGTTATCTGATTTGTCATCCAAATAAAAATACTGTGTTTTTGTCACATAATTCAGAGCGACCGGTCGTAATGCTTGCCATTCGCAACAAAAGACTTAGTGATGCATTTATAAACACTAATTGCCTTTCTTTAATGACCGATGAATCCTACTCCTAAGTAAGCATGCTACGGTGGGTATCATCACATATTTAAAATATCTTGTGCCACGCAAACAAAATCATCCTTATCTTTATTGAACAGTACTTCTGCTCAGAGAGAGAGTGACGGGAGTGTGACGCATTGATGTCAATGCATCACGCCCAGGTCTGTTAATCAACATGCTCTGTGGCACTAGAGGTTGCGTAGATAAGGATGCGTTGTGGACCAGAGATGTCATTGGTGGGTGCATTTCATGATTGAGCGATGTGTATGTTATAGAGTACGTTGGTTCATCTGAGTATCTTTCACATATATTCCATTGTGAAATATGTCTTACTTAAGCCAGTCTAGTCTCGGTAAATTCATTCTCATCAGACCAATTACCCATTCAAATCACTCAGTCTGACACAGACCCATTGTTCTCTCGACAGTCGTACAATACCACCCTGCATTAGTTTAATGGTATTGCGAATGTTGATTTCGACAAACAACACGGAACCTACGGCAATTCAACCAAGGGAGTTAGGGCTCTAGCTATTATTGAATCATACTGTAGATTGGTAGAATTAAGGTGTGGGAGCCGAAATACATATTTGTACGTCTGATAGTGTGCATAATAAAATATGTGCTGCCTTAAGCGACCAGAAGCACAAAATAGATTGTTTTAATTAGTGACCAAACCAATGTGACGCCTCACTTCTGTCGAGCACCAGGATAAGTGGCTTGAATCATAAGCATTCGTGCAATTTAAAAGTTTTCATAAACTCAAATAAATGTGTCCAAACAAACTCAGAGCGCTTCTTGGTGGCAACACCTAATGTCATTTAGTGCGAATTGAGCTTGACAAGCTGAGGGCGTTGTCAGGTAACTATAGTTTGGTCATGAAACGTCCGAATGATTGTGCTTTATTGACAAGTTGTTGGTAGATACGCATGATTATCCTACTGATATGTGTTAATTAGCCTATTGATATTGATAAACATAACCAGTATATGCCGTGCTTTAAATATTCAATGAAATGAAGCGCTACGTTACAATGAGGTAGGTGATTTTATATTATATTAAATGCATGTAGTTTGAAGTCAAACGAGCACAACACTCCTCACAATTATAGACTCATCATCCATTGCTCAGGGTGAAAGCGCTACGTGTTAATATAAACGCACCTTGTGCGTCGAGAGAATTGTATCAGGTAATAAATACAGACACATAACTGTGATTCCCGCACTGGAATGTTTAGCTAGAGTACGTCCATCAGCTATACCGTCCTGTTGCAGGGTGTGTCAAGCAGGATACTATGTGGGTGAGAGGGCTGTGTGGAACGTGAAGCTATAAGGATCAGTATGCGGGTTGACCAAGGCATTACTATGTCAATTATAATGTGATGTGGAATGAGGGGCTATATCGATGGGAGAGATATGTAGACCAATGTGTAGAGTATATCAGGAAGCTACGTAGATCATAATGATATGCATCAGAGTAAACTTGTTTCATGGCTCTTCATTATCTGATGTTGTCATAGAAAGAGATGGCATCGAGTTGACATGAAATCCCAGTTGATAAAGTAATCGACAAAACACGGGGCATATTGCTCCGATTGCACGATGTATTAAACAGACTAAAATTGAATAGATCTCGTTATGGGTTGAACGTCACTTCAATAATAAGCATGCGGGGAATAATCATGCTCTATTTTGACGATCTACAAGGGAGTCGCAACTTAAGATTGAGTTTGAGGTAATAGTACAGCGAACATCACGGGAAACTGACATCTGTCAAAGTCATATGTAATGAACAATTTTGTTGGACGGAGCCGTGCAGTGACAGTCATGATATTCTCCTCACATCTACGTAAATCGATCGCGATCATCAGTATGAATATCGATAGGAAAGGTACATTTTATTTCGTACCATACCATTTATTGGCAAGAAGGGATATTTGCTAAGTAGTCGCTGTGTGGCCGTTCATTGTAGTATACAATTCCTCCAACGAAAGTCAATTCCAAATTGTTGGCAGACATCAATTCGTTCCAATGCGAGTATTCCCAGAGCTGCTTATGTACATTTCCAATGATCTGCTGTTTATCGATACACAGACGAGATACAATATTACTAACTATTGATCGATTTTGGTGGAAATAAAATCGACATAATGCTCCATGCAGGCATCATCGGCAAGTCGTAGTTCACACATGCCTGTTAAATACCACTGAAGTTCTCTGATATGGCTTTGGATGAATGCAATGAAATGTGTGCGTGTGTGACAGGGTGTCCGAATCGGGGACGTAACATAGAGTCTGTCCAACGACAATATGTAGTACCGATATATGACTAAGACCTATCAAACGTCACGATATCGCCGGGAATACTATCGTTGTCATTTGAAATAGTCTTGCCACAGTCATTGCACGTGTTCCATGTGTTGTGGCCTGACATGTCAGGGTACTGTAGTGTTTTATTTGTATGCATTGTATATCACTGGCCGGCTGTAGTATCTACTTTACTGAAATAGACTATCAGTCAAATGTGAGCTGTTGTTTAAAAAAGCTTCTGTTGTCGTTGTTTCGATGCTCACACATCACAAGGTAGCGGAAATTGTCATGAGAAAACGTGAAGCTTATTGTAAGAGAGGATATTTGCTACACACAGTTAGTATTCAAAAGCCTCTTGCAGACAATCAGAAACTCTATGAGGTAGACATGGACTTATGCAAAGCAGATTTGAAGACGTTTTAGTATATTCACTATCCGTCACATTCCAATTTCAACGGGCGCTAATCAGCCTCAATAGCAAGTCGGTCCTGACGTTACTTGACTCAGCTCCTCTTATCCCCAACGTCAAATGGATAATTTATGTAACGTCGCTATTCGACGTTTTTTATACAATGTGATCACGGCGCGAGCAACACTGCCCAAAACTGTATCCCTTTCAAGCGAGCATCTCAACAAACGACATTGTATTGCCAGGTAACATGTTGAAAGCAATATTAGCACTTTTAGGTCTGTGGCTGCATAGCCAGTTAAGAGCGACGTTTGCTGTATCGGTAACAGTAGGCGGCATAGAAAACCTGCGCATTTGCAAGCTTCTCAGTTTGAAACTACCGTTTGCGCATCTGCTGATGCTTAGCTATGCGTGGAAATCGCTAACTAGATGATCTGGTTATCGAATTGGTTAAATGCGCAAAATTAGGTTCAACGCTGCGTGATTCATGAATGTTATTTGTTTGCTATGACAGGCACAAAATTGAAATTAAGTATATTTATGTCATCTTAGCTGTTGTGATATTGTTTATCGTGCGACAGGGATTATGATCATACATCGCACCCTCTATATAGCACTTCAATGTGCCCGTGTCTAGGCTAAATTCAATTGACATTAGACAATACCATTTCTCATATAACAATAGTTTGTGTGATGTACGACGTCAACACACACCACACCACAAACACCACACAAATACGCTTATATATACATACATACTAAACACACACACACACACTTACTACCGCGTACCCAAACTCACTCACTTCCACAGGAAAATACAAATACACCCAAATGGAAGCTATTTACTATTGATGTGATTATAACTCATTCAGTAAAACAGGGAAACATTTATGTATCACAAACACCACACACATACATTCGCTTATCTATAAACAAACATACCAAACAGTAAAACACAAACACATACACACGCACACCCACGACCCCGTACTCACTTTAACAGGCAAACACAACTACACCAAGATGTAGGCCATGAGGAGGTGATTGATTTAACATCTAAACTAACAAGCAATCTGGAAATATTCCGTCAGATACCCTGTATGATATATTTTCACAGGATTAAGACACAAAAGCATTTTTTAACATCTTGGTGGTTCGGGTGGTTTTGCAATCACCAAATATACCACTTTGTTACTAAGGTAAACCTCAGGTCCCATTCATTCCGATGTATTCGTAAATTACAAACCTTAAGCTTATAGCGTATACAGAGAACGCATCTTTTTTGCCATATCCTGATTCGAATCATTCGCTGACATATCATATCTGGCCATTGTTTTACTGACTCCTGGTGGAGTGAATGCATTAGTGGATAACAGTTGATACATCTTTGAACCTAGGAACCCACAAAGGCTTGATAAGAGATGATAGGATGAGATCTACATTTTGTAACTTCAGCCACAGTATACACAGAAATATAGTGAGTTAGATGCGCGGAATCATTTGCAGCCATCGTTTATACGGTTCTCGGTTTTTGGGAGGTGGCGTTTGGCGATACGACAAACTGAAATAGTCAATATGCTGTCCATCGTATCTGTTAATGCCAAATCACAATGCTGAAAACTTGAGGCATATATTTCTTTTCAGCAAATGACGACATTATTTATTTCCTGCTTTACACGTAATAAGGCAGATTCTTAATCTGCCTGATTGCCTTGCACAGAGCTGGAATCATTCATAAACCGTCCATTTATTAACGATTTCCTTCAAATGTCATTCATCTGGCATATATATTGATGTAAATGTTATGAATGATATATAAAAGACATTCACAGAGTAGAGAACCATTACATATCTCCAATCTTGACTTAAAGAAACATAATTACATTAGCAATACTATTAACATCTCTTATATCACACTTATACCCTTTCTAATAAATAAAGAGGACTTCCGTGAAATAATTGCGCAATATATGAGTTGGGTTTATCTGCTTTACGGCCGGCTTGGGAATGAAGTGTCTATATCTACCATTCATGACACCCATTAAACAACTATTGTCCGGTTGGATTACGCCATAGTCTGGGGATAAAGCCCGAATTTATGGTGCATCAGACTGGTGACCTTGACTGAATCATTCGGCCACTAATAACGATCGGCAGTCCAAGCCATTCACTCACACACAGACATGGTGATATGCGCTTATATAAACACATTGATGATATAACCTGACATAAACATAATATACTGCAAAACATTGCTGCATGTATTATGTTTTAAACAACACCGTTCGTCTATTTTGACAAATATGCACAGCATTACTCATGTTTGCTCGTCCATTATGCTGCTTCGTTTTATATGTCATTCAATTCGTAAACATAGTGATTAACAATGAGGACAATGCTAGTAAATAGAAACTACATTGAAAAGGAGAAGTAACTGCTAATCTGAATCAACACATCAGTCTGATCTATAGCTGCATGCACATCGGTGATTAACAATGAGGACAATGCTAGTGTATAGGCACTACATTGAAAAGGAGAAGTAACAGATAATATGAATTATCATAGCAGTCTGATCTATGGCTGCATGCACATCGGAAAGTGATTGGGTATTGGGAAATATAGGAGATGATAAATCATGATTATCGAATGTATAACACGGAGAAAATTTGACAGAGGGTGTTCGAGGCCGATTCATGCATTATCAGTACAATACTGGGTTTTGTTATCATTATTGTTTGCGAAACAGCGCAATTAAGAGAACATGTGGACTGTGGCAAACAGCAAGTACAATATTGTCGGTTATGCTATGGCTTTCTTTTGATAGAAATCTCAATGGTCTATGCACAACCTTTCGTAGAATTTGATGTCAGCAGCATAAAATTTATTTGTATTAATATATATATATATATATATATATATATATATATTATATATATATATATATATATATATAGGTATTTATATATAGAGAGAGATATATATTTATATATAGAGACAGAGATAGATATATATCTAAAAAATATAGATAAATACATAGATATTTATATATATATATAACATATATCTATACATACACAGATACACATATAGAGATAGATATATAGATAGAGATATAGGGGATAGATCTCTAGAGGATATATTTTTTTCTCTTATTCTATATATTTATCTTTCTCTTTATCTCTCTCTATATAGATCTCTCTATCTCTCTCTCTCTCTATATATCTCTCTCTCTATCTCTCTCTCTCTCTCTCTCTCTCTATATCTATCTCTCTCTCTCTCTCTCTCTCTCTATCTATCTCTCTATATATCTATATATATATATCTATATATATATATATATATATATATATATATCTATCAAAGTTAGACACGGCAATAAAATACACAGGGAGGAAATATCACTCTGATCATTTTTTCATTCACACATTATATTGTTTATTTAAGGCTAATTTAATTGATGTATGAATGTGTTGGATCATGTTGTAATTAAGAAATACATGACGCTCCATCAAATGCATGGAATCTAGTTTGGCTCATATATAAAAGTCAACTGTAAAGTAGAATTCGATTTGACGACGATTGCTTAACCATTGGCTTATTATGAGGATAAAATGGGGAAAGCTGAATAAAACATTTTCTTTAATGAACTAGTGGCGTTAGAGTCGGCACCGTTTGAGGTCAAAAGACTTAAAGTGGTAAACGCATTATGTTACACCTAGGAGCTAAAAATCGTTGTGGCAGTGACTCCCTACAGAGGGAATACATTAGTCGTCCTCACGTGGGGCCAAGGCTCTAACGAGGGTGTTTTTATAACGCTTTCTTATGCAAGCTTAACCGATTGACTTATGTTAACTAAGATAAACACTAGTAAACACTGGCAGCTATGGAAGCTCAAACTAACCCACATTCATCGAGTAAAATACAAACACCGACAATTTAATATATACGTACATGCCCACAGCAGTACCCACGCCCAGATACATATACCATATATACACACACCCTCAGGGTGATAGATTGCTAAGTTGCTACTATAGAATACTAATTGGTTAGATTGTGTCAATAATTCAGCTCCAATTAGTGCGATTTGGTCATTCTATCAAGGTGGCAAGGGCAGATTTGTCTTGTGCACATAATCTAGCACCATGTGTATGACAAATACGTGAATATAGCATTGAGATAAATCTTGACAATCCCATCCCATTCTGTATTGCTCTGCAAATATCATATGTCGATTAGATTAACGAAAATTTGCTGTTGGTTTTTACTGCGGATAGCGTAAGAATATAAAAATAGTGAAAGCAGACTTAATGAAGGCTCACGTACCAAGTATTGGATTGGCGAAGGTGTGTGACCGTTGTCAAGCGTCTTAGATTTACAGCATGATTCTGGTTCCAAGCCTTACATTTCATTCCGATCTCATAACCGGAAATTTAGGACTGGATTTGCTTGACTAAAAGAAGGAGAAATCTGTTTATACCCTAGCAAATCTATCTTGTATGCTGAATGCTGAATGAAGGCTGCTGTCATGTATTCGTGAATGTTCACGCAAACGCTGAAAACCAACGCCTGAAATCAATCGTGTTTCTCTATGCGACGCTCAAAACATTCTTCACACACGAGCGACGTTGTTAAGATTCTACAACACATTACTTAACGTACCGTCGACCAGCAGTTTCTTTTACACAATTGATGATTTACAGGCCGAAACTTCCCACAGACAGTGACATTTAATCACCCTCATTCCGCAGTCATACGATGGTAGACCTAAAAAGGAAGCGTTTTATATAACAAAACTTCGTGGACCAATTAAATCAACACCAATATGTGACCCTTGCTCTTTCTAAAACCGGAGAGGACGTGAATTTGTATCCATAGGATGGCACGTGATAGAAGCTACTGGACATACAAAGCTGACAACGGGTCGAGTTTGAGTGATAACACCAGAAGATAGTGGAACTGCGCACGATAATCATTTTACCTGGTGACCACCCGTTTACAAATCTTAGTAAACAGTGTTTAGAGGCTATGTTCATCTATGATTTGGTGTTCCCAATATATAACAGGCCATTGCAAAGCCAGGCAATTAAGAGAGTGTTAAAATCATGTTCTCTCGTTTTATAATTGCCAATGCTGCATTATTTTACAGACAATTGCAATCAATTGTAAACGCTTTGAATTTGACACAGGAAAGGTTGAAGTATCCTGTTAACGTACAGCGAACGTAGCATGAACATAAACGAGTACCCTCACGGCTGGGGCACATATAAATTAGCCTCGATACGTGACGGAGAACTTGATTAATTGATTAAGATGTCCGCCCTGAATCATTCGAATATCAATATATACACCCTGTGCATTCCAGCCTGAAGTACCGTACTGAAGAGTGACTTGATTTCGTTAACATGATTCTATGTTCTGTTTCCGCATGGTTGGTTGATGCTGTTGATTTTGGCGTGAATTTTGCAGTGCTTGTCGCATATTGGTTTGTTGCACTGAGTTGATTACTGGCGATAAATGTGATGCATAAAGTAATGCATTTACTGTGTACTACTAATCAATCCAAGCTATGGGCGTTGCCAAGGCGTAACATTTATCCTATAATTATTGCTAGCAGGTAATGTGTACACATATACATATGTAGGTTTGTGGGGGGTATATATATATACATATATATATATATATATATATATATATATATATATATATATATATATATATATATATATATATATAGAGAGATATATATATGCATATATATAGATATATATATATATATATATATATATATATATATAGATATCTATATAGTTGAGATATATACATATATATATATACATATATATCTATGTATATGTACATATAGTTGATATATATATGTACATATATATATATAAATATGTATATATATTCGTATCTATCTATATATATATGTACATATATATATCAACTATATGTACATATATATATATATATATATACATATATATATAATATATATATATATATAGATATATATATATATATATATATAGTGTACATAGAGGTTGATATATATATGTACATGTATATATATAAATATGTATATATATATTCATATCTATATATATATACATGTACATATATATATTAACTATATGTACATATATATATATATATATATTTATATATATATATAAATATATATATATATATACATATAGTTGATATGTATATATATATATATAGATATGTATATATATATACATATATATATGTATATATATATATATGAATATATATATAAATATATATGTATGTATATGTTCATGTATATAATATATACATATATATTTATATACATATATGCAGAACCTCAGCTGTGCAAAATGCCTGATTTTTAATAAATTCGAAATTGCATAGGATCATTGAATGGCATGTAACACACCTAGTTATACTTTGATTGGGTTGTCTAAAGTTTCTTAAACATCTATTGGGACACAAATGATCATGTCTTTTTTGTTAATTATCGTTAAAGCTTCCATCCGGTTTCAATATGAAGGATTCAACCCATTATAAGATAGCTTCAGTGATGGATGTCGTGAAACAATGCTCACAATACTGAATGTAATGCTGGATTGCCGACATAGAATTGCGCCATTAAATTACTCAATATACTACCACGGTATTGTGGGTCAATGAATGATCGAGTGTCAGAACTTCAGGAACTGCAATAGACAGGTGGTATAATATGTGGATACAACGCAGACGATTGGGCAATAAGACAGAATTTTATGTTATTTGGTTGTTAATTATACAGTCAATGTCGACATACTACGGCGACGGTGTTTTCTGGATGTTGTAAAAAGCAACAGAAGCAGGTACACCAGCATAGATTATAGATAAAATCGAATGTGAGGTCGAATGCAACGAAAAGAGGACCATAGGCTTAAATGCAAATGCGCCATTGGTCCAGACCTTTTTTATTAGGCTCCTGCTTCTGTGCTCAGACTTTATCTCACTCAAATATTAAATATCCTGGTAACAATAACACTTACCTAGTGTTCTCATTTGTATGAACATAAGCACATATGTGTTTATGTTAGTTGTTATTGGCATTTACCACCATTCAGTATGAGCACAAGCGTTGCGATCACATATTCAGATTAAGCATTTCGTAAGTTAATTAAGTCCAAACCAACGTTAAGGCCTCCAACCAAATTCATTTTGCATATGCTAGACACATCGCATGTTTAAAACTATATCAAAAGCCTCAGTAACTTAAATTCACAAAACCCCAACATTCTTGCTATGCTTACAAAATGAGATAAATCATTAATTTTAGTATTGTAATCTGTCCAATGTTTCAACGCATTTTGGAATAACACAAAGAAATAATAATGAATAACCGCGGTTTTGATGCTATTTTTATGGAATCTTCGCCAAGAACCGACTCAAAAACTGGTCGGGGTAGTCTCTTGAACGCTGATCAGAGTGTATAGCGCTGATTAAATCAGGCTTTCAATCCTTAGGTTGTCTATGCAATAGGATTGTGTTGCAAATTACAACATGATAGCCCACAGTGATTTGTGTCTGCCCGTTGAGTTATTATGATTGTGACATCACAGCAACAGCACACATAAACATCCATAGTCGGTATATCGTGTGCAGCACTGCATATATGTTGACCAATAATATGCAAAAACAATCTATTTTTATGGCAGCTTAAAAGATTGCTTATTTTACTGCATATTAACAGCAAACGCTATCTAAATATGCAATGTTATCATATATGTCAAGCTTAATGGGCAAACGATGCATTCAATTAATATGTATTTGGCAAATTCAATAACAGAGTAACCCAGCTGAACCCAACAGATCAGGGAGACAATATTAACGACAACACTAGGCTACCATGATGGAATATTCATAGAGCATCAACCATAGTGCTCGATCATAACAAAGAGTAATATTTAGCTCTTGTGATGTGTCCTTACATCATGAAGCAATCACCATTAGTGTCCCCAACACTGCATCAGTCAGAAACACAGTACCCTGGGAGTGACGTTTTTGACAGGTGGTGTAATTGTTTCCCTGTGTCACACCCACGTTGTTTGTATGCTAACCCACAATCGATACAAGACCATAAACACTGGCCTAAGTTATGAAGAGAAAGTGTTATGCTTGAATTTTTCAGTGACTTCATTACGCATACACATCACAGTAAGGTAAATTTGTTACAACCGCAATCCTAAAAACGGATGAATAGTTTTATGTCGCCGAGTGTATTCTACTGTGCTGGACACAATCAATGCTCTGGGGATTTCTAGGATCACGCAGAGCTAAATAAAGCTTCGTGGTGGTGTCATGACGAGAGAATGTCAATCCTCCCTTGTGACTTAACGGCCCTCTTAAAAGCCTCATCTATTTAGAATGCAAAAACTGTCAGACAGGTGATGTCAGATATCAATTCGACATTTGATTGCACATTAAGGATGATATCCTTCTTCTCAAGTATCATACATAGGCTCTCTGATTAGGGAGTGTATGCAAAATGGTGACATTGACGGCAACAATTTGATGTTCATCAATGATTTGCATAAACTGTGATTTTACTGTCATATTTTCGATGCCACGCCTTTATCCCTTAAAGGCGAACGATGTACTCAATGACTACAATATATGTGGAAACTACCCATAACCTATTAGTGGTGTGTATGAATAAGTTGGACGTTAACCAATCCATATGAATAAAGTAAAATATCTGTTGACGGCATTGTAAGTACAATATTTTGTCCTCTTGTGTAAGTAGTTTATATTACCAAATAGATACAACCCATTTATTGAGTGGTAAATATAATGTTATCGCATCCCTTCATAAATCACATGTCACATGATATGATCCTCATGAGTGTAGATCGGCAGCCTCGAAAACCTGACACCAAAAAGTACAATATTGGTGCATATATATGACCATACAATCTTGTTCTATTATCCATCAGGTATGTCGCATTTAATTGACACTTATTGTGAATTGTATTGGCTCTGTCGCATTTAATTGACATTTATTGAGAAATGTTTCGTTTCGGTTGCATTTAATTGACACTTGTTGAGAATTGATCTGTAGCTGGGCGTGGGAATGCTAACATTTAATTATCTGCATCTGTTTTTCCTTTGCATAATTATATAGTTATATTTTTTTTTCGTTGCGTTGATACCGATGCGAAACAGTGTTTATCTGTATGTGTATTATGTGTATTTCCCTCGATTGATGTGTTTCAGTGGAAATGATGTGCGACTTTGTACATGCCTGCATGTAATTTCCTGCTTGCAATACAGATACCGCGGCTCCATAGTGAATGCGTACCGGAAAAACAATGGCTGCATTTCTTATCTTTTATGTTTCATTTAATACAGGATATGCGTCCGATATTTGCATTCGCAACGGAAGTTGATCTATCTAGCATTGGTATCTACATCATGTGATAGGTTTTAAGTTAAGTCAGCGGTTTCCTCTGGGAAGATAGATTGACGATAACGTATTGATATTGCGGGGGATATTGCTATCTGTTATTACCAATGTGATGGTATATAGGTATGGTAAATCGTATTTAATGTTCAGCAATCATTCTGATGACCAAGTAAGACTGTGGCCAAAAAGATAATACTCTCCCAAGCAAGTCACAATGCATTGATATGATCAGGTTATAATAAATCAGTGCAATTGCTGTAAAAATATGTAAACCTAACATCTTTCTGTGTTATTTTCAGATGAAACTGGTAGTTGATTCCACATACATACGATACTATCGGCTGCAATATCCACGGTAGCCGTAAGACCAAATGGTTTATGGTGGACATTTGGATCCATTTATGTGGTTGTCTGCAGACGTAGACTCAGACTTGTTTCATATTCCACTTATCTGGACAATGGTTCAGCGCTGTTTAGTTGAAAGCTGCAACTGATGCTCGACAAAGCTTTGCAAATTATATATTCACTCAGTTGCATGTAAATTGGTCTTGTAGGGCACGATCGTTTTCTGTAAGTCTCATTAGAAATTCATTAGTATGCATTTATTCTATAGTTGTTCTGGTATGTCATTTGTTAAAACGGTACAAGCTTTTAATTAATGAATTTATTGTACACTTAAATAAGTATTCAGCTTTCACCATAGAAAACGAAAGAGCTTAAACTGCCTAAAAGAAACTATGGTTAAACACATGAAATGTCCCAGTACACTAAATACAATGCAAAACGTTTCCTATCTTGTCGCAAACACATCAAAATTCAAGGCAGAAAGTTAACACAATTAATTAAAAGAACCTGTACTCTTTTCCCACAGCTGTGGGGTACACAATCGTGTCATCGACACGCGCATTTAAGGAAAAAACGATTTCAATGAAAACGTTTTGATCGAAGGCCTTCTACAACATCCTGACCGAAGAAATTGCGCTAAACATATTTCACCAAAACGTTACACAGTTGTACTTACCACGCTCTCGCTGGAATATAACATTTTATCAACAAGCGTGGGCAGGAGCTGCAGTGCTATACAACACTATTGCTTTAATATTATTGATTCACTGAAATATTAATGTACCGTACAACAAACATTGATAGCCAATCCAAAAATTGCTCCATACAGTTATAGAAAATTACTCACGGTGGTCTGATTTGAGCCAATTCATTTACTCCATGGGAGGACAATAAAAAACTACCATCCGTTACAAATGCATGAATATTAACGGTTATTCATTCAGATCTCATTTAAGTTATGACGAAACAAATGTGTACTGATACCATGACCTGCAGTAAATAGATTATCTGCCAGCAAATCCTCATCGCACATCCGACTCATTACTGAGCTCTGCATCGATGTGATCCAAGTACTGTTGCAATGCCGCACATAAAGAGTGTGCTTGTTACAAACGGACAGATTGAGTTTAATCTTACGCTGATATATTCTAGTATCATTCGATTTAACAACACAAATTGTAGGCGGTAGCACCAATAGTTATTTCAGGGCTTGCTTATTGTTTCTATCTAGTTTTGATATTTATATTCAAGTGAAGATACGGATGCAGAATTCAGATGCTGTTTATAAACGAAGTACCTATTCTACTGTACAATAACCATGATAAAGTAGAATATGAATTGAATGACTCATTTGAAACCAATTGCTGAGAGTGCCATTCAACATCAGTTACCGAATGCTGCAAATTATGATGTTCCTATCAATTTCCGATTTTAATGTAATCCTAAATCACATTGTTTGCAATTATATCTTATTTTGATATTTACAAACTTAAAGTGTGGCAGCGTTTACTTGTTATTTGTTGGTTTTCACACTCCATACTTTAAATTAAGCATATGTACAATATTATTTATTTATTATCAATCATTGTGTCTATTGATAACATTATATTTAGATAAACCTAATCTATATTCTTCGATATAACGAGTCATGTTGTCCTTATCACAGAGTCAAGCCCAGAATTCCTGAAATTCAAAAAAGCAAACCAGCAAATATTACAAGCATATCAAAACATCATTGACAAATTGAGTTTAAAACTTGCTTCTACCTCATATCTTAGCAAACCCCCAACGACGCCAATGCAAACAATGATAATCGGTACGTGATGGTCTAATCGAAGCTAGTAGAAAGTCTGTGAAGCATATGGGACTGTGAACATACTCTCAAACTATCAAAAACGGAGGTTAAATAATCATGGATTGATTCAGCAGAGGAATTTCCGTTTTATGACCTATATAAATATATGAATACTGGTTAAATGACAAACTTCACCGTAATACACAGTGAAGTTGGTCCCAGTAATGTGTGTTCGTAAAAGACATCAAAGAAAAATTAGATCGAACAATCTACATATTTGACCCCCATCGTCTATTGTTAGACCATTGCAATGTGCTTTGTGATCAATCTGCAACAGATGAGAACCGCCTGTAACCCTCTCTGTGGAACCGTCAGTCAGTGCCACGCCCAGGTTTGTTCACAAACTATAAATATAAAACTACCTTCGTGAACACAGCGATCTAACTAGGGTAACAAGTATCTGCATGATGACAATCTCTTAAATCTCCACACCCACCCCCACCACCCTCCCCTTGATATCACGTGCTGTATAGAATGTCTGAGTCAATAACTGCATGGTTAGTGAGAAGCTGGTATAACACTTTTTGTAAACAGTGTCTTTTATATAAGCCGTTTAGCCAATTGGCTGTGTTAGCTCTACATTACAGACACGAACAACTGTTTTCTAGATCAATGATGTGCAAATTGCTTGACGTCAGCGCCCTTTATAAAAACCGACGCCGTTTCGTTGTATTCACAGCGTACAATGCAGCTTCCAGGAAATGAATGCGACAAAAATGCACTGGTTATTTAAAAATTGTCGCATCCATGTACGCGTCATTTTGCATTTCGCATTTGTTGAGTGGCAAGGCTTTGGCATTTAGTTTAGAATGTCTGATTTATTCTACACAACCGTGCTAATTTCCTCCATATAACAATTGACCACTTTGCTCAACGGTTTGTCTCTAAGGCTCCACGCCCATGGCTAGCAAGTAACGAATGGTAGGTATCCAATACGTTTCAAATGACACCTGTATGTAACAGGTGCCTCTATCAATGCATTAGGCTATTGAATGTATACACTAGTACAAACGTCTAATCTGTCTTTCTCAAAATGGCAAGCCTGGCCATCCACTCCTCCCGATTATGCAAACAAAGCAATGTTGCGATATATCCAGCGTATAGGCCAAAACGATGTGATTAAAATACCAAGACCAATGTCAATATGTCCATGAAAAAACATAACGCTGATTTAATGCCGATAAAAATGACACCAACCCAAAGCTGCTGTTTTGTATAAATAATAACCATACCGCGAACAATTGTTGATAACCAAGTACTAGCTTCCATCTATATATACCCTGTTCCCCAATCTAAATTACATTGAGCTGTAATCAAGGGCGTTAATGAATTTATGTATCCCATCGGAATCATGATAAGACCAGATATACCCTACGGAAATGGCGGCCAGGATATCTCGTTATTTCCCTATTTGTAGGTTATTCCGGGTGATAAATCGTTGTTACACAATTTCATCACTGAAATATTAATCAGTTGTGTTTGGAATATGATAATGTTTAATGAATATCGCACGTACGTGTATGTGTTTGTGTGTGTGTTTTTCCATGTTCGTAGGTGTTTGCGTGTTTGTAGGTGTTTATGTGAAGTATGTTTAATTTTTGAGAACATATGAGTTTGTGTGTGATTTTGTGAGCGTGTATGTTTGAAGTGTGTGTGTGTTTGTGTGTGTGTGTGTGTTGGGTGTGTGTGTGTGTGTGTGTGTGTGTGTGTGCGCGCGCGCGCGCGTGTGTGTGTGTGTGTGTGTGTGTGTGTGTGTGTGTGTGTGTGTGTGTGGTGTGTGTGTGTGTGTGTGTGTGTGTGTGTGTGTGTCTCTATATATATATATATATATATATATATATATATATATATATATATATATATATATATATATATATATATATATATATATATATATATATATATATAAACTGGTACAGTTTGCCAGTTTATCACGTTACTCTACCTTTGCAGAATATGCGTTAATGAGCTCGACAGAAAAGCATGTTCAGGGGCACAGTCTATGCAATAAATCAGATCCTTTCTTTTTCCTCATTGTTGTCGGAATCTTCCTGTTCGGTATAACAAGGCCTATCTGACTTATTGAGCAGTAGCTTTGCTAAACACCAGCAAGAAGATCAGAATCATTCTTTGTCGCTCTATGCGTTTGCGTGGCAGGCTTTTATTTATTGTGTTTATTAGTTTGTGCCAAGCCCATGCTTTGAAGGTCTTTCAAAAAGCTTTGACTATAAAGAGCTCTCATATTGCTCCCAATGGTTTTCCACGTGATGTATAGACTGCATGCAGATAAGAAGTCCCCACTTTGGTTAATGTCTATGGAAGCTATGCCGTCATTTAAATGCCGCACTATTGACAATTTGCCACAAAAAAACAATGCTTTACTCACATCAGTGAATTTGATTACATTTGTTATTTCAACAATATTGCAGCTAACGTAATGCAGCAACTTTTCGGCATCGAATAACCTATGCAACAGCGGGTATGCACTTACATGTCATCTTTTGACGACAAGCAGGACAATTTCTGAATCGTCACGTGCGTGCATGTGAGGTGAATACAATGACATGCTTTCGTTTGTGATCGGCGCACCATGTTTCTCGGAAGCTATTTAGCAGCATGGCAAAGAACTACATTAGTATTTTTTAGAGAGCACTGAAGTCATGCAATGTTAACAGTGCTGCCTTTCAAATTAGCTGTTTGTGTTTCTAACAGCAGGGTCAAATGGAAAACAGACCAGGCCGCCTACCTTCAAACACACTGGTTAACTGAGTAATCCGACTGTACTGTGTCGATACTCACTTTCAGGCCAGACATATGGTAATCATATCATACCGAAATCAGTTCTTATTATTCGCTGCATAAAGATGTATTAGTATTAACGTAAAACACTACACATAGCCTGAGAAATAAATACAAAGCTTAGATGTAATCCACCAATAATATTTAATTGCAGACTATAGACAACGACGGTACACTATACTATATTGCTCTTTCCTTTTATTGTCAGATATATGTCGTCCGTTAGTATCATGCAGTGTATCCGTATTCGTGTTTATGTCGGATCCAAAAAGAGCAAACTAAGATGCTTTTTCATACATGTATCTTTGAATGTATGATATATTGTGATAGATTAGAATTATAAATCTCATAATCTTTAGAGAAGATCTGAATTCGATGTCACTTATTGCTCAAGAGTACTTTTTACTGAAAGTAGGCTGTCTACCGTATGTAGCACACAAAGCAACAAACAGCGCAGCACATGCGTAAAAGCGCTAGGAAGCAACCCCGAGGAAACAATGAAATAGCCATACATTAGGGCACAAATGACTTGCTTGCACAACCTGATAGCTCTGAAATGGTTATTTAAAAAATAAACCAGTTTCGTTACTATGGTAGACCTCTGGCGGTAGCATTCGTGTGGATGTATTCGTAAAAGAGAATTAAACTAAAGCTTATAAATCAAGTAAGGTACGCAGCTTTCTCCATGGAATTATTCGCAGAAATTGTATGTTCGGCAGTTGTTTTGCTAACTGCTAATTTTGTGTTGTGAATATATAATAAAGGAATTGACCTTAATGCGTAACTTTACTTACTAACACAAAAAGAACACCATCCGATCACAACTCTGGATACGGTTCTTGATAAAGGGATTGTCACATCGGGGCCAGAGGTGGTTTTTATCCGCAGAAGCGACATATTGGTACATTAAAGGTGCAGTGCAAATAATCAATCATTGTTATATTGCACTACCCAGCGTGTTGTCTGTTCAGCAACGTTGAGATTTCGTTCCTGAATACTTGATTTTGAAACGCAATCATCGAAGAAATATACTGTAACAGGTTTCTGGGGATATGTGACCTGTTTCCAAATGAAGTGCCCATATCCTTTCTCTCGACACCTATAAAACCCTGTTCGATGGAACTGCGCGATTTTCTGGGTATAAAGCCAGAAGTGGTCAGCTTGAGCGCAAGATTTATGAACTCGCAGGAATCGTTTCGCTGATGATAAAATACTCCACAGTGAGCAGCCACGCCACACACTCATACAAATATACACATTCGACTGCACATAAGGAAGTATTATTCTAGGAATATCTTCTGCTTTGCTTCTTCGCGCTCATTCTATAAAACATGGTTATCTCGACTCGTAGTTGAAGAGATAAAATCCCATTTCTACTCTATTCATAATCTCTACTTACTGCAACATCGCCTCTGTTCTACTCTATGGCATGCAATGTGCACATGTAATTCGCATAGGTTCCGTTTGGTATTCCATAAATACAGACTTGCTTCCTGTTGTAAACACATGCTTCAAGTTGTTTCATGTCCGATGTTATGTCTTTCAAATACCTAATGCTATTGTACAGACGTTGTAGTGGGGAAATTAAATGGAAATGTACATAAAACGTAACCACAGCATATAGGGATATATATATTTATATATAGATATATATGTGTATAAATATATATATGTATAAATAAATATATATATATAGTAGGATAAATATATATATATATATATATATATATATATATATATATATATATATATATATATATATATATATATATATATATATATATATCTATATATATATATATATATATATATATATATATATATATATATATATATATATATATATATATCCGATTGTGTTGCGGTAAGCGTGTGTTATCTTGTTTGTCATTGAAATAAAAATGATGTGATTTTGCCATATAATTCAGAAGGACGAGTCATTTTGGGTCGTTAAGATTACTATTCGCAACAAAAGACTTATTGATCCATTTATAAACTCTAAATGCCTTTCTTTAATGACCGATGAATCATACTTTTAAGTAAGCATGCTTAGATGGGTATCATCACATTTGTGTAATCACGCAAAAAAAAATCATCCTCTTCTTTATTGAACCATAATTGACTGCTCAGGGAGAGTTATGGGAGTGTGACGCATTGATGTCAATGCACCACGCCCAGGTCTGTTAATCAACATGCTATGTGGAACTAGAGGCTGCGTAGATAAGGACACGTTGTTTGGGCTCTAGCTATTATTGAATCATACTGTAGGTTGGTAGAATTAAGGTGATGGGGCCGAAATACAAATTGATACGTCTGATAGTGTGCGTAATGAAATATGGGCTGCCTTAAGCGATCAGAAGCACGAAATAGATTGTTTTAATTAGTGACCAAACCAATGTGACGCCTCACTTCGGTCGAGCACCAGGATAAAAATCATAAGCATTCGTGCAACTTAATAGTTTTCATAAACTCAAATAAATGTGTCTAAACAAACTCAGAGCGCTACTTGGTGGCAACACCTACTGCTATTTAGTTCAAATTGAGCTTGAGGAGCTGAGGGCGTTGTCAGGTAACTATAGTTTGTTCCGATTTTTTTTCGCTTAAGGAAATTAGTGGTTCTTTAAGTCATAAACGATTGTGATTTGATTAACCAGTTGTACGCAGCTACGCATGATTAAGCTACTTATATGCATTGATTATCCTATTGATATTGATAAACATAACTAGTAAATGACTTGCTTTAAAGATTCAATTAAATGATGCACTACGTTAGGAAGTAAGTGATTTTACATCATATTAAATGCATATAGTTTGAATTCAAGCGAACACAACGCTCCACGTTATTATCGACACATCATCCATTGTTAATATTAACGCACCTTGTCCGTCAAGGTAACGGTATCAGGTAATAAATACAGTCACATAACTGTGATTCTCGCACTTGAATCTATAGCTAGAGTACGTCAATCAGTTATACCAATCCGTGGGAGGGTGTGTCAATCAGGATACTATGTGGGTGAGTGGTCTGTGTGGAATGTGATGTGGAATGAGGGGCTATATCGATGGGAGAGATATGTAGACCAATGTGTGAGTATATTAGGATGCTACGCAGATCATTATGATATCAGAGTTAACTTTTTTTATGGCTTTTCATTATCTGATGTTGTTATAGAAGGAGATGGCACGATCTGGTACATTCCATTTCGTACCATACCAGTTATTGGCAAGTAGGGATTTTGCTTACGCGTATTGTGTTACGGCAACGCGTGCACACCATGCAGACAACTAGTCGCTGAGTGGCGTTTTACCCAACCTACGACTTAACCTCTTGAGTCCCGTTCTTTGAAGCCTCCAAAGAAAGTCAATTCAAAATTGATGGCAGACATTATTTGGTTCCAGATTAAAATCGCAGATGTATGAGTCTTCCCAGAGCTGCTTATGTAGATTTACAATGTTCTGCTGTTTATCGATAGACAGACGAGATACAATATTACCAACTACTGGTCGATTTTGGTGGAAAATAAAATGTACATAATGTCCATACAGGCATCATCGGCAAGTCGTACTTCACAAATGCTTGTTAAATACTATATTAGTGTTCTGATATGGCTTCGGATGAATGTTATGAAATATGTGCGTGTGTGACAGGCTGTCCCAATCAGGGGCGTAACATGGAGTCTGTCCAACGGGACGGCATATCGTGACAATATGTAGTACCGATATATGACTAAGACCTATCAACCATCACGATATCGCCGGGAATACTATCGTCGTCCTTTGAAAAAGTCTTGCCACAGGCATTCCATGTGTTCCATGTGTTGTGGCTTGACAAGTCAGGTTTCTATAGTGCATTAACTGTATGCATTGCATATCTCTGGCCGGTTATAGTATCTACTTTACCAAAATAGACTATCAGTCAAATGTGAGCCGTTGTTAAACATAGCTTCTATAGTCTTTGTTTCGATGTTCACACATTGCATGGTAGCGGAAATTATCATGAGAAAACGTGAAGCCTATTATAAGGGGGGATATTTTCTGCACACAGTTAGTATTCAAAAGCCTCTTGCAGACAATCAGAAACTCAACGAGGTTAGCATGGACTTATGCGAAGTAGATTTGAAGAAGTTTTAGTATATTCACTATCCGTCACATTCCAATTTCAACGGGCGCTAATCAGCCCTGATAGCAAGTCGGCTCTGATGTTTCTTGATTCAGCTCCTCTTATCTCCAACGTCAAATGGATAATTCATGTGACGTCGCTGTTCGACGTTTTTATGCAATGTGATCACAGCGCAAGCAACACTGCCCAAAACTATATCCCTTTCAGGTAAGCATCTCAACAAACGACAGTAAAGAGTGACGTTTGCTGTATCAGTAACAGTAGGCGGCATAGAAAACCTGCGCATTTGCAAAGCCTCTCTGTTTGACACTACCGTTTGCGCATCTGCTGATGCTTAGCTATGCGTGGGAATCGCTAATTGGTTAAATGCGCAAAATTAAGTTCAACGCTGTGTGATTCATGAATGTTATTGGTTTGCTATGACAGGCACAAAAGTGAAATTATGTATATTTATATCATCTTAGCTGTTGTGATAGTGTTCATCGTGAGACAGGGATTATGATAATGCATCGTACCCTACATGTAGCGCTGCAATTTGTGCCCGTGTCTAGGCTGAATTCAATTGACATAAGACAATACCATTTATCAAATAACTACATTTTGTATTATCTACGACATCAACACCCACTTGGCCAAAGGGATCGTCTGATCAACAACTACATTATCTATGGATACAATATGTACCATCAAAACAGCTCTTACAAACCTTTGTTTTCAATTTAGCCGCATATTCTTGAGCAGAACACATGCACGACAGTTGTATTTTTCCCATGGGTTTAGTTTCATTCCAATCTGTCCTGACAGCGTTTTTTATGTTAAACGCTACTAGGAAATTTTACGATTCAACAACAGCCGATCGGGATTCTATGGTGCATGAAATAATAAACTAAAATAAATTCATAAATACCTGGGTGCACATCCCATAATGCATCATGTGCAAATGACACACCCCAAAGCAAATCAGTCACTACGATATCTTGCCCAACAAACAATGTATTACTATATTGCAAAACAGCAATATGATACGGATGAATCAAATAAGCGAAATGGCTCTGTAAATAAGCATGTTAGCGTTATTCTGAGGATGAATTGTCTTCCCAGTAGTCTATTGAGACCATAGAGCAGGATTAATGAGAATGTATCGTTCGCGATGGAGTCATTACTGCAGACGCGTATATATGCACAGACGTCGATGCGAATATATCCACTGGTTGCCCATTACATTATGGTATATCGTGAGTCGCATGTTATATATATATATATACCCAGTTTGACCACGTTTATTCGGTTCTATGAATGTCACATCATCTCTTCATATAAAGTATTCAATATTTTATTTTTTATCTTGGTTACGTTGCAAAGCGCCCAGAGCCAACTCGTAAAATGTGCAATGTAATTAAAGGCCCCTATTTAGCTGTGCAATTTGCCCATTAATCATCAACTAACATATCTATCAAAAGCATTTCCAAACGGTTTTTTTCTGTATAGTGTGCATCCCAGTGCAATATGGCATAAAAGATATGATATATGAATCGCTGTTTTCGATAATGAAACACGTCACAACCAGGGCTCATGTATAGATGCCCCATAGTGGTAGTCCCACGAAAATAGCTAGCCTACTGCAATGGATCATTATCTAATAAAATCTAATGCAAATGTATCGTCGTCATCTTCGGTTACTATAGACATGATTATGACTCATTCAGTAAAACACTCTATCACAAACACCACACACATACATATATACGCGTATATATAAATATACATACCAAACAGTAAAAAAAAAAAACACACACACACACACACACACACACACACACACACACACACACACACACACACACACACACACACACACACACACACCCACGTCCGCGTACCCAAACTCACTCACTTCAACGCAAACACAAATACACCCATGTGTAGGTGATTGCGTATATTTCAACAAATTATGGGCACAATGGCAGTGATAAAATTGTATCGATATTGATTTGACATCTAAGCTAAAAGCAATCTGGAAATATTCCGTCAGATGTATGATATATTTTCACAGGATGGTCATTTCATTAAGACACAGAAGCATTTTTCAATATCTTGGTGATTCGGGTTGTTTGGCAACAAATATAACATTTTGTTACTAAGTCCCATTCATTCCGATGTATTCGTAAATTACAAAACTAAAGCTTATAACGTATACAGAGTACACATCTTTTTTGTCATATCCTGATTGGAATCATTCGCTGACATATCATATCTGGCCATTGTTTTATCGGCTCACCACATAATCTTGTTGACATAATGCTGATGATTTGAGGCATATATTTCTTCTGCGTAAACTTTGCCACACTAAGTAAATAACGAATTTATTTAGTTCCTGCTTTAAACTTAATAATGCAGATTCTAAATCTCCCTGATTGCCTTGCACAGAGCTGGAATCACTTAAACACACTCCATGTATAAACGATTTAATTCAGATGTCATTCACCAAGTATATTGATGTAAATGTTGTGAATGATACATACAAGACATTCACAGAGTAAAGAACCATTACATATCTCCAATCTTGACTTAAAGAAAAATCATTACATTAGCATTACAATCAATATCTCTTATATCACACTTAAACCCTTTCTTATGAATAAAGAGAAGAACTTCCGTGAAAAAATTGCGCAATATATGAGTTGGGTTTATCTGCTTTTCGGCCGGCTTGGGAATGAAGTGTCTACATCTACCATTCATGACACCAATTAAACAACTATTGTCCGGTTGGATTACCCCATAGTCTGATAAAGCCCGAATTTATGGTGCATCAGACTGGTGACCTTGACTGAATCATTCGGCCACTAATAACGATCGGCAGTCCAAGCCATTCACTCACAAACAGACATGGTGATATGCGCTTATATAAACACATGGATGATATGACTTGACTTAAACATAATATACTGCAAAACATTGTTGTAAACAACATCGTTCGTCTATTTTGACAAATATATTCACACTGATTTAAAAGAGTTCTTTAGTGATGAGTTGACTTTATTGCCCTGCTAAGATAAGAATTTGATTGTGTAAGATAAGCTTTAATATCAAGTCTGTTGATTTAAATATCAAATATGCACAGCATTTCTCATGTTTGCTCGTCCATTACGCTGCTTTGTTTTATGTCCGTCAATTTGTAAACAAAGTGATTAACAATGAGGACAATGCTAGTGCATAGAAACTACATTGATAAGAGGAAGTAACTTATAATCTGAATTAACACAGTTGTCTGATCTATGGCTGCATGCACATCGGTGATTAACAATGAGGGCAATGCTAGTGTATAGACACTACATTGAAAAGAGGAAGTAACTTATAATCTGAATTAACACAGAAGTCTGATCTATGGCTGCATGCACATCGGTGATTAACAATGAGGGCAATGCTAGTGTATAGACACTACATTGAAAATGAGAAATAACTGTACCCACGACAGTTCGATATACTCTCTTTTACATATTGTTCTATTGCTTTTCTACACCATTAACATTTTTGTTCAAACAATAAGTGATATGAGATGACAAATCAAGCTTATCAAATGTATGACACGGAGATAGTTTGACGGAGATTGTTCGAAGCCGATACAGCACGTCTCACAAAACTAACAGCGCAGATCAAATGTTCTATGACAATACTCGGTTATGTTATATTATTGTTTGCGAAACAACGAGATTGTGTCGAAACAACAAGTACAATGATACAGCACGTCTCACAAAACTAACAGCGCAGAAGCAGTTGCTATCTTCTGATTCAAGCGCGTCACATATTCTGTGTCAATATATATTACAGCTGTCATTTTGTCATCGCATAAAGCTTTTTTGTATATATATATATATATATATATATATATATATATATATACACATAGACGAAAATGTGCCTTTGACGCCATCGAAGCTACATATCGCAAAATATATCGCACTAGTACAGAGTGCTTTAATTGTGTGATTAATTCAGCTTCTTTTGGTTCTATTCGGTCATGTACATGTGGTTTCCGTGTAAGATTGTTCCATCATTTGTGTAGCAAATATATGCGAATCGCATTGACTTGATCTTGTTCAACTCATGCTGTGGTATCAATTCGATGTACGACAAATCAGTGCAGGTTTTTAATGTGGACGCGGCAATAAAATACACAGGAAGGAAATTTTACTCAGATAATTGTTTCTTGTTTCATTCACACATTTTACTTATATAAGGCTAATGTAACATGTAATTGATGTATGAATGAGTGTGATCATGTTTCTATTATAAAAAGTATCAAATGCATGAAATCTTGTACGGCTCATATATAAAAGTCGGTTGTGAAGTCGAATTAGATTTGACGACGACTGTTTAACCATTAGCTTTTTTTATGAGGATAAAATGGGAAAGCTGAATAAAACATTTACCACATCCTGAATGAACTAGTTGAGTTAGTGTCGGCACCGTTGAAGACCAAAAGACTTCACGTGCTACTCGCATAATGTTACACCCATTAGTCGTTGTGGCAGTGACTCCCTACAGAGGGAATGCATTAGGCGTCCTCACGTGGGGCCAATCCACAGCCAGTGTTTTAATAACGCTTTCACAGCAATCTTAACCAATAGACTTATGTCAACTAGGATAAACACTAGAAGACACTGGCAGCTATGCGAGCTCAAACATTCATCGAGAAAAATACAAACACAGACACTTATAAGTACATGCCCACAGCAATACCCACGCCCAGACACAGATACCATTTATATGCACACCCGCAGGGTGATAGATTGCTAAGTTGCTTCTACGATGTAGCTCCTCCATAGAATACTAATTAGTCAGATTGTGTCAATAATTCAGCTGCGATTAGCGCGATTTGGTCATTCCGTCGAGGTGTCAAGGGGAGATTGGTATTGTGCACATAATATAGCATCATGTGTATAACAAATATGTCAATATAGCATTGAGATCAATCTTGACAATCCCTTCCCAATCTGTATTGTTCTGAAAACGTCATATGTCAATTTGATTTACGACAATTCGGTGCTGGTTTTACTGCGGATAGAGTAGGAATATATAAATGCGTAGACGAATGCCCATACGCATTTTCATAGGGAAAGCAGACTTAATGAACGCTGGTGTACTACTTATTGGATTGGCGAAGTTGTGTGACCGTTTAAAATAGCTCAAGCTTCTTTAGAGTAGTAGAACGTGCATAGCTAATAGGTATAAGTCGATTGTAAAGTCGACTAGAGACACACCCAAGTTGCTAATGTAAACTAGGAGGAAAACAGCATGTAACATATGCCACAGCTATAGTCACTAACGTTGGTTGCGAAAAAAATGGCATTGAGCATAACTGAAAAAGCTTCCCAGCGTTACCAATTTGCAAGCAGCTTAGCATATCTAAAATTTCTCAAGTTAAAGCTCTCTGCTTGGCATCAGGTAAAAGGCATACAATTACACACTGCTCTGAGTGTTTAGTTAAGAATGTGCTCTTATGATCTACTCGACATAGCTCTGATTTCGGTCTATGAATGAGGCCATGCTTTAATTACACTGTTTCCGGCTTCCCATGGTTAAACCATAATGGACTATTGCCAAGCGATCTAGCGCAAATTTGTTATTGGGCTACGTGCAACATGGTTCTGGTACCAAGACTTACATCTCATTCCGATTTTATAACCGGATATTCAGGACTGGATTTGCTTGCATACAAGAAAGAGAAATCTCTTTATATCCAAGCATATTTATCTTGTATGCCGAATGTTCGCACAAACTCTGGAAACCAACGCATGAAATCAATCGTGTTTCTCTATGTGGCGCTCAAACCAATCTTGACACACGAGCGACGTTTTGAAACTTCTACAGCACCTTACATAACGTACCTTTGCCCAGTTTTTTCTTTTGAAATGGATGATTTATAGGCAGAAACTTCCCACAGGCTATGACATTTATGCACTTTTATTCCGCAGTCTCACGATGGTAGACCTAAAACAGGAAGCATTATTATTGATGCATTTATCTTGGCGAAAACTCGTGGCAGTGACACATTAGGAAGTTGCGTTTCATAAAACAAAACTTCGGGGACCGATTCCCTACTTCGTTTACAAATTGCATCCATTAAATTAACACCAATATGTGACCCTTGCTATTGCTAAAACCGGACAGGACGTGAATTTGCATCCATAGCATGGCACTTGGTAGAAGCTACTGGACATACGAAGCTGACTACGGGCCGAGCGATGAAACTGCGCGCAAAAGTTATTTCACTTGGTGGCTACCCGTTTACAAATTTTACTAAACAGTGTTCAGAGGCTATGTTCATCTATGATTTGGTGTTCCCAATACAGGTCAGGCATTTAAGAGAGTGTTAAAATCATGTTTTCTCGTTTTAAAATTGCCAATGCTGCATAATTTTACAGACAATCATAATCAAATATAAATGCTTTGAATTTATCACAGAAAAGGATGAAGTATCCTGTTGACGTACAGCGAGCGTAGCATGAATATAAACGTGTACCCTCACGGCTGGGGCACATATAACTCAGCATCGATCCGTGACGGAGAACTTGATTAATTGATTAAGATGTCCGCCCTGAAAAATTCGAATATCTATATTTATACTCTGTGCGTTCCAGCCTCACATACAGTACTGAAGAGGGACTTAATTAACAAGAATGGCATACCAAGTGTCGGTATCTATTCGTTTATTGCCATTAGACCACTGCCTGATGACAGCGCGACATTATCGATGGATGACGCGTTGGATTGACCGGCTTTAGCTTCGGGTTTTCTGGGCTTGTTAATGGCGTCATGCAAATAGCTTCTGCTCTATCTAGACTTCATGGACCGATAGCGCTGGTTCGTCTAACCATGCAAATAATGCCAGACTGCTTGAAACATAGACATACATATTGTTTTCCCACACGATTTCGATACGTAAGTAGGCAGTGCGTTTTTACTGACGCATTATGATTGGCTGTGAGCTGTAAGCAAAAAACAATGGTTTTTGTGCTGTTGGAGATTAATGAAAGTTATATATAAAACGCTTATTTTGACGCAATCTAAGTTTTTATAAAAAAAGAAAAAGAAATATAAATGCATCTTCAGTAGCAACACTTCTGCATAAATGTGTCGTAGGTTAGGTGGCTAATTTTATTTGCTGTGTGGAATACATAAAACGCTCGGTTAAATATAATCTAGGTAATAACAAATGATTTGTAGCCACGTTTAAATGTTCTGTTTCCCCATGGTTTGTTGCACTGAGGTGATTACCGCTGATCAATGTGATCCATTAAGTAACACGAGAGACCCCATACTGTGTACTACCTACCAATCAACCCAAGCTATGGGCGTCGCCAAGGCGTCAAATGAACTAACTAAATTTATCATATAATTATTTGCTAGCATGAGTTCATTGAATGACTCCTCATTTGATTAGTCTATGACATTGTCAGTGTGAACATTGACAATGATTGAACCAAGCGTTAATATTGTCGGATTGGCCATCAGATCAAAACAATTCAACGGAACCATTGCAAACAATATGAACGAAACAAGTTTGTTGCTGGAATCAATAATAACTGCGACATTGACTGCTTCCCCATCAAGCCACTGGTTGTTTATGCTCAATGTTGATTAATGTTATGATTGTCAACTTTACCATTAATTGCAAACCTAAAATAACGATCTAATCTGTACATTAATATGGACCTGCATCGTGGAAATTCTGTAAAAGGGCAATCCTCCTTGTGCCGTAGTTGGTCACAAGAACAACTGCTTTATAGCAATCGTATTTACCTTCACAACAGCCATAACGGATAGCATTATGCCTTGAAATGTACCGCTCTCTGGGGTAGCAATGCTTGATCTTCTGTGTTAAATCCATAATGATAACATTGCCCACACGTCTTTGTCCCTTTACCCAAAACCTATTACACTGGGTTAACTCAACTGCGATGGCGTTTATGAATAACGTACATTCCTTCAAGTATATAATGCAACCCAGTCCTCGTTATGATGTATTAAATGTCAGCACAGATACGATATATGGGCATTGTTATTCGGTTGGCTATCATAATGCAATCAGTGTTACCACATTGGCGCAACCATAACCGAATTATATGATTCCTTTGTCTAGGAATCTCGTGTATATAGGCTGCCGTCAACTTCTGATGCTTGTGAGTCGATAATGACGTCCTGCAACTCATCATGGACCACCAATAGCATCACCCATACACACAACTCATTTATGCTGACACTCAAATATACGCAATATGAACACACCATATTTTCACTTTATTAGTCCAATAACAATGAACATAACTTGACAATATGGATTTAGCTTCAATACTATCGCAAAATTGCAAAAGCAACAGATTCCCAAGACTGAATTTTCAAAAGGAAGATTTGATCTAACCGAGAATGCTTACCGTTCATATCGAGTCATGATCTCGTCATTATCCCACAGGATTATAATCAGCATTGTCGCTCCATATAACGTGACAAAGAGATGGATTATCATCAATACGGTCGTTCCGTATCACACGAGAAAGAGATGGATTATCATCAACATTGTCGCTCCGTATCTCATGAGAAAGAGATGGATTATCATCGACATTATCGCTCCGTATCACATGGGAAAGAGATGGATTATCATCAACATATGCTCCGCCTCACGTGACAAACAGATGGATTATCATCAATACTGTTGCTCCATATCACATGAAAAAGAGATGGTTTAAAACACATTTGTTTTCACGTTGTGACTTAAAATAATAAGGTGATATTGTGGCTGTGATTAATGGGCTGAATGAGATTTTATTGCAATCACTCATCCTTTTACCATAATTCTTGGCTTAACAATGAGGATGAGGCTTGTGCGATATTATGCTTAATCATGTTCAAATGTTGCTTAATGTGGCAACCTCAGTCTGCTATTGTAATTGTTTGCCGGCACCCATCTATGTTAATGTAAGTGACACACAATCATAATCAAGCACATAATCAAGAGGAATACACATATGTGGACATTGGTACGCACGATGCAATCTCACACAAATACACAATCACATATGCAGTAACAGACTCAGGCTATTGAATATCAACGTTCATTTTTAAAATTGACGCAAAACTCTAGCTATATTTCGCACTAACACACATGTCTAGCTATATATTTTGCACTGACGCTCATGATTAGATATCATTTGCACTGACACACATGTCTAGATATAATTACTACTGGTTTACAAGGGAAATCGAACGACAAAATGTTATTCTTACACTTCGAGAAGCAGGAAAACATCTTTTAACTTAGCAAAAGTCCGTCTGCTTGTCAAGTGTTAATGGAACAATCTGATGTATTAAATTATCAAGCCTGTCAATGCAACAAGTTATCTGTTCTCAGCGAGGAAAACTAGTTGGTTATCGATCGTATATCACCTGCATTGGTACACGTGGGCGAGGCGCTCTGACAGGGATGTGGAGTCGAGCCTTTCTGATTTGCGGGTATTTGTAAGTGGAGGGAATTAGCATCGCTGTCTCCAAAGTATTAGAAGATTATTACACAAATAAAGCCTGTGTTAATGCCAGTGCATGGCCACTGAACAAATGTTATTACATCAGTAACTGACAAACCTGCTCTAAATAGGAAAGCGTCATGTCGCTGCACTGTTTGAGCGGTGCAGTTGCTGTAAAAATATTAAAACCTAGAAACGTACAATCAAATTGCTTGTATATCAATGTCCCAGTAAAAATAGGATACCTAACCACGCGCTTTATTTAATCATGGATTGACTGATAAAACTGGCAGTTGATTCCACATACATATGATACTCTAGGCTGCAATATACACGGTAGCCGTAGAACCAAATGGTTTATGGTGGACCTTAAGGTCAATTTATTTGGTCGTCTGCAGACGTAGACTCAGACTTGTTTGACATTCCACTTATCTGGACAATGTATGTAAATTGGTCCTCTATGGCAAGATCGTTTTTTCTGTAAGTCTCATTAATAATTCATTAGCATGCATTTATTCTATATTTATTCTGGTATTTCATTTGTTAAAACGGTACAGGCTTTTAATTAATGCATTTATTTTACACTTAAATAAAGTATTCAGCTTTCACCATAGAAAACGAAAGAGCTTAAATTGCCTAAAAATAACTATGGTTAAACACGTTTCTTATCCTGTCGCAAACACATCAAAATACGAGGCAGTAAGTTAACTCAATTAATTAAAAGAAGCTGTACTCTACTCACACAGATGTGGGATACACAAAAGAGTCATCGACGATGAAAAAGTGTTGATCGAAGGCCTTCTTAAGCATCCTGACCGAAGATAGTGCACCAAACATATTTCACCAAAAAGTTACACAGTTGTACTTATCATGTTCTCACTGGAATATAACATTTCATCAACAAGAGTGGACATGAGCGTCAGTGCTATACAGTACTATTGCTTTAATATTCTTGATTCAGTGAAATATTTATGTACCGTACAACAAACATTGATAGCCAATAAGAAAACCTGCTCCATAAGCAATCATAGAAAATTATTCACTGTGGTCTGATTTGCGACGGACCTATTCATTTGATCCATGGGAGGACAATACAAAACTGCCATGAATTTCATCCGATACTAATGCATAAATATAAACGGTTACTCTTTCAGATCTCCTTTATGTTATGACAAAACGAAAGTGAATTAACACCATGACCTGCAGTAAATAGATTATCTGCCAGCAAAGCCTCATCTCACAACCGACTCATTACTGAGCTCTGACTCGGTGTGTCTTAGTACTGTTGCAATGCCTCACATAAAAAGTATGCTGTTTACAATTGGACATATAGGACAGTGAACAAACTCTTAAGCTCTCAATAATGGAGCTTAACTAAACATGGATTGATTCAGCTGAGGTATTTCCGTAGTTGTTAGACCTATTGCATATGAATGCTGGTTAAATGATTAACTTCACTGCAACACACAGTAAAGTTAGTCCCAGTAAAGTGTGTTCGTAAAAAACATCAAAAAACGATGAATATATATTCGACCTCCAATGTGCTTTGCGACCAATATGCAGCAGATGAGACACGCCTGTTACCCTCTCTGTGGAACCGTCTCTTAGTGTCACAAACAATTAATATACGACTACACAGCTTAAAACTCCACACCCACCCCCACCACCCCACCCCTTGATATCACGTGCATGATAGAATGTCAATAACTGCATGGTAAGCGAGAAGCTGGTATAACACTTTTTGTAAACAGTGTGTCTTTTAACTAAGCCGTTTAGCCAATTAGCTGTGTTAGCTCTGCATTACAGACACGAACAGCTGATGTCAAGAGCAAAAATGTGCAAATTGCTTGACGTCAGCGCCCTTTATAAAAACCGACGCGCAAAGATTGGTCTCTAATTCCACGTTAAAGCTCCACGCCCATTGTTAGCATGTAACGAATGGTAGTTATCTAGTACGTTTCAAATGACACCTGTATGTAACAATGCACAAGCCTTTTGAACTTAAAAAAAACACTGTTACAAACGTCTATCTTTCTTTTTGAAAATGGCCAGCCTGTCTTTCCCCACCTACCGATTATGCAAATAAAGCAGTGTTGCGATACATCCAGCGTATAGGCCAAAACGTTGTGATTAAAATACCAAACCCAATGTCCATGAATAACATGACGCTGATTTAGTGCCTTTAAAAATGACACAACCCATAGCTGCTGTGATGTAAATAATTACCATTCCGCGAATAATTGTTAATAACCAAGGACTAGCCTAACATTTTTGGCTGTTCTGATGCACAGCCATATATTTTCAAATTTTCAGAATAACATCAGTTCGTACACTATTCAGACCGATTCCACGTTTCAGTCACATTTATAATCTATAAGGTGAAGGAGAATATGCAAACTACATGCATATGTCTATATTCATTACTGATGAATAAGTAGTATTGAATGGCATAATTCAATTAGCTTCCATCGTTATACACCCTGTTCCCCAATCTCAACTGCATTGAACCACCCACAATCAATGTTTACGCATCAGGCATTCACACAACAAACCTGTGATTAAGCGTCGTCATCTGACATTCCCTTTGGAAAATGTTGATAATAAATCTCCTTCAGCTGTGATGAAGGGCGTTAATGTATTTATGTATCCCATCGGAATCATGACGAGATTCTGACGCAACAGGAATGCGTTCCCGATCAGACCAGATGTACCCTACGGAAATGGCGGCCAGCATATCTGTCTCGTGATTCTTCATTTGTAGATTATTCTGGATGGTAAATCATAGTTACACCATTTAATCCCTGAAATATTAATCGGTAGTGTTTGGAATATGATGATGTCCCTTGAATCGTTGTTCGTGGGTGTATGCGTGCTTGTAGGTGTTTATGAGAAGTGTGTGTGATTTTTGTGTTACATATGAGTTTGTGTGTGAGTTAGTGAGTGCGCCTGTTTTTTAAAATGTGTGCGTGCGTGTATGAGTGCGTCACATCATTATATTTCTCTGAACCATTTGCAGGACCTCATCGCCAAGTCAAGAGTATCCGAAGATGACAACGGCGTACGGCGGATTCCTAGACAGTGATCCATTGAATTCGGTTTCACATTTGCATGAGACTATCGATGTTGTTTCTTAAAGGGGCCCTGGCTGTCGAGTGAATGATTAGTGGAAAAAAAGTGACCATTCATCATAGTGACCTTGTCATGTGCAGCAGATTTACGAGCGTGTACTAGAGTGCAGAAATATATATATAAGTTTAGATCCGCAATATCAATTGATGCATCTGAGGTTGTTAGTCACATCATCTAATGGACAGTGCTATCTTTGGATGATATGGGTTAAATAAAATGCATGCTTCTCTTTTGACAACGGCACATATAATGACACATCCCAGTATATTGGGATTGATGGGCAAATATATCAATTTGATGCATATTACTTTGCATACATTGGTCAATCTGGTCACCAACCAAGGCATCAACTGTGACGGATAAGGAGAATATTACCATTATATGACATTTCGACAATCGAGGTACTTGAGTTGCATATAATTCAGTGCAATATCCAATTAACTAACATTTGCAAAACTTGTGATATTAAATGATTAATGTCCGTATTACTGAACAGATTTTATCGTTCTATAAGTGGTTAACTAGTTAGCAATCAAGTTGCCCTCAAAGAGAGTTACGAGGATACACTCTTTGTTTTGCTTACCTTCATTCTTTATGTACAATTATCCAGACAAGACAAAACACCTATGCAGTGGTGGAAAGGGTCTAAATTATGACTAATTCAGGCGACATAGGTGTGATACAATTGAACCTTCGCCAAATGATTTTACTCTTTCCAATTAGCAAATTTCCGCTACGAGTAACCCATACAATCACTTCAGCTGCGCATCTTACCAGATATCCTGGATTAACCTTAATCCAGTGCTCAAGAAACTGAGTTCAATGTGTTCCTGTCTCAGTCTTTCATGCTTTATTCCTATTGAGAGTTTTTATATTAAGAGAAAACTGGAAGTTGATTTGGCGTACAACTTCGGAAGACATGGATAACTTATCTCGTAAATTCAATGTCTTCGGTACGATGATCGTGATAAGTACATCATCGTGTCCTGCAACTAATACTTTAGTCAGCCATTTTATATCGGCCGAAATACAAACACAAATTGCATTTCGCTAAGATTGGCTAAATAGGATTCACCCTAAAGTTCTTGGCGACAAACCACAGCAGCGATACGTTATACGTCGATAAAACACGATGTATGCTTATATATTGAAATCTTCCATGCTGGTGGGGGGATATGAATTCCTAGGTTGCCAACTATCAGGCTTGCTGCACCCGGTTTGAGGAAACCAATCGCTGTCGGTCGTAGCGATACGTATCGAGTAGAATTTGGCATCTAAAACGCTATTTATGTGATATCGAGATAAGCACTTCTGAGGATTAAGCTGACAGTTTAATTGCTTTATCCTTCGATGTTCTGCAATCGGACGATAGTTTAGTGGTGAAACCAGAATAGATAACAGCTAGTCTTACGACAATCGTGGTTATCAAAGCAATTCCCACCATAATACCACACCGGAGGCCGTAACGTCTAGAGTATATGGAGGTAGTCAAGGTCCCCTAGCCTGATGGCTGCGGGCGCTGTTTACATGTTACTGATATTCAATAGACTCGCCTTCAGGTCATGGGGACGATAGCGTCTTGAACTGAACAGGCATCCCAGATTTAGAATGCTCCAATGCCGTGTCTCTCGGTCACTCTCGGGTACTTTTGAGTCGTTGTCTCTCATTGGTTGGTTCTACAAGTTCCGAAGAACTTGTCCAACCGGACGAGTGATTTTTATGAGCCGGGCACACATTCTACAACACTACGATTTGTTGTTTCACGCTTAGTGGCACCTTTAATCACACAGTAGGCGAGAGAAGTAGACACACAACTGGTTCTTTTTAACTGACTATTACGTAAACATACTATTGTGCAGCTAAGCGATTAAAGCGCTTGTTGTGGTGCCAATTTGAACTTTTGAGACGCCCCATAATTCCAGAAGACATTCAATGTGTTCTCATTGAACGCAGACCACTACAATGTCCATGACGTCACATAGAACCGAGGGTGCGTATCACAAGCCAGACACGTGCAATTAAGGTCAATCCGGGTCACAACCTTTGCGTTGATTGGTCGCGCCAGTTTAAGACCTTATCTTATCGTAAAATGTAGGGCGAGAAGCGTAGCGGAACCCCTGGAGTCTGGGACGCAGACTAATATGGAGGACCGAATCATTAAAACCGGACAATTATCAATACATACGTCTTTAACATAAAAGGGCAAAGTTGCGTTGTCGTGATATTTGCATTGCACCAGAAACTACGTAGGTTATTATGAAGCAGATGAGGATGCAAACCTAAATGACATTCCAAGGACCGTCGATTTGGGCCGATTTGCTGTATTGCACCTGATGCTCGACAAAATTTGGCATTTGGCTTTGTTGAGCAAGTTTCTTTTGCTGTGAGTTTAGCCCATTAGCCATAGGCCATTGTAACAATAGTCATTTCAATGCGATGTCACAACAATCACGTTTTATGCATTTCCAAATTAGATGGTGAGGGTCTATTACAAAAGGATTAAGTTTTGTGATTAGATAATTAATTAAGAATATAAATCTTCTATCTAGCTTTTACTGCAAAAATAGAAAGAGCTTGAAATTCGCACAAGCTTCCAGTAAATAGCATCCAATTTCACTCTACACTAAATTTAATTTGACAGTCATTGACATTTGCAAAAGGTTTCCTATTTGTTCCGCAATATCTCCGGGGTTTGGAGTGTTAGGAGAGGAAGAGTGGTTTGAAGGGGCTGTCAGGGTGCTATGCGTGCTTTGAGGCAACAGGATGCAAGGCGTCAAAGGTAAGCGCCGTTATCCGATCATATATTTAATGGATTGTGGCTAAAAGAGTTACCAATACGGCACTGTCATAAAAACTGACCTTTTAAAAGCATGATATTCGTCAGACAACCAATGTTCATGTTACAAACGCACAAAAAGAAAATGTGATTTAAACACCCTCTTAAAAGCCTGTCTGGCTTTTTGATGGCCTCATACGAGGAGGGCTAATGCATTCCCCCAATTCAGGGTTCTCTACTTAACCGCTACGAGATTAAACCATCATGAACACACTTTAATTGACATGTCCCATTATATATCTTATTATATATTCACAACGTAACAAGGATATTGTGTTACAGTGGAAGCATACAATGAAAATAATTCCATTTCGGGAAATTTTTAGTGCAATTTATGTACCGGAAAGCAATAAATCCTCGAAAGAGTGTTGAAATCATGCAGACAGAAATTATGTTAAGCTGTTGTCCCTAGACCAGAGAATACCAATTAACTCATTAACCCTTCGCGTTGCATTGAACCCAAATACCATGTCTTGAAGACTACAGCACCCGTGGGTCCTGATCATTGTGTATCGCATGCTTATAAATGTGACCAGAGATCGACCTTAGTGACGAAACTGTATATGTGTTAATAATCGCTGTGCAATTTAAAACATAATCACCGATTTTAGAACAACCCAATTGTTTACGTAAATAATCTGTGTCCCAATTAAATGGCTATCGTATTGCTTCCTCTTGGTAGTTTCGTTATCATTTTGTGTTCGTCAAGCAGTAGTTATCCAAGATGAAACTTTATTCATTAGTAGAAATATTATTAAGAGCATGTCATATCATTAAGCAAATAATTCTTAGGTCTCTGACAACTTCATCATATTCAGATTTTTTCTGAATATATATACATATACATATGTATATAAATATATACATACAGATATATATATATATAAATATATATATATATATATATATATACATATCATTCTTTGTCACATGATGCAGTTGCGTGGCAGGCTGTGTTTATTAGTGTGTGCCACGCCCTTGATTGAAAGGTCGTCCAAAAAGTTTTGACTATAAAGAGCTCTCATATTGCTCCCAATGTGTTGTCGTTCTTCCACGCGATGTATATACTGCATACAGACAAGAGGTCCCCACTTTGGTTAATGTCTATGGAAGCTATGCCGAATTAAGTAATTCGACTGTACTGTGTCGAGACTCACTTTCAGGCCAGACATATGGTAATCATATCATACCGAAATCAGTTCCTAATTATTCGCTGCATAAAGATACATTAGTATTAACGTAAAACACTACACATAGCCTGAGTAATAAATACAAAGCTTAGATGTAATCCACCGATAATATTTAATTGCAGACTATGGACGACGAAGGTACACTTTACTATATTGCTCTTTCCTTTTATTGTCAGATTGTTGTCGTCCGTTAGTATCATGCAGTGTATCTGTATTCGTGTTTATGTCGGATCCAAAAAGAGCAAACTAAGACGCTTTTTCATACATGTATCTTTGAATGTATGATATATTATGATAGATTAGCATTATAAATCTCATAATCTTAAGAGAAAGTCTGAATTCGATGTCACTTATTGCTCAAGAGTACTTTTTACTAAAACTAGGCTTTCTATCGCATTTAGCACACAAAGCAACAAACAGCGCAGCACATGTGTTAAAGCTCTACGAAGCAACCCCGAGGAAGCAATTTGATAGCCATTCAATTAGGTAACAAATGACTTAATTGCATATCCTGATAGCTCTAAAATTGATCGTTATTTTATAAGTGAACCAGTTTCGTTACTAAGGTAGACCTCGGGTTGCATTCGTGTGGATGTGTTCGTAAAAGATAATAAAACTCAAGATTACAAAACATGTAGGGTACACATTTTTCTCCAAGGAAATTGTATGTCCGATAGTGGTTTTGCTAACTGCTAATTATGTGTTGTGAATATATAATGAAAGAATTGACCTTAGTGCATAACTTCACTGACTAACACAAAAAGAACACCATCCGATTTTAACTTACTGTTCTTGATAACGGTATTGTCATTTCGGGGCTAGAGGTGGTTTTTATCCGCAGAATCGGTACATTGGTACATTAAAGGTGCAGTGCAAATAATCAATCATTGTTATATTGCACCACTACGCGTGTTGTCTGTTCAGCAACGTTGATATTTCGTTCCTGAATACTCGGTTTCGCACGCAGTCATCGAAGAAATATACAGTAGCAGGCCTCTGGGGATATGTGACCTGTTGCCAAATAAAGTGTCCACATCCTTTCCCTCGACGCCTTTTAAACCAACTGCGCCATTTTTCTGGATATAAAGCCTGAAGTGGTCAGCTTGAGCCCAAGATTTATGAACTCGCAGGATTCGTTTCGCTGACGATAATATACACCAGAGTGAGCAGCTATCGCCACACACACATACAAATATACACATTCGACTGCACAAAAGGAAGTATTATTCTAGGAATATATTCTGCTTTGCTTCTTCGTGCTCGTTCTGTAAAACATGGATATCTCGACTCGTTCTTGAAAAGATGATATCCCATTTTTATTCTATTCATGATGTTTACTTACTGCAACATCGCATCTGTTCTACTTTAAGGCATACACTGTGCAAATGTAATTCGCATAGGTTCCGTTTGGTATTCTATAAGTAAAGACCTGCTTCCTGTTGTAAACACATGCTTCAAGTTGTAGATACATATATATATATAAATATATATATATATATATATATATATATATATATATATATATGATGCTTATCAGTATATATATATGTATATAAAAAAATTTTATATATATATATGATGCTTATCAGTATATATATGTATATAAAAAAAATTTATATATATATTTATTTATATATATATTTATATATATATATATAGATATATATATATATATCTATATATATATATATATATATATATCTATATATATATCTATATATATCTATATATATATATATATATATCTCTCTATATATATCTCTCTATATATATATATATATATATCTCTATATATATATATACTGGTAGGCATCTGGTTCATAAGGGTCCGATTGTGTGTTATCTATTTTGTCATCGAAATAAAAATGATGTGCTTTTCCCACATAATTCAGAGCGACTGTCATGTTGGGTAGTAATGATTACCATTCGCCACAAAAGACTAATAGATGCATTTATAATCACAAAGTGTCTTTCTTTAATGACCGATGAATCATACTTCTAAGCTAGCATGTTTAGGTGGGTATCATCGAATATTCATAATCAACTTCAAGTTTTATGCCACGCAAACAAAATTATCCTCATCTTTATTGAATCATAATTCACTGCTCAGGGGGAGTGATGGAGTGTTACGCATTGATGTCAATGCACCAGGCCCAGGTCTGTTAATCAACATGCGGAACTAGAGGCTGCGTAGATAGGGATGCGTTGTGCATCAGGGTGCAATGTGGATCTTATTGCAATGTGTATTATTGTATATCATGGATCCAGGTGATGTTGGGGTCAGTGTGCTTTGTGTGGATCATATTGGTGGTTGGCTCACAGTGTTGTGCAAATCGCTAATTGGATCCAGTTGCGTTATTATGTGAAACAGAGTATTTTAGTGGATCAGGGAGCTTTTTGGATCTTCATGGATGTGAGTTTCGGTCATCTAGCCTTAATTTAGTTTTGTGGAGGTACTTAACTACGTCCAATGAAGCTGTGTGCGATATAAAAGTCTTTAATGCATTTGGTTGCATTTTGACTCAAGCGATTTATTGCTTCAACTTGTCAGTATGCATAGCCTACACGACAACAATATGGTATGTGCTACGCCCAGTTAGACAATGTGACATTTGTAGCGTCAAGAGGTTGGTTGATTACACAGACAGGTTTCTGTGTAGGTGTTTTGACGAGTGTGCATTCGTGGCTACCAAATGTCGTGTTTTCTCTGAGAACTGGTGTGTGCATTTCGTGAATGATCGTTGTGTATTCTATAGAGTACGTTGGTGCATTTGAGTATCGTTCACATATTTTCTATTGTGAAATATGTAGTCTCATTTATGCCATCCTTAGCCTCGGTAAAGCCATTCTCATCAGACCATGTACCCATTCAAATGACCAAGCCCATTGTTCGCTCGACAATCGTACAATACCACCCTGCATTTGTTTAATGGTATTGCAAATATTGATTTCGAAAAACAACACGAAAACCTACGGCAATTCAACCAAGAGAGTTGGGGCTCTAGCTATTATTGAATCTTACTGTAGGCTGGTAAAATTTAGGTGTTGGGGCACTTCTGATAGTGTGTGTTATGAAGTATGTGCTGCCTAAGCGATCAGAAGCACAAAATAGATTGTTTCAATTAGTGACCAAACCAACGTCACGCCTCACTTAAGTTAAGCACCAGGATAAGTGGCTTAAATCATAAGCTTTCGTGCAATTTAATAGTTTTTATAAACTCAAATAAATGTGAGCAAACAAACTCAGGGCGCTTTTTGGTTGCAACACCTAATGCCATTTAGTGCGAATTGAGCTTGATAAGCTGAGGGCGTTATTAGATAACTATAGTTTGGACCAATTTTTTTTGCTTAAGGAACATAGTGGTTCTTTAAGTTCTAAACAATTGTGATTTATTGACAAGTTGTAGGCAGCTGCGCATGATTAACCTATTGATATTGATTAGCCTATTGATATTGATAAACATAACCAGTAAATGCCTTGCTTTAAATATTCAATGAAGCACTACGTTAGAAGGAGGTGAGTGAGTTAACGTTATATTAAATGCATGTAATTTGAAGTCAAGCGAACAAAACACTCCTCATTATTACCGACTCATCATCCATTGCTCAGGGTGAGAGCGCTACGTGTTAATATTAACGCACCTCGTCCGACAAGAATTGTAACAGGTAATAAATAATGAGGGGCTATATCGATCGGAGAGATATATAGACCAATGTATAGAGTATATCAGGATGCTACGTAGACCATAATGATATGCATCAGAGTTAACTTGTTTCATGACTTTTGATTATCTGATGTTGTTATAGAAGGAGATGGCACGGAGTTGACAAAATCGACAAAACACGCTGCATATTGCTCCGATTGCACGATGAATTGGCAGACCAATAATGTTTAGATCTCGTTATGAGTTGAACGTCACATCAATAATAAACATGCTCTATTATGACGATCTACAAGGGATTCGCATCATTGTGTTACGGCAACACGTGCGCACCATGCAGACAAGTAGTGGCTGTGTGGCGTTTTACCCCACCTACGATTTAACCTCGTGAGTTCTGTTCCTACTAATGCATTTCCTCCAAAGTAAGCAAAAACTCCAAATTGTTGGCAGACATCAACTGGGTCCAGTTCGAGTATTCGTAGAGCAGCTTATGTAGATTAACAATGATCTGCTGTTTATAGATACACAGACGAGATACAATGCTCTGATATGGCTTGAGATGAATGTAATGAAATGTATGCCTGCGTGACAGGGTGTCCGAATCAGGGACGTAACATGGAGTCCAACGGGCGTGTGGCATATCGTGACAATATGTAGTACCGATATATGACTAAGACGGGAATACTATCGTTGTCCTTTGATATAGTCTTGCCAAGTCAGGGTTCTATAGTACATTAATTGTACGCATTGTATATCACTGGCCGATTGTAGTATCTACTTTACTCAAATAGTCTATCAGTCAAATGTGAGCTGTTGTTAAACAAAGCTTCTGTTGTCATTGTTTCGATGCTCAGACATCGCATGGTAGCAGAAATTGTTATGAAAAAACGTGAAGCTTATTGTAAGAGAGGATATTTTCTGTACATAGTTAGTATTCAAAAGCCTCTCGCATACAAACAGAAAATCAACGAGGTAGGCATGGACTTACGCGAAGCAGATTTGACGACAATTAAGTATATCTTCTATCCGTCACATTCCAATTTCAACGGGCGCTAATCAGCCCTGATAGCAAGTCGGCTCTAATGTTATTTGATGCAGCTCCTCTAATCCCCAACGTCAAATGGATAATTTATGTAACGTCACTATTCGACGTTTTTTATACAATTCGATCACAGCGCAAGAAACACTGCCCAAAACTGTATCCCTTTCAGGCGAGCATCTCAACAAACGACATTGTATTTCCAGGTAACATGTTGAAAGCAATATTAAAACTTCTAGGTCTGTGGCTGCATAGCCATTTAAGAGTGACGTTTTCTGTATCGGTAACAGTAAGCGACGTAGAAAACCTGCGCATTTGCAAAGGCTCTCTGTTTGACACTACCGTATGCGCATCTGCTGATGGTAATCGCTAACTAGATGATCTGGTTATTTAATTTGTTAAATGCGCAAAATTAAGTTCAACGCTGTGTGATGCATGAATGTTAATTGTTTGCCATGACTGGCACAAAAGTGAAATTATATATTGCATCTTAGCTGTTGTGATATTGTTCATCTTGCGACATGGATTATGATCATGCATCGTACCCTACATGTAGCGCTGCAATTTGCCCGTGTCTAGGCTGACCTCAATTGACATAAGACAATACTATTTATCAAATAACTACATTTTGTATTATCTACGACATCAACATCCACTTGGCCAAAGGGAACGTCTGATCAAGAAATAAATTATCAGTGGATACAATATGTATCATCAAAACAGCTCTTACAAACCTTTGTTTTCAATTTAGCCGCATATTCTTGAGCAGAACCCATGCACGACAGTTGTATTTTTCCCATGGGTTTAGTTTCGTTACAATCTGTTCTGTGAGCGTAGTTTACATTGCCCGCTACTAGGAAAATTTTACGATATAACGAAAGGCATACTGCTCCATCACATCAACTGCCGATTGAGATTCTATGGTGCATGAAATATAATACTAGAATAATCTTGGTAGCATGAATGCCTTGGCAAATGACACATCCCATAGCATATCAGTTACTAAGATATTTCGCCTTACAAACAAAGAATTACAAAATTGCAAACTAGCAATATGAGACGGATAAATCAAATAAGCGAAATGTCTCTCTAAATAAGCATATTAGTGATGATATTCTGAGGATGAATTGCCTTGTTTTCCCAGTCTTCCCAGTAGTCCATTGAGATCATAGGGCAGGATTAATGAGAACTGACCGGTAGCGATGGAGTCATGCAGACGTGTATATATGCCCAGACGTCGATTTCCCCTGGTTCCCCATTACATTATGCAATATCGTGAGTAGAAGCGCATGTTATATATATATACCCAGTTCGCACACTTTATTCTGTTCTTTGAATGACACATCAGTCATTATGGGCCAACTTGTACAATCTGCAATGCAATTAAAGGCCCCTATTTAGCTATGCAATTTGCCCATCAATTATCAACTAACATATCTATCAAGTGCATTTCCAAGCGTAACTTATGAACGTTTTTTGTGTAATGTGTGCATCCCAGCACAATATGGCGTAAAAGGTAAAATATATGAATCACTGTTTTCAGAAATGATACACGTCACAACCAGGGCTCATGTATAGATGCCCCATAGTGGTAGCCCATGAAAATAGCCAGCCTACTACAATGGATCATTATCTAAGGATCTAATGCAAATGCACTGTCGTCATCTTCTGTTACTATTGACGTCATTAGGAGGTATTGTTACTCATTCAGTAAAACAGGGAAACGTTTATGTATCACTCTACCACAAACGTCATATACATACATACGCGTATATATACATACATACCAAATACACAAACACACACACACACACACACACACACACACACACACACTCACACACACACGCACACTACCGCGTACCCAAACTTAAACTCACTCACTTCCAAAGGAAAACATCCAAATGGAAGCAAAGTGGAGGCGATTGCGTATCTTTCAACAAATGATGGGCACAATGGCAGTAATAAGTTGATATTGATTTAACATCTAAGCTAACAAGCAATCTGGAAATATTCCTGCATGATATATTTTCAAAGGATGTTATTTTGTTACTAAGGTATACATCAAGTCCCAATTATTCCAATGTATTCGTAAATTACAAAACCCTTTTTTGCTATGTCCTAATTCGAATAATTCGCTAACATATCATATCTGGTCATTGTTTTATCGACTCCCGGTGAAGTTAATGCATAGGTGGATACCAGTTGATAAATCTTTGAACCAACTAAGCATGATTCGAGATGATATGATGAAATCTATATTTTGTAACCTCTGCCACAGTATACACAGAAATATAGTGAGTTAGATATTGGGCTCGCGGAATCATTTTCAGCCATCGTTTCTTCGGTTCTTGGTTTTTGGGAGGTGGCGTTTAACGGTACGACAAACTGAAATAGTCAATATGCTGTGCATCGTATTAGTAAATGGTAAATCATAATGCTGATAATTTGATGCATATATTTCTTCTCAGTAATTTTTTTCCACCTAAAGTAAATGACGACAATATTTAGTTCCTGCTTTAAACGTAATAATGCAGATTCTCAATCTGCCTGAGTGCCTTGCACCGAGCTGGAATCACTTATAAACCGTCCATCTATCAACGATTTCATTCAGATGTCATTCATCAGGCATATATATTGATGTAAATGTTGTGAATGATATATAAAAGACATTCACAGGGTAAAGAACTATTACATATCTCCAATCTAGACTTTAAAAAAAATCATAACATTAGAAATACCATTAATATATCTTACATCACACTTACACCCTTTCTAATAAATAAAGAGAAGGAAATAATTGCGCAATATATGAGTTATGTTTATCTGCTTTACAGCCGGCTTGGGAATGAAGGGCATCGTACCATTCATGACACCCATTAAACAATTATTGTCCGGTTGGATTACCCCATAGTCTGGGGATAAAGCCTGAACCGGTCCTCATGAATAAATGGTGCATAAGACTGGTGACCTTGACTGAATCATTCGGCCACTGATAACGATCGGCAGTCCTAGCCATTCACTCACATACAGACATTATTATATGCGCTTATATAAACACATGGCTGGAATAACCTGACTTAAACATAATATACTGCAAAGCATTGTTTTATGTATTATGTTTCAAACAACATCGTTCGTCTATTTTAACAAATATATTCAAATGCCTCCCCTCATTTTGACGACGATGCAACTTCACACTGATTTAAAAGAGTTCTTTAATGATGAATTTGACTTTATTGCCCTGCTAAGATAGAAATTTGATCTTGTAAGATGAGCTTGATTAACAAGTCTGTTAATTTGAATCTCAAATATGCACAGCATGACTCATGTTGGCTCGTCCATAAAGCTGCTTCGTTTTTATATGTCATTCAATTTTTAAACATAGTGATTAACAATGAGGACAATCCTAGTGTATATAAACTACATTGAAAAGGGGGAAGTAACTGATAATCTGAATTAACACAGCAGTCTGAGCTATAGGCCATTTGGTAACGGATGTATTGCACTCACGACAGTTCGATATACACTCTTTTACATGTATATATTACATAGTAAGACAGTCGCAATATTCTGATTCAAGCGCGTCACATTATCTGCGTCAATATAGTACAAACACAAGAACGAAAATACCACAATGTGCCGCTGACGCGCATCGAAGCTACATATCGTAAAACATATCGCATTAGTACTAGAGTGTTTGGATTGTGTGATATAATTCAGCTTCTGTTAGTTCTATTTGGTCATGTAGATGTGGTTCCCGTGTACGATTGTTCCATCATTTATATACCAAATATTTGCGGATCGCATTGATATGCTCTTGTTCAACTCACACTGTGGTATCAAATCGATGTACGACAAATCATTGCAGAAAATACATGACGATGTATCAAATGCATGGAATCTACTTTGGCTCATATATAAAATTCGATTGTAAAGTCGAATTAGATTTGACGACAATTGTTTAACCCATTGGCTTATTATTAGGATAAAATGGGTAAAGCTGAATAAAACATTTACCACATCCTTAATGAACTAGTGGCGTTAGAGCCGGCACCGTTGGAGGTCAGAAGAATTCACGTGGTAAGCGCATAATGTTACACCTAGGAGCTAAAACTCGTTGTGGTAGTGACTCCCTACAGAGGGAATGCATTAGTCTTTAACGAGGGTTTTTAATAACGCTTTCTTATGCAAGCTTAACCGATTGACTTATGTTAACTAAGATAAACACTAGTAGACACTGGAAGCTATGGAAGCTCAAACTAACCCACATTCATCAAGAAAAATACAAACACAGACACTTTGATATATAAGTACATGCCCACAGCAATACCCACGCCCAGATACAGATACCATTTATATGCGCACCCGCAGGGTGATAGATTGCTAAGTTGCTTCTACGATTTAGCTCCTCCATAGAATACTAATTAGTCAGATTGTGTCAATAATTCAGCTGCGATTAGCGCGATTTGGTCATTCCGTCGAGGTGTCAAGGGGAGATTGGTATTGTGCACATAATATAGCATCATGTGTATAACAAATATGTCAATATAGCATTGAGATCAATCTTGACAATCCCTTCCCACTCTGTATTGTTCTGCAAATGTCATATGTCAATTTGATTTACGACAATTCGGTGCTGGTTTTACTGCGGATAGAGTAGGAATATATAAATGCGTAGACGAATGCCCATACGCATTTTCATAGGGACTTAATGAACGCTGATGTACCACGTATTGGATTGGCGAAGTTGTGTGACCGTTTAAAATACCTAAAGCTTCTTTAAAGTAGGAGAACGTGCATAGTTAATAGGTATAAGTTGATTGTGAAGTCGACTACAGGCAAACTCAAGTTGCTAACGTAAACTAGGAGGAAAACAGCGTGTAACATAAGCCACAGCTATAGTCACTAACGTTGGTTGCGAAAAAAATGGCATTGAGCATAAGTGAAAAAGCTTCCCAGCGTGACCAATTTGCAAGCAGCTAAGCATATCTAAAACTTCTCAAGTTAAAGCTCTCTGCTTGGCATCAGGTAGAAGGCATACAATTACACACTGCTCTGAGTGTTTAGTTAAGAATGTGCTCTTATGATCTACTCGACATAGCTCTGATTTTGGTCTATGAATGGGGCCATGCTTTTATTTCACTGTTTCCGGCTTCCCATGGTTAAACCATAATGGACTATTGCCAAGCGATCTAGCGCAAATTTGTTATTTGGCTACGTGCAACATGGTTCTGGTACCAAGACTTACATCTCATTCCGATTCCATAACCGGATATTCAGGACTGGATTTAATTGCATAAAAGAAGGAGAAATCTCTTTATATCCAAGCAAATCTATCTTGTATGCCGAATAAAGGATACTGCCATGTATTCGTGAATGTTCGCACAAACTCTGGAAACCAATGCATTAAATCAATCGTGTTTCTCTTTTGTGGCTCTCAAACCAATCTTGACGCACGAGCGACGTTTTGAAAATTCTAAAGCACCTTACATAACATACCTAGCTGTATCTTTTGTAATTGATGATTTATAGGCAGAAACTTTTCACATGCGATGACATTTATGCACTCTCAATCCGCAGTCCTACGATGGTAGACCTAAAACAGGAATCATTATTATTGATGCATTGATCTTGGCGGAAATTCATGGTAGTGACGCAGTATGAAGTTGCGTTTCATAAAACAAAACTTCGTGGACCGATTCGCTATTTCGTTTAAAAATTGTATCCATTAAATCAACACCAATATGTGACCCGTTCTAAAACCGGACAGGACGTGAATTTTTATCCATAGGATGGCACGTGGTAGAAGCTACTGGACATACAAAGCTGACAACTCGTCGAGTTTGAGTGATAACACCAGAAGATGATGGAACTTCGCACAATAGTTATTTAACCTGGTGGCTACCCGTTTAAAATTTTTAGTAAACAGTGTTCAGAGGCTATGTTGGTGTTCCCAATACATACCAGCCCATTGCGAAGCCAGTCAGGAATTTAAGTGTGTTAAAATCATGTTTTCTGGTTTTATAATTGCCAATGCTGCATTATTATTCAGACAATCGCAATCAAAAATAAATGCTTTGAATTCGACACAGAAAAGGAAGAAGTATCCTGTTGACGTACAGCGAGCGTAGCATGAACATAAACGAGTACCCCCACGGCTGGGGCACATATAAACAGCATCGATCCGTAACGGAGAACTTGATTAATTGATTAAGATGTCCGCCTTGAATCATTCGAATATCTATATATATACCCTGCGCGTTCCAGCCTCACATACCGTACTGAAGTGGGACTTGCTTTAATTAACAAGAATGGCATACCATGTGTCGGTATCTATTCTTTTATCGCCATTAGACCACTGCCTGATGACAGCGCGTCATTATCGATGGATGACGCATTGGATTGACCGGCTTTAGCCTCGGGTTTTCTGGGCTTGTTAATGGCGTCATGCAAATAGCTTCTGCTCTATCTAGACTTCATGGACCGATAGCGCTGGTTCGTCTAACCATGCAAATAATGCCAGACTGCTTGAAACATAGACATACATATTGTTTTCCCACACGATTTCGATACTTAAGTAGGCAGTGCGTTTTTACTGACGCATTAGGATTGGCTGTGAGCTGTAAGCAAAAAACAAAAAGAAATATAAATGCATCTTCAGTAGCAACACTTCTGCATAAATGTGTCGTAGGTTAGGTGACTAATTTTATTTGCTGTGTGGAATACATAAAACGCTCGGTTAAATGTAATCTAGGTAATAACAAATGAATTGTAGCCACGTTTAAATGTTCTGTTTCCGCATGGTTTGTTGCACTGAGGTGATTACCGCTGATCAATGTGATTCATTAAGTATCGCGAGAGACCCCATACTGTGTACTACCTACTAATCAACCCAAGCTATGGGCGTCGCCAAGGCGTCAAATGAACTAACTAAATTTATCATATAATTATTTGCTAGCTGGAGTTGATTGAATGACTCTCCCGTTTGATTAGTCTATGACATTGTCAGTGTGAACAGTGACAATGATTGAACCAAGCGTTAATATTGTCGCATTGGCCATCAGATCAAAACCATTCAACGGAACCATTGCAAACAACATAAACGAAGTAGTTTTGTTGTTAGAATCACCCCTTTGGTAATAGCTTGTAATTGAATCTACCATGACCAAGGGCTACAAATAAGCAGTAAAACTTAGCTTCGTTATCGTGTTGCGGCAACTCATAGAAATTGATTAAGCGAAGCACTTTTGTAGCCGGGTTTAGTACAATGTAGTGAAAATATTGAAATAATATTTAAGCACATGTCCGCAAAGTGATGTCTCTCTATAACCATCATTCCAAAATGAAGCGCCAAAATTTATACTCTCATCGCCGGGTGATAATGATGCATTTGTGTGGAACATATCCGTCATTGGTCAAGTAATCCTCTTTATAACAGTTAGTCATCTGCACGCAAAAACACACAGAACGTCTGTCATACATACAAAAATGGTCCTACTGTCACTTGGAGCAGACTGAGCTGTCTGTGCTTTAACGGCTTTTGCTTTTCTTCTTGGTCTTTCCGTCGGTTGTCGTGTGGAATCTTTGCTTTTGAACAGTCGTTTCATTGTCGATGTCGCATGTCAAATCCGGTGGGGAATTTGATGTGGAGACGGATACTTCGTGGGTTTTAGTCGATGTAGTGCATGAGTCATCAAGTTCAGTCTGCGTCGTTGCGTCGTGGATTTTTGTCTGATCGAGTTCAGTCTGCGTCGTTGCGCGTGCGTTTTTGTCACGTCGAGTTCCGTCAATGTCGATGAGTCTACATGCAGTATTGTTTTGGTAGATGCGTCACATGGAACTGGCAACGATAGGGAATTTAAAGTTTGATTTGCATTGAAAAACGAATGGCTATGACTTGATTTAGAATTACCACACGGATGGTTAGTCGTCTGATGGTGAGTGGATGGTTCTCTTGCCGACGGTTTGTAACTGGCTTGGTGACTTGGGGTTTGGTAATGCCGGGAAAAGTAATGTTGGTGAGGGTAGCGTCGCTGACCGTATGGTGCTTGTACTTGGCTCCTGTTGTCTCTTGTGTCAGTCTTATTTCTGCAGGGGGCTCTAGTTGACTGACGGAAAATGGGGTAGTGAATGGCCTAGAAGCACGCTTTCGTGTTGTGCCCCATGCGGCCGCATCTTGCACAACGAGGTCGGGAATGCCAGTGGCGTTGTGGCGCGGAATTGATGTGATTATCGCGAACAAACGGACCTCTTCCTTTCGTATCTTCTCTGTTTTTATCTGAGCTGTTCACTATCACTGATATTTTTTCGACGAATATTGTCAGAGTGCTTACGAGCAGTTGCGAATCCGATTCCAGACTCATACTACCAAATAGGCTGCCGATATAACTTTAAAAGGTGTGGTATATACCCGGATTCTCCACCATTTGTTGTCAAGGTATTTCTTGTTTCTCTTCTGTAGTGGCCTGAGCAGTATACCCATATATATCAAGACTTCACTGCGTACGAGATATATTTATTGACTACGATACCAACACCGCGTTATAACCTGTCTTATGCTGTTTATATTGGAGTCGCGTCCACCCGCTTCGGATCCCGGTGGTAAGCTCCCGAAACCTGGACGCTCCTTCAATATATACACAATCCCATGTCCCCTCATGAGACCAGTTCTACTTGTAATTGGCTGACCAATCACAGGCGGCCACTATACTGACCGATTACAACAAGGCCTATACATATTATGTTACAGTGGAGTATACCTTTAAGGGCATGATGTGGAGTTTAAAAATAAACGGGTTAAACCATACAACACATTCCTTCCCGTATATATCCCAACCCAGTTCTCGTTATGATGTTTTAAATGTCAGCACAGATATGATATATGGGCATTGTTATTCGGTTGGCTATCACTATGCAATCAGGGTTACTACATTGGCGCTACCATAATAAATGTCCCATAGGAGGTCAAACCGAATTATATGATTTCTTGTCTAGGAATCTTGTGTATATAGGCTGCCGTCAACTTCCGATGCTTGTGAGTCGATAATGACGTCCTACGACACATCATGGAGTCATACAATAGCATCACCCATACACACACCTGATTTATACTGACACTCTTGGCTTAACAATGTTAGGATGAGGCTTGCGCGATATTATGCTTAATCATGTTCAAATGTTGCTTAATGTGGCAACCCTCAGACTACCATTGCAATTGTTTGCCGGCACCCATCTGTGTTAACAATCACATATGAAATAACAGACTCAGGCTATTGAATATCAATGTCCATTTTCAAAATTGACACACAAGTCTAGCCAAAATTCGCACTGACGCACATATCTAGCTATATTTCGCACTGATGCCCATGCCTAGATATATTTCGCACTGACGCACATGACTAGATATAATTCGCACTGACACACATGTCTAGATATAATTACTACTAGTTTCCATAGGATATCGAACGACAAAATGTTTTTCTTACACTACGGGAAGCAGGAAACATGTTTAAAACTAGCAAAAGTTCGTCTGCTTGTCAAGTGATAATGGAACAATCTGATGTATGCAATTATCAAGCCTGTCAATGCAACAAGTTATCTGTTCTCAGCGAGGAAAACTAGTTGGTTATCGATCATTTATCACCTGCATTGGTACACGTGGGCGTGGCGCTCTGACAGGGATGTGGAGTCGAGCCCTTCTGAGGTGCGGGTATATGTAAGTGGAGGGAATTAGCATCGCTGTTTCCAAAGTATTAGAATATTATTGCATGAATAAAGACTGTTAATACCAGTGCATGGCCACTCAACAAATATTATTACATTAGTGAGTGTAAATAGAAAGCGTCATGTCGATATCGCTGCAGTGTTAGAGCGACTTTAATTTCCTGGAAGCTAGGGCTCCTATCCTTGCCCACAGATAAATAATAAGCTTAAGTTTGATTATGAGCGCGGCAATGTCGGGCTATCACAGCAAACTGGATTAATGTGATCGTAATGAACAGGCTGTAAACGGCTTCGTGTCAGTTTCTCACTAACCGAACAGTTAATGTCCCAGATGTTTGCTACGCACGTGCAGGCAAGGAGGGGGCGGTTGGGGTTTTAATCGAGAGTCACGGGAGACGTAAGTGCCTCTTGTCTGGCCGCTGTTCATGATAATGATCGTATATTGATTGTGCAACTTGGGCGTGGCACCAGGAGACGTTTCCTTCCAACGAGGGTGAATGATAGTTCTCATCTGCTGCCCATTTATTTTTATGCACATTGCAACGGCCTAAAAATTGTTCTTTACCACAACAGACCACTTCGTTAGCCGCTGAATGAATAACCTCTTTATGTTCAAAGCTTTCTCCGCACAGCGTCGATGAAATTTGCTTTCATGATTACATGGTATCTCTTCGCCATACATGCACACACACACTTATAAACATATATATATATATATATATATATATATATATATATATATATATATATATATATATATATATATATATATATATATATATATATATATATTATATACATTATATATATATATATATATATATATATATATATATATATATATATATATATATATATATATATATATATATATATATATATATATATATATATATCAAAGTAAGACAGTTACAATCGTCTGATTGCATAGGATCACGCAATGGCTTGTTACACACCTAGTTATTCTTTGCCAGTTATATTGATGTATCCTGGTTATTTTCACTGCGAAGTATGTAATGTATTGATTGGGTTGTCTGAAGTTTCTTAAACATCTATTGTGAACACAAATGACTCAGGCTATCTGTATGCTGCAGCGTAAATTAAACATGTCTGTTTTGTTAATTATCATTAAATCTTCCATCCGGTTTCAATATGAAGGATTCAATCCATTATAAGATAGCTTCAGTGATATATTTCGTGATACAATGCTCACAATACTGAATGTAATGCTAGATTGCCGACTTTGGATTGCGCCATTAAATTACTCAATATACCACCACGTATTGGTGTGTCTTTGAATGATCGAGTGTCATAACTACAGGAACTGAAATAGACAGGTGATATAATATGTGGATACAACGCAGCCGATTGGGCAATAAGACGGAATTTTTATGTTATGTTTGTTGTTAATTATCCCGCCAATGACTACATACTACGGCGGCAGCGTTTTCTGGTTTGCTGCTTTGCGTTAATGGGTTTCCGTACAAACATATGAATATCATGGCTTTTAGAGATGAAAGCTTGGTTTTGGCCGAAATGCTTGACGGTCAGTGCAGAAAAATTTATTAATTCTACTTTTGAAATAGAGGAACGCAATGAACAGCTAAATATAGCAAAAAAGCTCAACCAACGAGTACAAAAATTGTGTTAATGTGTCATATCGTGATAGATCTTATATTGCAGCCACTACAGTTTGTTGTAAATGAGTCATGCAATTCATAATCTTCTTTTTATATTGTACAACGAATGTTGTACAACGCAACATAGGCAAGTACACCAACAGGATTATGACATCACAGCACCAACTATCATAAACATCCACCGTCGATATAACGTAAGCAGCACAGCATATATGTTGACCAATAATATGCAAAAACAATCTATTTCCATGGCAGCTTAATAGATTGCTTATTTTACTGCATATTAACAGCAAACACTATCTAAATATGCAATGCTATCATATATATCTAGCCTAATGGGCATACGATGCACTAAATGAATATGTATTTGGCAAACTTTTACGTTTTATTAGAGTTTGTTAGAGGTAAACTAATGCCCAAAATTATTATGGAGAATATTGTTGACGGCGTACATCTGTTTAGATATATATTGTTTACTGTTGAAGATACCTTCACTACTTTGCCAAGTGTCGAGTATGACATCAAACACCAGTACTTATTGTTCTCTCGTACACATGAACGAATCTTGATTGGTTTGATGCAAATGTCAGGTGGGTGAATTGAGACCTATTGCTAGTCGATATGCACGACGTTGTTTTTCAGTAACAGAGTAACCCAGCTGAACCCAACAGATCAGGGAGACAATATTAACGACAACACTAGGCTACCAACCATGATGGAATATTCATATAGCATCAACCATAGTGCTCCATCATAACAGAGAGTAATATTTAGCCCTTGTGGTGTGCCCTATTGTCATGCAGCAATCACCATTAGTGTCCACAACACTGTATCAGTCAGAAGCACCATACCCTGGGAGTGACGTTGTGACAGGTGTCACGCCCACGTTGTTTGTACGCTGACCCGCAATCGATAGAAGACCATAAATACCAGCCTAAGTTATGAAGAGAAAGTGTTATGCTTGTATTTGTCAGTGACCTCATTACGTAATTTGTTACAACCGAAACACTAAAAACGGATGAAAAGTTTTATGTCGCCGAGTATATACTACTGTGCTGCACACACAGGTGTAAACATAATCAATGCTCTGAGGATTTCTAGGATCACGCAGAGCTAATTAAAGCATCGTAGTGGTGTCGTGACGAGAGAAAGTCAATCCTCCCTTGTGACTTAACGACCCTCTTAAAAGCCTCATCTATTAAGAGTGCAAAACCGTCAGACAGGTGATGTCAGATATCAATTCGACATAAGATTGCACATGGATGAATTCCTTCATTTCGTAAATTTTAGCGCTACTGGTCATAAGGGGCTCGATTGAGCAGAAACAGCATCCAGCCCAACCATTTGTCAAGAAAATGTCATCATGCTTGGAATTATTCATCTTTATTTAATCGTGTTTTCGCATTTACACAAAAAGAGAGTCTTTACAAGACCCTCGCAAGTGTTATACTCTATATAATATATCAAATTTAATGCTTCCTATTTAGGCATTGTCCCAAAAGCCCAAATTCACAACTGGCAAAGTATAGAGCTGCGTAAGGGTGTGTTCTAAATGCTGATGCATTTGCTTGTTATGCTTACCGTGGAAATCTACATACAGCAACGTATTGCGTCCTATGAACGATGAGTGGCAGTATTTGTACGAGCATACACACAGTGGCACCAGCAACTCCAGTATATAGACAGAGCACTCATTTCTCAAGGAAATAGATGAAATCTTGATTAACAGGTTATGATATTCAAATTAACATCTGGGCCTAACATAAGAATAATTGATAAAATGCAGTCAACTAATCTTAAATGGAATATATTGTTAACAAAGGACAACTGAACACGCAGCTCGTGTAAAACCAACAAACAAACTTTGGCTATATCGCTTATTGACAATTACTGTAGTTATTGCCGTAGGCCAAACTGGGTACTTTGTTCTTAATATATCGCCAAAATAAATCAGTACCATTCCATAGTAGTCGACGATTTGAAGCATGTATACGAAAAGAGCACTTCATAATTAGCATAACTTTCTCAGGCTTCTAACTGAAATTACTAAATTATTTTGGATAATAATGAATTAAGGTTGTGATACGGAATGGGAGTTGTGCTCATTGATATCATAACTTTGTCAAACGCGTGTAAAAAAGCGCACTTTAAGCAGCATACCTAGGCTCTCTGATTAGGGAGTGTATGCAAAATGGTGACATTGACGGCAACAATTTGATGTTCGTCAATGATTTGCATAAACTGTGATTTTACCGTCATATTTTCAATGCAACTACCTTATCCCTTAAAGGCGAACGATGTACTCAATGACTACTATATATGTGGAAACTACCCATAACCTATTGGTGGTGTGTATGAATTAACCAATCCCCATGAAGGAAGTAAAATATCTCATTGAAAGTACAATATTTGGTCCTCTTGTGCAAGTAGTATATATTAGCAAATACATACAACGCATTTATTGAGCGGTAAATATAATGTTATCGTATCCCTTCATAAATCACATGTCACATGATATGATCCGCGTGGGTGTAGATCGGCAGCCTCAAAAACCTGACACCAAAAAGTACAATATTGGTGCATATAAAATGTTGAAATGTTGATAAAGATGTGATGAAGGGCGTTAATGTATTTATGTATCTCATCGGGATCATGACGAGATTCGGACGCGACAAGAATGCGTTCCCGATCAGACCAGATATACCCCACGGAAATGGCGGCCATCATATCTGTCTCATGATTCCTCATTTGTAGATTATTCTGGATGGTAAATCGAAGTTCCACCGTTTAATCACTGAAATATTAATCAGTAGTGTTTGGAATATAATGCTGTCCCTTGAATGGTTGTTCGTAGGTGTATGCGTGCTTTTAGGTGTTTATGTGAAGTGTGTGTGATTTTTGTGTACATATGAGTTTGTGTGTGAGTAAGTGAGTATGTCTGTTTGAAATGTGTGCGTGCGTCCGTGTGTACGTGTGTGTGTGTGTGTGTGTGTGTGTGTGTGTGTGTGTGTGTGTGTGTGTGTGTGTGTGTGTGTGTGTGTGTGTGTGTGTGTGTGTGTGTGTGTGTGTGTGTGTGTGTGTGTGTGTGTGTGTGTGTGTGTGTGTGTGTGTGTGTGTGTGTGTGTGTGTGTGTGTGTGTGTGTGTGTGTGTCACATCATCATGTTTCTCTGAACCATTTGTTTCTCTGAACCAGTCAAGAGTATCCGAAGATGAACACGGCGTACGGCGGATTCCTAGACAGTGATCCATTGAATTCGTTTTCACATTTGCATGGGACTATCGTTATTGTTTCTAAAAGGGGCCCTGGCTGTCGAATGAATGCTTAGTGGAAAAACAGTGACCATTCATCATAGCTTGTCATGTGCAGCAGATTTACGAGCGTGTACTAGAGTGCAGAAATATGTATATAAGTTTAGATCCGCAATATCAATTGATGCATTGTTGATAGTCACATCAAGTAATGGACTTTTGGGTTATAGTGACTGAGACATACAGGCAGTGCTATGTATGAATGATATGGGTTAAATAAAATGCATGCTTCCACATATAATAACACAATATAGTATATTGTGACTGATGGGCAAAGATATCAATTTGCTGCATATTACTTTTTGTGCATTGATCAATCTGGTCACCAACCGAGGCATCAAATCTGACGAACAAGGAGAATATTACCATTATATGACATTTCGACCGTCCAGATACTTGAGTTGCAAGTAATTCAGTGTAATATCCAATTAACAAATATTTGCAAAAAGATTAAGCAAAACTTGTAGGTGATATTAATTGATTAATGTTCGTATTACTGAACAGAGTTTATCGTTCTATCGTTCTCTTAGTAATTAAGTTGCCCTCAAAGAGAGTTACGAGGATACACTCTTTGTTTTGCTTACCTTCATTCTGTATGTACAATTATCCAGCACAAGACGAAACACCTATGCAGTGGTCGAAAAGGTCTTAATTATGACTAATTCAGGCGACATAGGTGTGATACAATTGAACCTTCGCCAAATGAATTGACCCTTTCCAATAAGCAAATTGTCGCTATGAGTAACCCATATAATCACTTCAGCTGCATATCTTATCAGATATCCTGCATTAACCATAATACAATGATCAAGGAACTGAGTTCAATGTGTTCTTGTCTCGGTCTTCAATGCTTTATTCCTATTGAGAGTTTTTATATTAAGAGAAAACTGGAAGTTGATTTGGCGTACAACTTCGGAAGACATGGATAACTTATCTCGTAAATTCAATGTCTTCGGTACGAAGATCGTGATAAGTACATCATCGTGTCCTGCAACGAATACATTAGGCAGCCATTTTATATCGGCCGAAATACAAACACAAATTGCATTTCGCTAAGATTGGCTAAATAGGATTCACCCTAAAGTTCTTGGCGACAAACCACAGCAGCGATACGTTATACGTCGATAAAACACGATGTATGCTTATATATTGAAAACTGACATGCTAGTGGGGGGATTTGAACTCCTAGGATGCCAACTATGAGACTTGCTGCACTCGGTTTGAGGAAACCAATCGCTGTCGGTCGTAACAATCCGCATCGAGTAGAATTTGGCATCAAAAACGCTATTTATGTGGTATCGAGATAAGCGCTCCTGAGGATTAAGCTGATAGTTAAACTGCTTTATCCTTCGATGTTCTGCCATCGGGCGGTAGTTTAGTGGTGATACTAGAATAGATAAAGGGTGGTCTTGGTTATCAAAGCAAATCCCACCATAATACAACCCCGGAGGCCGTAACGTCCAGAGTATATGGAGGACCGAATCATTAAAACCGGACAATTATCAATACATACGTCTGTGACATGAACGGCCACTGTTGCGTTATCGTGAAATCTGCATAACACCTAATACTACGTAGGTTTTTATGAAGCAGATGAGGATGTCAACCTAAATGACATTCCAATTGCCAGGACCGTCGCTTTGGGTAAACTTACTGTATTGCACCCGATGCTCGACAAAATTTGTATATATATATATATATATATATATATATATATATATATATATATATAGATATATATATATATATAGATATATAGATATAGATATATATCTATATATATATATATATATAGATATATATATAGATATATATATATCTATATATATATATAGAGATATAGAGATATATATATATATATATCTATATCTATCTCTCTCTATATCTCTATATATATATCTCTATATAGATATACCTATATATATATATATATATATATATATATATATATATATATATATACATATACACATATTTATTTGTATATATGTGTATTTATATCAATATATATACACACACTCGCGTTTGTCTATTTACATACATGCGTGTATATACTAATATGTATTTATATATATATATATGTATATCAATATATATTTATATATATATATATATATACATATACATATATGTGTGTGTGTAGGGTGTGTGTGTGTGTGTTCGTGTGCGTGTGTGTGTGCATATACATATGCTACAAATAATAGCAGTGCGTGATTGACACTCTACCCACCAGCATCTTGCATACGCGTTGATTCCAGACAGTATTGGCCAACAACTGCATAAATTTGGAGAAATTAATAAAATAGTATGTTCGCCTAAGTTTTTTGTTACGGTTAGTGACTTTGCCAGTTAATTGTATTCCCCGAATAATAGAGCCACGGCCATCATATTTTAACACCAACGTCCACCTGATTACAGCGCTCTTTCTATCTACTTGTTATCATTTCTTTTTTGCAGTGCTCGGGATAAGCTTCCAGGAAATGAAACCCATATTTCAATGCATTTGCCCGGAGTTGAACATTTGTGTAATAGTCACTAACACCAATGTGTACAAATGAGGTCAATGCAAGTACTTCACCTTGTTTGGCTGTGTTCCGCTGAATTTTGATTTGAATCATTTACCCAGTTTGGCCAGTCTTATTCGTTTCTTTTAATGCCCTAACATCAGTTTTTTTTAATAGCCATAATCGTATCCTACAAAAAGTCCACTCCTACCAGAATTTTGCATGTTACCAGCTTCAGGTCTGTGGTTGTTTAGTTATGTACACAGACACGAGTTACAGATTTATGCATACATCAGATCTTTACAACGTTCAAGAACTTCATGATTTAAGATAATCTAGGCTGGGTTCTAATGTGCCGTAAACGCACATGTAATTAATGGATAAAAGTACAGCAAAACCCCCAGGTGCTTTATTATCAACCGAGCTTATCACGAGCGCCCGCAAGATAGTTACACGTTCACGCAAGCTAGAATGTGACGATGGTGTTCATTATCACTATCACAAAGTAAGTCAGTTTTCACACCTGCTTATGTGTGATTATATAATTGTGTATGTTGGACTCCTTATAGGACTACTGTTAGCAGGAGTAGATAACAAATGATTGAATCCGTTATCAGCGCCCAGCGCAAATACCACCGACATCACGGCGGGTTTCATGGCAGCCACGTAGATGAGAGTATAGAAAAAACGCCATGTAGATTAGAGTTTAAAAGAAATTCTCTCAACATGATTATTTGACCAAGCATGTACCCCTCATACCTAATACGTAAGTCGCAATTAAAGCGGAGCTCGGGCGGCGTGTCCGATTTCTAGGCATCGGCCGGCGTGTAGAGGTCGGCGAAAGATAGGGCGGTCACAGTCACAATAAAAAGTGCCCCGCACGATGCCATAACGGGGCCCGGGGGGTCACCGTCCGGCAAAATCGGAACTTGAGTGGCCATTTGCCATGTGGTAACGGATTTAACATTGCACCCACTGCTGTTAAATGTATATCTTACTTCGACAAAGACCTTTAATCATTCACTTTTCCTTCAATGCAGTGAGAAATAACTGACAACCACCGGCTGCGTAGGCAAAACTCAGACATCCTCAAGCAGACATGCTATTCACTTCGACCAAACGGATCTTAAAAAGATGTAATAGTACTAGATTAAGAAAATAACTATTTCACGGTCTTATTCGGATCAGGGGGAATGAGTGAATTTGGGTATTGTTTTGATCAGCTTGTTATTTGTATTATCGGGACTAGGAGGATCTGGCTGTGTTTGGATTAGTGTGTTAATTGGATCAGAGTGAAATGAGGTCCTGGTTGCCATGCGATCAGGGTGATATGTGGATCAGGGTGATATGAGAACAGGGTGATATGTGGATCTGGGTGATATGAAATCGGAGTGATATGTTGATATGGGTGCTATGAGATCTGGGTGATATGTGGATCTGCATGCTACGAGATCAGGGTGATATGCGGATCTAGGTGCAATGCGATCAGAGTGATATGTGCATTTTGGTGGTATATGGATAAAAGTGGTATGTGGGTGAGATGAAAGTGATTGGGGTTAGCGATAGACCCGTAATAATACACTGAACATGATAAGCAATCGCCATCGGTCTGAGGCGCATATATTTCACACTATAGGTTGCCTGAGTCATATAAGCACTGATAGATATACTAACCATGCAGCATGGGTAATGCATTGCTGTCGCCAAACTGAAAATGTATAGAAACGGTGCATTTCATTGTTTTCATGTAAGGAGAGGTGATTTGTGACGCGTGTTGGAATACCGCATTAAGCACTGATGTTCGACTGTGTGATGGCAACCCCAAACCTACCAAGCCTACCAGTAGCCAATACGTGGCATTTTACCAAACACACGACAATACAGCGTTTTAAAACCTGCGTGTTTCAACATGATGCGAATAAAACTATAGATGCATACGCTGAATATGTTGGGTGTTCGCATAACTGCTTGAATAGGATTGTCGTGCGCTACTGGTGATATAACGTCGAGGTGATGCTCCACACAGACATCGTCCAAAAGTCATTTTTCAAATCTGCTTATTAAATCAAGCTTCGCAATCCCGAAAGCGGATCTGTGTTTGGCGTTATGGAGTATCATGAAATATGCGTTAATTTGATTTGGTTTGTTTTATGTGCTGGAATGTGTGGCTGAACCAACGGCAATACCTAATCTTATTCTGCAAACACATTGTGGTCATTCTATCATCGTAACCAATATTTCGTCTAAGACTATCGATATCAACGGCAGATGTATACAGCACTTGTATGAGCAGTTGTTACATGATGATGATCGACCAATTAGGCTAATTAAAGTGAAAAGATACCTTGTACGTCTGAGGGTTTGCGTCATGAAATCAATTTAGTCAGGAATTGGTTTTCATTGAAAGTTACGGCGAAGATTGGTTATGTATTATTTTAAAATGAGTCATAAAATAAGCAATAACTCTCACTAGTAAATCCCTATTCAGTCTAGTGCAACATTTACTACGCTTATAATGTTGAACTTGACTTCTGTAGAGCAGCTTCAAAAAGGTTATAGTGAGGTGTGTAAATCACATTGCTTCACGGACCTGTGTATTTTGTGAGTAGCATTATGTGGATCAGGGTCATAAGTGGCTAGATGGTCACAATATTACCAAAGACGAAATTTCTAATCTGCAGCTTGGTTAGGATGGGTCGTTTGAATGATAGCTGCGTCGTTTATGGATTTTCTGTAAACTTGACCTTTTTTTCTGCTGCCTTTTACACTTCGCCTCAGGGCATATTTATTACACGAGTACTAATGGGCTCAGGCCATGTGGTAGATAATTGCTTATATAATACCTATGTTTTGTTTTGTTCCAAATGTAGCAGTATTGGACCATTGGGAACCCTGGTGGCATTTTGCAAATGTGTTTATGATAAAATTGTCTAGTGTTTAAGAGACAAGCCCATGGGGGTTTTATTTGCCATATGATATTACCATATAGGTGTAGTCATATTATTAGGTCAAGATTGCAATCGTCGAAACATGTTGGTAAGGGTGTATGCATCCTAATTATTCACCTGTCTTGACAAGAACTGTTGATATGTTTACACACCTGAATTATACTTGATGTGAAATCAGTGACCGGTATTTACACAAGATATTGCCAGAAAACGTGTCAATTATTTGACAAGGGAAGCTTAATTATGTGTAATATACCTAGTTCCAAACGCGATAGGTACACACTGTCTATGCGACTGATCAGAAACTCTGACCATGTTTACATCCAATTATCAGTGAAATTGACCTGCTCGATCTAATAAGGCTTAGTTGTCGCAATAAACAGAACTTATATCAAGCGTTTGTTTTTACATCAGTATTAAAACACAATGCAGTCTCTGTCGCCAGGTGTGATGATGTGGCAGTTGGTTGGCCGCCAGTATGTGTCCCGTCTACTTTGCCTTTGTCGCTTATTGTTACAAAATGGGCCGCGTAATTGCAAGGCGGGAGGCTCACTATAGAGGCAAGAGGTGTTGTACGTTTTCAGGGGATGTACATAATCATTTTGGACCGATATGTCATTCCATTAGGAACACATAGATTATATTTGGGAAGAACGTTGTCGCATGCTAATGAGCCATGAGTAATCATATCGTGAGCATCATGGTGTATGATAGGATGTTTTGTAACATAAATGGTTGTTGGCTCAATGATTTCTCTTTGTGATGCCAATTGTGACAATTTCGTCTTCATAGCCAATTATGAAGCCAGCGAGGATCTAATGATGTACCATGTGTCAAATCAATAGTCAGGCGTCTTCTTTGATTGATAACATATACCAGTAAAGCCAATGGTGTTGGCTCAATTGCGTCACTAAATTCGTTTCGCGAGCATATACCTGGCAATGTATCTTCTCAAGCTAACACAGCACCGGTACGTCCTGTTATACAGAAATGTCCACCATGGCATCCCGTACTGAGCTACATGCAGATATGTCACATTTGTTGTTCTGTAGTTTTCCTCAGCGGCCATTTTGTATACAGTTTACCGCTCCTAATAAAATTAAACCTGCAATGTGTTGTTGAGTCTTTTGAATGAAGTATGTGCTTGTGAGGATAGTACCCAATTCATGTCGCAGAGGGTCTTAAATAACGAACAGCCTGTTAAAACAGAATCCATGCATCTTTTCGGAGGGACAATAAAGCCACCGTGTACGGATCTATGATTAGGGGAACAATTTTGCGCTTTGTTCATTTTTCTCTCTATCTTTGAGTTTGAGCTGTGTATGCCCATAGGATGTCAGGCTACGTAGTTAGATGATATTGCCTCCCCAGTTCTTCAAACACATACTTGAATGACATGGGTGTGAGCGGAGGTGAGTATCATTACATTATATAAGCTGCATGTAGTTTTAGGTCACTTGAACACAACAATCTTCACTGTTATTAACTCATCATCCATCGGTCAGGATAAGAGCGCTACAAAGCACCATGTCAGTCAATAGAATTATAATACTGCTTGGGAAGTCTCATTGTGAGGTTTTGTTAAGAAAGATAAATGTTCTACTTCATTATCATTAATGCTTCGTGAGTTACCTTTGCTTAATCGTATCTATTCACTTGATTACATTATTTGTAAAAATGCACGAAAACACAGTTTATGAGGTAAGCGAATTGACAAAAACGTGCTGCATATTGCTCTGAATGCATGATGAATCGGACTCACTGACTGTTTTCATCTCGTAATCAGTCGAATCGTCTTGCAGTAAAACGTTACAGTAAAACTAAGCATACAGGGAATTGGGTGCTTCTATTGGACGATCTAGTCGTAGCATTTGATTGGGATTAATACTGCAACATGCGATTGAGTTTGAAGCCTGTTTATAATCTCCTAAAGCAATCATAAAGAAGCACAACGAATACTTTTTCAACACTAAGCACCGATATCCAAAGAATTCATTCAAGGTCGCTAACTGAGAAATCAATGTGGAAATTCTTATTTGTTAGTGTGACCAGCAGCGGTGCATAGGTGAGTTTCTTATGAAGTACTCCAAGCCCAATAGTTTTCACGTGTCCATAATCCACGATGACGATGAAAGAGACTCCCTTAAGGCTTGTCTTGGTTATAAAGTGCTCATATATTGCTCTCATGCCCTGTCGATCGCTTTCTATCTAGAAGTAAAGACTTCATCTAGGTTATATAAACGCATTGTGTGATATTAAGTGGAGGCTCTGCTGTGTTTAAATTGCCGACCAATTGGCAATTTGCAACAAAGAGGCAGAAATAATTCTATATTCAGATTTATCCCCGACGCTATTGTGCATTTCGGTCCATCCGATTCTTTACAACATCCGTGCATGCTAACATTATGCATTCCATGCGATTTGTTTTGTGACAGCCGGACACAATGCAGCAAAGTAGCAGCATATTATTATTACCTGCGCAAAAACGGATATGTTTTGTAAAGCAATATAGCATTCGAAACGTCTAAGCGTGTATGTTAGGTAATTACATAGACTGTTGTCTGTGTGGGCAAAGATGTGTCAGTATTGCGTCGGCTTGTTTCGTGATCAGCGTACCATTTCGGCTATCATTTCTAGGAAGCCGATTACTACATTGCAAAAACTGCCAAAGGAAATAATATTGCTATTATAGGCAGCACTTACGTCAAACCTGGACCCTAGGCAATTAATAAACTAGTGCGCGTACGTAGAATTGATTAGTATGGGCGCCTGTATGGCGACAGGACCGAAATCGTAATCAGACCACTGATGGCTTACATCAAATAAGGAATTTATGCCTTGCCATTTCAGACGTTGATAGGTCTTTAATTTGTTGACGGTCATGGTAAAGGTGGAGTACAGATGTGTCTTTAAATACGCAGTGCTCGTACCATGTAAATCCCTATTTAGTCGTGGGCGATACCCAAATTGTTCTTACGGCATCTGTGGTATTGGTTAGAACAATTAGCATTCCCATGCATCGCCTCACTTCTGCCTAATACAATAATACGTTGCCGTACGCATAACTGTTACTTGATAAACTACATAACAAATGACACACAGCAACATATGGATAAAGAGAGTATCAGTGTTGCAACGTCCGATGTCATACAAGCAATGGGTGCATCTAGGGATGTATCGTTTTGTTGTACAAGCTTACTTTACGGTAAAGTTGTGTGATTCACATTGTCGTCAAAATAAATATTGTGGGTTTTTTTCCCAGTCAAAAGCAACTCTCATATAGTGACAATTGCTGGCTATAGATAGTAACTTCCCTCCGCGAACGACCGATTGATAATTTTAAAACACAGTTTGCCGTCCTTTATGGACCGATTAATTATTCTTTAAAGTCATCAAAGGGATATGGGTGTCATCTCATATCATCAATAATTTGTGCCACGCGAACAGAGCTATCCTCATCATTATTGACCCACAATTCATGTCCAAGGTGGGCGCGTGACACATTGATACCAATGCTCCGCGCACAAGTCTGGAACGAGAGCTACATTGTAATAATTAGATAGATAAAAATTGCGTTGCCGCACATTAAATCATCGTTTAGATGGGTGTGTCTTTGGTTCCGCTGGCGGCTTTGCAAATCAAGGTGCTTGATATACATCTGTGTGCTGTGTGAATTTGGAAGTTTGTCAATCAGCATGCTATATGGAACAGGAGGATGCGCGCATAAAGCACCGATGTTCATCGGGGCGTTATGTGGATCTCAGCGCTATGTGTATTATATTGAACGCTATTATAGGGAACAGGCTATTACGTTGATTAGCGAGTTATGTGGATCAAAGATCGGACGTTCGAATACAGACCACATCACCAATGGAAAAACTGTTTACCTAGCCTTCTGCCTCATTGCGGTTTCCATCTTGTGCATGGATTATTTAATTCAGGAGTGTTTATGCCTTCGGGTCCTCTGACTAATATCAAATGGCATAGTCGCCACAATATTTATTCATCGTAAAACTCTTTTCATTTACAACAAAATATAGCACAATTTGACCGTAACGAACACCGTGGCGAATTTTGTGACGAATGATTAAGATACAAGGTGGTTTACCTTTCCTAAACCATTTCATATTATTATATGAGAATGCATCATTAATAGAGACCTATAATGGTGAAATCCTGATGCTGATATTTATTTATGAATTCTAACTATGAAATGTTGAAATATTAACTCACTTTGGCAAGTTCATCTTTTTCTTACACTTCCAACTATGGCAAGTCAAGGAGTTGACAATATAATCGATGAACTAAACTGGACTGGTGGGCACTATGCACTGTTCTTGCAATGAATCGGACACATTGACCATATTTATACCATGTTATCAATAAAATTGTTCTGTTGCGTATAATAATATCTCTGTCGCCAGGTGTGTTGGTGTGACAGGTGATGAGAGTAGGTAATTGTTGTCAAATTGTGGGCCTGCAGTCCTGAGTTTAAATAATGATTATATAAGCAATGGGTATAAAGCAGGTTTATTTCAGATGATGTGAATGATCGTAATGTAGCTGATTTTATCACTGTACCATGCAAGTGATTATATGGTAAATAGCATGTAGAAAAATCGAAAAATAGGAAAACGTTATTTTTTGTGCAGTACCTTATACCGAACTAGACCGGTAAACACGTTGCACGGTCCATACAAAGATTCGAACACATTGATCAATTTACACCACGTTATCAGTAAAACTGTTATGCTACGTCTGATGTTTGTGCAGTCCTGAGCTGAGATGCACATTATGTAAGTGGTTTATATTGGGTTTGTTTTCAGGGATTGTAGATAATGATTGTGGAGCGTGGAGCGTACTTGTGAGTCTTAAGTTGTTATATAGTGAAACCCGTTAGTCTGATGCTTCTATGGATCACATCTGGCTGGAAAGCCTACATCAATATCTACTGTGTTGAGTGTTTAAATACCGCTCCGTGAAACAACTTGCAACGAAAGGAGGGAGATGACCGTCAGTGTGGATACGTTACTGCATACAGTTATTTTTTGTATGATATGAACATTTTTACGCCATTTTGTGGTTGAATTATTATGGCAAAAACGATTTAATGCGAGGCGTTAGCATCCATAACAAGATATACGGATGCTCTACATCAATTGAGACAATGTGACATCCGACAAGTCATGTGCGTGCACGTGAGTGGATTACATGGACAAGTGTTTGCATGGGTAAGATAATGTGTGCGGGCGAGCTGTTTTGGCGAGTAAGCAATCATGCCTGTCTTGTAAGAAACTGAAGCAGGAAATTGATTAACAAACTCATTAAAGGTTATGATAAAAGTCTGTTACTTTTCGCTTGCAAATACTTTCTTATTCAATCGTGCGCAATATCCTTATTTTCTCAAACAATACCACGTCCCGCCCCACATCAGTCAAGCACCACGGTAACTGGCCAAATCATAAGTATTAATTAGAAAACTTAATAAATGTGAGCAAATATCTGATCCCGAATGATTCCTATGTATGACACCCAATCCAATTCATCGGACAAGCTTAAGTTGTATATGAATATAGTTGTGAACGACTTTTCGTCTCCAGTGAATTATTTTGATATCTAAGTGGACATGGTTTTTCCCAAAAAGTCATACATGATTGTCACGGATTTACCTATTGATTCAAACTTAACCACTGATTTTTTTGCTTTAAAGATCAATGTATTAAACCACTAGTAGGTTATCGTGCGGAGAAGGGTGCTTATGTTTATTGCATGTCACACAAACACATCCATCCCCTCCACCGTTGACTCATCATCCATTGTTCAACGTGAGAGATCCTCGCGTTGATATTAATGCACCATGCCCACCAAGAGAATTATATACGGTAATTAATACAGACGTAACACTCTCAATGATAATTTGGAGATGTCTGCCAGTCAGTTGTACTGAGGGGTTGCAGTGTGCTACGGAATCAGAATATTGTGTGAGATGCCTGCTATGTTAATAATGGCTCGTTGCTGATCAAGTTCCATGCGTATCAGGGTGTTACGTGGATCAGGTGGTAAATGGAAATATGCTGAAAAGGGTGCGATATGGGTGTTGGTTATATCTGAATCAGGCTACTATGTGAATCCAGGTGCTATATCGATCGGAAAGCTATGATGATCAAAGTGAAATGCTGATTATGATGCTATGTATATCATAATGCTAAGTTGATCAAAGTGCAATATTGATCTAGATGCTATGTTATCAGTGTGTTTTGTTAATCAGAGAGCAAGAAGGTCACATTGAGCCTTAGCATCAAACATGTATTCCTGTTTTGACAATGTTAGCTATTGTTAATAATGAATGATTTGCAGTTTCATCTTGAGTTTTGCTATGATAGATTATTGTGCCAGCCTGTCGGTAAAGCTAGTTTCTTGACCACATATTTTACAAAAAAAAAAAAAAGTGACGTTACTTGGTGTTTTGAATGCACAATTGATGGGACGCATTGATCATTGATATGTGTCATTCCACTAGAAATGGGATTGGGATTAACCATGCACCATGCGATTGAGTGTAAGGCAATAATGCTGCGAACATCATTGGTGGCAAATATAATCAACAATTTAGTTGGACGGAGTCATGACATCACCCCCATGTTATTCTCGTCACACCAACGCGAATATATTGCGATCATCAAGCTGAATAACTATAGTAACGGTGCATTTCTTTCAGAACCATTTATATGCAAGTGGGGATGCTCATTGAAACCAACCAGAATGCGAGAATAAAAGCACACACACCCACCAATCAGACCAGTAGCCGCCATGTTGCGTTCAACTCAAATCACAATTAAACAACCTCTTAAAACCTAGCGGGGCGCTAAGTCCTATTCTCGGAACTATGCTAATGCATTTCCTCCAAAGGTAGTCAATACAAAATTGTTGGTAGAAATTAATCTATTCCAGGTGATAATGAAACCCTTCGTGTCTTCTAAGAGCCGCTTGCATAGGAAATACAGTGACCTGCTAATGACCAATCCACAGCCATACCATACAACTGTGCTAACTATTGATCAATTTCGTTACAAATGGCTCAACAGCGAACTTTTGCCCTGAGCTAGCTAACTTTACACATGCTTGCTAAATCAAGCTCGGTATTAACAATGCAGTGTTTATACGGCTTCGGGGAATGTGTTGTAATATATGCCTGTGTGATTTCGACAGGATGCTTTATGTAATGAAGCCATATACACGGGCTACTCAGCAAACGCATGGCGAGCACTACATCGTCATGTACACTTTTGATGCTTACAAATACTGCCATCGATCCCCACGGAGGATTTATACAGCACTTGCATAAGCCATTATTACATCATAAAAGTCGATCAACACAAAAAAAATTGTCAGAAACCTAACAAACAGTAACATGACTATTTCATAAGTTCAGAAATGGGATTTCGCGAGTCCAATGCCGGGACTAGTCACCTCAAATCAGGGCTGTAACATGGAGATAATCCAAACGAAATGGGTTCAAAATATTAATCATTTTAAAGTGTCGAATATTTAATCCAGCTGGATGTCCGTGGATTATAATTAGACGCAGTGAATATGATCTAGAGATAATTTGAATAGCATATATATTCATATATAAATATAGATATATATGTACGTGTATATATGTATATATATCTATGTATATATATATATGTATATATATATATATATATATATGTATTTAGATATATATATGTATATATACATATATGTATGTATATATAAATGTATATGTATATATTTAAATATATACATATATATGTATATATATATATATATATATATATATATATATATATATATATTATATATGTGTGTGTGTGTGTGTGTGTGTGTATGTGTGTGTGTGTGTGTGTGTGTGTGTGTGTGTGTGTGTGTGTGAGTATGTGTGTGTGTGTGTGTGTGTGTGTGTGTGTGTGTGTGTGTGTGTGTGTGTGTGTGTGTGTGTGTGTGTGTGTGTGTGTGTGTGTGTGTGTGTGTGTGTGTGTGTGTGTGTGTGTGTGTTGCCAGTTTACCACGGTACCTTGCCACAATATGAGTCAATGAGCTTTGTTCCGAACTCGACAGAAAATCATGTTCAGGGGCTCAGTCTATGCGATCAATCCTGTTTTTTTTCTCATTGTTGTTGGAATCTTCCTGTTTGGTATAAAAAGGCCTATCTATCTTATTGAGCAGTAGCTTTGCTAAGCACCAGCAAGAAGATCAGAATCATTCTTTGTCGCACGATGTGTTTGCGTGGCAGGCTGTGTTTATTAGTGTGTGCCACGCCCATGCCTGAAAGGTCTTCCATAAAGCTTTGACAGGATTATTAAGTGCTCTCATATTGCTACCAATGTTTTGTCGTTTTTCCCCGCTATGTATAGACTACATACAGACGAGAAGTCCCCACTTAGGTTAATGTCTATGGAAGCTATACAGTCATGAAAATGCCGCTCTATTGACAATTTGCGACAAAAAAAATCAGGTATATTTCCATATTCATTATTGTCCGCAACGTAATTTTGTGTTTTCGTCCTCCAGATGTTCTTGGATGGTTGGCATTTGCTTTACTCAAACCAGTGCATTTGTTTACATTTGTATATCAACAATGTTGCAGTGAACGTAATACTGCAACTTGTCAGCATCGAATGACCTATTCAACAGTGGGTATGCGCTTAGATGTCATCTTTTTACGGTAAGCAGGATAATTACCCATCTTCTGAATCGTCGCAGGATCTTTGCGTACATGCGAGGTGATTACAATGACATATGTTTCTGTGGGTGAAGTTATGTCCATGGCTGATCTGCTTTCGTTTGTAATCGGCACACCATGTTTCTCGGAAGCTATTTTGCAGCATAGCAAAGAACTGCCACAAGAAAAGACATTAGTATTTTTTAGAGAGCACTGACGTCATGTAATGTTAACAGAGCAGCCTTTGCAATTAGCTGTTTGTGTCTCGAATAGCAGGGTCAAATGGGAAAGAGGCCAGGCCGCCCACCTTACTGGTTAATTAAGTAATGCAACTGAACTGTGTCGATACTCACTTTCAGGCCAGACATATGGTAATCATATCATACCGAAATCAGTTCCTAATTATTCGCTGCATACAGATGCATTAGTATTAACGTAAAGCACTACACACAGCCTAAGTAATAGATACAAAGCTTAGATGTAATCCACTAATAGTATTTAATTGCAGACTATGGACGACGAAGGTACACTATACTATATTGCTCTTTCCTTTTATTGTCAGATATATGTCGTCCGTTATTATCATACAGTGTATCCGTATTCGTGTTTATGTCGAATCCAAAAAGAGCAAACGAAGTCGTCTCATAAAGAGTCCTTTCTGTTGACTCTTTCTGTTGCAAAATGATTAGTTTAGTATTTATTTCATACTGCTCTTCAGTCTAAATGTGAACCAACCCCAGGATGCTCTTTTCATATATGTACCTTTGAACATATACCTTTTGTATGATATATTATGATAGATTAGCATTATAAATCCCATAATCTTGAGAGAAGACCTGCATTCGATGTCACTTATTGCTTATGAGTACTTTTTACTGAAACTAGGCTGTCTACCGCATGTAGCACACAAAGCTACAAACAGTGCATCACATATGTTAAAGCGCTACGCAGCAACCCCGAGGATGGAATGTGATAGCCATACAATTAGGGAACAAATGATTTACTTGTACAACCTGATAGCTCTAAAATTGATGGTTATTTTATAAATGAACCAGTTTCGTTACTAAGGTAGACCTCCAGTCGCATTCGCGTGGATGTATTCGTCAAAGCTGATAAAACTCAAGCTTACAAAACATGTAGGGTACACATTTTTCTCCCAGTAATTATTCGCTGACATTGTATGTCCGGTAGTTGTTTTGCTAACTGCTAATTCTGTGTTGTGAATATATAATGAAGGGATTGACCTTAATGCCTAACTTCACTGACTTACACAAAAAGAACATCATCCGATCATAACTCTGGTTACTGTTCTTGATAACGGTATTGTCATTTTGGGGCTGGAGGTGTTTTTTATCCGCAGAAACGGAACATTGGTACATTAAAAGTGCAGTGCAAATAATCAATCATTGTTATATTGCACCACTACGCGTGTTGTCTATTCGGCAACGTTGAGATTTCGTTCCTGAATACTTGGTTTCGCACGCAATCATCGAAGAAATATACAGTAACAGGCATCTGTTGATATGTGACCTGTTGCCACATCCTTTCCGTTGACACCATTAAAACCACTATTTGATGGAACTGCGCCATTTTCTGTGTATAAAGCCTGAAGTGGTCAGCTTGAGCCCAAGATTTATGAACTCGCAGGAATCGTTTCGCTGATGATAATATACACCAGAGTGAGCAGCCACAAATGTACACATTCGACCGCACAAAAGGAAGTATTATTCTAGGAATACATTCTGCTTTGCTTCTTCGTGCTCATTCTGCAAAACATGGATATCTCGACTCGTAGTTGAAGAGATAAAATCCCATTTCTATTCTAATCATAATGTTTACTTACTGCAACATCGCCTCTGTTCTACTTCCTGTTGTAAATACATGCTTCAAGTTGTTTCAGTTACGATGTTATGTTTTCCAAAAACCTAATACTGCTGTACAGACGTTACATTTGAAATGGGGCATAAATGATATGGGGATTGCGTTATTATGTGAAACAGGGTATTTCAACAGATAAGGAAGCTTTGTCGATCTTTGTGAATATGCGTTTTGGTCTTCTAGCTTTAATTTAGTAGCGTCACCAGGTTGGTTGATTACACAGACAGGTTTATGTGAAGGTGCGATTACGAGGGTGGATGTTTTGACGAGTGTGCATTCGTGGCTGCCAAATGTGGTGTTTTTCTCTGAGAATTGGTGTGTGCATTTCGTGAATGATCACTGTGTATGTTATAGAGTACGTTGGTGCATTTGAATATCTTTCACATATGTTCTATTGTGAAATATGTAGTCTTACTTAAGCCATCCTTAGCCTCGCTAAAGTCATACTCATCACACCATCTACCCATTCCAATCACTCAGTCTGACGCAGACAATATCACAATACCACCCTGTATTAGTTTAATGGTATTGCGAATATTGATTTCGACAAACAACACGGAACCTACGGCAATTCAACCAAGGGAGTTGGGGCTCTCGCTATTAATGAATCATACTATAGGTTGGTGGAATTAAGGTTTTGGGGCCGAAATACAAATTTATACGGCTGATTGTGTGCGTAATGAAATATGTGCTGCCCTTAAGCGATCAGAAGCACGAAATAGATTGTTTCAATTAGTGACCAAACCAATGTGACGCCTTACTTCTGTCGAGCAAGGATAAATGGCAAAAATTATAAGCATTTGTGCAACTCAATAGTTTTTATAAACTCAAATAAATGTGAGCAAACAAACTCACGGCGCTTCTTGGTTGCAGCACCTAATGCCATTTAGTGCGAATTGAGCTTGAAAAGCTGAGGGTGTTATTAGGTAACTACAGTTTGGTCCAGAAACGTCAGATCTTTTTTCGCTTAAGGAAAATAGTGGTTCTTAAAGTCCTAAACGATTGTGATTTATTGACCAGTTGTAGGCAGCTACGCATGATTATCCTACTAATATGTGTTAATTAGCCTATTGATATTGATAAACATAACCAGTATATACCGTGCTTTAAATGTTCAATGAAATGAAGCACTACGTTTTAAGGAGGTGATTGAGTTTACATTATATTAAATGCATGTATTTTGAAGTTAAGCGAACACAACACTCCTAATTATTATTTAATCATTATTCATTACTCGGGGTGGGTACGCTATGCGTTAATATTAACGCACCTTGTGCGTCAAGAGAATTGTATCAGGCAATAAATACAGACACATAACTGTGATTCCCGCACTGGAATCTATAGCTAGAGTACGTCAATCAGTTATACCGTTCTGTTGCTGGGTGTGTGAAGCAGGATACTATGTGGGTGAGAGGGCTGTGTTGAACGTGATACTATGAGGATCAATAGGCGGTTTGGCCAATGCATTACTATGTCAATTATAATGTGATGTGGAATGAGGGGCTATATCGATCCGAGAGATATGTAGACCAATGTGTAGAGTATATCAGGATGCTACGTAGATCATAATGTTATGCATCAGAGTTAACTTGTTTCATGGCTTTTCATTATCTGATGTTGCTATAGAAGGAGATGGCAACGAGTAGACAAAACACGCTGCATATTTCTCCGATTGCACGATGAATTGGACAGACCAAAATTGATAAGATCTCGTTTTGAGTTGAACGTAACATCAATAATAAACATTAGGGGAATAAACATGCTCTATTGTGACGATCTACAAGGGAGTTGCGACATAAGATTGAGTTTGAGGCAACAGTACAGCGGACATCACGGTCAAAGTCATATATAATGAACAATTTGACGGAGCCGTGCAGTGACAGTCATGATATTCTCCTCACATCTACGTAAATCGATCGCGATCATCAATCTGAATGTCGATAGGAACGATGCATTTTATTTCGTACCATACCATTAATTGGCAAGTAGGGATGTTCGCTTACTCCCATTGTGTTACGGCAACTCGTGCACACCATGCAGAAAAGTAGTCGCTGGGTGGCGTTTTACCCAACCTACGACTTAACCTCTTGAGTCCCGTTCTTTGAAGCCTACTAATGAATTTCCTCCAAAGAAAGTCAATTCAAAATTGATGGCAGACATTATTTGGTTCCAGATTGAAATCGCACATGTATGAGCCTTCCTAGAGCTGCTTATGTAGATTTACAATGTTCTGCTGTTTATCGATACACAGACGAGATACAATGTTACCAACTACTGATCGATTTTGGTGGAAATAAAATGTACATAATGCTCCATACAGGCATCATCAGCAAGTCGTACTTCACAAATGCTTGTTAAATACTATTGAAGTGCTCTGATATGGCTTTGGCTGAATTTATTGAAATATGTGCGTGCGTGCGTGCGTGACAAGGTGTCCGAATCAGGGACGTAACATGGAGTCAGTCAAATATGTGCTGTTGTTAAACAAAGCTTCTGTTGTCATTGTTTCGATGCTGACATATCGCATGATAGCAGAAATTGTTATGAGAAAACATGAAGCCTATTGTAAGAGAGAATATTTTCTGCACACAGTTGGTATTCAAAAGCCTCTTGCAGACAAACAGAAACTCAGCGAGGTTAGCATGGACTTATTCGAAGCAGATTTAAAGAAGTTTTAGTATATTCACTATCCGTCACATTCCAATTTCACCGGGCGCTAATCAGCCTTAATAGCAAGTCGGCTCTGATGTTACTTGATTAAGCTGCTCTAGTCCCCAACGTCAAATGAATAATTCATGTAACGTCGCTCTTCGACGTTTTTTATACAATGCGCAAGCAACACTGCCCAAAAATGCATCCGTGTCAAGCGAGCATTCAACAAACGACATTGTATTGCCAGGTAACATGTTGAAAGCATTATTAAAACTTCTAGGCCTGTGGCTGCATAGCTATTTAAAAGTGACGTTTGCTGTATCGGTAACAGAAAAGCTGCGCATTTGTAAAGCTTATCTGTCTGACACTACCGTTCGTGCATCTGCTGATGCCAAGCTATGAGTGGAAAACTAGGTAATCCGGTTATTTAATAGGTTGAATGCGCAAAATTAGGTTCAAAGCTCGGTGATTCATGAATGTTATTGGTTTGCCATGACAGGCACAAAAGTGAAATTATATATTGCATCTTAGCTGTTGGGATATTGTTCATCTTGCGACATGGATTATGATCATTCATCGTACCCTACATGTAGCGCTGCAATTTGTGCCCGTGTCTAGGCTGACCTCAATTGACATAAGACAATACCATGTATCAAATAACAACATTTTGTATTATCTACGACATCAACACTATCTTGGCCAAAGGGAACGTCTGATCAAGAACTTAGGGTTTAGTTTCGTTACAATCTGTTCTTAGAGCGTTGTTTACATTGACCGCTACTAGGAAAACTTTACGATTCAACAAAGGCGTACTGTTACACCACTTAGTGCACATCCCGAAATGAATCATGTGCAATTGACACGCCCAATAGCAAATCAGTAATCACGATATATTGCTTTACAAACAAAGTATTATAATATTGCAAATCAACAATATGAGACAGATAAATCCAATAAGCGAAATGTTCTTCTGCGGATAAATTGTATTGCTTTTCATGAGTCTTCCCAGTAGACCCTAGAGCAGGATTAATGAGAATTGACCGTTCGCGATGGAGTCATTACTGCAGACGTGTATATATGTACAGACGTCGATGTGAATATGTTCCCTGATTATCCATTACATCATGCTATATCGTGAGTAAAAACGCATGTTAAATATAAATATATATACCAAGTTTGACCACGTTTATTCGGTTTTATGAATGACACATCAGTCATTATGCTCCTCTTATAAAGTATTCTATATTTTTATCATGTATCTTGGCTATGTTGCAAAGCTCCCTGGGCCAACTTGTAGAATCTGCAATGTAATTAAAATCCCCTATTTAGCTATGCAATTTGCCCATAAATCATCAACTAACATATCCATCAAGTGCATTTCCAAGCATAACTTATAAAAGTTTTTTGTGTATAGTGTGCATCCCAGCACAATATGGCATAAAAAGTAAAATATACATGAATCACTGTTTTCAAAAATGAAACACGTCACAACCATGGCTCAGGTATGGATGCTCATAGTTCGATGAAAATAGCCGGCCTACTGCAATGGATCATTATCTAAGAATCTAATGCAAATGCGCTGTCGTCGATGTATCACTCCACATACACCACACACATACATACGCTTATACCAAAAAGTAAAACACAAACACATACACACGCACACCCACCCGAACTCAAACTCACTCACTTCAACAGGCAAACACAAAAATCACCCTAATGGAGGCCATGTGGAGGCGATTGAGTATATTTCAACAAATTATGGGCACAATGGCAGTGATACGATTGTATCGATATTGATTAAACATCTAAGCTATAACGCAATCTGGATATATAATGTCAGATATCCTGCATGATATATTTTCACAGGATAAAATTAAGACATAAAAGCATTTTTTAACATATCGGTGGTTTTGGTGGTTTTGCAATCAACAAATATACCATTCAAGTCTCGTTCGTTCTGATGTATTCGTAAATTACAACACTAAAGCTTATATCGTATACAGAGTACGCATCTTTTTGCTACATCCTGATTCGAATAATTCGCTAACATATCATATCTGGCCATTGTTTTATCGACTCCCGGTGTAGTGAATGCATTAGTGGATACCAGTTGTTAACTCTTTGAACCTACGAACCCACTAAGCTTGATGAGAGATGATATAATGAGATATATATTTTGTAATCTCAGCCACAGTAAACACAGAAATATAGTGAGTTAGATGCGCGGAATCATTTGCAGCCATCGTTCTTGATTTTTGGGAGGTGGCATTTAGCGATACGACTAACGACTGAAATAGTCAATATGCTGTCCATCGTATCTGTTAATGCCAAATCATAATGATAATTTGAGGTATATATTTCTTCTCAGTTAAATTTGCCACACTAAGTAAATGACGACATCATTTAGTTCCTGCTTTAAACGTAATAATGCAGATCTAAATCTGCCTGATTGTCTTGCACAGAGCTGGAATCACTTATAAACCGTCCATTTATTAACGATTTCATTCAGATGTCATTCACCAGGAATATATATTGATGTAAATGTTGTGAATGATATATAAAAGACATTCACAGACTAAAGAACCATTACATATATCCAATCTTGACTTAAAGAAAAATCATTACATTAGCAATACCATTAATATCTCTTTACATCACACTTACACCCTTTCTAATAAATAAAGAGAAGGAAATAATTGCGCAATATATGCGTTGGGTTTATCTGCTTTACCGCCGGCTTGGAAATGAAGTGTCTATATCTACCATTCAGGACACCCATTAAACAACTATTGTCCGGTTGGATTACCCCATAGTCTGGGGATAAAGCCTGAACCGGACCTCATGAATTTATGGTGCATCAGACTGGTGACCTTGACTGAATCATTCGGCCACTGATAACGATCGGCAGTCCAAGCCATTCACTCACATACAGACATGTTTATATGCGCTTATTTAAACACATTGATGATATAACCTGACTTCATATACTGCAAAACATTGTTGTTCGTCTATTTTGACAAATATATTCAAATGCCTCCTTTCATTTTGACGACAATGCAACTTCACACTGAGTTCTGTATATAGTATTTATAGATAATATATGATTGTGTAAGCTAAGCTATATATCAAGTCTGTTAATTTGAATCTCAAATATGCACAGCATGATCATTTTCGCTATATATATATATATATATATATATATATATATATATATATATATATATATATATATATATATATATATATATATATATATATATATATATATATTATATATATATATATATATCACAAAGTAAGACAGTCGCAATCTTCTGATTCAAGGGTGTCACATTTTCTGTTTCAACATATTACAAACACATGGACGAAAATACCACAATGTGCTTCTGACGCGCATCGAAGCAATTATCGCAAAATATATCGCACTAGTACAGAGTGTTTGGATTGTGTGAATTATTCAGCCTATGTTAGTTCTATTGGGTTATGTAGATGTGGTTTCTGTGTAGGATTGTTCCGAATATGTGCGGATCGCATTGACATGATCTTGTTCAACTCGCACTGTGGTATCAATTCGATGTACGACAAATCAGTGCTGGTTTTACTGTGGACACGGCAATAAAATACACGATGTATCAAATGCATGGAATCTAGTACGGCTCATATATAAAAGTCGGTTGTGAAGTCGAATTAGATTTGACGACGACTGTTGAGGAGAAAATGGATAAAGAGCTGAATAAAACATTTACCACATCCTTAACGAGATAGTGGCGTTAGAGCCGGCACCGTTTGAGGTCAAAAGACTTTAATTGTTAAACGCATAATGTTACACCTAGTGGCAGTGACTACCTACAGAGGGAATGCACTAGCCGTCCGCATGTGGGGCCAAGGGGCAGCCAGAAGGCTTTAACGAGGGTGTTTTAATAACGCTTTCTTATGCAAGCTTAACCGATAGAATTATGTTAACTAGGATAAACACTAGTACACACTGGCAGCTATGCGAGAAAAATACAAACACAGACACTTTAATATATAAGTACATGCACACAGCAATACCCACGCACAGATACAGATACCATATATACACACACCCGCAGGGTGATTGATTGCAAAGTTGCTACTACGATGTAGCTCATGCATAGATTGTGTCAACAATTCAGCTGCGATTAGCGCGATTTGGTCATTCCGTCGAGGTTTCAAGGGGAGAGTGGTATTGTGCATATAATCCAGCACCATGTGTATGACAAATATGTCAATATAGCTTTGAGATCAATCTTTTTCCACTCAATATTGTTCTGCAAACGTCATATGTAAATTTGATTTACGACAATTTGGTGCTGGTTTTACAGCGGATAGAGTAGGAATATAAATATGCGTAGACGAATGGCCATACCCATTTTCATAGTGAAAGCAGACGTATCACGCATTGGATTGGCGAAGGTGTGTGACCATTTAAAATACCTAAAGCTGCTTTAAAGTAGGAGAGCCAGTACAGCTGATAGGTAACAGTCGATTGTGAAGTCGACTACAGACAAACTCAAGTTGCTAACGTAAACTAGGAGGAAAACAGCGTGTAACATATGCCACATCTTTAGTTGATAACGTTGGTTGCAAAAAAAAAGCCATTAGGAATAAGTTCAAAAGCTTCGCAGAGTGACCGATTTGCGTGCAGCTTAGCATATCTAACATTTATCAAGTTAATGCTCTTATGATCTACTTGATATAGCTCTGATTCCGGCTTCCATAATTGACTTTTGCCAAGCGATCTCGCGCAAGTTTGTTGTTGGGCTACGTGCAACATGAATCTCATTCCGATTCCATAACCGGATATTCAGGACTGGATTTGCTTGCATAAAGGAAATCACTTTATATCCAAGCAATTCTATCTTGTATGCCGAATGAAGGCTACTGACATGTATTCTAGAATGTTTGCACAAACTCTGGAAACTAACGCATGAAATCAATCGTGTTTCTCTATGTGGCGCTCAAACTAATCTTGACACACGAGCGACGTATTGAAAATTATACAGTACCGTACATAACGTACCGTTGCCCAGCCGTATCTCTTGAAATTGGTGATTTATAGGCAGAAACTTCCCACAGGCGATGACATTTAATCACCCTTATTCCGCAGTCACACGATGGTAGACCTAAAACAGGAAGCATTTTTATTGATGCATTCATCTTGGCGGAAACTCGTGGCAGTGACGCAGTATGAAGTTGCGTTTCATAAAACGAAACTTCGTGGACCGATTCCCTCTTCGTTTTAAAAATTGTATCTATTAAATCAACACCAATATGTGACCCTTGCTATTTCTAAAACCGGACAGAATGTGATTTTTTATCCTTAGGATGGCACGTGGTAGAAGCTACTTCACATACGAAGCTGACAGCGGGCCGAGTTTGAGTGATAACACCAGAAGATGATGGAACTGCGCACAATAATTATTTCACCTGGTGGCCACCCGTTTACATATCTTAGTAAACATTGTTCAGAGGCTATGCTCATTTATGATTTGGTGTTCCCAATGCATACCAGGCCATTTAAGAGAGTGTTAAAATCATGTTTTCTCGATTTATAATTGCCAATGCTGCATTATTTTACAGACAATCGCAATCAAATATAAATGCTTTAAATTTGACACAGAAAAGGATGAAGTATCCTGTTGACCCTCACGGCTGGGGCACATATAAATCAGCATCGATCCGTGACGGAGAACTTGATTAATTGATTAAGATGTCCACCCTGAACCAACGCGTTCCAGCCTCACGTACCGTACTGAAGAGTGACTTGCTTTATTTAACAAGAATGGCATACCAAGTGTTGGTATCTATTCTTTTATCGACATTAGACCACTGCCCGATGACAGAGCGCCATTGTCGATGGATGAAGCATTGAATTAATCGGCTTTAGCCTCGGGTTCTGCTCTATCTAGACTTCATGGACCGATAGCGCTGGTTCGTCTCACCATGAAACATGTATACATATTGTTTTCCCACACGATTTCGATACTTAAGTAGGCAATGTGTTTTTACTAACGCATAATGTTTGGCTGTGAGCTGTCGCCAAAATAAAATGCTTGGTTAGAAACAATCTGCATTATAAAAAAAGAATGATACATATGGTGAGTATAATATATAAAACGTTTAGTTAAACGCAATCTACGTTATAGAAAATGCGTTATTCATATAAATGTTCATGTATAACATATTAAGTAGCCACGTTTCTTTGTTCTGTTTCCGCATGGTTGGTTGCCAATGTTGATTTTGGCGTGAGTTTTGCCCTACTTTTCGTATATTGGTTGGTTGCACTGAGGTGATTACCGCTGAAAAATGTGATGCATAAAGTAACGCGAGGGAGCATATACTGTGAACCACTAATCAATCGATGCTATGAGCGTCGCCAAGGCGTCAAATAAAATCTAAATTTATCATATAATTACTTGCTAGCATGAGTTGATTGAATGACTCTCTCGACAATGATTGAACCAAACGGTAATATTGTCGCATTGGCCATCAGATAAAAACAATTCAACAGGACCATCGCAAACAATATAAACGAGGCAATTTTGTTGTTAGAATCACCCCTTTGGTAATACCTTGTAATTGAATCTACCATGACCAAGGGCTACAAATAAGCAGTAAAACCTAGCGTCATTATCGTGTTGCGGCAAAAATACTGAAATTGATCTCTCCAAGACAATTGCCGGGCCTAGTACAATTACGTGAAAATATTGAACTAATATTTAAGCACATGTCCGTAAAGTGATTTCACTCTATAACCAGCATTCCGAAATAGTCAAAATTCTCATCCGCTCACATCTACTAACACTTACACAAATTCACATCGCTAACATGCACCGACCAACTCGTTGCTTAAGTCATGTTTGAAGTTGTGCAGCATTGCCTGTAAGAAATCATACAATGTTACTCAAGCCGGCCATTAACAAATATATCAAATTGAAGGAAAGGACACAATCATTTGTGTTCACCTTATTTGCAACACCTCCACATAGAACTCTAATAACACTTTGATCTAAATGGAGAGGAGCCATATAATACAATAAACGTTATGCCTACCTATGCTTGATATAGGTGGCATCCTGTTCCACACATTACTATGGTCCTTTTAATCCTTTTGGTTTTCGAAAGAATCACAGCACCACTCTAGCTATAAGCCACGAGGTTGATAAAATTATTAATGCTCACGAAAAACACAAAAATGTTTTGGGGATTTTCATTGATCTAAATGAAGCGTTCGACACCATCAATCACCATTTTCTTATAGTAAAATTAGAAAGCTACGGCATTAGAGGCATTGCATTAGAGTGGATAAAACAAATATTTGCGCGAAAGATACCAATATGTTCACTCTGAACGTGGGCATATTACTTGTGCCGTTCCGCAAGGCTCAATCTTGGGGCCACTCTTGTTTTTAATCTATATCACCGACATTATTAATGTATCGAACTGTATGCATCATATACTGTATGCAGATGACACTTACTTGTTTGTAACTGGTAAGAACATTGATGATATGATAAACTGTGCAAATGTGGAGCTTACAAATTTAGTACTCTGGCTGAATGCCAATAAGCTTTCGTTGAATGTCAACAAAACACATTACATGATATTCACTCCTGTGCGCTATAGCCCAACGCCAACTCAACCACTGAATATCAATAATCAGGTTATAAGGAGAGAAAACTCAACAACATTTTTAGGAGTTAAGTTAGATAACAAACTGACATGGCAGTCTCACATTCAACATATAAGATTGAAAATCGCTAAAAATATTGGCTTACTTTGTAAGGCGAAATTTATTTTTAGAACAAGTATCTTAAATAACTCTGTATTATACGTTTATATACCCATACATAATATATTGTCTCGAAGTTTGGGGTACAGCTGTCAATAAATATATAAACTCTGTCGTTAGATTGCAGAAACTATGCTGTAGTGTAATGACCGGTTCGCTAAAAGCGTACAAGTTCGTTGCCATTAAATAAATCCTTAAATATGTAACGTTTAACTGAGTTGTATGAATACTGTATCATGTTGTTTATGTCTAAGTTAAATAGAGGTGATTTACCTCAGGTATTCGAACTAATGTTTCGTAAAAAATCCGCATATAATACAATTACTTCTAGACAGACTAGACACTTTATTGCACCTTTATGTAAATCACAGGTTTCCTATAATAGCGTACGCTCGAGAGGCGTTAACATCTGGAACGCTATTTGTACGAAGTTTGATTGATTGTTCATTGCATTCTTTTAAAAAAGCTCTACGAATTCATTTTCTTGCGAAGTACATTGTATGAAATATGAACTCCTGGCACATGCTTTTGTTTTATTTGTACAGTACTATACCCATAAGTGTATGATCAATTATTCTTGATTCTGTGCAATGTTTTTCTCTTAAAATGCAATTTGTTTTCTTGTACATGATACGAGGACTCATGCATCTCATGATGTCTCGTCCTCATTGTCACCAAAGAACTTTGTATATTTTACTTGAATTAATATTGATAATGAATGATGTGTTGTTGTTGCTGACAAATAAATCTGCAAATCTGCATTCTGCAATCCTGATACATAATGCATCATGTTATCCACACACACTTTTTCTAATGTGGAATTTATGAGATGTTCTAATTCAGAAACCGTTTAATTTATAGGTTGATTGCCGTATAATGTATGCGTCACAGACTTCTCAGAGTTGGGATGATCAAACACGTAATTGATATAATTGAATATTGATCAACACCGATTACTTACCCGTAATAGTAATTTAGGTCTTTAAAGCGGACGATTACTAGTGATGCCTGCATATCTTGTTGCTATGCAGATGCATTTTATCCAAATAATCCTTTGACACTTTAACAATCCAACGTTATTGTAGTAGCCTGTTCCAAACTGGCTTCATTGCATACTGGCCAGCGCAATTATGGAGTATCGAAATTAATGAGATTTGTATTGCCGCACATTACATTGGGGTGGGAAGAATGGCAATGACAATAAAGTCGACAACTATAGACGTGCAATAAAGATGCTGTCCAGGGAGTGTGAGGGCCGCACCTGATGTTAGACAGACGGGTCTGTCGGGGATCATATGTACACAACCCATCCCTCGCTTGTTTCAGCATTGTCTAAGGATCAAGCTTACATAAAGCCAGCTTCAGTATTGGCCAAAGGGGATATTCTTAATAACTTAATTACACATTATGTGATTAAGATTATTCGAGTATTAACTAATTATCGGATAAATGTGTTAATGTATGGATACATTGACACATAGTGTGAGCACGACCACGCATACAACCACATCACAAATACACCACGCAAACATTAAAGTTCCTAATGTGACCAATCTGCATGGTGGTTTTGGATTTTATAGCAGCTGGACATTCACAGGTTTAACCCACGCATGTTCCAGACACACATGCGATGAGTTTTGTTTCGATACAAACTCTTCGCTGTTAGCATACACATGTATTTTGAGAATTGAATGTACACCTAGTGGGCTTTTGTAAAGCAAGTCAACGAATGTATAATAACCATCACATCAACAGCGGATTTGCTGCCTTAGTTAATGGAATAACTGTTAATGTAACCTACCTATCAAAATTTGTTAAAATAATCTTACGAAATGAGTTATATGATATTAACAGATGTACAACATATTTGCCTGCGAGTACATGACAGCACACAGAGAGATTAATGAGTGTGTGATGGACTTATTTCTCGTGTCTGTGCTGTGTCGTTTATGGAAACACACAACCTTTCACCAGCTTTATAGCTATATCTGTTTTGGGAAATAGGAAAAGCGCTTTGATGAGTGCGACACATGAAGGTCAGCACGTGTTGTGAACCTAACGAGATGACTCCCAAACATACACAATTGAAAGCAGCATTGTTGCTGGAATCAATACAAACTGCGACATTGCATCCTTCCCCATCAAGCCACTGGATGGTTAATGTTTTGATAATTAACATTACTATTCATTACAAACCTAAAATAACGATCTAATCTGTAGATCAATATGGCAATTCTGTTAAAGGGCAATCATCTCTGTGCCGCAGTTGGTCACAAGAACAACTGCAATCGTATTCACCTTCACAACGGCCATAACGGATAGCATTATGCCTTGAAATGTACCGCTGTCTGGGGAAGCAATGCTTGATCTTCTGTGTTAATTCCCTAATGATAACATTGACCACACGTCTTTGTCCCTTTAACCCAAAACCTATTACACTGTGTTAACTTCGGATAACTCATCTGCGATGGCGATAATAAATAACGTACATTCCTTCCCGTATATAATGCAACCCAGTCCTCGTTATTATCTATTAAATGTCAGCACAGATATGATATATGGGCATTGTTATTCGGGTGGCTATCACTATGCAATCAGGGGTACCACATTGGCGCAACCATAATAAATGTCCCAAAAGAAGGTCAAACCGAATTATATGATTCCTTGTCTAGGAATCTCGTGTATATAGACTGCCGTCAACTGGCGCTCTGTATCTCATGAGAAAGAGATGGATTATCATCAATACTGTCGCTCAATATCACTTCAGAACGAGATGGATTTTCATCAACACTGGTGCTCCTTATCACGTAAAAAAGAGATGGATTTTCATCCGCCTC
>CM067344.1:36507884-36565384 GCA_034190875.2 Urechis unicinctus | reverse complement strand
GCATTTCGTAAGTAAAGTCCAAACCAACGTTTGGGCATCACACCGAATTCATTTTGCATATGCTAGACACATATCATGTTTAAAACTATATCAAAAGCCTCAGTGACTTGTATTTGCAAAACCCCAGATTTCTTGCTATGCTTGGAACATGAGATAAATCATCAATTTCAGTATTGTAATCTGTCCGATGTTTCAACGCATTTTGGAATAACACAAAGAAATAATAATGAATAACCGCGGTTTTGATGCCATTTTCATGGAATTTTCGCCAAGAACCGACTCAAAGACTGGTCGGGGTAGTCTCTTGAACGCTGATCAGAGTGTATAGCGCTGACTAAATCAGGCTTTCAATACTTAGATTGTCTATGCAATAGGATTGTGTTGAAAACAACAACATGATAGCCCACAAAGATTAATGTCTGTTTCGTGTCTGCCCGTTGAGTAATTATGATTATGACATCACAGCAACAACACACATAAACATACACCGTCGGTATATCGTAAGCAGCACAGCATATATGTTGACCAATAATATGCAAAAACAATCTATTTTCATGGCAGCTTAAAAGATTTCTTATTTTACTGCATATTAACAGCAAACACTATCTAAATATCCAATGCTATCATACATGTCAAGCCTAATGGGCATACGATGCACTCTATGAATATTTATTTGACAACATTTTAAGTTTTATTAGAGTTTGTTAGAGGTAAACTAATGCCCAAAATTATTAAGGAGAATATTGTTGACAGCGTACATCTGTTTAGATGTTTATTGTTTCTTGTTAAAGATACCTTCACAAGAGTATGACATCAAACACCTGTACTTATTGTTCTCTCGTACACATGATTGAATCTTGATTGGTTTTATACAAATGTCAGGTGGGTGAATTGAGACCTATTGCTAGTCGATATACACGACGTAGTTTTTCAGTAACTGAGTTAGCCAGCTTAACCCAACAGATCAGGGAGACAATATTAACGACAACACTAGGCTACCAACCATGATGAAAATGCATAAAGTATCAATCATAGTGCCCACGTTGTTTGTATGCTGACCCGCAATCGATGCAAGACCATAAACACCGGCCTAAGTTATTAAAAGAAAGTGTTATGCTTGTATTTGTCAGTGTCTTCATTACGCATACACATCACAGTAAGGTAAGTTTGTTACAACCGAAACACTAAATATGGATGAATAGTTTTATGTCGCCGCGTGTATTCTACTGTGCTGCACACACAGGTGTAAACACAATCAATGCTCTGAGGATTTCTAGGATCACGCAGAGCTAAATAAAGCTTCGTAGTGGTGTCGTGACGAGAGACAGTCAATCCTCCCTTGTGTCTTAACGACCCTCTTAAAAGCCTCATTTATTTAGGTCCGCTAGTGCTTAATGAACAGGGAACAGTGCAAAACCGTCGGACATGTGATGTCAGATATCAACTCGACATAAGATTGCTCATGGATGAATTCCTTCTGTTCGTAAATGTTAGCGCTACTGGTCATAAGGGACTCGGTTAAGCAGCATCCCGCCAAACCATTTGTCAAGAAAATGTCATCATGTTTGGAATTCTTCATCTTTATTTAAGCGTGTTTTCGCATTTACAAAAAAAGACAGTCTTTACATGACCGTCGCAAGTGTTAAACTCTATTTAATGCATCCTGTTTAGGAACAAGGGGGTATAGTCTCAAAAGCCCAAATTCAGAACTGGCAAAGTATAGAGCTGTGTAAGGGTGTGTTCTAAATGCTGATGCATTTGCTTGTTATGCTTACTGTGGAAATCTACATACAGCAACGTATTGCGTCCTATGAACGATGAGTGGCAGTATTTGTACGAGCATACACACAGTGGCACCAGCAACGCCAGTATAAAGACAGAGCACTCATTTCTCAAGGAAATAGATAAAATCTTGATTAATAGGTTATGATATTCAAATTAACATCTGGGCCTAACATAAGAATAATTGTGCCAACTCAATTGATAAAATGCAGTCAACTAATCTTAAATGGAATAAATTGTTAACAAAGGACAACTGAACACGCAGCTCGTGTAAAACCAACAAACAAACTTTGGCTATATCGCTTATTGACAATTACTGTAGTTATTGCCGTTGGCCAAACTGGGTACTTTGTTCTTAATATATCGCCAAAATAAATCAGTACCATTCCATAGTAGTCGACGATTTGAAGCATGTATACCAAAAGAGCACTTCATAATTCTAACTGAAATTACTAAATTATTTTGGATAATAATGAATTAAGGTTGTGATACGGATTGGGAGTTGTGCTCATTGACATCATAACTTTGTCAAACGCGGTGTTAAAAAGCGCACTTTAAGCAGCATACCTAGGCTCTCTGATTAGGGAGTGTATGCAAAATGGTGACATTGACGGCAACAATTTGATGTTCGTCAATGATTTGCATAAACTGTGATTTTACCGTCATATTTTCAATGCAACTACCTTATCCCTTAAAGGCGAACGATGTACTCAATGACTACTATATATGTGGAAACTACCCATAACCTATTGGTGGTGTGTATTAATTAACCAATCCCCATGAAGGAAGTAAAATATCTCATTGAAAGTACAATATTTGGTCCTCTTGTGTAAGTAGTATTTATTAGCAAATATATACAACCCTTTTATTGAGCGGTAAATATAATGTTTTCATATCCATTCATAAAACACATGTCACATGATATGTTCCGCATGGGTGTAGATCGGCAGCCTCGAAAACCTAACAACAAAAAGTACAATATTGGTGCATATACTAAACGTTGCATACAATCTACTTCCATTATCCATCTGGTTAATTGACACTTATTGCGAATTGCATCGGTTCTGTCGCATTTAATTGAGACTTATTGAGAAATGTTTCGGTTCTGTTGCATTAAATTGAGACTTATTGAGAAGTGTATCGGTTCTGTTGCATTTAATTAACGGAGAAATGTATCGGGTCTGTCGCATTAAATTGACACTTGTTGAGAATTGTACCGGATCTGTAGCTGGCCGTGGGTTTCTTTTCCACATAATTTGGGGTTTTTTTGCGTTTCATTGATACCAATGCGTAACTGTGTTTATTTCCCTCGATTGATGTGTTTGAGTGGGAATAGATGCGTGACTTTGTACATCCCTGCATGTAATTTCCTGCTTACAATACAGATACCCCGGCTCCATTGTGAAGGCCTACCGTACAAACAATGGCTGCATTTCTTATCTTTCATGCATCATTTAATGCAGGATATGCGTCCGATATTTGCCTTCGCAACGGAAGTTGATATATCTAGCATTGGTATCTACATCATTTAATAGGTTTTAAGTTACCTGTGGGAATATAGATTGACGATAACATATAGTTTTGCCGGCCTGCGGGATATTGCTATCTGTTATTACCAATGGGAAGGTATATAGGTATGGAACATGGTATTTAATGTTCAGCAATCATTCTGATGACCAAGTAAGACTGTGGCCAAGAAGATAATACTGTCCCGAGCAAGTCACAATGCATTGATATGATCAGGTGATAATAAATCAGTGCAATTGCTGTAAAAATATGTAAACCTAACATCTTTCTATGTTATTTTCAGAACCGGCAGTTGATTCCACATATATACGATACTATAGGCTGCAATAACCACGGTAGCCGTAGGACCAAATGGTTTATGGTGGACATTTGGATAAATTTATGTGGTCGTCAGCAGACGTAGAATCAGACTTGTTTGACATTCTACTTATCTGGACAATGGTTCAGAGCTGTTTAGTTGAAAGCTGCAACTGATGCTCGACAAAGCTTTGCAAATTTTGTATTCAGTCAGTTGCATGTAAATTGGTCCTGTAGGGCCAGATTGTTTTTTCTGTAAGTCTCATTAGAAATTCATTAGCATGCATTTATTCTATAGTTATTCTGGTATTTAATTTGTTAAAACGATACAAGCTTTTAATTAATGAATGTATCGTACACTGAAATAAAGTATTCAGCTTTCACCATAGCAAACGAAAAAGCTTAAATAGCCTAAAAGTAACTATGGTTAAACACAGGAAATGTCCCAATACACTAAATACATATGCAAAACGTTTCTTATCTTGTCGCAAACACATCACAATACGAGGCAGAAAGTTAACACAATTAATTAAAAGAACTTGTACTCTTCTCCCAGAGCTGTGGGGTACACAATAGTGTCATCATACATGCGCACTTAAGAAAAATACGATTTCGATAAAAACGTTTTGATCGGAGGCCTTCTAAAGCATTCTGACCGAAGATAGTGCGCCAAACATATTTCACAAAAAAGTTACACAATTGTACTTAGCAGGTTATCGCTGGAATATAACATTTCATCAACAATCGTGGATAGGAGCTTCAGTGCTATACAACACTATTGCTTTAATATTCTTGATTCAGTGAAATATTTATGTACCGTACAACAAACATTGATAGCCAATCCAAAAAATGCTCCATAAGCAATTATAGAAAATTATTCACTGTGGTCTGATTTGAGACGGGCCAATTCATTTACTCCATGGGAGGACAATACAAAACGGCCATGACTTTCATCCGTTACGAATGCATAAATATTAACGGTTACTCTTTCAGATCTCCTTTAGGTTATGACGAAACGAAAGTGTATTAATACAATGACCTGCAGTAAATAGATTATCTGCCAGCAAAGCCTCATCTCACAACCGACTCATTACTGAGCTCTGCATCGGTGTGTTCTAAGTACTGTTGCAATGCCTCACATAAAGAGTGTGCTGGTTACAATTGGACAAATTGAGATTAAGCTAACGCTGATATATTCTAGTATCAATCTTGTCACAAATAGAAGGCAGTTGCACCAATAGTTATTTCAGGGCTTGCTTATTGTTTCTAGTTTTATCATTTATATTCAAGTACTTATTCTACAGTACAATATGCATGATAAAGTAGAATATAAATTGAATGACTCATTTGAAAACAATTGCTGAGAGTGCCATTCTACACCAGTTACCAAATGTCGCAAATTAAGATGCTCCTATCAATTTCCGATTTCAATGTAATCCTAAATCACATTGTTTGCAATTATATCTTATTTTGATATTTACAAATCTAAAGTGTGGTTGCGTTTACTTGTTGTATGTTGGTTTTCACATTCCTTACTTTAAATGTAGCATATGTACTATATTATTTATTTATTATCAACCATTGTGTCTATTGATAACATTACATTTAGATCAATCTAATCTATATTCTTCTATATTACGAGTCAGGTTGTCTTTATCACAGAGTTAAGCCCAGAATTTCTGAAATTAAAAAAAAAACAAGCAAATATTTCCAGCATATCAAAACATCATCTACAAATTGACTTACGCCTCATACCTTAGCAACCACACCTGCGACGCAAATGCAAACATAGATAATCGGTACCGTGGTGGTTATTCAAAGTTAGTAGACAGTCAATGTAACAGATAGGACTGTGAACAAACTCTCAAGCTCTCAATAACGGAGGTTAACTAATCATGGATTGATTTATTTTCGTTGTTTTATAACTTATTGGATATGAATACTGGTTAAATGATTAACTTCACTGCAACACACAGTGAAGATAGTCCCAGTAAGAGTGTGTGTAAAAGACGTCCAAGAAAGATGAAATCATACAATCTATAATATATCGAACCCAATCGCCTATTGTAAGTCTTTAGCAAAGTGCTTTGCGATCAATCTGCAGCAGATGAGAACCGCCTGTAACCCTCTCTGTGGAACCGTCTCTCAAGGCCACGCCCAGGTTTGTTCACAAACAATCAATATACGACTACCTACGTGAACACAGCGATCAAACTAGGATAACTAATATCTGCATGATGACAATCTCTTAAATCTCCACACCCACCCCCACCACCCACCCCTTGATATCACGTGCTGTATAGAATGTCTGAGTCAATAACTGCATGGTTAGTGAGAAGCTGGTATAACACTTTTTTGGTAAACAGTGTGTCTTTTAACTAAGCCGTTTAGCCAATTGGTTGTGTTATCTCTGCATTACAGACACGAACAGCTGATTTCAAGAGCAAAGTTGTACAAATTGCTTGACGTCAGCGCCCTTTATAAAAACCAATGCCGTTTCCTTGTATTCACAGCGATGCAAGATAGCAGCATCCAGGAAATGAATGCGGCAAAAGTGCACTGGTATTTTACAACCACATGCAAGCATGTCACGAATGGTAGTTATCCAATACTGTATGTAACAGGGGCATCTATCAATGCACTAGGCTATTAAATGTAAACACTATTACAAACGTCTAATCTTTCTTTTTCAAAATGCCTACCTCCCGATTATGCAAAACAAAGCAGTTCTGCGATATATCTAGCGTATAGGCCAAAACGATACGATTAAAATACCAAGCCCAATGTCAATATGCCCATGAAAAAACATTACGCTGATTTAATGGCGATAAAAATGACACCAACCCAAAGCTGCTGTTTTGTATAAATAATAACCATTCCGATAATAATTGTTGATTACCAAGTACTAGCTTAACTATTTTTTTTGCAATATGATTAGACTTACTATGATTGCGTGCCTTATTAATACCCATAGCATATAAGTCCATTGCACCCACTGTTGCCTGTAACAAGAGGGACATCATCACTAGCATTTAGTTATTCTTGTGCCGGGGAGACTAATGAGGATGGAGATTTGGCATTGAATGCATTGGTGATTGCTGTTTTGATGCACAGCCGTATATCATCCAACTTTCAGAATAATATCATTTCATACACTATTCAGACCGATTCCATGTTTCAGTCACATTCATAATCTGTAAGGTAAAGTAGAATATGCAAACTACATACATATGCCTATATTCATTACTGATGGCATATTATAGTATTGGCATAATTCAATTTGCTTCCATCTTTAAATACCCTGTTCACCAATATGAACTAACTACATTGAGCAACCCACAATCAATGTTTACGCATCAGGCATTCACACAACAAACCTGTGATTAAGCGTCGACAACTGACATTCCCTTTGGAAAATGTTGATAATAAATCTCCTTCAGTTGCAATGAAGGGTGGTAATGTATTTATGTATCCCATAGGAATCATGACGAGATTCGGACGCGATTGGAATGCTTTCCCGATTAGACCAGATATACCCTACGGAAATGCTGCCAGGATATCTCGTGATTCCCCATTTGTAGGTTATTCTGGGTGGTAAATCATTGTTACACCATTTCATCACTGTGTGTGTATGTGTGTGTGTGTGTGTGTGTATGTGTGTGTGTGTGTGTGTGTGTGTGTGTGTGTGTGTGTGTGTGTGTGTGTGTGTGTGTGTGTGTGTGTGTGTGTGTGTGTGTGTGTGTGTGTGTGTGTGTGTGTGTGTGTGTGTGTGTGTGTGTGTGTGTGTGTGTGTGTGGTTGTCGAGTGAATGCTTAGTGGAACAACAGTGACCATCCATCATAGCTTTTCATGTGCAGCAGATTTACGAGCGGGTATTGGAGTGCATGATGCCTTCAGAAATATATATATAAGTTTAGATCCGCAATATTAATTGATGCATCTGAGGTTGTTACATAACATGTAATGGATTTTTGGGTTATAGTGGCTAAGACGTACAGGCAGTGCTATCTTTGGATGATATGGGTTAAATAAAATGCATGCTTCCCTTTCGACAACGGCACATTTATTGACACATCGCAATATATTGTGACTGATAGGCAAATATATCAATTTGCAGCATATTACTTTTTATGCATTGGTCAATCTGGTCACCAACCAAGGCATTAACTATGACGGACAAGGAGAATATTACCATGATGTGACATTTCGATCGTCTAGATATTTGAGTTGCATATATTTGAATGTAATATCCAATGAACTAATATTTGCAAAACTTGGAGGTGATATTAAATGATTAACGTCAATATTATTGAACAGAGTTTATGGTTCTGTAAATACTAAACCAGTTTGTAATTATTAGGTAAGTTGCCCTCAAAGAGAGTTACGAGGATACACTCTTTGTTTTAATTTCCTGCATTATTCATGTACAACTATCGATCTCAAGATGAGACACCTATGCAGTTGTCGATAGGGTCTAAATTATGACTAATTCAGGCGACATAGGCTTGATACAATTGAACCTTCGCCAAATGAATTGACCCTTTTCAATAAGCAAATTGTCGCTATGAGTAACCCATATAATCACTTCAGCTGCATATCTTATCAGATATCCTGCATTAACCATAATACAATGATCAAGGAACTGCGTTCAATGTGATCTTGTCTCGGTCTTAAATGCTTTATTCCTATTGGGAGTTTTTTTAAAAGAAAACTGGAAGTTGATTTGGTGTACAACCTCAAAGTCATGGAAAACTTATTTCGTAAATTCATCGTCTTCGGTAACATGATCGTGATTAGTGCATCATCGTGTCCCACAACGAATACATAAGGCAGCCATATTAAATCCGCCGAAATACAAGCAAGAAACAAGGTTTTCCTTCCAACCAATTGCAGTTCGGTAAGATTGGCAAATAGGGTTCACCATTAGGTTATGGGCAACAGACCATAGCAGCGATACGTTATACGTTGATAAAGCACGATGTATGCTTATATATTTAAAACTGACATGCTAGTGGGGGGATTGAATTCCTAGGATGCCAACTATGAGACTTGCTGCACTCGGTTTGAGGAATCGCTGTCGGTCGTAACAATCCGCATCGAGTAGAATTTGGCATCAAAAACGCTATTTATGTGATATCGAGATAAGCGCTCCTGAGGATTAAACTGATAGTGTAAATGCTTTATCCTTCGATGTTCTGCCATCGGGCCATAGTTTAGTGGTGATACTAAAATAGATAAAATCTGGTCTTACGACAATCGTGGTTATCAAAGCAAATCCCACCAAAATACAATCCTGGAGGCCCTAACGTCCATGAGTATATGGAGGACCGAATCTCTAAAACCGAATAATTATCAATACATACGTCTGTGACATGAACGGGCACTGTTCGTGATATCGGCATTGCAACCTATACTACGTAGGTTTTCATGAAGCAGATGAGGATGTAAACCTAAACGACATTCAAGTTGGCAGGACCGTCGCTTTGGGTTAATTAGCTGTATTGCACCTGATGCAAATTTGGCATTCGGCCTTGTTGAGCAAGTTTCTTTTGCTGTGAGTTTAGCCCATTAGCCATAATGTAACAACAGTCATTATAATGCGATGTCACAACAATCACTCTGTTTTTATATTTCCAAATTAGATGGTGAGGGTCTATTATCAAAAGATTAAAGTTTATTATGAGATCATTAATTACGAAAATAGAAAGAGCGTGAATTTCGCACAAGCTTCCAGTAAAAAGCATACAATTCCACTCTACACTAAATTTAATTTGACGTTCATTGATATTTGCAAAAGATTTCCTTTTTTTTCCCCAATATCTCAGGGTTTTGGAGTGTTAGGAGAGGAAGAGTGGTTTGAAGGGGGATAACGAAAGTCATCATCAGGGGCTGTCAGGGTGGTATACGTACTTTGGGACAACAGGATACAGGGGCGTCAACGGAAAACACCGTTATCCGTGCGAATGTTTATTTGATCGTGGCATTATGCCAAAGTATGCTGATAGGGTAAAAGAGTTACCAACCACGCACTGTGATAAAAACGTCCCCTTTGAAAGCATGATTTTCATCAGACAACCAATGTTTATGTGATTTAAACATCCTCTTAAAAGCCTGTCTGGCTTTTTGATGGCCTCATATAAAGAGGCCTAATGCATTCCCCCAATTAGGGTTCTCTACTTAACCGCCACGAGATATAACCATCATGAATACACCATTATTGACATGTCCTATTATATGTATCTCTCTATATAATCACAATGGTTTATCAATACTATGACTTGTATGGAGTATATACTCAGGATACAGCCCGCCTAAACAAATCGCGTTCCGTGATGTGAACTATATCAGGAATGGCGCGCATCTGTTGAATCAACATAAACGCATCTCTTACAAAGTACAACCCACAGGAGACATGGAATACTAATACCTCAACTTAGCCGGTACGCAGATGGAATCTGGCTAAGTGTGTAATATACTAATTTCAGGGTGCTATCCCAACAACACTTAATTCAGCTCCATTGTTCAGGCAAATAAAGAGAATTACCACGAGCAGCCAAGGTTAAATCGTATGCACAAAACGTTTCATATCTTGTCACTAACACCTGAATGAATGGTGATAAGAATGGCATTATTAAAGTTCATGCAAAGAAACTGTGTATTCGACTCCTCTTCTAGAGCTACGGTGTGCAAGTTGTCAGTTCTGAATCCGCTTTACGAACATAGGATACTTGATAGAAAATCCTTTCGCATACTGGGTCGATGTTCATAACACAATTTTTTCATGCGTTCTAATGCACGACGACCAAATCAATAAGACAATTCGCACCTTGCATGCACCAAAGGTACGCAATTATTTTTCAGGTGCACACTTGAATATTATATGAAAGCATGCTGAGCCACAAACCTCCAAATGCACATCAGTGGAACACGAACTGCACGAACTGCATCTTGATAGTAACAGACAAGATATTAGATATAAAGTTGGTCTTCAAGCAACTAAACACTAAAACGTGAATTTAAAGCTCTCTGGCTTTCCGATCGCCTCATGTGAAATAGACTGATGCATTTCATTGAGTCACTTCAATAAATTTAAGAATTTTACGTTCACGAATACAAGAGTGATGTGAGGGAGGTGATTTTCTGCAAAATAAGTCTGCATTTATCTTCTTAAAGCGCCATATTGACAGGTTGTATGAAATGTTAGCAATTTTTATATGTATAAAAGCATATGCGTGGCACTGGGTTTTTTTGCAGAGTGGATACAGGAGTTCGCCCCATTCGGCTAAATAGGATACAAATTGGCTTTGGTGGGAATTCTTGTATTAAACTTTGGCGATTATTCTCAAATTACATGTATTTACCAACTAACACTGTAGACTGTGAAACCAAGGCCTAAATCAACCACTTCATTAATGTATTTAACCTATCACACGTTAATCAATCTATTTATTGTATTTATTATCATTAAGAATATGTAGGATTTGAAAATGAAATTGTCTCTCCGTATTATTTCCATCCTGAATACTATACAACTACATTCGGAGTAAAACAAATTTGGCAACAAATAGTGGGGCCTGTACCAATTCATACCAAAGCAAAATGCCCACATTTGTCATGCACATGATACAATATAATATGCACCGGAAACAGCCTTCCCTGATGCCTCGTCTCATAAACCACATTAATCCTTTTTTTCAAAAAGCACAGTTTCATGCACCATCTTATGGAAAATGGCAATCTTTGGCTTGGAAAATTTAGGCTGGGAATGGTCTTGGCAAATTAAGGCTGTACATGGGTGTGACAAATTAAGTCTGTGCATTATTGGATGTATATCAAATAAAGCACCTCTACAGCCATATTATCATTGTTACCAATTATAATATACATAGGTTGCATAACATTAGACAAAAGCCATAAAATTGACAGATTGAATTTTGGATAATAATAGTCGAATTTTGAATGAATTGGAACGAGTAGCAATCAAGATAAAGAATCAATAGGAATACAACCACACGGGTAGCAATCAAGGTAAAAAAAAATCAACAGAAATACAACCACACGGGTAGCAATCAAGATAAAAAAAATCCACAGGAATTCAACCACAGTACAACCGATTGCACTTTGAAACATCATTAATGCAATCGACAACATAAATCTATGTAACCCACTGGCTACTGAGGTGTGACCTTTCCAACGCGTTTATCCAAAGTTTGTAGTAATTACACAAAATCCATAGTCTGATCAACACTTTTATCCAAATCTGATAATGATTCTATTAATAACATTATCTACACGGGCGACACCAGTCCTTAGCTGCAAACTAATCGTGGGTTTACACAGTCCGCCAAACGATCCACTTTTCAATGCAGCTGATATTGCAGCTCCTCTCGAGCTTTCCCAATAACCAGCGATTATATCCGAGTCACATCTTTCCCAAAATCTCCTAATTTCAAACCATGACGTAGGCATACGAAGGCTACCAAATAATGCATGAATGATGTAATTGTATAAAATCACGCTGCACATGGCGTATATGGGGAGAGGGAAGCGATGGCGATGGCGACAATTAGCGACTGCTTCCATGGTGTATGGCCATATACTTGTTGAGCCGTGATTTATCTTATTGGTTCCGCCAAACAGTTTGTAAATTGGTGATTAATGTGCTTATTGTTTGGCCGAGCATTGGTCCTCTGTAACATTATATGCAACCAAAATAAATAGTAAGATAATAGTCTATTGTGATGCCGCCTGATATTCAATATGTTTATTTATAAAAATCAACTTGAGGCACTTGACCAATCGTTGATTTGATCTTGCACACTCTTATATAAGAATATATTTACGTCACGTAAATTTGTCTGATTCAAACCAACCCACGCGAAAGGTCATTTTGTTCATTGAGCCATGAATATATCTGAATGATTTTGTCCCGGCCCAATTCACAATTAGCTTGCGATGGTTTTGCGAGTAGTTTGTGACGTATTTGCGTCGCAAATTGATCGCCAATAAATCAACAGAATCAGTACAGCTTTGTGGCCCCACAGCTGCCACCGCTGCTGCACCATTAGCAGTTTGGGATGACACAGCGGCCTCAGCAGCAGCAGAAGCAACCGGTATGTACTAATATATCATCAGTTTTTTCGATGTCTATTGCTGTTAACATTTCATTGTTTTGTTCTTTGTTTGTCTGCTGCAGACTCCGCCACGTGTCGGGTACGCCTATGTCTCCACCAGAAGCTGGCAGGACACATCTTCGGGGGTGCTCAGCCAAGCCATGGCCACTCTCAAGAGCAGCACCTCTAGTCAAGGAGACAGTAGAGAGCAGGTCTCAGTCATTGTCGGATATCCAGGAGGATGAGGACAAGAGCATGTGTGGACTTATGCCAATACAGTGAACTGTGGACTAGTGTGATGCACTTTCATGCTCTTTTTTAATAAAGACATGGCGTGTATTTATATTTTCTTTCTGTTTTCTAAATACAATAAAAGCCTTAAGCACCTGAAATGAAGCATAGGGAAAAAGAATAATCAATGTTTTACAACAAAAAATATGAGAGAATGAAACCTTATGTTTATTTTTTCATGTCTTTTAATTTTAATGTTTTATTCTCTTTGGGTTTTTTTCATTTTTGTACTTTGTTGTCTATTTCTGCATTGATACCTTCATTACCTTTGCGCTTCCAGACACAGACACTACCACCACCGGCCTGGCATACTCATATTAAATTAACATAACATTGGGTCAGAGGTGCGCCTCTATAAATACCTCATCCGCAAATTGACAATTTGATCGCAGGGCACTCGACAGGAGCACTGCAGATGACGAGTAACTGTCTTGCGTGCGCACGTGATAAGCTCGGTTGATAAAAAAGCGCCTTGGGGTTTTGCTGTACTTCTGTCTATGTATTACTTGTGCGTTCACGGCACAATAGAACGTAGCCGAGATTATCTATAATCTTGAACGTTGTTAAGAACTTCGGTATGCATAACTCTATAACTCGTGGCTGTGTACATAACCAACCAACCACAGACCTGAAGCTGGTAACATGTAAAATTCTTGCGGGAGTATTGTTAAGAGATCACTCTTAACTGCAAATATGATTAGCATGAATGCATCACCAAAATTTGCAGTTAGTTCTTCCTGATCGTCTATCACACGTAATGGTATTTTCAACCAAAATAAAAATATCAATATCATAAATTTTAATTAAATTTATCGTGACAAAGGTGACGAGGCGTAAAACAGAGAACAATATGGCGCATAACAGTTTTCCATAAGGAGCATTAATCTGCCTTGAGGATTTCACCAACAATATTAAATTAATCAAGCTGTATATCTGTCAAGCCAATTATAATCACCAATTATAATCACCACCGTCAATTACATCTATCGTAACAAAACTAACGAGTCATGCACCAGACACACTGACGGTGCACAACAGTTTCCCTAAAGGAGCATTATTCTACTCCCAGATTTAGCCCAGGAAATTTGATTGATTATCCCGAATGACCTGCCCAAGGAAATTCATTCAAATAATTCCACCAACATAAAACAACACCACGTGTCCAGCACATATTGAGTTGTGTTGGATTTGATTCATTATGCTATATGGTCAATCGGGAATTTTGTTATTAAGTTTAAGATCAGTGATAAATAGCTTTAAAATAGTTTAAACCCAGCACATATTGTCCTTGTAGTCGAATATTTGTGCAATAATTTTGTGACTGTGGTACCGTAATTAATTAAATCAATGGAGCGATATAAATGTGCATTGAATACAACTTTATTCCCGCACCTGAATTGACATCAATATGGTAAAGTGGCGTGCATCATATTGATTAGTATCAACTGCGGCCCATTTCAGTCCTGGACAGGTTGAATGTGTATTCCTATCAATACATTCCCTGGCCAGCAAGATGGCTCCACGCGCATCTCTCTCGACTTCTATGTCCTTGTCATCCATTTCCTTCTATGCTACAGTATCATTACCTCACCCCACCCCCTCCTTCATCCCGCTACACCATATCCCACCTCATGATCTTATATACTCCATAATCACAAAGATGTGTGTGTAATAGAACCAGTTCCATGAGACTACACAGCACGCGTTACTGTGTTCAGTACATGGCGGCTTAGCATGTCATTGGGCGTAAGGCCACTATTTAAGCAATGCAATGTCGGAAATGTTAAAGTGTTGTTTTCTAGAGATATATTTATGCGAAACGAGTCTGTGAAGCACATTCAAGGGTAACCAACATGTAAAAAACGGTCACCGCATTGATTCAATTTTGTACAAAATAAAATTGGTACTACATACTCTGATAGATTACAAGGTGCTATGTAGATCCGGGAGCTGTGTAGATCCGGGAGCTGTGTAGATCAGGGTGTTAAATTGATCGGGGTGCCTTGTAGATTAGGGTCTTATGTTGATCATCTTGCTATGCGCATCCTGATACTACGAAACGGTAGGCCTTTCCTCGGATATGTATTGCACTCCAATGAACCATTGTTACACCATAACATAGGACCAATCAATGTCAAACAACTCCTCGCAAGAGTCGGACATGTGCTGCTTCAGATGTGTATTGACCAGTTGTTAATTATTACAAATAAATAAAACATTTGGTAGTATGCGTCATGGATTGGTGTTTGTTTATTTGTCCGATAACAGAACCGTAATGGCGGTGTGCCCGTCATATAATACAATATAACAGTTTATCATTCATTTACAACAAATTACGCAATTTCTTTACCTCGTAAATCCTAAGTAAGGCCAATAGGAATAAGAATAATGTACCTTTGCTCATTACAAACGGTCAACTATTCTGTTTGTACGCCCAATTTAAAATACTACCGCCGATAACGCTTGTTTTCATCATGTCATGAATATTATGCTTTATCGAAGCGTAGGTATTTTGTCTCTAATTATTTCGACATATAAAAAAGGTTTTCTTTCAGCATTTAACGTGTTGCATTGCGGCTGTGAGCTGTAGCCAACAACCGTCGAGCCATCCTTATTTAATTAATCTAATGTTGACTGTTAGCATACCAGCGTAGTCAATGTGTGTGCTGTGTGTACTGTTTGAAGTTCGCGATGTAAATAAGGAATGAATCGCCGGATCAGATAACACTTCGGTAATGAGGATGTTCCGTATGCGGGATTAGTATTGTGTGTCTTCTGCGAGATGAGCACAAAAGCTTCAGCCAGTGTTTGTTATTAGCTTGGTGTGCCTCATGGGCCCTGTTGTCCGTGGAGCATTCTCTACCACTTCGTTGCGTTGAATTGCTTTTATTTTGTGTGTGTGTGCACTCATTAATATATATCTCTATCTCTCGCTCTCTCTCTCACACCTCATCCGGATGGCATCCCAGACTTAGAGCAACTGTTTGAAGCGCTAGAGAGCAGGCTGAATGGAACAAGCGCGACATGAATGATACTTTATAATTATTGCATTTTATCATATTCCATGTTGGCTTGGCGTCTTGACATTAATCAGCAAACCGCACATCAAATTATGAAAGATGCTGAGTGGCAAGAGTTAAGAATGGGCATATACTATGTAGCACTTATGAATTATAGCCGTATGATAACTTGGCTGGTTGATGTGAGATTTGCTGGATAACTAAAAAAATATATGCTAGTTATAATGTTGATGTTGATTGATGAATACTGAAGCAATTTCAATGTATATCATAAAGATTATAAAACAGGTTGGTATTATTGTCTCCTTGGCAATTTCAGGTTAAACGATTTCAACATGATCAATACTAGAAATCATCGACATAACCTGCATCGTCGACATAACCTGTAATATAAACAAAGCGCTTTTAGCATTTTATCGTCAGTAATGTGAATGATATATGTTAGTATGTGGTAGCCCCTTTGACAATTAGACTGCAGTGATTTTAGCGCAAGCACAGCCATTAACCAGATATTTTAGCATGAACACAACCATTAACCAGCAACCAGGATATCAAAACATAAAAAGCAAGCCATAAAAATACTAAATACAATGAAGAAATGACATGTGGTCATCGATGTTTATATAACTCTAATATCTCCGATGTCATTTTCATTTTATTATATGGAATCTACTTGACTCTGACTTAATCACTACTTTAGATTGTGATCTGGGTTTCCGTATTCAGATAAAAGCCCTACAGCAAACTTTAATAGTCAATGACGCACAACATATTCATTCAAGATATGGCTTGAAGAATTGAAACGATTAGAAACTAAAAGTAACAGCTCTTAATGCGAGTCTTTGTGGACGTGCATTAATAAAAAAAGACATCTAGACAGCAGGGACAGCTTGTCGAATACATCTCGGTTGTTAAATTAGCTGTGAAATGTATTAGCCCAATATGTTCAACCTAAGCATTCTTCATTTGTGTGTATTCCTCCACCACCAGAGAGTTCTGTATTCCATTGATATAGATTGGATACAGTATAGTATCGGATGATAACATGGTCGCGTCAATGGCAATCCTCTATGGCACCGCGTTGCAATTAGTACTGAAAACAAATCTTTTATTTAACTTACGTAATTGACAAACGCATATCTTTCTATGCAAAGATATTTATAGAAAGCGTGTTATTCTGCATCAGTAAAATTGCAATATTAATATCATTTTCAGAAATGCCTTTTTGCAACAATGTCCCCTGTGTCCTTATTAGTAAGCGTTCGCATTGCATTCACGCGGTTATTCAAGGAATGTGTCGTTTTGCGATAGATAGTCACGTGCAAGGCTTTTTTTTTCCAATAACAGCGCAATTATTACGAACATGTCATGATATGTGTCCGCTTCTAAGCAAACACATTCTTGATTCTCCGACAAATTTAGGTATCATCTTAGATGTGTGCATTTTATGGGGAGTAATGTTCTGCATCTATCAGTGTAGACGATACATGCAATTGTACTTATTGGATAGTGTATGTCGTCAGGTCAGATATATTTAATCGTATGTCAGTTCATCATTAACAAAAGCAGGTACCAATAGCATCAAATGGTAATTGTACCCACTGGTATCTCTATCATTGTCACAATCATTGCCTCATCTACGTGCAAGAAAACAAATATAGATATATGGAATTAAATGTAACTATTATCTTTATAGCATCGCTGCTTAACATATTTGAGTTGCATCCTCAACTACTTTAGCAATCAGTTCATCGATTTCCATTTAAGTAGATTCAAATTTCAGGATAGTTTAATATCTTGACGTGATAAGAATGATTAGTATTGCAGATTAGAACAGAGATACACCGTGCATAATTGCGACCCGGATATCTGACTGTAGATTCCCTGATTGTGAGTCAGCTCTCAAGTTAAGGCAATATTGATCCGATATTATCACTATCAGCGCGCAAAACAATTGTTGAGTAGCATGTAATCGCTGCTATATGGTGTATGCATTTGAGCTTATAGTGAGTGATCTGGGTATGAGTAAAGCGGTGCGGTTAGAGGTGTGTTTGTGTAATTGTGTGAGGTGTGTGTTTTGAGGTATATGTGTGCATTTGGTGCGTATTTTGTGTGTGTGCGTGTGTATGTGTTAGTGTGTGTTTCTGTGTGTGTGTATATGTGTATGTGTATGTGTGTGTGTGTGTGTGATATTGTGTAGTGGTTACATCAAACATGCCCCCTGGTTGTAACGGCATATGACATGAAAAACAGGTGACACTTCAACTGTTACCCAGACCGCCACCATGTCATGTAAATAATCCTAGTATCATTGTCATCATGTTGTTGAAGCCAAAATAGCAAACCAATCGCTGACAGATTGAAGCTGACAAGTCGTACAGGTTGAGCTAACTCTTTACAAGATATAATTGAGGGTATAACCGGCGATATTATGCCATTAAAAAAACCGACGAAGGATGGCAGTAATGGATAAATGGTGTCCCGCACGGTACAGCACAGCGAGACAAAACCAGGCGAAATGTTGGCATCGACGTCACTGAATATTTACGTCTGCAATGGCGAAACTTTTTCAAAAGCCCATCCTCATCAATCAATATGTTGTTGTGAAAAGAAACTCAGCTCATAGTAAATGTACATATTGTATACAAGGGTTGAGCTCAAGAATGGCTTACTATTTTAAAAAATCCGATCCACGTCGCATGCAGTTCTCAGCAGCACAAGGAATGCAAAGATTTCCGCGGGGAGTATATGTGTTGCGTGATATTTTGTATGCGTACATGTACCTGTTATGAAGAGTATGTGACATCCAAGTCATGTAATTAATGAAATCGCACAAAATACCGAGAAAATGTGATAAAATTCAAATTAATTAACTATTTACAGATTCGCACCAACTATACCCTAAAGGTTGCTTGTGATTCTGCTTTCTCTTCCAATCAGGTTATATATAACTGTAGTCTTGCTTCTCCGTTAATTACAAACGGCAGGTGTCACATCGTGACGCTGGCGTATGACGAAAGCGCGAATTGCTTTTATATCACTGTACGATCATTTGGACAAGCGATTGGCATTCTACGCCTGTTGAATTATACAACGTTACGTCAGCGATGTTTTTTGATAATGTGAAAATTATGCAAATATTCCCCTACATTGCTGCGTTTAGTGTATGTCTGTTTCATTGGCCGTTGACCTTGAAGCCACATCCATGACCTTGTGTAAAGTCTCATTGTATAAAAATGTCGACATACTCATGGGCGGCACTGATGAGCTGGCGACCTCGTGTTCTGAAGGTTACTTATAGAGCAATGACGAAACAGCTTGTTAAGTGACGAGTCTCTCATCATCCGACGAAACTCACATTGCCCCATTGAATACCCTTGGCTTAACATTGACTGTCTATAGAACAAGATGCAAGGCACCATTTCAGCATTCTGCAAAAAGCTTCCAATCAAGCAGCATACGACCTTGTTTGCTGTAATTTGTGTGATCGGGCCGTGTGTGAATTCCATGTTGAGTATGACCTTATTGAGTATTTTTCTAGCGTGGCGCTGAGCGGATCATAAAGTAATGTTAAAAAAGGATGAGAGATCATCGGTTACCATGACCTACAAAGCATTCAACGTCATATCGTGAGAGAAATGATCAACATTGTCGAGTAGACCCGATTAAGTCCTAAGCTACCACAGCTTATATCAAAAGGTTGACCACGAGCTCGTGGCTTATGAAGGTTAACTAACAAAGAGCTGTTTTGTTCATTGTCTGATGGAGTGCTCATTGTATGACGTATGTCATCATGACTCATTTACATTGAAGCAATGATCGTCCCCGTTTGTTCGACATCAAGCTTTGTAATCATAGCAAAATGCAACGTAACCAGGGAGATACGATACATGTTTCTGAATAAAACAGGGAAACGTCTGCTTATATCACATCAGCTATGATAATACACAGTTTATTGAATCATATCCATACCTGTCATGACACACATGATAATGTGGAACTTGATTTTGCGTAATTAATTTGCTACATAATCAGACTGTTTTTCCCCTCATAGCTAAGCATCAGCAGACATGAACGAACTGCATTGTCTAACATAGCAGCTTTGCAAATCGTGCAGGTTTTCAATCCCGCCTACTGTTATCGATACAGAAAACAACCGTACTATAAAATGACATTGCTGCCACAGACCTTGAGATTTTACACATAACCTTCGACTGTCAGAATCATTGTTCTTTTTTTCATGGAACCGAATGATGGTCGTAGCCCTTGCCTTTCGGCGGAGACGCAGTCTAGCGTTATATTCCACATTTTATCTGCGTCAAGACGGTCGATATTTGTAACGTTCGTGTAGCTCGTGACTGATTCCTCTGCGGTGGTAATTAGCACCGTGGTCTGGTCTACCATTCATGACGTAGTTGGATGGTGGATTAAACCACATATCGTTGTAAGAAGCTACACCCCACGCGTCGTTCTTCTTTCACTATCTATGTAATTCAAAGAGTTTTTCATGTCAATACATCGCTTGTGTGTAAAATGGGATGAGCATGTATATAAATATATATATATATATATATATATATATATATATATATATATATATATATATATATATATATATATATATATATATATATATATATATATATATTTATATATATATATGTATGTTTGAGTCAAAATATTGCATATATTTAGTCTGATGAAATGTTGTCTCCTTACGTTTGTCCAAACTAATTCACAAGCATATCTTCTGTTACAAAGGATTACACATTCATGCTGCTTAAAGAACATACGAAACAAATGGGAAGAAACAATTTTTAATTACCAAACAAAACTGACATAATTGGAAATTTACCTCTCAAGAACACGGGCAAGAAGTGTTCCCTGTGTGTTTATTGGCCTCTTGACAACCGACGATAGGTCCCAAATCACTGATGGCAGTTTCGTAGTAGTTGGGACGTACCCAATGAGTTCACAAAGTAGGCGTTAAGTAAGAAAGAGAGTTCCTTGGATTTGGTGCCGGTACTTAATTCCAAGTTCAGATTGGAGTTTCAACTCATAACACTCTGGGTCACCATCTTTTCTCTTCAGAAAGAAAATCAACCGTCCACCAGGTTGTCTGTAGAGGTATTCCGGGCACTGTATAAACATTTTATTTCAAAGGGTTTGCGTTCATCCACAATCCCCTCCCCCCCCCCCCCCCCCCCCCCACCAAATAAAACCACCAGAAGAGTGAATCCACCATCGACATTCATTAACTTAAGTGTTGCAGGCTTTTTCAAAGATTGCAGAGGCTGTCGATTCATGCTGAATTCCTCACTGGATGGCCTTCACATCGCTCAAGTCATAGTCCCCGAGAAGGGTTTTCATGAGGGATTATGCAGGCCTCCGGTTTGTAGAGCTGGCCTTGATGACAATACCAGTTAGGCGGCCTTTTAGGCAGAGGGACGAGAGAGAGATTTTCCGCTGTCCTCTGGTGGCTTACTCAATTGACTAACGGAGAGGGCAGTCTGGGCGAGTGTTAAGCGGCGTTGCAGAGGGTCAGGGTTGTCCAAAATCGGCAAAAAATGCGTTACTTACAGGTCCTTTCTGCCAAATAGAGTATCTTTCGTGTTCAAGTGGTGATAAATATAATGTTTGTAGGAAAATTTGAAGTCATCAATGAATTTTATTTGGTGTCAGTTGTCGACCGTGGGAATGCGCCCAACCAGAAAGACGATTCCGGTCGTAAATCTACATGAACTACTTAAATCCAAGTTTAGCTCGCTCAGTTGCTGAATGTCAATACTTTTTGTGCCTTCCATATGCATTAGAGATAGATAAGAGTCATTGAAGGCTGTTGACAAGTCGAGAGGGCGGTATTAGTCTTTAACGCCAAGTTATCTATTCTAGACTTTTTTTATCCACGTGCAAGATCATCAAGTAAATTATTCGGCAACGTCGAATGTAGCCCCAAAATGGTATTCTTTGGAATCCCCGTCAGGAATGCCTCATTTTTTTTACAGCTGACAATTTATCGCCTCGATGACCAGGCACTGGTGGATAGTTGAGACGATGTAACGCATACACCGTTTAAACCATCCGCTTACGTTGCGCACCTTGTTTAAGCTATTACCACAATATATTTACTTGTATTAACAACTCGCTCCACTTGAGAACAATCAGGCCTCTACTCCAGACATGTCAAGCCCTTTACCGCATGAACTGTGATATACTATACAATATAAATTGATCGACTTTTACTCCGTTGGAGTAATTGGATAGGAATTGCCAGGAATATGGCACCACCTTCCATCGTGAATTTCACGGTCGACATCTTAAATTTTGATACTTTTAATTTTCGCCAATGTTAGTTGTAGCAGCATCCAACGATCTCGTTCCTATTTGGGGTCGTTTGAAATGGTGCATTTTTGTTGGCTGTATTTACCTCCCTAGAGGGCGCGCGTGTGGTTCTGGTCGCCGGAAAACACTGTGTAACCCGAGTGAACCTCTTAGCCAATGACGAGGAGTTTCTGAATGCATCAACTGCTCAGGCTGTATCTCGCGACATTATGTCAGATCTAGTGGAAACAGCCGAGAAAGAAGAACATTGTTACGTCAACTTCGAAGTAACGAAAGAAAACATCAAACTACTGACGGCTAGCGAATTCCAAGTTAATGAGTGACGTCAGAAATTGTCAACGTTCACATCGTTGTATGCTGATGCTGTAACATTATTGTGTACGCTGTGTTTGAGCCACAGAATTACAGTTCCACAAGAATCACTAAAGCTGCCTCTTATATTTGAGCTGATATTTGCGTTGATCTTTGCATTGATTTATCTACATCGCTTTCCTTTGATAAAACCACTTCCTCTTTGCACCGAATTTCACTGAGCTTCTAACTTGCAAGAGTCGCTCTATACCTTCATTAGCAGTTTGTGGAATAACGCGAATGATGCAGCGGGGTGAAAAACAAAAGCTCCACGTGGGGTTTGTTTACCAAACGATATCTGGCAGAATGACCGTATGTGGCAGGTGCAGTTCAGATTTTAGTCAGTTTCCAGAAGCGGGGAACGGATCAACGTTTGCTTGGATCAGAGGCCTTGATCCCTGAACGACGCAAAGAAACGAGATCTCTACGATCTTAACGCAACCTGCTTAACCTTAATTTCGTGATAATCGCCTCATGCATATTCATGCATCCCCATTGAATTAATGAAATAGGATATGACCAATCACTTTTTCCATAAGCTTCCGTAAAGCTTGCTGTTGCCCCGAGAGAGAGTCGCCATGACAACAGGTGATGCGTCTGTACTTTAATATGTTTCTTACCAAACAAAAAATGCGATTTTGTCTTCTGCGATGCTTCGTAGCGCATGTGGCGTTTTAAGCGATGACTGGGGTTATTGCTGGTGCCAAGTGATACAGACTGACCATGGTTGGTCACGTCAGGTCCATCGATAATCAGAACTTTAGGCAAGATTAGCAGAGAATCTCTAGTATAGTAACCGTTTAATATGTTTTTGTGATGAACCCTCGAATCATTGCCACAGACACAGTCAAACACTAACCAACGGTTAGCTGTTCGCAAACAATAGTGCCTGCGCATTCTGTAGCCGGGCATTAATGGCCACTGTAGGAAATGGTAGGTGAGGGGTGGTGGGTAGTGGTGATGTGGCAAGGTGAAGGACGACATCGTCGATGAGTTTAGATACAAACCAACAACAGTCCAATTACCATTGATTAGAGACCGGTAACTAACTGACGACACTGCGGAGCCATCCCCCCCCCACTTTCACCCCACCCCCATCCCCGCTTCACCCCCGCCCCCCACACCCCCGCTCCACTCCCCCACACCCCCGCCCCACTCCCACTATTACACCACCCCACCCACACTCCACTCCACTCCCCCACACCCCCGCCCCACTCCCACACACCCCCGCTCCACTCCCCGACACCCCGCCCCACCCCCTTACGACCCCGCCCCACTACCACCACCCCTCCCACGCCCCATCCCCGCTCTACTCCCCCGCTCCCCACGCGCCCTGAACCCGCCTGGCAGATAACGCCATGAGGTGAATCGGGCGCGGCGCGGCTCTTGATTATATCACATATGTGATATCGATTTTTACGAAGTGTGTTTATCAACCGGCAAATGTTCTGAAAGCGATACAATCTATCATGGTTAAATCTGGATTCTCATTGGAATACTTATGTTTTGTTCTTTACCACAGTGCAGTACAGTTGAGCAGCTTATAAATCTCTGTCCCATGTGGCTCAGGCAAGTTGATGCAATTGTATCGAACAAGCGCTGCAGCTTGTGACGTCATATCGCTGATCGCAATACCAATTCATTGTCCTCCTGGGAAAGGTCACACTAGCAGTTTCATTAGGAAATTAAAATTTAAGTCTGTGAAATGAAAAAAATCGAAATTATAACGGCACTAAAGGTTACAAATAATGGCTGAATTTGAATATTGGGATCTATCCGAAAACAGTGTTATATGTCTTGGTCACGCACTGCGCGACCATCATTGGTGACGTCATGGCGTGGGAAAAGAACGTCATCCATTAACGATATTACCGTCGTCAGCCCAATGGCGTTCTATATTTTGTATTTGTGACACACGAACAGTTGCTACCATCAATAGAAGCGAAGTGTCCTACTCAAACATTTGACTGCATGTGGCCCTGCCGCCAGTGTGTCGACAGGTGTTTAACGTGTAGTGGGCGATGGCGAAATTAATCAATTATACTAAACGCTGAACTATTGATCTGTGTTGGCTTTGGTGCGCATGTGCAGGTTCACAGAGGGCGTGGCTGTGTTAGGGAGACAGCTTGCAGCAGAGGCGACGTGTGAGAGTCAGAGCAGCGTTAGAGCAGCGTGTCGTACGGATGATGGCCACATCCTCGACGATGCTGACATCGACGACGTCTCCACGGTAACCACAGATCCATCATCCTCCACTGATACAAGGTGCTCATCATTTACAAGCTCTGTCGAGGAATACGAGGAGCACTCACGCACGATGTTTTCCCACATTTCCAAGAAGATGTTCGGATTGAATGAGTCGAGAGAACAGTTCGAATGATATCGTAGCCAAGTTATATGTTATAAGACTTTCGACCAGTTATTAAGCTAGTTGTGTGTCATAATAAACATGGCGGCGACGATTTCCAGATATAGACGGACCATCATCTACTTCGGTGTGTTTTTTCTGGCCATGCTAATTAACTTGGTGAGTTTTGGAGTACCTTATTGGGAGGAGGCGCATACTGAAAGCGAAGGAAACCGCACCTGTGTTCACCGCGGACTCTGGCGGCGCTGTGAGTTCGGCAGGTGTCTCCAATGGGGTATAGAGGAAGATTCGCATCAAGCGCCAGGTAAGTGAAGCGTATTATTCGTTTCATTGATCGACATCGCTTGTGGCAGTGTGGCGAGATAGCAGAGCAGGTTGGCCGTGTATGTCAATACATATTGATTTGTGACATATATTCACCGGCCTCATCGAATGATTGCCTGTAGTCCAGCAACCCCATTAGCTAGATAGGAAAAGCTAACGCGTTTGTTTTCGCATACAATGTATGTTCTTAGTAAACATCACTGCCCTCTCAGTTGCAAGCAGATCACAATTGTACACAACGCTACCCGCGATAAAACATACACGTCAAGTATATCTGGGTGTACACAAAGCAAAATATGTGTATTTAGTTTAACACATGGTGTGAATGTGTGTTTCGGGAACTCACTGCATACTTGCTCGTTCGAACCAAGCACGGGAGATGCTGCTGAACTCCCTCTTAGTTCTGGAGTCTTACTACAATTCAGTTTGGGAATTCCACGGAATGATCTGTATTCCAGTGTTTAATCTACTTTTATCTAATAAAATCAACTCACCGAACATATAACTGAACTTAAGGCGAGTTTCAACAACTTGAGACTCCTGTTAATTAGTACCTCGGCCTAAAATCACACCAAGCGGTAATATCTGGGCCCGAGGCGGCAGCTTTTATATCAATTGGAACATAATCGAGGCAGCTAGCAAGACGCAGGCTCGCAGGGACTATTTGTGGCACGAAGCTAAAAAGCTAAAATGACCTTGTCTAACATGTAGAAAAGGCCACTAACATTCACTGTCGCACAAATATCACACCGAATTACAATGAAAGCAACGAAAACTTGGGGAAAAGGCGACAGGAACGATCAGCTATAGTTTTTGCCTGTGTTCTCATCGCCGTATTTACATCGGAAGTTTCTGGGGCTCTCTGGGATACCATCCCCCACGCTTGTATTTCGGAAGGTAATATCACCGGTAAACTTGGAAAGTTATCGCAAATATATTTTTCGGCTGGCAATAGGAATATGAAAACATTATCTAGATCAAAACTTAATTATCTCTTTCGACACTGATCGCCTGAAACTCAACCGAACATGCATATGTCATGAAAAAAAGTGGTGCGTTCTGTCAGGATGTGTCTGAATCGACAATGAAATTGATGGTTGTTCTGTTAGACCAACAAGGTGATAAAACCTGACGTTGGTTTATTGGGCTACTGCAAGCATTTGGTAGAGTCAAAATATCCCAAAACACAGCACAAGAATGCCAGCCTGACACCGCGATAAGCGCTACAGACCATCACCCTCACTACACTGGAACGCGCCTTCGAGGCCTCTCGTGTCATTGACTCTTAATGCCTTCAGAACATAGGCTCGCTTGCCTCAACGCATGGACTGAGTGGTGTCCATCTGCATAATGGCTCTGTTTAGGCAGATAGCGTGTCTCCGAGCGAAGTGCCATATGTTTTTCCGTATCATGCAGTATATATCAATTCACAGTGATAACATGTCAGGTTGGGGATGGCGCCAGCGTGAAATGGTTGATTGTTGTTTTTTAACGCAAGCTTAAAGCCGTATTGATGGATTAATGAAACCGCCTCGCGCGTATCGAAATGCTGGTCCGTCTACTACACGGCCGTGGCAGATGGTCTGTGCGTTGGAGGAATCGATAAAGCGACCAAACCAGCTGTTGTTTGAATATTTACTTGTTCACTTGTGCAATGGCCAAAAATACTGTAGATATGTTCTTATATATAGATATATATATGTTCATATATTTATGCCATTCTGCGCAATGTACACGTTACACGTCTGTATCCTATTCGTCGCCAATATTACAGCAGTGTTGTCGCCAGTGATGGGATCTCTTTATGACCACATGCACAATTAGCATTCTTACCAGGGGCGTAGCCGGGTTTAAAGGAATGTTACGCACAGACGAGGGAGAATCTACAGTTCCAGACAATAAAGTCTAACCCCTCTTAGCTTTTGCCATTTTTGGCCATATTTATTTTTTCACTTTTCACATAGATGTTACGCACGTGCGTAAGTACGTATGGCTGGCTACGCCCCTGCTTACGTACAGAGCGTAAAGAGGTAGCATGCTCAGACGTTTGACTTTAACCTTGCCAAATGATGTTCTAAATGTGGACACCACACATACAATGATAATACGACCCAGTGATAACACAACTGGCAACGCTATGTAGCAATGCACGAGCCGAATTACACCACTTCATTCTGGCAACGCTATGTAGTAATGCACGAGCCGAATTACACCACTTCATTCTGAGTTGCTGGCCGTGAAAAGCATTACTTGTCCCTTAGCATGTCTTCATAAACCACACAACGAGACGCACTCCTCAGCCAGTTTTGTCATTAAGACTACAATTGTGCCTCCTATAAGTGCAGACTGCAATACATCGCCACCCCCCCCCCCCCCCCCCCACCACCCCTCTACAAGCACGCACCCCAGCCATGCCCGGGGCAGTGCCGTCAAGGCAGCGAGGGACTTTCGCACGTGACCACTATCGTTCACATCGACCTCAATGCGATCCACTGGGAATGTCGTATTCTCGACACTTAGAGAATATATCAATCTGTTGGCTGCTTCTAGGAACAGCAAACCTAGCTGACCGTAAACAACAATACATTCGCGTTGTAAGACCGGCTCCGATCGATTTCCACCGAGCTTTGTCAGAGCTGTTTGGCTAATGTATCATATAAATCTAATCCCGCAATTCCTTGTAAAATCCTCCATAAACAATGACCGAATTATATAACTTTTGTTTTACCTATTGGACGTTTATCAGGGGTACTGAACGTATTCACCGCGATATAAATAGTCACCCCCCCACCACCCCATGCTGCCACATCCCTGGCCTAACGATGACGTGTGATGTGTGCAGGCTATGTGGTCACCACTCAGGCGGCCATGTGTGTTTGTTTGGTACTGGCCTTCATGGCGGGGGTCTGCTTCACGGCCTGGATTACTCAACATAAGGACCAGAAGCTCATGGCTCTCACTTGTATCATGATCAGCTCATCAGGTATGCCTCCATTACAGCTACATACAAAGGTGTGCCGGCGAGATCAGGTGCAGCCAAACCTGTCTATTGATCACCATCACACCTGAGACATCGTATTAATAAATTACGATCAATGCTAAGCAAATTAAGGAACAGCATGACAGTCAATATGTGTTTCACGATTGCCAAGCACTAATTCAATGGTGTTGTTTGTTTTTGTCCAGGTTTGAGTAACATTGCGGCGGTTTTGGTCTTTGCCTTCGTGCGGAGTAGCGGAACAGTCGATCCGTTCGCATTGCACTGGGGGTACTGGATGGGTGTAACATCAGCTGTCCTCTTCACTAGCCTCGGTGTCGTCCTTACGCTAGACCGATGTGTCTTCACCTCCCTCGTCCATCAATTGGCCGACGTCCCCAACAACATGCACACTTACCAGGCCAGCATGGCCAAGCGACAGAGCTCGCAGGACATATCAGACTACTTCGCTAAAGTGTCCCGTCAGGAGTCTGGAATGAAGATGTCTGAGAAAAGAAACCATGGTTACCTTGCTTCTGAATCAAGCAATGGTTTTCACCCCTCCAATGACAGAGGTTTAGACTCCAGTAACGGAAGTCTATTTCAAGGAGCCCGGCCAAAATCAATGGTTTCCACAATATCAGACACCAGAGGCGAGGCTTATCCAGACATTCCCATGGGTCATATTGGCAGCAGGCATGGGAAGGAAAACGACGGCTACTCACAGCATGTCCCCGGCTACCTCTCCACCAGTGGTGCGGGACAACTCTCGTAACATCTTGAGAAAACGCGAGAATCTTGATAAAAATCTGTAATATCGCTTTGATATCCCCCGCGACTTTTCCATGTGCTTTATCATATTTCTATTACAAACACATACATATAAATATATAAAATATATATATGTATGTAAGGATATATATATATATATATATATATATATATATATATATATATATATATATATATATATATATAGATATATAGATATATATATATATATATATATATATATATATATATATACATACATACATATATGTATATATATATATATATATAGATATATACATACATACATACATATATATGTAGAAGATATATGATATCTATATACATACAGATATCTGTATGTCTACCTATAGATATATATATATCTATATATATAGATATCTATCTCTCTTATATATCTATAGATCTATATATATATCTCTATCTATAGAGATCTCTCTATATCTCTCTCTCTCTATATCTCTCTATATCTCTATATATATCTATATATATCTATATATATATATATATATCTATATCTATATATATATATATATCTATCTATGAGTCGACTCATCCTGTTTAGTTGATGGGTAGGATAATCGCTTCACCGCTCTCGCGCTACTCCACTCCTATTCAAGAGAGTAACGATAAGTTGCCAATCGTTGGAAAATCAACAGGACATGTTAACACTGCCTTAGATTCAGCGTTCATTAAGTTCCATGCTGAGATCATCACGGAAATGATCTCGGTTTATAATTATAACTTATTAACGTGATTTGTGATATTCAAAACATTACATTGTACTGTGTTATTTACATTATACTAATATGCGTGTTATCCGAGTTTGAAAGCTTCTTATCAAATAAAGATTTTACAACGTTATCTACCAAAAGTCATGACTCATACGTCCTTTATCGGCCCATACATACTTCCTCAAGCAACGTAATCAACATTAACAGAAGTGGATATATTAGAATTTGAATCTAAAGAAAGCGATGTTTCTCGAGATTAGACTCGGTCGGTCGTTAATGGTCAGCCGTCTGGATCACATAATGCAACGTGTGTTAACTGAGGTGTACATTATCTCATTGATGTAGGTTTACACTTAAGCCCTTATTGATAAGATTTTATGCATTGCGCAGTATCAACCATAAAGAGCGTCGTCCACATGTGTACTCATATTATACCTTATGTAATTCATATCGTAATAAGCGTCGTCGGCCAGTATGGAGTCATAATCCCCCGCCCCTCAAATATCAAACCTCGATATCTTTAGTCCCGTCACTCGTGCTGACAATTTTATTATTACCGGCTGTGCTCTAAATTAGTTCCCTGACCATACGTCGCCAATAAGTATCAATTCCCCAGATCCAACTCAAGTATCTGCTCATACTTGTAGGCAAGCCCCTTTGTAACAGCTGACGCCCAATCAGAAACCTCCACGCTTGCTTGCGACGCCACACTTACATCCGCATTACCAGATGTTAAAGACACTCTTAACTCGGGCAACGCAATAGTTCCCGCGTTACGGACCAAGTTGCAAGGCCAATTTCATACGACGGTAAAGAAGAGGTCGGAAGTCCGTCTCATCTCTAACCTGGACTTACCACCGTTACCTTTTATATATCGCAATATCTATATTGACATATGGATTTATGGGATATGGAATCCGTATCCCTACCTGCTTAAAGAAAATATAAACTCATCGTGCCGTCACATCCCAACAAAGACCAGTCTCGCTCATCATTCCTAATCAGCAAGATTATCAACCGTGTCATAATTGTGTAAACAATACAAACTACAAGTTTACTTCGACTTGCATTCGTAAACTTATAAATCCACTTTTCTTCCGGTCTGATAACCGACACGAAAAAGAAAGAGTTGATTCTTACTGATGAATTGCTGATTCCTCGTGAACAAACATACAGCAAACTAAGTGTCAGTCTACGGCCAAAAGTTCTGTTCAACATTGACAGGCAAAGTAAACCGCAATAGCAAAACTGACAGGGCATCGAACTCAAGTTAACCCAAGCTGTGTAGTTTGTTCGCTGCACTGGGCTCAACTCAAAGCGTTGTGACTACGTAACACCAGCTGTAGCTGGTCAGTTTGGATCAATACCAAGTCCCGTGATTAGAAGACGAGATGAACTGCACGCATGATTTAGTGGCTTAATGCATCACTAGGCGAGCAGTACGCATGATTCAGTGGCTTAATGCATCACTTGGTGAGCAGTACGCATGATTCAGTGGCTTAATGCATCACTAGGCGAGACGCAGTAGTGCATGATTCAGTGGCTTAATGCATGGCTTAATGCACTTGGTGAGCAGTACGCATGATTCAGTGGCTTAATGCATCACTTGGTGAGCAGTACGCATGATTCAGTGGCTTAATGCATCACTTGGTGAGCAGTACGCATGATTCAGTGGCTCAATGCATCACTTGGTGAGCAGTACGCATGATTCAGTGGCTTAATGCATCACTTGGTGAGCAGTACGCATGATTCAGTGGCTTAATGCATCACTTGGTGAGCAGTACGCATGATTCAGTGGCTTAATGCATCACTTGGTGAGCAGTACGCATGATTCAGTGGCTTAATGCATCACTTGGTGAGCAGTACGCATGATTCAGTGGCTTAATGCATCACTTGGTGAGCAGTACGCATGATTCAGTGGCTTAATGCATCACTTGGTGAGCAGTACGCATGATTCAGTGGCTTAATGCATCACTTGGTGAGCATGATTCAGTACGCATGATTCAGTGGCTTAATGCATCACTTGGTGAGCAGTACGCATGATTTAATTAGTGATGATGTTATATAATGAACAGCACACACTTATTAGTGGTGACGCGTGTTATTCAATGAACACCACACAGTAACTAGTGATGCTGTTATTAATGCATCACCCTTATGAGCAGTGCATGTTTATTAGTGAATGATAACCACACACACTTATTAATGGTGATGTGTTATTCAATGAGCACCCATTCAATCACACCCTTATTAATGGTGATGTGTTATTCAATGAGCACCACACCCTTATTAATGGTGATGTGTTATTCAATGAGCACCACATGCTTATAAGTGGTGATGTGTGTAATTCAATGAGAAGCACGTATTGATAAGTGGAGAAACGCACGCATTCTGAGAACGACAGCGTCATCATCAGCGGAGACTCACTGATAGCTAGATCAGTGGCTAGGTGTGAATCATTCCTGCTTGCAAAGCTGCAGCGGAATTGTACCAAACGCCCTCACAAAAGTGCCGCTACTTCCTGCACCCAGTCTGGTCATTTGTAAGCAGGTTTCGTTTGATGTGAACTATTTTCCTGGCTGGTGCTGTCTTTATTTCATTTCTTCCATCATCGTCTCCATGACATCCAACTTGTACATGCCAGTTTTGTCGATGTACTGTGCGGTAGAGTAGATAGCAGAAACATATCTTTAGCGCCTCCCAAAGATAAGTTATGATGACAAGGTACGAGTTGTTTTGAGCACTATCTATCCAGGGCATGAGGATCGAGGAGGGTACGGGATCAACGAGGGTGCGGGATCGAGGATGGCACACGATCGAAGAGGGTACGGAATCGAGGAGGGTACGCGATCGAGGAGGGCACGGGATCGTTGAGGGCACACGATCGAGGAGGCTACGGGATCGAGAAAGGTAAGGGATTGAGGAGGATACGCGATCGAGGAGGTACGGGATCGACAAGGGTACGGGATCGAGGAGGGCACGGGATCGAGGAGGATACGCGATCGATGAGGGTACGAGTTCGAGGAGGGTACGCGATCGTGAAGGGTAAGGGATCGAGGAGGGTAAGGGATCAAAGAGGTTACACGATCAACGAGGGTGTGCAATCGAGGAGGGTAAGAAGTCAACGAAGGTACGCGATCGGGGAGGGTAAGGGATCAATGAGGGCACACGATAGAACGAAGTACGCGATCGAGAAGGGTAAGGGATCAAAGAGGGTACACGATCGACAAGGGTACACGATCTACGATGGTCTACGATCCACAAGGGTATATGATCAACAAGGGTAAGGGTTCAACAAGGGTACGCGATTAAGGAGGGTACGGGTTCGAGGTGGGTAGAAGATCCACGAGGGTACACGAACAACGAGGGTACACGATCGTGGAGGGTAAGGGATCAGGGAAAGTAAGTAATGAGATCTTCCTGGGAAGTAGATCATGATCATCAGAAGATGCTACTCATCAAAGACCATCCACCGCATGATGAGTTATTGTGCGTTTTAATACTGAGGATCAGTATTCGCCAGCTACACAATTCCATTAAAGATAATCATTACCCCACAATGCGAAAAATTACCGGATTGTTGATAAAAGCAAAGTCAAGCGCATAGTCCATGCATATTCACCTATTTCTCAATTTCAAGGTGTTTATCAGGCAATATTAGTAAACACACAACCTTCCAGAGTTGCACTAAGGATTTAGCCATGAGAACTGATAACAAGCCTACATGTTTCAAGCACTTTAAATTAACTGATTTATCAAAATTCATAACAAAACAATGTGGCTAATATAAATAAAACATAGATTGATATATACTACCACATACCGGCAATGTCAACCAGATGCCCAGCCTTACCTGGTAAAGCAGGTCATCAGATGCCCAGCCTTACCTGGAACAGCAGGTCATCAGATGCCAAGCCTTACCTGGTAAAGCAGGTCATCAGATGCCCAGCCTTACCTGGAATAGCAGGTCATCAGATGCCCAGCCTCACCTGGTCTTGTTGGTCATCAGTGACCCTCCTCCTCTGCACTTTCAACTCCTCAGGGACCTCATTACGGCTTCCATCCAGTAGAGGGCAGGACAAGCTGCTATCACTGGGTGTTCTTTTCATAATAGACCCTCTCATCTCTACGCTAAGAGGGTTCACTCCAACTAGCAATGCAGTATGTTAATGAGTGAACAGCACACCTATGGTCGGGTGGCGCTACCAAAACAAACAAAAGCATATTGGACTGTTGATCTAACATCTTGAGGATTGACGCATCCCGGATCATTTGAAGATTTGGAGTCTTCTGATTGGTCGTGTAGACAGCACTTTTTTATGAAAAACGCTATGACAAAAAGAGCGTTGCACACATGTGGCGTGTTAATATATGTTGTCAGAGGCTGGTGTGAGTGAGCCCTCTTAACGTAGTATTAGCTCTTTGCTCTTATGTCCATGCTGACTGGGACTTACGTTAATGAACCCCAGACCACAATAGTACTCATTTAGTCTTGTACCAACACTAGGCATTGCTTAGTGTTGGTACAGGACTTGTTACATATCACCACTCTGTTATACCCATATCATCTCTGTGTTGTGCAGATATCAGCTTAGTGCTATGCCTGTACTAACAGTGTACTAACAGTTTTAGACCCATGACAACAGCATTCTACACCTGTACAAATACTGTGTTATTCACGTACTAACACCACATTACTCCATGACCAGCCTGGGGATGAATAAATCATGGTGATCATGCACTCGAGTGGTTCATAGTCATTTCACCAAAAACTCCTCCATTCCAGTACCCAGTGAATACCCAATCAGTTCAGCTAATTCAGACAGCTAGACAACATAGCACAGCCAAACAAATCATGTTCAAGTCTTAAATATAATACTTATATAGTAGTAAATGAATATACTATTAAATCTAAATATATATAAGAATGAAACTATCAAGGTTTTTCTACGGGTAATGCTTGTGTCGGACTAAGTTAAGGGGCCGCTGTTGTTTATTTGAACATAGCATTAAAATTGTAAAGATTGAACTGCAGTGTGAAAGCATATATATTAGAGAAGGAATTGCAGGGTGAAATACAAATTATGAATAGTGAACTGCAGCAGGAGGTTATAGATTAACTACGAAAATGGAATCCGAAATTAAGCATGTGTTGTGTTAATGAGATAACACTCTAAAAATAGGTCCATGAAGGAACTTGGCGAACTGTATCAGAAAGTTTTTAAAAAAATTAGAATCAGCCATAATTGACCAAGTCATTGTGGATTTTAAATTTTTGGCAACCACAATTCAACCAATTTTTATGTCCATCAAATATTGGTGATTTTATAAGCAATCAAATTGATAAAAGAAATCATGCTGTCCGGTGCCATCATAGATAGAAAATGTTTTGGCTTACCCAAGGAAAAGCTTAGTTTATTAAATAGTACCTGACGGCTCCCTACTCAATTCCTTCTTCACTTCTGCAATATGAAGAAATATCCTTTCAATCACAGGATTGTGCTTATGTTTTCTGTCTTATACAGAAAATTACTAAGCATTGATGGAGTTTCAAATAAACCATATGCTGGTCAAACCAGGGGATCGCTACCGTGACACAAGCAAAAGCACATGGGAATACTGAGCTGACGTCACTGCGATTGATGAAAGCGGGAAAGATGTCGTTTTGCAGAGCCTTGCCGCTGCCAAAACACGTCGCACAATAGGCCTATGAATAGCGAAAAAAGCAAGTACACTATCTAATAAATGTCAACTTGATGAATAACCCGGTCTTGGGTACGCCTATCGAAGACAGTTTGCCTCTAACAGCGTCTGTAGTAACGCTATCTTGTCCACGCCGCTAACTTGTCCAAAGCAGAGTACATCATTTCCGTGATACACTGTTCGTGTCAATGCTAAGATCGTATCTATTCGGTCCTTGCAAAAACGTCCCAACATCACTGAATATCTGTTATGGGAGCTCGCCGCTAACTTGTCCAACTTGACTGAGCCTATATCTGGCTCACTAGACTTCAACAAACCATCAGGCTCATCTTTCAGACTCATTTCCAGTATGTCTCTGCCTCATTGATGACCTACAATCACTACATGAAGCTTACGCGATCATTCCCAGTACGTCTCTGCCTCATTGATGTCCTACAATCACTACATGAAGCCTACGCGATCTCACCCTCTTGGACAAGATAGCGTTAAGTGAAGATTCCGCTGCCGCTAACTTGTCCAACTTGACTGAGCCTATATCTGGCTCGCTAGGCTATCATGGGTTCGTTTACAACAATAATATAAAATGGCTCAGGTTATTCAATGCAGTGACTTTGATGAAAAACAACACAGATAGGGTTAAGCAGTGACTTCGCTTTTTACTTCGAAAAAGGAAAATACACCGAGGTTTGAAGACTGTCTGGAAATCGGGAGGATAGTGCGATCTGGGGAAAAAAATTGTCTGCGTTTTTAAAATATTCAACACTGTGACATCTAACTGTAAGACATTAGACAATTGATAAACTCGTATAAACAATTAAAGTAATGAAAGTAAACCCTACCACTTTGAATGCAACACTCTCTGTTGCAGCACCGAGATGATCAGCCTCTTCGTATGAAATGTCCTTGGTGCACATTATTGTGGCAATGACTGTCTCTTTCAAGACCACTTAGTAGTGGCCGACTACCCTACACACACAGAAAAACAAATTGAGCTCGGCGATTTATAAACCAGTTTAAGTGGTCTATCTCATACAAATGAGGCATTGGATGATCGTGTTATTTTCAACATAGAATCTGCTCAGAACCTACACCTGATGTTCCGTAACAGCTCGCTGTAGGGATCGGCTCATCGTAAGTCCGAGAGAGGAATATATTGATGTAACCGACCTTGAAAGCAGCAATGAACACATTTCTATACTTATCTACATACTTTCTCGACACCATAAATGATAAACGATGCTAAAATATTCAATAAGAATTGAAATCAGCCAAGAGACAGGGCCACATTTGTTTTCACGTCAGGTAAATGTCCACTAATCTATCAGATAGGGACGAGAAATCCTAAGACAATAAGAATGGTTTAATGTCTTACATCGAAAAAATGCAAGGTTATATACATATCAATAGAATCTCAGGGAGTTGATTTGCAGTCTTATGTAAACTCCAAAAGGTTATTGATTATCAACTCTTTTGAAAAGAACACCAGTGCATTAACCTTCATAGTCCTTGGATAGTCGTGCAGGAATTGCAGGTGCCTCGATCCGTACGAACTTAGCAATGCAGCAACAAATTATCCATTCTAACACATGCTGATCGCAAAACGTGGAATATTTATTTATTAGACGATGTTGTACTACATGCTTGACAGGTCACTGCAATTACAATTTTAAATATTCCAAAACACGAGATGATGTTTACTATTCTACAATCATCGGCAGTTTAATGTCAATCCAGAGTGTTTCCCGTACTCCCTTGTGAAGTTGGTCTTAAACAGGACATAATAGTGAATGCAAATGAGGCATTTTCATTATCAGAAAGGTCTGAAGTTTAAACAGTCAGTGTGAGTAACACAACGATTTCATTTGAGGTCTTGTTGTTATCATGCAATGCACCCCGACTAAGGTGATGGTGGACCAAACACAATCAACATATAAGGAAAGCAACTAGGTGTCGACCATTTCCCGTCCAGTAATATTTAACACGAGTATCCATTTTCATGATTTCAGAATTGGCCGCCGCCATATTCCAGCCTTATTTCATTTAATGAAACATTGGTGCAGTAACACAAAACACATTTAAATTTGGGAACATTATAAGAACAGACACAGAGCGATCCCCAAATTAACGTGGGAGATATCTGGGACTGGTATATGCGTTTAAAGAGCTGCTAGAGAGATCGATATGTTGCCGTGTGCTCGCTGATAGATAAAAACAATATTGTGATTCTCACTCAAAGCCTTCTATCCAATGATCTGTAGTAATTCGGAATGCATACTGAAATCAAAAATCAGTTAACACCGTCACCGTCAAGGAATTCATCTGCATGTTTTATGTCGGAAAGTATTGCTGGACCTGAGAAGTGGCCATTCCGTTTGGCTACCTGTCAAAGTAGAAACAGGCTGAATGAGTGGCTGGACGAAGTCAGCTCTTCTTGATTGAAAGGATAGTATAGACCGTCACGGGGAGGGGTGGGGTGGTCAGAGGGGATCAACTTGGATAGAACAGCGTGGTAAGGTAAGGTGGACATGAGTCTGTTGGCATCAGGGAACGTGAGGGTAAGGCCAGAAACTTCGCGAACCATTCGGAAACAGATTTTCTTTACGGTCGGGGAGTTACTGTCGGGTTGGCGCAGGGGGCAGCGAACTAACCCAAGGCGACTCCTGCCCTAAGGAAATAGGTAGATGTAGGGTAAAGGAGGTCGAGGGACGGTAACTGAGTTGCAGGATAGGTAGGGTCAGTTAGCGTGAGGAGCCCAGGGTAGGGGGGCTATCTTCTCCTTATGGTGTTCATCTTTTCGCCTCGAGCAAGGGGCATCAAGGACCCGAGGAAAAGGGGGATAGCTTATCGGAAGGCCTTCAACGCACTAAACCAAAACAATCGCCCCCTAGTCAGGTTTAGAAGCCAGTTAATGTTCCCCTGCAGGTGCCTCCCAGCCAGCCCCTCGTACTACGAAGTAAAGCACACCGGAGTGAGTGAGTGGGTGAGTATAGGGTAAAGAAGGTAAACTACCAATGGAACCAGCTGGTGACGGTCCCTAAGCTGCAGCAGTATATACTGGAGATCAGGAGGACAAGGACATCTCTGTAGATTACAAGCGCTTCGCCGAGGTCAACCAAACAGCTGCGGAGGCATGTCTGGCACAAATCCCCAGGGTACGACGGAAGGAGTAGTGTTTGGACCCTAGGGTCGTGAAGGCAATGGGGGAGATGAGGACCTCGTACATGAGTGACTTGGCAAATTGCAAGGTAGAGGAGCGGAGAGAGGCCTACAAGCTGAGGAAAGAAGAGCTGTAACAAGTTTATGCACAAATACAGCAGCAGGAACTGACCCAGAAGATCAAAGGCGTGGAGGAGGCACATACAAACCACAGGCACGGACAAAGCTGGAGAAAACAAGCTCAATCGTCCAAGATCAACGGGCAGAATGATAGGGAGAGAGTGGCTGTGTGGCAATCACCCTTTGAGAAGCTGCTTGGCAGTCCACCTGAGGTAGACAATGAAGATGATCCCATCTCCCTCTTCCAAGAACTTCCCATACCAGACGGTCCAAACTCGACCTGAAGGCCAAGTGCAGCATGTGGTAAGAGCCGGGGTGAAGAATGAGTGACCCTAGAAGTCCTGAAGTTTGTCCAGGTGGATGATATTGCTCTCAGCTTCATAAAAAGAGCATATGCTTCTGGAGCACTACCAGCACTCTGTAGCACCTTTAATATTGTTCCGATCCCGGTGACCTCACCAAGACGGACAACTATCGAGACATCAGCCTAAGTCCTCTTCTCGCCAAGACCTACAACAGGATTCTGCTAAACAGATTGAGACCTGTTCTAGATCCTCTGCTCACAGAATGTCTTTCGGCAGAAACGCACAACTGTCAAGCAGATAATTGCGCTCAGGAGTATACTGGAAGGAGTGAAGGAGGGAAGACTACCAGCAGTGCTCACTTTCATCGATTTCCGCAAGGCATTCGACTCAATACACAGAGGAAAATTAATATCTATTCTTCGTGCCTATGGCATCCCAGTGAAGGTGGTCCAGGCAATTGAAGCGGGTTACAGGAGAACTCGGACAAAGGTGCTCTCTCCAGATGGTGAGACCCCGTATTTCGATATACAAGCAGGAGTACTCCGGGCGATTTATAGAATAATGAATGATATTGATTTCACTATATACTGCTCCATTTATACTGTATGGTGATTAAAAATTGTGTGGTGTGTGACAGATTTCTGGAATAAAGATTATCAAAATAAAATTCAAATATTTACATTTCAATAACAGCCTCAATTGCTTGTTTGTCTTTATTTACCCATGTATGAAGTTGTTACACAGCCACATGTCTTGAGAAGAACTTCATTTGAATAATTCAATTTTAATCGAGAAATCTGGCAGCAATCATATTACGCCTAGCCATACCACTCCTATCATTTTGCTGCTCACATTCATTATCAGCAACGAAAAAGTCTTCATCATTTTCATAAACATCATCATCATCATCATATTCATATTCATCATTGTTGAAATATGATAACACTAATAAGGAACATTAGTATTTAATTAAATTGAACAATCATTTCAAATAACAATTCTTTTGTGGAAAAACCACCCATCATAGCGTTAATACCAAAATCCTTCATAATCCAAGCAACCTTTGTCATGGCCCATTATGAAAGTCTGTCATAGCGCTTCTATAAACAAAGATAATAAATATTTCATCCGAAAAAACAAGTTCTTCAGTTGGTCACTGCCTAAATATGATACAAGCTGTTGCGTTAACTAAAAAATAGACGAAATTAAGTAAATGTGCAAACCTGAGTGTCGGGTTCCATTGCCTTTGATCTGTTGGTGAAGTTACAAAAATCACTGCGCCTATATCCAGCTGTCAGTTTTTTGATCAAATACGTAGTCAGCGACATCGCTAAGCCGTTTTCTGGACAGAAATACCCGTACCCGCCTGACAAATTTATTTCGTTCAATGCGAGGAACGCCATTTTGAACAAATATATGCACTACTTACATTTTATGCGTGGTCTAGGTTGCCCGTAAATGTATGCGCTACTTAAGTGCGCTAGTTGTCGCGTGAAACGCGCCAAAATAGGAAACTCGTTAAGATCTGTGTTATTTGGAATTTACGAGCTATTCTAGCGCATATGCGTTGTTAGTGAAAAGATCCCCTGGCCTACATATAGGGTTTAAGCTTGATGATATGGACCACATTTAATAGGGAGCCTTCAACAGCTCATGTTTTTAACTAAAGAAGGATATTGTATTATTTGTGGGCATTCAGAACAACCATTATATAATTTCACAAAAGGCCCACTACACATATATGGGAAGAATGATGCACAAGTGAATAATATATAAAGGTTATCCGCAATCCCAGCTACCACTGAAGTCAAATGTACCCTGCTGTTGCACCTCCAATAAGGTCGCTCTTATGTTTAGTTTTGAAATTTACAAGTAGATTTTACTCGATAACATTGTGTCTTCTGAAGTAAAGAATACCGTATTTCTAGTGTATCATTCCATTAGGTTAATATCTAAGTTTTGAAAGTTCCATTGTCTGAATAGTTGAAAATGCCCTTTTTGATCGGAAACAATGTTTACAATAACATCGACAGTTGACACTATAAACTTTAAAATAACCATACAGAAAGCGAATATTATCGCTCATCCACTCTTAGAGTAAGCAGAATATACGTAAATCGCACGAGACGTATACGATCGGTGGATAGACCGTCATGCAGGCTATCAGACTACTGTGGGGGCAATGAGTAGACTTATCATAAAACAATTGCGGTTAAAAAGTAACGTTTTCTCCTAGTTCAAACAATGTAATCATAACGCAACAAATAGCTAAATTGGACGCCACACGATAACACCGGGAACCCGTCTCCCAGCTAAATAGTACTACTTACTTCAATAACCTGACTTAAGTGGCACAGGGAACAAGACGTATTTTAAGGAGTGACCCTCTCACAAAATAGTGTGTAAAAAAATACATCTTCACAAGTCATGACTCCTTGAAACTTCTTCCAAAAGAACTGATTTATCATGTTGTTAGCTGGATCATAGGGTATCGACGCTTGGTTAGTTCAATGGGGCCGTTGACTGACACTGCGTTGCCCAAGCCCTGTCTAACCACGCACAGTCACGCACTTCACCCTGTTAACATGCCATATCTAACGCACTTACGTGTGGTAACTTATAATAAAGGCGATCAGACACATAAAACGATCACTTATCACCCATAAGACTGTACCTAAGCAGACGGGCTCCGACAAGGTATCTCTCACGTGAAGGTTTTGAAAAGTGATGTCACTATAACACGGATGATATGCAAGTGCGCCTTGTTTAATCATAGTAAAAATCACATTCTATAAAGGGGTTCCTTTCGCCGAGTGCGCATAACAAACTGTCGTCCGCGACTTATTTAATGGGGTAGCAAAACAAATCAAAGAACAGCAAACACGATTACAAAAGATGTGGTCGTTCACCATTCGATGTCCTTATCTAAAACCGTCTGAAATGGAGTCCGAAATTTGCCCGCGGGGCCCTTGATTTTTACACTAAGGGGCCCGACTCGCCCCCGGACCTAAAGGACATATCTCTACCCCTAATTAGCAGATATTTTGTTCGTTGACAACTCGAAGTATTTTGTGGGTTGATCATCGTAGGTATTCTATGGAATGGCTAAGCCTGGTATTCAGTGGGTCGACGACTAGAAGTTTTCACCTTGGTTGACACATCTGGCTGTTGAAAAATAACCTGCAAGAAATAGCGCTGACTATAAATAAGCACTGACTGAATGGAAACTTTAGCCAGGAGGCCATTAGATTCGTCGAAATGAGGGGAAAGAAAATCAACCCGTCGCTCGTATATCTGCTCTTATATTGCAATCGTTCAATGTCATCGCGTCACTAGTTCTATCACTAATCGGGGAACTGAACACATATGACGCGTTTCTCGAAAACAGGACCGTGGATTAATACGCGGGTACAACTAATTAAGTAGATGACCACCCAATACTACGTGGTGATGGGTGGTCAGAATACTGTCAATAGTTTACAAGTATCAAATACAATTCATAGGATCTTCTTATGATTATACAATATGGTTGGGTTAAAACATTGGTTAAAATATTTTTCCTCCCAATACCTACCTGTCTTCTTCCTTCACTGACTCCCATCTCCTTACCACCCCGACCTCCTCAGACCTCCTGCCTCTCATCTCCCTCCCACCCCGACCTCCTCAGACCTCCTGCCTCCCATCTCCCTCCCACCCCGACCTCCTCAGACCTCCTGCCTCCCATCTCCCTCCCACCCCGACCTCCTCAGACCTCCTGCCTCCCATCTCCCTCCCACCCCGACCTCCTCAGACCTCCTGCCTCCCATCTCCCTACCACCCCGACCTCCTCAGACCTCCTGCCTCCCATCTCCCTACCACCCCGACCTCCTCAGACCTCCTGCCTCCCATCTCCCTCCCACCCTGACCTCCTCAGGACTCCTGTCTCCCATCTCCCTCCCACCCCGACCTCCTCAGACCTCCTGCTTCACATTTCCCTCCCACCTCGACCTCCTCAGACCTCCTGCCTATCAATACCCCAACACATCGTACTCATATTTAAGGCTTGTTGAGCCCATAAATAAAACTCGGGCCGGTAAATGACTGACCCATTATCATTGCCAACCCATTTTCTAAGTTATGTCCTGATTTTTTACCCGTTTGATAATTCATAGCTGGCCCGATGTCTGCATTGTGAACTCGTTGAAGTATTTAATTTAAATGAAAAGGTTTTTTCATCAAGTCAGTTCTTGGTCGTTGCGATGAATATCAACAACGTGACGTCAAAATCCGGTTGGTAGCGCGAGTTGTTGACAGCGAATGTATTTTGTTGACTTAGACAACCCATCCGTAGACCACAGATTACTATTAAAGTAGGATACTACGACATCGACCAGTACTCAGTGAACCCTGCGCTAGAGTGACATCACTGCGTGCCAAGATGTGTCAGAGCTTCGTACCTTTGTCGGAATGACCTGATCTACTTCTCAAAGACCCGCATAAGTTAAACGACATTTATCTCACTTCTATATTTGTTATCTGCATCGAAAAGAAATAATGAATGCAGTTTTTGTGACATTCGGACTTTAAATAATGTCTTTGGACCGGGTTTCAAACAAGTTCACGTTAAGTCGTGACCTCATTGTTACCATACTTCCTGGTCAGTTTCGACCTGTCGTGTACCAAACCCACAATTCGTCATGTGACGTTCTTACCATTCATAACTTTTCGAACCAACCTATTTTTGCTAAGATATACATCAGAAACTACTGTCCTTTCTTGTGGGTGTGTTGAATAGTTAAAACCACAAAGATAATATGTGTATCTACTTTTGTTTCTCCCTATGGACGAGATGACTCGCATTACACAGTTACAGCTGCACGGCGGCAACATGAGTTTTTAAAATTCAGATCACGAACGAGAGAATTTAATTGTCAGCCAACAGATATCCGATGCCAAAAAATACCACATTTCATTTGCTATTCTACTTGAAACAACCATGACGCCTTAAAGCAGTGTGAACTGTTGTGATGCATAGCTAACCACACATTCGGCAAATCGTCTTTTAAACTTGTGGTCGACAAAGGGCAAATTAGCTTGGCGATCTCACGATCCTGCAATGGGTTTCTTATTGAGCAGTTAAAAAAATCGTCGTACATATTTTTTTCAATTCCATGTCGCTTGACGCATTCACGAAGCCAACGCCCTTTAGACACCGCCCTGCAACGCCCAATAAACCACGGCTCAGCAAAGACACCCTCTGCGCTATTTACTTTGAGCGTTTAAGACTGTCTAAAGAATATAATATATACAGCGAAACTTTAAAGGTTTTGGGTGTGGCGCTTTGGGTGTGTACCGTGGCCTGACGAGGGCGGGGCGAGGCGTTACCGCGCTGGAAACGTTATAGACGCATGGGATTCGCCTTCGCAAAATAAAGCAGATTGTTAGCGGAAAATATAGGGAAAGTAACTTCAAGTTGGATTATCATTTGTTCTATGTCGATAATCGTACGGAACATCGCTTATTTCACAGTAGGTTCACATTGTCCGCATATCTTTTTTAACTGTCTTCAAGTCTGTTATCTGATTACATATGTTTCTGTACATCTATTTTTTTTTCGTTGATGTGATAAACGTTGTGGCGGAAAGATAATCATTTGGATTGAAATAATGCGGAATCACGATGGACATAAATCGTTTAACAAATTCATTTTCTTTTTATGTCACCAGTTTGTCTCCCAAAAACTTTGAGCCTAAAAACCGTTCTTCAATAACACTGAGTAGTAAATCGCTTGTGGCCAATACACACCCTGCTCAGGTCACATGGAGCAGATGGGTCGTGGAGTATACGAAGACTTTTAGCGCCGTCTGAAATCGATCGGCTAACTTCGTATTGTACAATATCAACACTTTGTTGCACAGGCAAACTAAAACAGAGATAGTTTTAGCAGGTACACGGCTGTTAATATTTCTTCCAAAATACGACACAACACCAAAAAAAACCCCCTACAACCTGTTCATTTAAATGGAATATTTCAACGTGATTATGAAAGCCGAAACCTCTATCGTGATGAACAAACAACTATTAAGATTATATGAATCGATTATTCAATCAATTGTGAAAATAACAATTAGACGAAGAGCATGGTGCGCACGCACACGGTGGCCAATCAATTGGTTTCCTCTAATGCTTCCGCCCATTGTATATTATAATAAGACGTAAATCGCGATGAATAACAACAACAAAACAGATTAGATATAGCTAAGTCATGAACGCGAGGTGCAAAACGTAGTCGTGGAGTTGTTGACACAAAGTAAGGTCTTGAATTGAAGGTGGGGTCGCAGCAGCCCCAAAGCAAGGCATTGAATCGTGACGGATTCGCTGAAGCGTCGTCTACACACCGGTAATTTGTAATGTAATATCACATGCTTGCCGATGAACCTAGTTCGTAACAGGCGACATGTCCAATAGACCTCAGTCGATCAACCCAAGGCGCGTTTTGACACATATCACATAAAGCAATGCTTTGTAGCTTAAATACGGCAACGATACCACTATTGGCGACACTTAACCCCAACCCCTCTGTCTACCACCCCGTTTGTCTCTCAAAAGCTGGTGTTACTTTTATAATAGATAATTTCACCTTAGATCGGTGAGTCCACGCGGTGAAATAGATTGTCGGCGTAATGTGTCGCCAATGGTAATCATTCATGGCACCCTTTCACAATCGTGACCCCAGGACAAAAGGCAATGCAGCATAAGATTTATTAGCCACACGACCTATCACTATCATACACCTCTACCTGGTGACTCACAGAAAATAACATCACACTGCCTCAAATTGATACACGATATGTTCGACGTTTGTAGTAATAATGACAACTAGAAGGCTGGCATACATTGTGCACGGTCGATTGGAGCATCATTGTGAAATATCTGTCTCGCGGTATCACTTTTCCCACGATCTAATACACTTTTGGTCTACATTGTTGTCTAGGGAATGAAGCTCACAAATTGCAATTGGGTGAAATATCATATCGACGCGAAGTATTTAACTAACTTTTTATTTCGCGCGCATGCTTGTGCCAGACCAGGATGCATCATTAATTTGCAATTAAATTTCTTTTGAACAACGGTCTGATATTTCATATTATGCACGCACGCACACACGCACGCACACATACACACACATCACATCACCCCCTCCCCCTTTTTCGGGCGACGGCAAGCAAAGAACGTTATGATAATCAGTTGGTCATAACGTGTTGGAAGGGGTTTGGGTAAAGATGGACGGGCAGTTTTCAAATTCTGGCTAATACCCTGCCGCCAAGCGAAAGTAAAATTTGTGATATCCCCCCACTAACTAACTTTAGATATATCAACATCTATCACAATGCCTTCATTTGTCACATTCTTGTTTCATTGACACAACATGCAATTTCACCCAAAAATGTTTATGCATTATTTATCAGTTTGCATTTCCCCGTACAAATATGTCAAACAAATTGTGCCGTATTCATTTTCATACTAGTATCTTTACCTTATGACCTTGTCGTCCCAATGGCAAGCAGGGGTGGAAACTAACGGTCGCCCGCCCTTCAATGGCAACTGAAAACGATGTCGGCCGAGTTGAATTCGCCTAATCACGCGCCCTGGTGGCGTGTCAGTTGTCGTGCTCTCTTTCTGGGTGGGTTTATTACTTTCCGACGACATGTCCAAACATCAAAATCGTGCCGGAGACGTTTGTCTTCGGTTTTTGTCCGCGCATGCTACCATAAAATTCGCGTGTGTCAACAAGCTTTCGATCAGGTGTTCATAAATTCAGGTTTTTGAGAGGGTTAGCTGTATTCATGAAAAATATTAGTCGTTGCGTCGACTGAAATCTCCATCGTTAGTCATTATGAATACGATCTGAGATCTCGGACTCAGCTGGGATCGCGGATTCTTTATAAATACGGCCCCAGTTAAGCGCAGTTCGTCAACGATAAAATTCACGCATGTCAATATATGACAACAGACCAACTTCAGTTTTTCACTACCGCAGCTTCCGTTCGATAGGGCTGAGCAGTTTGAGCTGGCCCCCAGTGAGTCGTATGCTAAAGAAAAAGTGATTTGTGTTTGTTTGACCGGATACCAACAATTAGTTCATCTATGGCAGAATGGGAGAAAGGCTTCAATGTGACGGACCAAACCACGAGTGACTGGCGGGCCAGTTTATGCAATTCCACATTATTCAACTTCTTCTTCAGTCTCATGATTTTCACAACTTCGATCCTGACAGCGAGACTGAATCATTAGATACGTGTGTGTGGGTGCGGACAGACTGCTTGATTTCGCAAGCATAGACAAGTGATGAGTGTTTGCAGTTAAGGCGTACTTAGTGTTCATTTCTATTTGTCTAAGTACATAAATAATGAACGCTATCTGACACAACACTTTTTAAAAGCTATGGTCCATACGAAACGCGTCCAGAATATAAGCTGCAGTCCATGCCATACCAACAAGCATGCATCACGCGTAGTACATTATCGTAGCATGAATGGCTGAAATCATTGAAGTAACAGTGAAAATTTCATGAATGTACAGTAGGTTGGCCTTGACATGACGAGAAAGGGTTGCTGTCGAGGGCCGGGCATGGACTTGGCCAGACCAACCAACCCCGTCAGACGAGTAGCATGGAACATCGTTATCGTCATTATCATCACGGGACAGGTAATGGCGACGCACCAAGGTGAGTGTCACAAGATAAATTTAGAACTCATAACATCATGCATTTGGCATCATATACATTAAGAGATCGTACTCAAACGCTCAAATCAGTAACGAGTGAACTGGACGAATTATCATTATTTTGTTTCCAGATGTATCATCGGAGGGAGAAAAGTTGACTATGAGTAGTGATTATAACATTGAATCAGTGGAATATGACAAGTCGGATCCCTCGGATAAACTCAACTTTGGGTCTCTTGATGGGGATGACGGTAAAATCGTCACAAAAGCATCAGATAAAGCAAAAGATGGCGACGAAAGATCGACAATAATCCCTCCTACAAATCTGGAGGTCGAAGCCATTATAAAAACGTCGCCTCCCGTTGAAGAAAGCAGCAGCCAGAGAAACCATTCATTATTGAATGACAATAGGGCCACAGACGGCCATAGTCGCGTTCAAATAGCCGCATTTGAAATCAACGAGCCATCCGATAATCTTAATTTCAAAAAGCTTGATTCAGACGAAGAAGACACCCCAAAGCAAGTCCCAAAAGAATCCAAGAAAAGCAAACATGATTCGAAGTCGATCGCAACTGAGACAGGAAAGGTTGACAATATAGGCCCGAAACAGGAATTACCTATTAATGATCAGGTATCGTCGGCTGACAAGAAAGTAGGAATATCACTGAGCGACGGAATGGAGACACAGACGAAAAATATAGCTGCTCTCGACTTGCAAGAAGTGAATTTTAACAAACAAGAGTCATCCGATGACCTACATTTCAATGAGCTAGATTATGATGGTACAACTGCGAACAAACTAAGTCCAAAAACAACTACCCCTCAACCGTCAGATTTCTCTTTCAAATCAGGTGAATTTCAAAGCATTATGCCCAAAGCAGAATTCGAGTCAAAGGAAGATGCTGTTCATCTGGAATCCCCATCCTCTTACGAAATCGAGAAGGAAGCGCCTTCTGATGAGCTTCATTTTAAGGATATAGACTTTGATGAGGGTGATGCCAAATCAAAGGGACGTCCAGAAAAGCCAGCACCTACCCCACTTCCTGTGGAAACTTCATATATTCCAGAAACCGTGCAAGGAATTGTTTCAAAATCTGAGTCAACCGAATCGCAATCTAAAAGTTCAGAACCTGTCTCACACGAGTTTGAAAAGGAAGATCCCTCTGATAATCTTCATTTCAAGGCTATAGACTTTGATGAGGGTGATGCTAAATCAAAGAGAAACCCAGGAAAGTCAGCACCTACTCCACTTCCTGAGGAAAGTTCACATATTCCAGAAACCGTGCAAGGTATTGCTTCGAAATCTGAGTCAACCGAATCGCAATCTAAAAGTTCAGAACCTGTCTCACACGAGTTTGAAAAGGAAGAGCCCTCTGATGATCTTCATTTCAAGGCTATAGACTTTGACGAGGGTGATGCCAAATCAAAGGGAAATCCAGGAAAGTCAGCACCTACTACACTTCCACTTCACATATTCCAGAAACCGTGCAAGGAATTGTTTCTCTGAGTCAACAATCGCAATTAAAAGTTCAGAACCTGTCTCACACGAGTTTGAAAAGGAAGAGCCCTCGTGATTTCATTTCAAATAGACTTTGAGAGGGTGATGCAAATCAAAGGAAACCCAGAAAAGTCACCTACTCCACTTCCTGTGGAAAGTTCACAATATTCCAGAAACCGTGCAAGGAATCGTTTCAGAGTCACCGCAATGTCTCAGAACCTGTCTCACACGAGTTTGAAAAGGAAGAGCCCTCTGATGATCTTCATTTCAAGGCTATAGACTTTGACGAGGGTGATGCCCAAATCCAAAGGGAAATCCAGGAAAGTCAGCACCTACCCCCTTTCTTGGCTATAGACTTTGACGAGGGTGATGCCAAATCAAAGGGAAATCCAGGAAAGTCAGCACCTACCCCACTTCACATATTCCAGCCTGTGGAAAATCTTCACATATTCCAGAAACCGTGCAAGGAATCTGATGATCTTTTTTCAAAATCTGAGTCAACCGAATCGCAAAAGTCAGCACCTAAAAAACTTCAGAACCTGTCTCACACGAGTTTGAAAAGGAAGAGCCCTCTGATGATCTTCATTTCAAGGCTATAGACTTTGACTTTGATGAGGGTGATGCCAAATCAAAGGGAAATCCAGGAAAGTCAGCACCTACCCCACTTCCTGTGGAAACTTCACATATTCCAGAAACCGTGCAAGGAATCGTTTCAAAATCTGAGTCAACCGAATCGCAATCTAAAAGTTCAGAACCTGTCTCACACGAGTTTGAAAAGGAAGAGCCCTCCGATGAACTTCATTTTAAGGCTATAGACTTTGATGAGGGTGATGCCAAATCAAAGAGAAACCCAGAAAAGCCAGCACCTACTCCACTTCCTGAGGAAAGTTCACATATTCCAGAAACCGTGCAAGGTATTGTTTCGAAATCTGAGTCAACCGAATCGCAATCTAAAAGTTCAGAACCTGTCTCACACGAGTTTGAAAAGGAAGAGCCCTCTGATGATCTTCATTTCAAGGCTATAGACTTTGATGAGGGTGATGCCAAATCAAAGAGAAACCCAGAAAAGCCAGCACCTACCCCACTTCCTGCGGAAAGTTCACATATTCCAGAAACCGTGCAAGGAATTGTTTCAAAATCTGAGTCAACCGAATCGCAATCTAAAAGTTCAGAACCTGTCTCACACGAGTTTGAAAAGGAAGAGCCCTCCGATGAACTTCATTTCAAGGATATAGACTTTGATGAGGGTGATGCCAAATCAAAGGGAAATCCAGGAAAGCCAGCACCTACCCCACTGCCTGTGGAAAGTTCACATATTCCAGAAACCGTGCAAGGAATTGTTTCAAAATCTGAGTCAACCGAATCGCAATATAAAAGTTCAGAACCTGTCTCACACGAGTTTGAAAAGGAAGAGCCCTTTTCATTTTAAGAAAAGGGTGATGCTAAATCAAAGGAAGAGCCCTCTGATGAACTTCATTTTCCAGAAATAGACTTTGATTCAGGGTGATGCTAACCGAATCAAAGGTTCAAACCTCCAGGAAAAAGTCAGCACCTACCCCTTCTTCAAGTGGAAAGACTTCATGAGGGTATTCCAAATTAAACCGTGCAAGGAATCGTTTCCCACTTCCTGTGGAAATTTCACATTCCAGAAACCGTGCAAAAATCTGAGTCAACCGAATCGCAATCTAAAAGTTCAGAACCTGTCTCACACGAGTTTGAAAAAGAAGAGCCCTCTGATGATCTTCATTTCAAGGATATAGACTTTGATGAGGGTGACGCTAAATCAAAGGGAAATTCAGGAAAGCCAGCACCTACCCCACTTCCTGTGGAAACTTCACATATTCCAGAAACCGTGCAAGGAATCGTTTCAAAATCTGAGTCAACCGAATCGCAATCTAAAAGTTCAGAACCTGTCTCACACGAGTTTGAAAAAGAAGAGCCCTCTGATGAACTTCATTTTAAGGCTATAGACTTTGACGAGGGTGACGCTAAATCAAAGGGAAATCCAGAAAGGCCAGTACCTACCTCACTTCCTGTGGATGCTCTCAAACCCGTTGACTCCGCCATGAACAAAATGACCCCAATGTCAGACCTAACACAAGTGTATAGAAAAACACCAGAGCCTTCTTCACAAGAATTTGAGCGGTTCGAACCGTCTGATGCTCTCCACTTCGACGTTCTCGACTATGCTGATGAGGTGAAAGACAAAAACAAGAATCAAGTTAAGGCATCCAGTCATTCTAACACCCATACGCTTGACAGGGAATCTGCCCCATCACAAATTATAGAATTCGTGAGTCATCAGCCTTCAGATATCATGAACTTCAGATCATTGGATAAAGAAGAGAAAATCAGTTTGCCAGAATCCACGAATATGATCAAATCACCTACATCTCTGGCTGAGCGAAAGTCTGATCAACGCGTGAGGTTCCATCCTGGAGCTGTGACGAACGGAAACAAAGACAGCGTTGGAGATTTCCACGAGAGTTTCATAAAGACAGGAGAGGTCGCTGGTGTTGACAGCAATGCTACGGTGTGGGAAATCAGCGAGCCTTATGAGAATAATAATGGACGCCAAAACAGCTCTAGCTCCAATCACTTCATTTATGAGTCTGATGACGAGGTGTTAGATAACCTAAAGCGACTACGACGACAACTTGCACGAGGGGATGAGGATGGCAATGGCACTGCTACTACTGGTGGTGATGCTGGAGCTAATAATGACGGTGGAGATGATAATAATGATGTTGATAATGTTGTTGATGATGATAGCAGTGGATCGGTAGTGGGTAAGTAGCAATTTTACAATATTTTAGATGCATATTAGTTTCATCGTGTGCACATTGACTGACCTAAGACCCCTAGGTCAAATGTTGTCTATGGATTTTAACTCCAGAATGCGATGGTAACGAGCAGTATAAATGTCCCTCCTGCTTCGCCTCCACCTCAACTGACGGCTTCGGATCCTTGACAGCAAGCGAATTATGTGATCAACAACAGCATTCGATTACTTGCAATAACTCCAATGTAAGCGGGAACAATTATTTATATCAATTTCAAATAATGTATGAATGATATAGCGAGGAAGTGAGTAGGTGAGTGAGTGAGCGAGCGAGTGAGTGAGTGAGTGAGTGAGTGAGTGAGTGAGTGAGTGAGTGAGTGAGTGAGTGAGTGAGTGAATGAGCGAGCTAGTAAATAAGTGAGTGAGTCTGTGAGTTAGTGAGTGAGCGAGTGAGTGAGCGACTGAGTGAGTAAGCGAGTGTCTGAGTGAGTATGTGTGAGTGAGTCAGTGAGTCAGTGAGTTAGTCAGTGAGTGAGTCAGTGTATGAGTCAGTGAGTGAGTCAGCGAGTGAGTCAGTTAGTGAGTCGGTGAGTGATTCAGTGAGTGGGTGAGTGGGTTCAGCGAGTCAGTGTCTTAATGAATGAATGAGAAAGTGCGTGCGTGCGTGCGTGCGAGTGTTCGTGCGTGAGTGTTTCGATGAATGCGTCTATGGTCAGTGAATAACAAACTAGTTTGGTGACTGGTTGACTGACTGACTTGCTTAACGATTTGTTCTATGCTATACCTTATATCCTACTTTCTTTTAAGGCCGCGTGCAAAACAAAAATGTACAAGGACAAGCGAGGCATATCAGTCATTGTGGAGAAGGGTTGCGGTGATGCTCCTGACCGCTGTGACATCTTACACACGAGCAATAAGCCAACCGATCAACAGCATCAAGGCATCTGTACTACAAACGAACCTTATAGCTACGAAGGTCATACAATTCATGAGACCTGCATCAACAACTGCATACAATCAGAGGGTGGATGCTATGGTAGGAAGCACCCATCAAAATGTCGAATTCTTAAAAGATATACTGTCCCTTTTATAGCCTTTTTTCTGTGTGGTTTTGTTGATGCCATGTTCTCGTGGTTGTGTGTGAAGTCATTCCTGGCTATCCTGGCAGCCCGTGCCCCGTGGGTGTACAGTGTCTCACATGTAACACCACGAGTCGAGCAGAATGCGTGGCCGGCGGGGAGTGGGTCAACTGCTCCAACAGCGACGTAAGATGTTTTACGCATGGCGTTTTATATCGCGCCATCCTCAGACCGAACACTCCCGAGTGGCTAAGTCATTGATAATATATTACAAGCAAGATTCGGGTGCTTATTGTGTGCGCTCGCTGAATAAATTTGCTAAGATCCGTGGCCCCAAGATTACCCCTGCTTCACCAACCCTCTACCCCCAACCACATCCACACCCCACTCTCTTCTCACTACCCGCTCCTCAGTCATAGCCTCCTCGCAATCGGCCACACTCCTCAATCGTACAAAAACCACGCTTACCTTCTTCTGTTTATTGGAATTCCAAATTATATTGGTCGACTGTGGCCTGCTCCGGGTCGATAAACCTACTTGACATAGATACAAAATCAGGCGCGAAGTTCAAACCAATTTCTGACTGAATTGTGGCGTGATGGGGTGATGGTGACGTCACGGCACTGTCGCTTCATCTTCCATCACCCTATGGCATCAAACGGTTAACAGCAGTTTCAAAATGGGTCAACGATGCACATTATAGTTGTTGGAAGGGAGACAATGAATAAATCTCATTAGTGATTAGTAGCTATCATCTGCATATAGCAAAATTTGTATGCTAGCGCCTGCCACTACAGCAACACATCATACATGTAATATATCGAAGCGATTGGAAGTCTAATATTGGGAAGCGAACGCTTGCATTGCAGTCGCGGTTCATGCAAGTATGCCATTTCTTTTGTTTAAGGACGTCTGTGTGGTGTCGAAAATCACGGACCAACGAGGGCGAGAAGTGGAATTCCACTCGGAATGCACGACCGAGTCGAGCTACAGCACCGAGTGCGCGATCAAAGAGACTTACCAGTGTTCCCCTCATACAACTCTGGGGTATGAGAAATGTATAAGATGCGACGTTCCAGATAGCTGTTCTACTGACCCTGGTGAGAATTCCAAGCTTTGCATGGTCTGGGTTTATATATATAGATATATATATATATATATATATATATAGATATATATATAGATATATATATATATATATATATAGAGAGATATAGAGATATATATATAGAGAGATATATATATATATATATATATATATATATATATATATATATATATATATATATATATATATATATATATATATATATATATATCTATATATATATATATATATATATATATATATATATCTCTTATATATAAGTTTATATATCCGTATATATATATATATGTTTATATATATATTTCTATATATATATGTGTGTGTGTGCGTGTGTGTCTATATATATATATATATATATATAGAGAGAGAGAGAGAGAGGGGGGGGGAGAGAGAGAGAAAGATACATACAGACACACAGACAGACAGTGTGCGAGTGATATTCAGAGTGTGTATGTGTGTTTGTTTGCCTTTATGTGTGTGTGGGGGGGGGGGGCAGAGAAAGAGAGTGTGAGCATGTGTGTGATGGAGAGAGAGAGATGGAGCTGTTTACAATATCCCATAGAAATGTGTCACGTATTAATGCGTGTTTGCTCTTCGTTTAGATTACCTGGACTGCTCCACGGGTTCTGTCCATACCTGCTGGTATTGTGACACGGACAATAACGCCAATTGCACCGCGACTGGCTACAACGAAGTGTGTTCCAATTCGGAGGTATGAGAAACTCATGGTCAATCATGGTGAACTTATTGTCCTACATCTGTTTGTGGCTTACGCCGCATAATGTTAGCTGGTTGTGTGACCATCTTGAAAGATTGTTCATTTAAAACTTTGATCAAAGCCTTTCATGAGATGCCTTGTTTCAGGATATCTGTCGGGAAGAGAGCTGGCTGGACGCTCGAGGAACGCAGCGACGCGCCATCCATGGCTGTGCAACATCCTGCACAGCGCAAGCATGTGCCCAAGACACCGCCCCTCGCTATAACGGCGAGATTGGACGGACTTGTATCACATGCGAGTCACCAACTCTCATGTGTCGTGAAGGTTAAGCATCCAAATCCACCCACTCGTTGATCCATATGTAAAAAAAATATGGTCGAAAACACCAGGCAGTATAATTTGATGATATTCTGTGATATTCTACTACAGACGTGGAGGGACCTACGACATGTCCGGCGGGCGAGGAGCAGGTCTGCATTGTCTGTACGGGAGCCACGAAAGCCGAGTGTGACCGCAATGGGCAACCCAGTGCTTGCTCGGGCACTGATGTTAGTACGCCTTCCCTCATCGGGAAACCTGACATCATTAACTCCCCTTCTTCGTGTTGAATAGTCTCCATTTATCAGTTAATGTCTCAATCTGCTAGATTCGCTGTCAAAGATTCCATGAGTGAATTTATTGCAATCTGGCGGTTCTTTTAAGCGGTTGTTTGGGTGAAATGTGTGTAGTGACATACATTGGATTTGTGTATTGCAGCCTAGATGCCATGAACAACAGTACATCGACTCCCTGGGTACGCTGGTAAACTTCACGCGCTCCTGCTCGACGAAGGACAGATGTCCCAGCGCAGGCTGTCGCACGCCGTCACAGGGCGGTACTCTCTGCGACGACTGCCTTCCCCTTAGCACATGTGCTCGCGTTGGTAAGCATTTCAATGTGGCTAGCTAGTATAAAATACTGCATGCAAACTTCATGTATACCCTAGGATATATTTTGTAATATGAGGGCGTTATGTAGAGATTTTGTTCTTTCTCCTGAGGTGCTGTCATCTGCTCAGCCGGACTCATGGCGGCATGTAGAACATGTGTTCACGTAGAGAGCTACGCTCAATGTGATAATGGTGGACTGCAAGAAGCCGCCAGCGTAAGTCGACTACGTCAAGTACAGGTTTAATGGCCTACAAGCACGAATGTCTTTTTCGATGGTCAACATAACAACTCTTTTCCAAGTTAAAAACAAATGCCAAAGTTGAACCCCGCCGCAAGATATTCCCCATGTCTTGATATGATTAATCGATGGATGGAATATGAGCGATATATGAGTTATAGTGTTTGTCGGCAACAGGGCGTTTGTGAGTCTATCGAAGAGACCTTCCCTGATGGCTCTTTTCGGGTAAGCAGGACTGGATCCCTGGACCCCTCTCTGTGTGATTCTATCGGCCCCGGAGAATGCCATGACATCAGCTCAGTCACTATTAGTGGTCAGAGGGTCACGCGAAGAAGGTGCGACATGATTCCATGTGCCAATCTTCATTTCCATGACTATATTAACTTTAAGATTAAATGAGTCATAAGATATTCTATTCGAGTTTGCATGTTATCCCCTATGGTCATTCTGGTAAGGAAGCTGACTTTGTTGAGGTACTGGCGACTTTGTTCAGAGGTAGATGACTTTGTTGAGGTACTGGCGACTTTGTTCAGAGGTAGATGACTTTGTTGAGGTACTGGCGACTTTGTTCAGAGTTAGATGGCTTTGTTGCGGATTGATGGCTTGACTTGATTGAGGCACTAGTGGTTTGTCAGGATAAGTTGAGTTTATTGAGGTACTGTTAGTTTGATATTATTCAGGGGAAGATGACTTTGTTGAGGTACTGGCGGTTTGATATTGTTCATGGCAAGCTGACTTAATTGAGGTACTGGCGGTTTCATTTTGATCACCCTGCTGGCCGCTATGTTTATGTAGGTGCTGCGCGTATGCTACTGAGTGCAGTGACTCCCCGATGCCCACAACTAGAACGCCAACATTTAACCTTGGTAAGTAGCCGATCAACTTTTCATCAACGTTGTGTTCATTTGTGCTGGCTGCATGGTATGCTAACCTTCAAGCAATAAATACAACAGTACCAATCCGTAATGTACATGGGATGACGGTGACTTTATGAGGAAGTGGAGTCCGATTATAATCCGAGCTGACGTTGAACTAATGTTTGTTCTCGTTTTATTGCCTGCTATTTACCTTCAAACCGCAACATATGCAGAGATTCTAGGAATATGTGTAAGAATTCAAATGTTTGATGATACAATGGAAGCTCTGATGTTTTACAAGCGATGTATTGCATATAAAAGGGGTACGCTATCGGGTACACGGAAACAAGGCATCAAATTATATAATTCCAATAATAAAACAA
>CM067344.1:36450384-36502884 GCA_034190875.2 Urechis unicinctus | reverse complement strand
GCCATCAACTGCAACAACTATGACAGGGTAAGGACCACTAAAAACAATCAAACAAGGTGACATCATGCCCCTATATATATATTTATTTATATATATTCCTATATCCCGGCAGTATGTACAAATCAGCTTTGTCAATGAGATATCATATTTATAAAAATCGCATTTTCACAAAAAATTCAAATGTTTCTGCGATGGCTTGCAAATATGGTGGTGGCCAGTGGCGGCCTCTTGTGAGATGAAGTAGAAGTGGATCTTATGCACAGTGGAATACAGAGACTGACACAATCACAGTGTCAAAGAATAGGTCTCCACAGCTCAGATAGGGCCATACAAGGCTCAGCATAGAATAGACTACAAATGCATTATTCAACAATGGATGGATGGCCGTGATAGAAAGGGAAGCATTCAGATACACATAGCTACATCATCACCTCAACACGTACTTTTAGCAGACAAACACACCCAGACACACACACATTCACACACTGACCCTTGTCCGTCGTGAAACCAGAGGTACATTCTAGTAATAGCTTTCCATCATCTTGAGATTCAGAGCTTGACACTTCATCAAGTATTACACAGACTAGCATGCGGGGAGGGGAGGGAGATATGAATCTGACGGAAGGAGAAACACATCACAATACACTAACAAAGCTAACATTGTAACAAATGATAACTCAACAAATGGCTGTCGTCAACAACAAAAGGATGCCCATGTTGGTACCTCCCGTCCTTGTTGTCTGGTCGACTCGCCATAGTACGGTGCCCTACGAAAATCTGACATAGCTAGCAGTCCAGTGAGACTTCTAATCCCAGCAAAGCAATTAAGTTAATCCTCGTCAGGCTATAAATGAAGCACGTACTGATGAACCACTAGGCCGCAGACATGAAAAAACCCAGTTTACAGCAATAAGAAGAGTTCAAATGACAGTAGCATCATGTGCAGAATGTGCCCCGTGGAGATTGTATCTGTACTGGGAGAAAGGCTCTCCTAAATCCTGATCCAACTGAACCGGAGTGGTGATGGGCTGGCCTCCACGCGGCACGGCACCTTCGTTTCCGTACCGGTCTATATATTGTTGAGGAGTGGTGGGGGTGTATGGAGGGAGTTCAGTCTGTCTGGGTGTGAGGTCCATGGAGGTCCAGGAAGGGATGTCAGTACAGGTGGTTCTTGGCGAGTCTCGGGCACCCCCTTTATTGACTGATTTGTGTTTGCGGGATATGATATGATCTGTGGAGTCATCACTGTAACCTCCGCCCCGGTCCACAGAGCTTGAATACGTTGAGCGAGATGTGAGCGTCTCGTAGGCCTTCTGGTCGCGGAAGCTACTGCGAGCAGGAGAACGATAACGCATCTTGATATATTCCAACTCATCGTGCACCGGTTGAGCTGCAAGCAACATACACAGCTAGAGTCATCCTTTCATAACAGACAAATATATGCTTTACTGCTCTATTGCAATAATTATATAACTGTGATTTCTTAAACTAGAATTTCAGTACTGTAGTGAGATGGTGATCAAGTTTGATTGTCTAAGTTGTCATAAGAGCTTGTCAGTAGCCATTAATCTATCGATACATTCAGATTAAGTTGATCAATCCAACATTACTTCTGACATACTGTACATAACACCAGTCAGCACCACCAGTATTTACTACATGCAAATTAATGCTTTAGTTTTTCAGTACACAACCAAAATCTGCTTCCACACTCTACATGCAATCAATGCAGCATTGGAAATCACAATGAAGATTATTGACATCACAGAGGCTGCTGTATAAACAGGCAGGTAACAAAATGCAGAGCATTGCATGTGGAAGAAAAACAAACAAAAAACCGAAAAAAAAATCTAGAATCTACAGCATATTTCCCAGAACCAGCTGGTATATAGCACATCCTAGCGGGGCCACTCCTCGTTAATCACTCGGCGTGGATCTGTCAGAGCTGGTAGCAATGTAAGATCGGGCAGAAAAGATGAAGACGCAAGTGGAAACTCAACTTGTCACTCGATCACCAGGTCAATCAATGCAATGGATAACACTGAGGTGCATTATCGCAACACCGAGCTTATTGACAATTTCCATTTAGCGTAGAAAGTGGGGTAGGCTATGATTTAATGCATGCTCTTTGCCATGTCAGTTTGTTCTGGCAGAAAACAAACAGCTGAATGGCTCTTTCAACAAGCTGTTCACCCAGCAATCAGGTCAACAAAGGTTAGTGGTGCCAAGCAACCCCATTTGTTTAGGTCAGATGAATTAAACCCTTAGGCTGAGATTGGTGCACACACAAACAAGCCACTCACAACTAAGCCACACAAGCTGGAGTCTGAAGAAAGTTTAGGCAAGTCAATGCAGCACACATGAATGCCATTTTGGCCTCAGATAAGTAAACAACTAATTATTGAATTGGATCTGATAAGATTGTGTGGTATGTGAATGTAGTGGCTTGTCACTAATTGGATGACAGGTGAACTAGGTTACCAACTGGTCATCATCAGCACTACACTAGGGGGATCACAGGTATATCACGTGCTGTTCTCATTCATTTACCAAAGCAACCTGGGATTTGACAAGCCCCAACTGCCACGCGATGGCTGGCATAAGTCAGTTAAGTCACTACCCTCCTGCAGAAAGTATTACATGTATTTGAATCACATGTTGATTACTTAGGCGAGTTCAGTTACAAAGAACAGATCATTCCAATGATGATGGTTCAGTTACTTGCCAATAAGTAGAGATTTGACTAAAAGCCATTAACTGAGCAATTACTTAATCTAAACCTTTCACCTGTCGCTGTACTAAACAACAGCACCGGAGAATTATTATTCTTTGCAAATTCAAAACAAACATCAGGTATTTGTTCCTCTTTTGCTGATATGATAATCATGTCGTAGAAATATGACACAATAATTTACCCAATATGCCTCATATGAATGCAGGAACATCCTTACACTGATGTTTAGGGATTTCAGTGGAAGGTCTCAGTATAATGCCATTAGGTCCCTCACCATTCATCTGTGTATGCAACCTACCACCGTTAATTCAGTTCTACAATGTTAGATCTACCAGTGCATAAAGAAAGAAAGGGCAGAGGTTCCTCCTAGGGTTCTACCCCACTGTTGAAACGGAAATGGTTCTAACACCCAGCCACAACCGATCATGCAAGAGACTGTCACTGGGTCTGCCAGACTGGCCAGCAAGTTCTCCAGTACCCAATGGGACTGGCTAGCAAGTCCTCCAGTACCCAATGGGACTTGCTAGCAAGTCCTCCAGTACTCAATGGGACTTGCTAGCAATTCCTCCAGTACCCAAAATGGAACTTGCTAGCAAGTCCTCCAGTACTCAATGGGACTTGCTACCAAGTCCTCTAGTACTCAATGGGACTTGCTAGCAAGTCCTCCAGTACCCAAAATGGAACTTGCTAGCAAGTCTTCCAGTACTCAATGGGACTTGCTAGCAAGTCATCCAGTATCCAATGGGACTGGCTAGCAAGTCATCAAGTATCCAATGGGACTGGCTAGCAAGTCATCAAGTATCCAATGGGACTTGCTAGCAAGTCATCCAGTGCCCAAGAGAAGAAGTGAGGTGTTAAGAATGAGCTGTAGGAAATGACAGTTGAAAGCATATCCAGCCTCCCACAATACTGATGGCTGGCCATCACATGAAGCAGAATGACAGGTGCAGCTCCTTAATACGTTCCATTGACTTTACAGAGAGGCTATTGTGGTGCTAGCTGGATGTAAGAGATATAGAATGAGAGTGAGGGAGAGAAGAGGGCAAAGAAGGCAGTATGAGGAGCCAGGTCAGGAGTACATACACATATACAGGCTGGAGTTGCATGTGGGAGGTCTTCGTTGGGGAATGATAAGGCGAAAACGAATCAAATCCCCCGATAAAATCGACTGAAAGACAAACAGAACACTTACAGTAACATACTGGAACAGACTTATTGACAAAAAAAAGGCTTCCTATCTAGAATGGCTTATCACACACGAACCAAGCATGAAGCGCAAACTAACATAAACGTGGATGTCAGTGAAAATAACAACAACTGGAACATATTAGAGAAATAAACTCTCAAAAAAAAACACGAGGAACGCACTGTCAATGACATGAGGATTTCAGTATTGTCTTGTACAAACTGTTATTGATGTGTATATGTACTCGTGACAAGGTAAGAGGAAGCCAGAAAAGAGAGTCAGAAAAGAGATCATTTTCTATACTGATCCGATTATTCTGATCATAATTGTGAGGTTATTGATCTGCCACAAAACCTTAAATGTATAAGGCTTTATGAACATATAATAATCACCATTCCTCCATTTACAACATGTGTATCTCTCTGGATACAGACTTAATGTATTGTGTCAGTAACATTCTGCGAGCCACTCAGCATTTTGTTGGGGCCGGGAAACAGCTCACCCCTGGGGACACCAGGCCCAGTCAAGGACACAAGGATAAGATCAAACCCAGCTGTTATGGCATGGACATGATCTTGTGTCTTGATTCAGAAGAACAGATTGATATGGCATGGAAAATGACCAACATGATAGGTTAGAGTCAAATTATATCCAGACTTCAATGTATAACAGACTGGGAGTTAAGCATCAGACTGCTGAGGAACGTTATACAACTCCATATGTAAATAAACCATCAGAATACAAGAATATGTCCGTTGCTTCTGAGGGAGACTTTGGAGATGTCAACCATTGCTGTACATATGAGATGACCCCTTCACGGCCATGGTGAGGTACAAGTCAACAAATAGCCTATAGTAGGGATAGTACTTACAGCATGTCCTCATAGTAACATGGAGAGCAAGTTAAACATGTGTTAGACAGGGTTTTCCTATCAATTCAATATCACAATATTGAGTAAGGGGATAGAACAATCTTACATCAATACTACGTAATCTTATAGGAATAGCCATTACTATCATACACTTCCAACTTAATCCATACATTAATATGGGGAGAATCCACAGAAGAAAACACAACCATGCCTCAACCCAAGGAGGCATACTAAACGAGAATGCCAAATAAGAAACGTTAGAGAAAAAATGGGAACATGCAGAAGAAAATAAGCAAAGAAGTGAGCCACTTACATTCCCAGAACGCTTGTAGAAACAATGGTAAGGACGAAACAGAATCAAGCAGTTGCCACAATGTATCACTGTCATAACTTGTCACTCTACACATTTAATCAACACAACACGTTACAGGTTACATGTCTCTGTATCACTCTATCCATCACTCATTATAAGTAAGGTGTAAACAAAGCCGTGATAACCAATTCTGGATGATACTAAACAAGTGTTGTTGTCCACCTGTGAGTGCATTGTTAGTTGAAAGGTAGAACTCTTGTACTATATAAATGAAACCTATGCCATTAGAATAAGCCAGAACAGAAGCTTCCAGCGGGGAGATGGAAGTGGTGGTGAGGAGGGGAGCAAACCAAAGGGAAGCTGGCAGGCCAAGAAAGGCTAGACAGGCACACACCTGTTGATGACGACCGGGAGAGATCGGCTAGCACAGAACCTCGGAGAAACTCACGGCCGTGTGAAGAACACAGACAAAGAGACCAGTGACACAGAGAAGAGGAGGGAGGCGCTGAAAGACAGGGTTTGATGAGGAGATGCTGAGGCTGATACGGAGGCGAGGAGGATGAGGAGGATGAAGAGGAGGAGAAGGAGGTCAGAGCTTGGTGGACTCTGTCTCCATCTGCTGCACCTGGCCTGCCCACGTGTCGTAACACTCCTGAAACGAGATGTAGGTAGGGTAGTGCCAGCGCTCCTGGAGGCTGATGAAGGACGAGCGAGCCAGAGGGTCCACCTCCGAGGACGTGGTGTGCACGCGGCGCTTGTGGTAGGGCGGTCCCAGGTGGCTGCGTGTTCTATCGGGGAGGTGATTAGAGGGGAGAGTCATGGGGGTGATAGTGTCAGAGGCAGAGAGAGAGTTGCCGCTGATGAAGCTCTCATAGTAATACTTACACGAGTCGTCTTCTTCTGTGAACACAAACACGGTGTAGCAGGCAACACAGAAACCAGCCAGCTGAACACAACACAACACACAAACATAGTCAGTGGCATCCTGGTCAGCCTACAAAGAGACACAGCCCTACACAGGTAAACACAATGTACCTTTACTCTAGCCCATACAAGCCACAATCAATTACATATCGTCATGGAAGGACAAGATGAAAGCTTGTAGAACTTACGCTGAGTAAGCACTGTATACCAGCGTGTATAATTTCTACATAATAATACTGGAGCAAGCATCCCTCAACATCTTCCTCAGTGAACCGAGCTTCACTGCCGTCCGATGTGTAGGTTCTATTGCTGGCCTGGCAGCCAATGCCGTGCAGAAGCCACCAGCTCTTATTGTCTGTGCCTAAATTCAGGATAGGACTATCCTACAAACCACACAAGCAAATCACAACTCATCTTCAAGTTCACTTTCATCATCCTTTGTGAGCACAGTGAGACCCCAATTTTACACGCCTCGATTTAACACAAATATTGCTACTACGAAATGAGTTGTTTGACCCCTTCTCTATGACCTTTATTAAATAGACACTATTATAACGGGGACTCAATGTAGTGGATTTCCAACAATTAAAAAAGGATACATTTAATCATTTCTGCTGAGAACATATCACTTATGATGGGGACAATAGCAAAGCATAAGAAGCATACGACTGACGATGAAGTGGAGAAAACAATGGTTTGTTGTCTATCATGTTTATCACCCTCAGTCCATCAAATTGATCGTCACCAGCAAACAATCACAGTGAACAACATATGACTAACCAACTCACCCTTTTAAGTATACCAACTTCTAAGTAAAAACATATAACAAATGTGTTCCATCCAATCCATACGAGGCACCATACTGTATACTGGAAGCAAACACATGTATCATACAGATTCAACGCCATATCAACCGTAGTAGACGAAGATGATATTGCTAAAGTGATAAATCTACACGTCAACAGGGTCTTAGCCAGAGACCTGTCCACCCGTCCCTAAACAGCTCATTTAAAGACCAATAGGGACACAGCGCGCTAGCCGCTCATCTACGATCAAGATAAATACTGCTCTGATGGGTACTGGTGTGACGACCAGCTTCATCTCCTCACAAAACAAGGTCATAGTTCATGTTGATGTTATACCTTCTCCAAAATGATACCAGTATGTTCGAGGTTTGTAAGAATAATGACAACTAGAAGGGTGACATACATTGTGCACGATTGGAGTATCATTCTGAAATGTCTGCCTCACGGTATCACCGTGATCTGATGATCTGATCTGATAAAATTTTGGTCTGCTCTGTTGGCTTACGCATGAAGCTCACAAATTGCAATTTGGTGAAATATCATACGCCGAGTCTTTGAATAAGTTTTTATTTCGCAGAACGTGCCAAAAGATATTGCAGCGATCGCGTGTAGGCTTGTGCCAATGCAAGTTAACGTTAACTGTCACAATCGCGATAAGGGTGTTGTGAAAGGAAAGCGCTGGGTAGTAAACTGTCGTCGCAAGGGACAGGAGCGCTCGGGTGGGAGGGAGGGTCGATGGATGTGTGGAGGTAGTGTGTTGACTGTACCGAAGGTGGTTGGGGGCGACGACGACGCGGGCCGGGGGAGGGGGTATGGACGGGCCGGGGGAGGGGGGTGGACGGGCCAGGGGAGTGGGGTGGCATACATTGTGCACAGGTTGGAAATCCTGGCTAAGACCCTGCACGACAGTAGACCTTGTGCGGAGAGCTTAATCTTCAGTAATTACTCAGAAGGTGGGGCATCTTTCCACTTACAGCTATGATGACTCTCGGACGGTATTGTACTCCCCCAAAAAAGCCCACGATGATAAAGATGATGTGAAGAAAGTTGCCTATGATTGGTGCCCACATGTAGCCCAGGAAATCAAACACTTGGCGCTCTATCGTGGCAACCTGAAACATACATTCATCACATTGTAAACATAATGTATACATCAACCACAATGTCAACAACAGTCTACCATGAAGCTAACAAGCAGCCATGAACTGATGGACTAGTGCTGAGATGAGGGGGCTTGTAACATGCTGTTGGTGTGGCCATGTGAAACCTGTAAGACAGCTGATCCCCACTCTGTCATATAATCACACTGGTAGCCTTAGTTGTGAGTTTACTGAGGGCAATATCAGTAAGGAGAGACTTAATGAGAGCCATGTTCAGGTCATGTTGGGTGATATTTAACGCACCAAGTATGAGATTGTTATAGCCAAAGCTCCGGGCATGTTGGATATGACCATCATCTCCAATGGAATAGATTGCCCCCTATGGAATAGCAAGGATGGGCCATATTCTATCCGCGGACCCACAGTACAAATGGAATAGAACATTCAGTATTATAATCCTTGTATATGAGTCTATGCAGCATGAATGACAAGCATCATGGGTAATGATAAATGTATCATTTAGTTACAGTAACTGATAAGGTTGATAATACAGTAAATGTTGTCTCCTTCATTAATGACCAATCGTAAACAGCAGTCTAGCTGGTGATTTCAATAAATACCCTATGGATGCAACTTGTTATTGTGTGACAGAACAGAGGTATAGTAATAAGGATGGGGTCATGTGAGGTCATGGCAAGGTTAATGAAGGCACCCATCAAGGTGCCAGGTGGATACATCTTTTGTCTGACGCAGCACGACCTGTGATCAGCAGCAAGCACAAACAGCCCTGGACAGGAGCTCGGATTACACCAACACCACCACAGTGTAGGAGCCCAGTGATTTGAAAACATTAGCCATGTCAGGTTACAGTAAGCTGCCAAGGCTAACTGTTATATAGAAGGAAAACACTAGCAACCAACTAACCGGCAACATCAATTACCAACTCTGAGCTGTCACTTTTTTTTCAAGAACAAGAGGCCCATAAGCCTCTAAACTCAGTGTTTCAACAAGCTTTAGAATTATATCAGGTGTCCATAAAGTCAGGTTTTTGAGAGGGTAAGCCGAGTTGGCCGTCTCTTCCATATTCATAAAAAAATATTAGTCGTTGGGTCGACTGAAATCTCCGCAGATTCAAGCTGCGACAACTCAAGTTAAGATTCTTTATAAATAAGGCCCCAGATAAGCGCAGTTTGTCAACGATAAAATTCACGCATGTCAATATATGATAGGTAGCCCAGCAGACCAACTTCAGGTTTTATAACCACAGCTCCCGTACTTAGTTTGATAGGGCTGAGCAGTTTGAGCTGGCCCCCAGTGAGTCGTATGCTAGAGAAAGAGTGCTTTGTATTTGTTTGACCAGATACTAACAATTTGTTCATCAATGGCAGAATGGGAGAAAGGCTACAATGTGATGGGCTAAACCAAGAGCGACTTTCTGTTTTGGGTGTACAAGGTACTAGTTTTTCAATAAATAATCAGGTATGAAAGGATAGAGAGCAGATTTATAGTTTGTAATTTGTCCTCAACAACAGAGGGTCAATGTGTAATTTAGAGCTTTACAAGACAAAATGTGAAAGTTTACGAATGGACGGACAGTCGGACAGACAGATGGAAAAACGACGGAGCAAATGTATATGACAAGCTCTGCTGATCAGCACAGACAAAAACTCTAATTTCCATAGACAACCAGTGCAAGGGAGTGAACAAGGTTGGTGAGCTGTTTGCATCTGGCAGCTGTAAATTTTGAGGGTAATCTTGGTAGAGGCAAGGCATTGTGTGTTTTGTTTCACCAACAGCAGATAAATGATAATGTATAGAGCACCAGTGTTGGGCAGATGCAGGCAGCAGAGTGGAGTTGTACTTGTAGGAATGCCACCGAATGCATTGAATAGAAGGTAAAGCCAGCACATTTCTCGTACTCACATCCCAGCCTGACATTTACAACAGGTAACATACAATATGCTATGATTTTATCATGGCCCGCTGCTGAACACACTAGGGCAATACTGGTAGTCAGTATTGCTTGTGGATGGGGCACATTCAACTTATATCTGTTACATCGTAATACACTCACTTAAATTCATTCATGAACACAAAACACACCTGATGTGTGCAACTGGCGCACACAGACACACAAGCACATGCACACTGACTGAGAATACTGTGTGATGAGTTAGAAATCGTATGGGGTGATAAAGGGTACATGTGTGATGGGCGAGTGAGAAAAGGGGTGAGAAAGGGTAGATATGGAACAGGGTGAGGCAGCAAAGGGATGAGAAAGGGTAGACATGGGATGAGTCAGAAAAGGGATGAGAAAGAGTAAATGTGGGAAGAGGTGAGGCAGAAACGGAGTGAGATGAGGTAGAGATGGAATGGTGCAAGGCAAAAAAGGGATGAGAAAATGTAATTACGGGAAGAGGCATGGCAGGTGAGATGAGGTGGCACTAAATGGGCAGGGGTGAGGTAATGAAAGGGTGATAAGGGATGGGATCACAGGAGAGGACACAGTTGGGATCAGACAAAACCTGAATGGGGAGTGTCTACTGGTCTTTCATGAAAGTGGTGTGTTAGCATGGGTCAAAGAAGCTTCACAAGCCTATAGGTAACTTTTGGCTGACTGCCATAAAGTGAGTTGACTCAGCGAATAGGACAGCCCCATATTGGTTGTCTGTAGACTGTGGAAGTTATTGACCAGAACAATTGAATGACAGACCATAATTACAGCGTAATGGCTATTACAATGGATGACATCTCAATATCAGTGTCAGCACCAGAGTCACATAAAAAGCAAGAGGTGTAATAGAATTATGATAATATGGCTGGACATATTGCTCTATGATATCATGGAACTACGGTATTTATGGAGTCGGTTAGTGGTAACTCAAGTATTATAACACAGCATGTCTCCGACAAGCTAAAGCTGTTTCAATATGTCATGTGTCAATCTCGCCCCATTGAATCATAACCTGAGAAAGACCTTCTTTGAAGTTTGAGTCACCAAAAAAAACATAAAAACATCACTCCTTATAGAAGTAAGCAGGAGTAGGTTGAAGTGTGACGAACCACACCTTAACATGATATAACAGGAGAGCAGTCAACACAATTACAGGAAACATTGGTAAACACATGGGAGGCTAATAGACTGAAAGACCACAGAATCAACCGAATTGGCCTGAATTCCCTGGCCTGCTGGCATCTCTACTGGCAAGATAACATGTATACTAACACATGTGCAACATAGCAAATACCTGGTCAATTCCATACTTGTCATGACAAGTGGTGGCAACATATGTCAAACATTCCCACTACAGGGCTCGACATGTTCCAAAAATATCACTAGCCTGGTCGGGCCAGTATCCAGCCCGACTCTTGCCCGACTCTAAAATCCTCGAAATGAATTTTGTTTCATGCATCATAATGCCTAATGCCATGTCAGAGCTGACATGTTAAGAAGTAGAAGACGATAGCTGTGTACGGAGTGATGACATTTACTAGCTTAATGGTGATGCACAGTTAATCTGTGTCGCAAGACTTGACTGAGGTGTGAAACGCTGATGATTTTATTTTTTTTTTTACTACCACATAACAGTGTTGTCTGACTGGGTGTAATAAATTTGTATTACCAATGTTTAATCTTTTGGTGGCAATTACACACGACTGACTGGTTTATACTAAAAGCAAACAGCACAAACAATGCTGTTGTTGTAAAAATGAAGGCCTGATACTAGACTAGTTCATGTATGTGACAAGTACCAGATAAGTCATTAAACAAAGCTAGCAATAAACAGGTGGGCCGGTACTTACAAGGCCAGATACCCAGGTATTTGGGCCAGCAGTAGTCGTTATCTCAATCAGTTGATCCTGAAGAGGCTTCAACATATATCAACACCAGGACGATTCTGACTGCAGATCACATAAACGGGGACAGTACTGTTTGTGTGTGGGTGGTAATTTATACCTGCTACATTAGATCAGGTGGTCTTACACAGGTGAACTAACCTATCTGACTGTTCTACCTACAAGGGAGCCCTACCCACACAACAAGACTGCACATATACTGAAATTAGTAGTTCTTTTTTGACCCTCCAGGTCATAGATTGAGGGTAGAGCGCATAACACCAATCTCTATTGGGTTCAGGGCTGTCATTTATAGCATCATACCGAATTATGTGCATGCCTGAGCTAGCTGTAGTCTCGTTGTTATATAACTGATACAGCTCAGTCATAGAAAGGATTACTGACTGATGTATATTATGGTGCAAGGCTTCACTTCATCAACTGATGCGCACGGAAAAAAATATCAGTACAACATATGTGTCCAGGGCATCCTCCATCAAGTTGGCCCTCTCAGCTGATTAACAAACAATGGTTGGCGGTGTTTACTCAAAATAACATGATCCTGACATGGGCAGTAGAATATTATTGGGGTTGAGCATACGGTACCCAACCGGGCCACCTGTTAACAGATATCAAGATGCCCGAGGGTAATTTTGGGGAGGCAGGGCCTAACATCTTCCGCCAATTTCGAACCCTGCATATGTATTGTGGTTGCAAATGGGTTAAGAAGATACCACAGCAGGGACAGATATTGCTTGCATCCCATCAAAGGTCATCCTTTCTTCAGTTATGTAAATTGGGATATATCCATAGAAGAATGTGATCTATCAGTCCCAAGCGAGCTTTAACATAATTAAGGTGCAGGGAATCTGATGATACAGTCAAAAAGGAAATGATTGCATGCGAGTTAAAATCCCATCTATATATGCATTGCAGGGTAAAGGGTATGCCTTGGACAGTAAGTTAGCTGTACATACAGGCTGGAGTCATCAGTCTAGGTCTACTCTTCCCATGGAATAGGACGAATAAGAATGTTATCAGACAGAGTGAAACCGAAGGATATCAATTATCACTTCAGTAATTTGAGCACTGGGAAGTGGCATGTCAACAATAGGATACACCATGACGGAAAAAAACAATGCCAAAGTTTAAAGATTGAAAACCAGTTTGTTTCTTTGAGAATAAACACGGGCCTCAACTAAACATCTAAGGTGAGGCAATCGAAACAAATTCCAAGACAACCTAAACAGAACGGTGCAATCAGCAATGACAAACAGAAAAGCGGTCGAGTGTGCCATGAGTTTTGAGAAAACTTACCATTTGAAGTATACATAATGCTATTAAAAAACATCGCCCCGTACAGCAACCCATGGCTGCCGTTTTGAGATGTAGCAGATTCCAACTGAAATAGCGACAAATCCACGAAATCACAATATCACAGGTCTATACACTTCTGTGTACTCCATGATTTTCAGTCAGCCTCAGCGCATACCAAATAACTGGCGTTAACATGAAAATAGTTCCTTTGTATTCACCTTGTAGTACACGCAATTTAATCATGTTAGCAATAATATTATTCGAAGAAAAGGAAAGTAACATTTTCAAGACAATTTCCATAATCGAAATATTTTCATGAACAAAATGAGATATATTTCTGGAAAGAGCAGGTATATTTGTGTAGTAATTGATATGATGTCATAGGGACTATTTTTCTTATCGCTTTCGCCTGAGTTCCCGCCTTGACAAGTAGGATGTTGATCGGATGTAGAGCTCTACAGTAACATTCAAGGCCCAGTGATGTTCGATCGTCACAAATGTGTATTCATACAGGCTATTATACGACTCGACAACATTCTAACAGTTGTGGATACAAGGAATTGGAGCCTGCAGCTCTCAGACGCCTCAGCCATCACCCATCCCAACCCTCTTGGACTTTTCCGTGATTGATGTAGATATTTCAACTCACTCGGCGATCGGAAGCTATCCATAAAGACCGTTCGCCTGGCCTGATAAAAATATTGGATACAATATCTGAATACGTAAATCTTTACTAGACTAGTTTGTCGGGGATCGGAATGACAATTATTCTATGATGTTCTATAGCTTTCATCCCACTGAGGTCACCCCAAGAGGAAGGGACAGTGGTGTAACCCCGGGGGGGGCACTTGGCCTTATTCTGGATAGGGGTGTGCCGCGGGACCTCGAAAACCCGTACCCGTCGTACAAGGTCAAAATGACCAAAAAGCATACCCCGTCGTACAAGGTATTATGCGAATGTATAACCTGTTGTTCAGATTGAAGCTGAAAAAGATTCCCCGTCGTACAAGTATGAGGCCCAAAAACCCGTCGTACAAGTCGAGAGGCCGAAAAAACATACCCCGTCGCGCGGCACATATATACTACCTCTATACACTTAAGTGTTCCCACCCCCGGGGGGTGTAACCCAATCCAATCGGATGAGGTACCTGACAGTCAAAATACTTATTGAAACAAATTGAACAAGCATCACTTTTAATTGATTCTGTTACACAGCTCCTACCTCGAATAACTAGCAATATCACTGCCAAGATATGATTCCGGGGATATGATATATGTTTTTTCTAAATCCGAACGGCCTTTCAATGAAATATTTCACATGAAGTTCAATATCTTGCTAAACTATTATTTAAGTACAGATATAGCCTTCTATTCAAAGAGCACAGTTTAATTAAAAAAAGATAATTGCTTCTAAAATTATTCGATTGTGATGATAATTAGGCATCCAAAAACCTTGCACCTAAAAAACAAGTAGACTGCATGTTGTCATGATTGTACAATTAAAAGGCCTTTGTACAGAAGACTTACCTACAATATTCGCCGTGCATATGCTTATCAGTGTGAATGTAATGTGTCGGTTGAGTTTGGGGATTCGACGACTGTTATGTAGCGCTAATTACGCCTCTAACGTTGATTTGGCCAAGGCTGCAGCCTGTCCAGTCTTACACGTTATGATATATCAATTATTTGAGTATGGTGACATGATACACGTTATGATTATTGACCAGCCTCATTAAACCAGTTGCCTATTTCACGTACCCGGCTAAGTAAGTCCGTAGCCGACTATCCTACCGCAGGCGACTAAGTTAAGACGGCTAAGTTCGTATTCGACTAAAGCGTTTTACAAACGATTTCGGTAGTCGACTTAACAAAGTCGACTATGCTTAGCCAACTACGCGTTTTTTTTTTGTTGTCGTCTGTTGGTGGCAATTTTTCCTCCTAGCGGCTGCGACGGGAACCCGACTATGTGAAGGCTCCTATTGTTTTTCTTCAATTACAACCAAAACCAAGCGAAATGGCTTTCAAAGCTTTTTGATTGGTCAAATATTCAGCCCGTAGCCCTCCGACGAACCAACCATATCAGGAGCACCTGAAGACAAGCCCGCGCGAAATGCGTTTCTGCATGGACTTTCGTAAAGCACGCTGTCGTCAGCCGAAATTTCAGCGAGTAACAATTAGTCAAGGCTACTGCAGCAAGTGAGCAAGTTTCTAATGGTGAGTTGATATATTTCTGTAATAAGATAAGATCGTCAATAGGATATATGTAATGATGTGACATCGCCATGACCATATTTAGAAGTCTAAGTTGGCGCCATTGCACGCCGGGGGCGCATATTCTATTGAATTGCTTTTATAACTGTTTCGGTGGGATGTATCCAAAAATAATTATTGTCAGCATAGAATCACTCATCATTGAAGTTGATTTGAAAAAAATGATGACGTGTCTGGGTTATTTATGTGGTTGTAACAAGTTTAAACTGGAAAAAAATTCGACCAGGTGAACCCCCTTGGGCCTAGCCGTGCACGACGTCTTATTGTAATATATATTTATATAACCGTCGTGCGCGGCTACCATGGGCCTTGCTTGCCAACGCCCGATGCGTGGATTTTTAAGATGGCGGGTCCATCCCCGTGGCGGAGAGGGAGCAGTCTTGCGAGTGATGTCAGTATCTATCTGTTCCATGATGCATTCTATTGATCCTAATCTTGACTCAAGTAAAGGTAGTTTATAATGGTTTATTAGTTTCTCCAGTGCTGAAATGCTGCTCTATGTTGCATTTCATTGACACTAACATATTTTTTACTCTTGCAGTATTTTAACTCATTTTATGATTTTTCCCCTATGTTCTATTTCTCATGAAAGTGTATTTATTGCCAAATGGTAAGCCCTAAATATATTAGGAAATAACTATATTTTGCAAATTGGTCCTTGAAGGCTCACTTTGGTTATTGTTTTATTACTCCATAAAGATGGCTTTGTAAAAACAGATTGCTTTGACTTTCAACGTCAATTATATTTGACATTTGTTGGTTCGGAGATAATTAGTGTTGTTTGTGCCGTAGACTTCATTTTTTCAAAAAAACTTTTGATTTTATATTATTTGGGTCCTCTAATCATTACCTGGAGCTACAGTATCCCGGGTGGTTACCTCGACTCACACCTAACTTTTTTCTCCATTTTTGTTTCAGTAACAAAAAAAATACTCACCTAGAGGTCAACAGGGTCAACATGCAAAGTGCTGCAGTTATGTTGTATTGTTTTGTTTGCTGTTTGTTAAATAAAGGTGTTCCATTATTGACATTTGTTATGTTATATATCAATATTGATTTAAAGGTAATGTTTTCAATAACTTGGTGTACAGGAGACATGGTGGTACGTAGTAATGCCAAGTTTCAGACTTGTAAGATAATAATCGGTTAAGCTACACTGTCTTTTGCAAATGTCGAGTTATAAATTGCACATAACAAAAATACAAGTTCCTCACTATAAATATGCTCAAAGCTTACATCTATGTAGTAATTAGGTGTTTGAAAGATAACTTATGGTGAATGAAAGTATTATGTAGCATAAACATGACCTTTAAGGCTCTTGGGGTGGGTTTTCACTGCAAATAAATGATCAAAACTCTTTTGAAAAGCAAATGGCAAATATTTGTGCTCCAAAACTAAACAACAGACTGGGAAATGGTGAGCCAATGGTTACTTAGTGTGATGCAGGCAGATGTAGGGTCTTACAAGCCTTCATTTTCACAAGCTGAAGAAAAGCTTACAAAAAAAACAGAAAAACGCCTTCAAAAACTGATCTTTTCTGAAATTGAACAATTCTTGATATCAAATGTAACTTTTCAATATTATAAAGCTACCAGAGAGCATCATAAATGTGTACTTTCAAGGTCCATGAGAGTGGCATTGACTTAAAATAAGTGGAAGTCTTGTTTTGTTGTGCATAAGTTTACAGTGCAGCTCCAAAGTGAGCCCATAATTGGATATCTGGCTCGGACACGAGTCCAACGATCAAACCGATGACTTTGGATATCAATAAAACCTAATCACAAACAACAAATATAGGTCAATGTTTTTATCAGGTCAAGAAGCTCAATGAAATCACATTTACAAAGGCCATTTCAAGTCTAAATAATAAATAACAGCTGTTTGAAATGTCCAAAGTCGACCCCTTTTTCGGACATAAAATCCATAGCTTAATAATTGATGGTCATACAACAAAATTGAATACAGTTTTGGAATTTTGCAAATATTGACAGACTTTGTTTGATTGACCACCCTACACTTAAAGTGGCCTTGCAAGGGTGGCCAGTGCTTTCCGGATTAGATGCGGGGGTCGACAGCGCAGATACAAAGGAGACCCAGGTGGTTGATCTGCCAATTTGTCTAGGCAGGTGCTTTTATTCTGTCCATGGGGCATGGGGATTATTAGCTCCGGTCGAACGGTAATATACGTATATACCCAGACGTCTTGTAGGGCTAGGGGATTATCAGAGCGTGAGTGTAATGTACCATGGATAGTCCAATTGGTCACTCTCCATAGCACAAATTAAGAGGAGTCAACAAAGGCCCTCGAAATTGAAAGCAATCTTTGAAATATTACCTCCGTTCAGTGGCCTATTTCACGTACCCGGCTAAGAAAATATGTTGCATCCCGCCGAAACATAGCCCTACAAGACGTCTGAGTAGATGTTTTACTTTCTCTTAAAACGACGCAATGTAAAAAAAAATTAGATCGATTCAGACAACTACCAAGCACCAAACATACCCAAGTGATGGAGTTTTAGAATGCAATGATGTTCAATCAAGGTATATACAGTTAATTCGTTTTTCAACTTCATAAATGCTAATAGAAAATGGGTATGCAACCCATTTTCTATCGTATTATTTTGGCCAATACATATAGGAAATAGGTATACATTAAATTTCGTTTCCCGATATTAGATTTCATTAACCGAAAAACCCAAATGGAAAATGGGTTTAGTTTTGTTTTCCTATTTTCGATCGGATAACTCGATTTCATGTTACAGAAAGATCCCTGAGATCGCGAGTTTTACGCTGATCCGAGCGGCGAAAATAATTTGAGTATTTTATCTCTGTAAGATGTCTGTATTTTATTCTGTCTGCAAACGCGTCACGCTTTATCTGACTGAGGCGACAAAACGAAATCATGTCAACATTATTTTCTGCTAGTTGAGAGTTCATTTATATAAGTGTGTAAGCAATGTTATATATTGTCCTATCCCGTGTTTTTTTGTACGGACCTGGTAGCACCTCTTTTTCTTAAACCCAACACCCACCTCACAAAGTTTATTATGTCTCTCATAATAACAGTAGCGACTCCAATGTCATATTAGTAAAACAACACGAATAAACCATGTAGATGTAATGAAAATAACAGAACTATCACGACCCTGCATACTGAATGTGACCGAGGTTTCGAATCCTGTATCTTATTAAAGGAAGAATCATATCATCTATGACATCTGCTACAACTATGATAATCAACAGCATCACATTCAATTTCTTTAAAGGGCAATCATATAAAACAAATATACAAGTTGGATGTATGCTATAACCATCATCCTATTGCGCCATATTCACCTGATTATATCTTCATAAATTGTGAGGTTATTTTTCCTTGGCATTGATGAATGGGCCACTATATATCTGACTGCTGTACCCGTCCACTGCCACCACACGTGTCACGCCAAACATGGCCAGCAATTAATTCTGGTCCAAAGTATGCGGCATGATATGGTATGCTGTTCTTGTTCCTAATGCGCTGCAAGTATATAATAATTGAATAATTTAAACTGTGGGCCATCTGTGTACTTACAGTGCACATAATATAAAATTGGATGAAAATCATGTTAGTTGAAGCAGTTGAAGCAGTTACATACTATTATCCTCATGGTCCTTTTGAGAGCCGAACCAATTCTAGCTCCGTTCGAACGGTAGTATAAATATATACCGTTCTGCTTCAACATTTTGGGCGCACATTAAAACATGCGTTTGGCTAAAGTGCTCCATCGCGCATCTAGAAAACAGCCTGTACAAAAAAAGTCATAGCGCACCAAAAAGCTTACCCCCGATCGACGCTCTTCTTTGAGAAATGCCATCTATATATCATTTCCTAAAAAATTGCGATACGATGAGCGCAATTTTTGGAAAATATTGGGTCGCGCGATTTCCCGTCGCCTCATCCGCACTGCCTCCCTGCTAAGCATGCGAAGCACTTTGAATACAATATGCTGTATCTTGTCGAGTTCAGACGCAGGAAGCAATAGTCGTCGATGGGTCAGGCCATTCTGAGCATGTGCGATGTACGTGGTCTTGAACTTGAAAACAAACATGTTGCTGTGTTTCGGACTTTCTACCGGTTCCAAATTGATCGAACTATAAAAAATTACGATGGTTGAAATCCCCTTCCACAAAGGGATCAAATTGTCCGTGAACATCATTGCATTCTAAAACTCCATCACTTGGGTATGTTTGGTGTTTGGTTGTTGTCGGATCTCAAAATTTTTAACATTGCGTCGTTTTCAGACAGAGTAAGACGTCTACTCAGACGCCTTGTAGGGCTAAACCAACTCTGGCATCAGCAACTTGCATGCCCTGTGATGATACGTAGCCTGTCATCATTCTCCTTCCATACGAAGATCCCACCTGTGCCATAAACCAACCACATATAAGGATGTATGAAATCTACACAAACCATATGTATATACCAATTGCTAAGGATTCCCACAAATCGACAACGACCAATGACACTTACTTGTTGCACAGCGGTTGACACTGCATGATCCAAAATGTCATAAGAAATGATAGCGCTCCGGACAGTATTTACGGATATATTAGCTGCGGATGAGCCCCTCTGAACTCCGAGAGAAATCACTGAATAAGAGTGTCCATCTTGTAACATTCTCACGATAACATCGCCGAATTCATCTAGCGCGGACGCCATGCTTTATCGCGGCGCGTGCGTACTCTGGTTAAACCATCAGGGAGCGTCCCCTAATTGATGAACTTACAAAAATCGAAAATGGGAAAACGGAAGTGAACCCATTTTCCATTTTCGTCTTTAAGATTGTGAAATTCATGACAGGAAAACGAAAATGAAATGTATGCCCATTTTCTATATGTGTTCGCCAAATACAAATATAGAAAATGGGTCGAATACTAATTTTCCATATGCGTTTGTCAAAAACATAAATAGAAAATGAGTCTTCATTTTCCATTTATATTAGTGAAATGGAAAAACGAATTAACGGTAGATACCTTGATTATGTTCACGGACAATTTTATCCCTCTTTCGGCGGGGGATTTCATCCATGGTAATTAGTTATAGTTTGATCAATTTGGGAAGTGGTAAAAAGTCCGAAACACAGCAACATGTTTGTTTTCAAGTTGAAGACAACGTGCATCGCGCATGCTCAGAATGATGTGACCCATCGACGATTAATGCTAAGGTAATGCGGATGAGTCGGCGGGATATCGCAGAAAATCAATGACCCAATATTTTCCAAAATGGCGGTCATCGTATCGCGATTTTTCGGAAATGATATATAGATGGCATTTCTTGAAGATTAGCGTCGAATGGAATTAAGTTTTTTGGTGCGTTAAGACTTTTTTTTTGTACAGGCTTTTGATATATGTTATTTTCTAGACGCGCCAAAAATGTTGAAGTAGAACGGTATTTATGTTATTGTGTTGTCTGTTGCAGATGCTGAATAACAGTCTCCATGACTCGGTTCATGTTGATTGGGATTTTTTTTAAGTATCATATTTCCGATTACAATAAAATTTAATACCCTTCTCAAATTGTCTGCCGATTGCTGACTCTCTGAAAATTCGTGAATCATGCACTGAGCCAGGCCAGCGGATCACAGCATTACAAATATAGTACTCATGGTCGCATATGGCCTGTAAAAGAAAAATGCAAGCATGCAAATGTTGCATACTACAGCAGGGACTGTGAACTCATCTACGGTATACAAAATCCGGCATCCTGTCCCCTGAAGGAGCAATTATGGGCACATGGATACTGTCAATCGCACCAATGACGTTCGGCATACATTTTAAACGAAAATATCATATATTAAAAAAGAAAAGGTGTACAAATACAAATGTATAACACGATGTATTCGATCCTTAATCTAACCAAGCAGGAAAAAAATGTTCCTTCGTTTAAAACGATAGCGAGTATACGGCTGTTGATCAGTAAATACTTCTGTGGGATTTTCCCTGTCATGAAAAATCCTTTCCCGCCGCATCGCTCTTCTGTATCCTCCTCGTATTATTGGTGGTGCTGCCATTGTAACGTTGGATTAGTTTTAACAAAATTCGTCTGCTTTTGTGCCTTAGCCGACTACGCAAAACCTTAGTCGACTAAGCATAGTCGTCTATGGTGTTCGTGAAACGCAATTTAGTTGGATAGTCGGCTAACCATAATCGGCTCAGCATTATAGTCGACTAAGAAACGTACATGAAATAGGCCACTAGTATTCGATTAATTGCATTATTGCACAATATGAATGTATGAATAATGCAAAATCAGAACCTATATTCTGCACAAGACCTAGTGGTTACTTTTGAATTATAACATTCAATAAAGCATTATCTTCAGGACGTTCAATCTAATTGTTTGGTGTATTTTTTATTTCTAATTGAAAAAAACTTCAACAAATGCAAACAAATAAGGCTTGTTGAATTTGAGTTGAATGAAGCAGCGCGCAGTCGGTTTAAATTTTTATTTAACAAGTCGTTTCTTCATTATTCAACAAAAGTTGAAAGTTTTGTTAAATGAAACAAAAATGGCTTGGTTATATTTAATCAAAATTAAAATAAAGAAATGCGCCCTTTATTTGATCCTTGGATACATTCATTCCAGAATAAGTCAAATCCGTGATGAAGATTTACGATTAAGTCGAGGTTTGTTGAGACAATAAAACATGTTTATTGTATATTTTGTCATTTCTGCAAAGAAAAACTACATCTTTGGGAAGAAAGATATCGAAAACCACGTACACAATGAAAACGTTTGAATTCAATGTGTCTGCACAAAGGCTGATGAGTGTGAAAGTAACTAGATTGGTACAAGCGCCAACGGCATGTCTTCCAACCTCAAACTCGACTACCAACGATACCGTATCAACAAGATGCGGCAAAACTTTAATAAGTTGGTGCTACAAATACACAGCGGATTGGCGTTTTAAAAGCCAAGAATCGACGAAGAAAATGTCCAGCATCAACAGATATACTTGAATATTACACGAATGTTGTCTCTAAAATGAATACTTGATCTATTAGTTCAGCAACTGTGATTGCGCCTTGCTTGCATAACAAAGGATTGTTGTTCTAAACATTTGAAAGTATTGAATAAGATACTGAGTTTGGTACCAATAATATTTCAAGTTTGTTTCACCTTGATCTTCTATGTCAACCATGTTATTTAACATGGTTGACAATGCTTTAAAGCAAAGTTTATTAACATCGGATCATCAATATGGTCATGCAAGTTAGTTATTCTAGCAGATCATCGAAAAATTATATTTTGACAGTGACCTTGAAATAAGGTCAAGGTCATCTGGGACAATTGTTGGTTAGGATAACCTATAAAGTTTCGTTCAGCTAGCTGCATTAGTTATGGAACTGTGGATAACGTAAAAATGTTCGAAGTGGCTGCCAATCGAACGCTCAAAGCGAACGCGCACCAAACCTCAAACAGTCCATGGCCAAAGCTTTGGCACAACTACGTATGTAATCACCTACTATCGTTGGAAGACTTATTTGGGATGTTCAAGTCGTGATATACGCCGACAGTCATGAAGTAAGCCTCTTTGTTAGATTTGACAAAGCTTTCAGCCTGTAGATACTTGAACGTTATGATAATGAAATAGTTAGTTATTGTAATCGTCATAATGACATTTCACACACTCTCTCTCTCTCTCTCTCTCTCTCTCTCTTTCTCGTGCTATTATTAAATTACCGCAATTGTGACACAAGTGAATAGAAAACGACTATTCAAGAACGTCATTTTCGCATGATCCTTGGTCGTAACTGACTATCTAGAATGCGTCAAAAGCAAGATACAGGTCTGCAATTTAGGCGAGCTTTAAAAAACCCGTCTTGCTTGTTGTTCTTCCTGTCATTTGCCAATAAACCACGACTACGCTACATACTTCTTAAGTCAGCCAAGACCAAAGAGCCAAAAATAACTCCTAATTAAGGGGATGTGGGAGGGGGGTGCACAGTTCAATGTAACGCGAGCATTTACGTGATATGTTGCACTCCAGTCAAGAAATCAGAGAATGTTCTACGTTTCTGTGGCACCCTGCCGGTCACATGAATGATAATACAATATTTTTTATTAATTACCTTATGCATTTTTCTGATTACCGCTGACATCGTATTTGGTTGGCATGAGCTCAGTGATGGTCAGAAGAGAGTTTGTAAGTTGCAATCACATAAATGCAATCATCCACATTCCCCCTAACAAATCTTACACCAATACTGGAGCAAGTGACCTTTTTTCCCACACTTGTCGCCAAATACCAGAATGGGAAAATCCACCTGTGGGGTCTTCTTACTTTTTCTTCCATCACATCTGAACAGATCATCTAATTAATTCTACTCTCTTGGGTCAATGGTCCTGGATAAATGATTTAACGCGCTGCAAACGTGAACAAATAATCATGATCGAATGTTTCGCACTTTGACCCATGAACTCCCCTCAATGACCCCATTAGCTGATATAATGCAATGTTTCTATTTTTGTTAACTCGATTATGTAGGGTCGTCAGTTTACGGTAACATTGACAGCGACTGACTGAGTTTAAATTTAGTTTTGTTAACAACTCATCAAGGTGTTCTTATATTTGAAAAAAAAATATTACACTATTTCTTCAATTAATAATCGCTTCCAGCGTGAAATGTCTTTAGCCAGGGTTCTCCTTTCACGCAGCAAACACTGATAATTGTAAGGCCTAGAGTTTCTTTGTAAGCGGTTATCTTAACGCATGAATAACGCTTGTCATATTCAATACCCCGCGCCAGACTGGTTCCTGCGATGGGAGGTCGCACGCGGGATCAAAGTCACCACCCCAACTTAACAAAGCGAACATGTCTTGTGGTGAGAACAGCAGAAGCGAAGGAGATAAGGATTCTTGTTCCGTTTCATCAGCATATGGGTGCGTTTAGGGGGCCATCAAGATAATATTCCTTCTCTCACAGAATACAACACCTGCTTAAGGAGCCACTGGTGTTAGGTTAAGGATCAGGTTTTCAGATGAATCTTCAATGTCACATTGCGAAGTTACTTACAGCTACGTTACCAGTGAGCATCTCGCTCTTGAGCAAATTACACCACATCTTGATGTGAGAAATAAACATCTAATTGAATGGACTTGAACATTTATATGTAATAGTATTTGTTGTCGTAACACCCACGAAGTTAATTCCCAGAATGCTTTTAGCCTGTGATATAACACGGCAGTAAGCTCTGTACTTGTATGACCCCATTAATAACACCGCGTTATAGCCCTTCCCCATGTCAGCTTAACAACTTACCTTTCATAAGTAATCCCAAGTGAATTCGTCTGAACTTATATATAAACACAAGTCAGCAGGTGTGCCTGGCTCTGACGCGTGTCTATTCAATCTTGTGCCCCCATACGACACAGTGCTGTCTTTCTTAGAACAGAACTTTGGTTGTTTATTTTTGGAGCTCTTTCTCTGTTTGTTTATTTTTGGAGCTCTTTCCCTGTTTGTTTATTTTTGGACCTCTTTCTCTATTTAGAAAGACATTTCATCATCAGATAACACTTTTTAGGAACGCGAAGAGCACGCACCCAATTCCGAGTCAGTTTGTCGCAATCATTCAGATGCTCGATACTAGAGTGAATTGAAAGGGATGCTGTTTTCCATGGATCAATGGCTGTCTGGTACTGGGCATTAAGGTATTCCACAAATCCTATTCCAATTATCATCATTCAGCGGGCCAGAGAAATCAGCGCTTGTGTTTGTGTGGCATCTAAGACAGTAAGAAGACAGGGAGATATATTATACAGGTTACTGATTAACCTAACCACGCCACGGACATATTTATATTAAAATAGCTTTATCCAATGTCAACGACTAGTAAAATAGAAATGGCACCTCAACAACTGCAACGGAGGGTAAGATACATTGAGGTACAGAACGGCAGTTTCGGATGTATACTTAGATACATATTGGCAAAAATAAACAGACGAAAAATAGATAAATAAATTCAATATTGCTTGAAGACTAGTGCGAGATATAGAGTCAAACTCGCTTAGGTTTCAACAAGGAATTTATTAATATCTACTCGGAGTTCTAAATGGATGCTCTTTCAACCCTGGGTTGATGACCCAAGGAAGCCATTGCAAAGCTCTATTCATAAGCCGTGTCTAGAGGCGACTCAGAGGGCAAATATATGTGCAATATAACGTGGTATCCGCGAGAGTTCAAAGAGGCGTATATGTATGGCTATCTGTATGTCAAAATGTCATTAACACGATATAGAAACGACAAATTGTTGAGAATTATAAACAAATCATAAGGACTCAGTCGAGTCTGTGATGAGACCGCAATAGCCAAACTGCAATGGATACAGCATATAGCATGCAATAAAAGGTTATAATTTGCACACTTTTTGAGACATACGCTAATAGTTAACAGGGCGAATTAATGAAATAATACTAATTTAACATTGTTTGTCGTATGTTTGGTCGGAGCCATCACAGCTCGTATTACTGGAGTATACAACTAGCCCACGTATTCATCACACACAATATTACAAACAACACTCGTTCCCTGACAATAACAATCGTGCCCGAAACGACGTAACACTATACGAATCAAACGAGAAAAACTCATTGTAATACGAGACATCAGGTGGTGGTTCATTTGAGCAACAAGCGGGGTAGATGAAGAGGATCAATATTCGCGATTAGAACGAGGCAGAATCTGTCAAATGATCGGAGTAATAGTCAGTGGAAGAATACCCCCCCGCCCCCCACACACACATAACCAGATCAATATTGATATATTGCATCGGTATTGATTCGACTGATGATTTGATTCTTGAGAAGACCACCGAGCCTCGATCGATGCTTTTCTCATCACTGTTTACTGATCAATGTTATGAAAGGGCGAGTAATAATGTAAAAACTGTTTGTGTGGTGTTCGCCGTTGCTCCATGTACCATCCCCTCCCCGACCCACCTAAACCATCCCGCCTGCTGTCACACGAACCAAGACAAATTGTCTGTTCTCATGCTCACTGACGATTCTACTTAACCCTACAACATAACTTAGGCCAAACGTTAATATTGACGGTCATATTGTTGTCTGGTTTATAACCAAAAGACCTCGACTGAACCAAAACATGTTATGTTCAGAAAATGATTGTCGTCTACGGTTTGCAAGAAGATGCCTGGTCATTAAAACAGTCCGTTGTATTGAAGACGACGAGGCTACGGCTGTGTTCAACAAGCCATGATAGACTAACGGCTGTCTGTTTGTTTATGGCGCAGCCCCTCTCCGGGTGGTTGAACGCTGGTAGCGATGGCCAGACCGCTCTGTCGCGTCCTGGCGACGTCGCTTTTACTCGTAATGCCGAAGTCACATGAGACCTACAGGTGCTTACGGGCCCCCGTACGGCCTTAAGGGGCCGTAAGAAATCATCCCTCGTACGAAGTTGTGGTCACATGCCTTGAAGGCCGTACGGGGCTGCAGCCCGAAGGAAGCCGGTAAGAAATCATCCCCCGTACGGAGTTGCTTTACGGGAGGTCTACGGGTTCTTTAGGTCGAAATAACCAATACGTGCACTACACGGAACCATTGAGAACCCGTTTGAAAACCATACGGGCCCCGCAAGGGCCCTGCTCGACTGCTTATGGAACTTCTACGGGCTTAAACCAGAAAGGAGCAAGTGTTTGAAAGTAGCGCATGCATCTTATGGACACGGGCTCTACTGGGCGGGGCAACACGACATAACGCGCAGGCCCGCACGGCCTCGCATGGTTATGGCCCGTACAGACCCCTTAGACAGCCAGTATGTCTCATGCGACTTAGGCATAACATGGAGCACTGTTGAGTGCGGCTTTTCTGGACATCGTTTTATTCCATGACAGACTTATGATTCAGAACGGAATCTCATGTAATACAGTGCTATATCCAAACGTGTATGAATATGCGTCATACATGGGGGACCCCCAACAAGTGGATCAGATGGGATGCTATGCCCAAGCAGACGTCCAAGCTGTGGGTGCTCTCACAAGAGGCGAGTTTTAAAGCATTCCATTAATCTGTCAATGTCTTGTGGACGGACATCCTCTGGTGGTCGCCCTGTCATGGGACCACGATGTGATGCCGCCATACCGCAACGAGCATGAACCGACTAGCGATCTGGGAGGCTGTAACAAACAAACAGGAGTTTGCCAGGTCAACACACCGACCCACCGCCCACTTTCCATGTCTTATCAGGGTGTTATTGCCTTGTACAGAGTCTGACTTATCGCTCATGGTACCAGTAACAGGCTTAAAGTGACCGGTCTGTTGTGCGACCTAATCTGACCAAGTCCCCCTCGACGGGCCACCACGAATTAACCACCTGCTATTCGACCAGGAGGTTGCGATAACGTAATCACTTGCGGCGATTGTTACTACGCAGAAAATCATATCATGGTGTGAAAGTGACAATTAGTGAGGCTCACTCTACATATGACCACAGTACTTTTTCAGACCCCGCCCCCTCCCCCACCCCAACGACCCCACAACTACCCCCCCCCCCCCCCCCCACGACGATTACAAGGAGACCCATGGGTGTGGCTAAGATCTGACGCTTAAACTGTTAAAATATGGCGTGTGACAAATAGGGCGGTCGAGGTAGGTGACAAGTCTTCGTGGTGAATGATTCCGCTCTCTCCCAATCACTTAAAGCAACTAGCAAGCCAGACTTAGTGACTTAGAGTGGGCAATGAGACGCTCGTGATATGGACGCGCTAGACTACATTTCTCAAAGCACCTCGAATAGAGAGTACTCGAGAAGAAGTGGACAATGAATGGGCCACTTGTAACGCAAAGGGATATATGAAAGCCCTAATCGCTTCATAGCTGTCAATCACTCTGACCTCAATTTTCCAAATTGCCTCAATTATATTCCATAGCGAGAGGCGTCACCGCGCACCTGAGCTCACACACCTGCCTAAAGTTTCTATTTGAGAAGCTGTTCTGCGTAATAAACTTCTATAAACCCGTGTCATATGGCGCAATACTTCCTGGCGGGATTATTTGCTTCTGTTAGGAATAGCAGCTTCATATCGGGAAGAGAGGGACAAATACTTCCGGAGGGTTATGAAACCATCGGGAATCTTATCACACACAACATGAACACACGAGGTAGGAATGCACTGTCGTTACAGAACCTACCTTCACTAATCTGACTCCCGTTCGAGTCCTCGCTCTCTACAAAATAAACCTCCCTGTCTCCCACTCACTCTACTTTCCCCTCTAGATAACACACCTCAATCTCGGCTCGTATCCCCCCCAACCCCACCTCAAACCCGCACCATCTTTACCAAAAAATCACACTTCTACAAGCTTCCATCCCTCTTTACATCCCCTCCACAGGAAGCATCTCTGTTTCCCTTCCTCTCAACATTCCCCTCTACACATCACAACCCTATATCCCACCCTGCCTGCATTTCCCTCTACATAACGCACCACTGCCCCCTACTCCATTCAGTATTCCCTGTAAAAAAAACCACCTGTGTATACCTCCCTCCCTACTTTCCTCTCTACAAAACATACCTGTCTTTCCCTCCGCCCCCCGTCATTCCCCTCAACATAACACATATATCTCTCCCTCCATCCCGTCATTCCCCTCAACAAAACACACCTATCTCTCCCTCCCTCCCGCCATTCCCCTCAACAAAACACACCTATCTCTCCCTCCCTCCCGTCGTCATTCCCCTCACAAAACACACCCTATCTCTCCCTCCCTCCCTCCCTTCATTCCCTCAACAAAAAAACACACCTATCTCTCCCTCCCTCCCGCCATTCCCCTCAACAAAACACACCTATCTCTCCCTCCATCCCGTCATTCCCCTCATCAAAACACACCTATCTCTCCGTCCATCCCGCCATTCCCCTCAACAAAACACACCTATCTCTCCCTCCCTCCCGTCATTCCCCTCAACATAACACACCTATCTCTCCCTCCCTCCCGCCATTCCCCTCAACAAAACACACCTATCTCTCCCTCCCTCCCTCCCTCCCGCCATTCCCCTCAACATAACACATATATCTCTCCCTCCCTCCCTCCCGCCATTCCCCTCAACATAACACACCTATCTCTCCCTCCCTCCCGCCATTCCCCTCAACAAAACACACCTATCTCTCCCTCCCTCCCGTCATTCCCCTCAACAAAACACACACCTATCTCTCCCTCCATCCCGCCATTCCCCTCAACAAAACACACCTATCTCTCCCTCCATCCCGTCATTCCCCTCAACAAAACACACCTATCTCTCCCTCCCTCCGCCATTCCCCTCAACAAAACACACCCTCTCTCTCCCTCCCTCCCCCTCCCTCCCGCCATTCCCCTCAACATAACACATATATCTCTCCCTCCCTCCCGCCATTCCCCTCAACATAACACACCTATCTCTCCCTCCCTCCCTCCCGCCATTCCCCTCAACATAACACACCTATCTCTCCCTCCCTCCCTCCCGCCATTCCCCTCAACATAACACACCCATCTCTCCCTCCTTCCCGTCGTACCATTCAACTAAAACGCACATATGTCTCCTTTTCTCCTTAACCCATCACAGCGCAGTCATTCTCTCTCATATTCATTAAATGACAAGCTGTCATTTCAAAAGAGCCTTTGTAAATTATAATTCGCGCTTAGGCATGATAACATAATCATATAACGTTACATGACACCATATTCCACGAGTTACCTCCAACCTCAAAGCGTGTTTTTTTGCACTCCATAGTCTTGACGCATATACATGTCCGATTTGGTCGTGTTGAAGGGGGGGGCTCAAACAGACTGAGCGGCAGTCGACTCGATCATTCTCACCTGCATTCCTCGTGCTGTGGGAGAACACACCCCACCTATCAATCATAGTGTTATTGAATAACGTTTTGTCCGTCAAAGTCGTGTATAACGCTTGTTAATACCCGGATGACAACTACTTATTGACGACAATGCTGGCGACAAGTCCGTAAGTGAATAATGACGAATGTTCCTGATCCTAGGTCACCGCCAGGAGCGGTGTATATCATTCTATTCTTCAATTCTATTCACAGAAAATATGCTTCAACATGTTACTCACTGCAATATTAACAACCAGGAAGATCACAACTAAAGAAAGCAGCAATCAGTCGCAATTTATCATATTGTTTACATTTGGTGTAGTTAAGGTAGGGGATGGGGGTGGTTATAGTTTTTCCCGTGGCGTCATCCTTGTTAAGCCGAAAAAAAGCTGCCTTTGTTGATGCCAATATGAGAGTACTTCACATGCTAACTAGCACCCGAACGCGTCATAGAAGTGACACGGTTGTGGTCATGTAATTGGCTGAGTTGTTTACGGATGGTGCTTTGCCAAGACTGTCCCGTCACCGCCCTAACACCCCAAGCCACGCCTTATGGACACTTCATTATTCAAAGGATGGCATTAAAAGGTACATTCCTCTCGTCAGTATAAATATGTAGTCCTCGTCGAACTCATTCACTGTGAAAAGAGCGACGGACAGAATGGACGATGACGTAGGACTGTTGTTAATATGAGTTGAACCAAAGGCGAGGGTAACTTACGAGGATCGTCACTGCTGCAGATCAACAAGTTTCCTGGAGGTCGACGAGACGCGGGACATTGGGCTGTGCGCGCCCTCTAGCGGCTGGTGGCGAGGCGGAAGCTGTGGTCAGAGGAGACTCATGAAAGCGGCGCGCTGCCCAACCAGTATTGCCTAGTTTGGCGGAGACGAATGGTTGGTTTGAAGCGTAAGGCCGGAACAGAACTCGCCAGGCGTGTCGCATTCTTGTAAAAATCAACGCGAACAATGAAATAAATATAAATTGCAATTCAGGTATGCGAGCGCTGGTGTTTTATAAGGCGGATAAAACCTGAAATAGTTGGTGGAGTGTGTAAGGAGTTGGATAGAAATAGCGCCCGTGATTCAGTCTAACGCTATACTCAGTCAAGTTACGCGATCAATATCTCAAGACAAGTTCCTCGTGTCACCGACTTATAGGACTCTAGCCGTCACCGACTTATAGGACTCTAGCTGTCACCAACTTATAGGACTCTATCTGTCACCGACTTATAGGACTCTATCTGTCACCGACTTATAGGACTCTATCTGTCACCGACTTATAGGACTCTAGCTGTCACCGACTCTAGCTGTCCATAATGTGACTTAGAAGGCTTATGGGATTAATCTCCGGGCTTTTTTCACCTGCGGGAATAAACTGTCAAATGAATTAACCGTATTCTCCACAAATCGCTTTTCGCAGTTTAACGGTGCGATTACGGGGAGTTAACTTGGCCGACCCGGATAGCGGACTGCCCCGGACACAATTCAGTGATGCAGGAGTTTAACTCAATCAGCAGGATCCTGTCCAAGTCGTTTGGATAACTGACCAGAAAACACCTGGACGTAATCATGACCAAATCACCTGATATTGTGAGTAGGAACGAGCCAGTTAACAACTCCATACGCCGGGACAGCAACTGTAATGTGGTCGAGCCACAGCGCGGAGGTAACACCATCAAGGCCCGACCTAGCACAAGTCACGAGACGGTACAACCTGAAGGCACGGACGCCACAGATACAAACTTCCCCTTAGCGCGGACAATGAATCTGTCGGATGAAGGGAGCGGATCAGCGAGCAGCAGGTTCCCGGACACCCAGCCACGTCCGCTCTGTCGTACGGGATCCTTCACAGCCCAGCGACGTCCATCCGCTCACACCATCTTCGGAAGAAGCTCGTGTAAAACCAGACCTCAGTCTCCAGACCCCACAGACCTGTCTCACCTCGATAATCACTCGGCTTTGGCCAGGACAAGATGCGCCAGTGTGGCGGCGCCCGCTGAAATGACCTCAGACTGGACATCAGTCGCTACCAAACGATCCAGTAAGTCAACCAGTGAAAGGCCTTCTATGACATTGCGACGCCCGTCAAATGCATGTGTGCCATGGGAGGACAATTCCCCCACAACCATCAGACGCACACCGAGCGTCAGGTCGTCTGCGGACAATTCCCCCATCCCCATAAGACGCACGCCGAGCGTCAGTTCGTCTGCTGACAAGTCTCCTACCCCCATTAGACACACGCCGAGCGTCAGGTCGTCTTCTGACAAGTCCCCTACCCACATTGGACGCACGCCGAGCATCAGGTCTTCTGATGACAAGTCTCCTACCCCAATTAGACGTACGCCGAGCGTCAGGTCGTCTGCTGACAAGTCCCCTACCCCCATTAGACGCACGCCGAGCGTCAGGTCGTCTGCTGACAAGTCCCCTACCCCCATTAGACGCACGCCGAGCGTCAGGTCGTCTGCTGACAAGTCCCCTACCCCCATTAGACGCACGCCGAGCGTCAGGTCGTCTGCTGACAAGTCCCCAGATATATCCCGTGAAGGATCTTCTATCAGAGACCACGTTCCCCGCAGCAATCCCATCTCTACAATGCGTGATTTATCTCTACACAATCACAGGCACTCTTCCAACACACAAAGTCCAGTGGCCAGCCACTGTTCCCCAATACAGTCATACCTATTGTCAAGGCCATCGCACTTGGCGGACGACACCAACGATTCCAACTACCCGCGTTACAGCCGTCTGTCTCGGGTCCATGACATCGACTCGCAACCCGCATCTGGCAGACAAAGAAAGATGGCGACTGTCGCCAACGTAACAATCGTCATCGATGAAGACCCTTCTGAGGAGACCCCTGACAAAAACCTCCAAGTCGACCCTCATTCGCCAGAGACGAATGAGTCCAGTCAAATGGACGAGGTAAAGCACCTTGCAGCCCGTCTGAAGCTGGAGACAAGACGGCCCAGCGTGTTCGCGTGGAGGAACCAAGTACAGGATGTCCTCACAAAGAGGGGCGGGTCTGGCGAGGGAGAGGAGGGGGCGAGTGAGGGAGAGTCGAGATGGAGGGACGTGGGGGTTGCTCTGCAATGGCTGCGGTCTGAATTGGTTAGTACATTGTCGCTTCTACAAGAGTTAATTATTATCATTGTTATTGTTATAGGAAACAAAGACTGAGACTAGCCGTGAGTGTATATATAGATCGCTGGATTAACCAGGCCCTCGAATCAGTAGAAATACCCTTATATCAGTATATGTTTCACATACCATTTCATGGCGGCCCTCATCTACTAATTGTGGAAATATTTAAAGACTAAGTAGGTAGGAATACAGTTGCAGTTGGTGGCAGTGTGCTGACCAGCACGCCGCGGGCGGTCGCGTTCTGCCAGCAGTACGCCGCGGGCAGTCGCGTTCTGCCAGCACCATGTCACCACGCGGTCACAAACTCGTCTTTTATCGCCCAATTACCATGTTTCGTTGGGGTCGTCATGTCCCCAGGTATGTGAGGATATTATCAAGCAAACTAGTTAATCGTAACATTATGACTGACAGTCAGACCCCATTTTAATGCGTTTTCAATGTCGTCTGTCCTCTTGAATTGCAACCTTGTTGACATATAGACCGACCACAAGGCACTTGACGCACGCGCGACAACACAACAGACACACCCTCTCGCAAAAATCATGATTATTTCTTCATGCGTGAACCTTATGCATATACACTTCGCTCTTCTATCTGCAACTGCTGCGTACGTCTAACCTTTATCATGAATATGCATATTCTTCCTCCCATATTTGTTATTTTCATGCCCCGGCCGAAATCATATTAGTTCTGCTCTTGAGATCCCTACTTGTATCTGTCCGTTTTATATCTCCACTTCAGCCTCGTCCGTTATGCGCCTCAACTTTAATACTGTAGCGTTCGTTGCGCGCCCAAACTTTAGCATTATATGTTTTGTGCCTGGACTTTAACCTCGTCCGTTATGCGCCTCAGCTTGAATCTAAACCGATTGGCACCCCAACTTAAGCACAATCCCCATTGTGCCTTTAACTATGATCTTGTGTTTTGTGCACCGGAGCTTAAACATTGGCTTCTTTGTGCCCCAACTTTAACATTGTCCGTTGTGCAGCTCCACTTTACCATTGTTCTGTTTTGTGCCTCGTATTTAATCTTGTGTGTTGTGCGCCCCAACTTTAAAATTGTGTGTTGTGCGCCCCAACTTTAAAATTGTGCGTTGTGCGCCCCATCTTTAAAATTGTCCGTTTTGTGCCCCAACTTTTTATCCGTTCAATTGTGTGCCTCAACTTTCACCTCGTCTGCTGTGTGCCTCTTCTTCCAGCTCAACATGCAGCAACAGGACCAGCATCTGGCAAGGACCCTCATTGCCCTACGGAGGGACATTCACACAGTCAAACTACAGAGGTCGTACGCCCAGCATCAGGAGATCTTGGAAGAGGCTATCGACATCATGGATGAGAGGGATGACATGGCTGGCGAGCTCTGTGATGACCTCCCCGATCAGTTCAGTCCTACGCTACGCAACTGCGGGCTCACGCGGATGAATATCAACTCACGTCGCTTCTCGGTCTTCTGACGACGCGCGACGTCTTCTCCAGACGCGCCACTTCCGCTGACCTCGCTCAACATCCTCCTCTATAATACCCAATCTAGTCCTTCATTTACCGGACATATACTCAAGGTTTATTATCTGTTTCACCTATCTTGTCGACCTAGTTGAAGTACTTGATTTGTTGTGATATAACAGATGCCATATTGTGAAGCACGTCACCCACGGATCCAACCATCCTGGTATAGTCATTATATTAACCATATTCAATATATACCCACAGCGTCGACAAGACAGCAAGAACTAGCAGGGACGATGTCATCCTAAATGTTTGGCTGAATATAGACCTAACAGCTGTAGCGTTAACTTGCTGACAAACAGGCGCTTGTGTTGTGATCTGCGTTTGGTTATGAATTCATAATAGCTAACTTAAGAGGCGGTTATAACCAGTAGAATGATTCTTACGGAAGAGTAAATACCGTCACCCATGATGCTGTGTTAAAACATCTAGTGTGTCATTTATATACAACGAACTATAACAACGGCGCTCTTTTCTGAAATGTGGCATCGACCACGTAAAAAAGAAGTTTATGTATGTGTACTGTGTTACAAATAAAGGTGCGTGGAATGAAGACTTCCTGGTTGAAACAAGTGCAGATTTTGCGAAAAAGATTGTGGTCTGTACCAAGGCAACAAGTAGAATGAGGCTGTACCAAAGTATAATAATGATATTATTTTTATTATATTATACCAAAAGAGGGATGGAACTGATGGACGCAATCAAAGCTCCGCACTCCATGTACCTGTGTGTTATATCAACTATACGGCTGTGGCGTTTGGTGGTTGGACTTTGGCTATGGTGTGACCGCTATATATTGAATTTTAGTCGACAGGAGAGTAAAGTCTGTGATTCATGGTCGGCGTCAACCAAGCTGAGCACCAATGATCCGGTCCATTTTCTACAAGAGTGATCAACATTTATGTAACACACTCAATGACCACCATCATATAAAACCCTCCTCGAAGGTGCGAACATGGGAAACTGATTGCATTACTAATCAAGACTATGTGCATATTTGGAGATAATATATTTCAATGAATGTGTGATAAGGTGATGTGTAGCGTACAACGTCTGGAAAGAGGCGTGTCATCGCGTTTCAACTTCATCATAACGCCTTACTTGAACTGGTATTCATCATGACGTTTGGTTAACTTCTGAAAAGGCTGACCACCAAACCAACAGTGCTCTCGCCAATCTACAAGCTCAATTCACCAGAATTCGTAAGATTATTCTGACCCCCACACCAAAGCCTAGAGTCAGATCCTTTATTATGCCGTGGTTAAACAAGCACCACTGGTTTATGATACGACAACAAAACTTCATATACTGTCAGGTTTGCACTGAATCCAACAATGATACGTCATTGCAGAAACTTTCCGCATTCAATACTTGTTCGACATGCGTCAAGCATTGAGAATCATGCTGCTTTTGAAACACCAAATTTTAAATAAATGAAAGTGAATATTCGAGCCAACAAGACCAGTCAGCCATAGCCATACTGGTTGACCCTTGAAGTGATTCTCTTATCCGAATTCCCAGCAATGGCACTTCATGATGTTGGTGTCGGCGATATTGCTTCTCGGGAAAAAAAATTGTCCCACCTGTAGTGTCTGAATCACCTGCGCCCAAACTGTGGGTGCAAGCTTGCACTTCAATATCCTACCGCAGGGCAAGGTATAGCCTATACATTTGAGCCATGAGACTGGTGCTGCTCTCAGGATAGCTATGAATAAAGGTATTCTGGATATAATAGAATTAGTATATTTACTTTTACGTTATATTGTTTGTAATGACTCATGTCACTGTCTTATTATGGTTTTTTAAGCTGAAAATGTGAGTGTTGCTCGGGTAAAAGTTGGTCATCACAGAGAAGAGATGATCGCAATCATATCATTACTTGACGCATGAAGTGCTTCAAGTAATTTTATAAAATGCAATGTGTGTTAGAGGTGTAATTAGAAGGCTGCATCAATGAACCAAAGAAAACGAATGAGATACAGTCGCCATGCATGACACTTCTCAAAGAGCATCTCAAACATACCTAGCCCAACACTGGAGTAGTTTATCAACCTACGATTGCTCCAAGCTACGTGCTGCAGTCATGGACACATTGATACACATAATTCACGTAAGGCAATTATTTCCCAAAACCATGATGTATGTGAATAATAATTCTTAGAGGCGTAATTGGACAAGCTACTGCTTGTATGTTGTCAGCTGTTGTTGGTCTAACTTTACACTAAATGGTGTTATGCAGTGTGTATTGCAAGACCAGTATCTCCTGTTTGCCTGCAGTGTGCTCAGCATGAGGTCTTTAATCTTCGCGAGTGGGGATGACATGGGCAATTAAGGTGTTGATCGACCCATCAACCTATCTCAGCATTATGGTCAAGAAAATGAAGGTGAAGCTGGGGAGAAGAAGGCTACCACTAAAGGACCACTTATCAACAGCCAGGACAGTTTAAAGGAATGGAGCTTCAACTCATCCATCAACCAACCCATTTGATTACTGTCTGATCTAGTTCCAACTGAGTTGCCCTCCGAATTCTGTAAGATTGCGTATTTAATCTACCAGAATCAAGTCCTTACAATGTACGCATTGCTTCAAGGTGTGAGAAAACATGAGTGTATAAGGGTACAAGAGTATAAGCGAACAAACTTGAGGGTATAAGCGAAAACCAATCGTATTCTGAACTGTGACTTAAGGTATGTTTCAATTAATTTAAATTGTATATATTGTTATCAACTCTATCTAATGGCTTGTGATATTTTGCTTAATTACCTTTTTAGCCCTCTATTAGGAACTTAAGCACAAATACAACGAGATGAAGAGAATTATTTAGTGAAATTGAACAAGTAGAGGGAAATCCTTAACATCGTTTTCGGTGCCGTGACCAGGATTGATGCGAAATTAATTTCGAGTAGTAATCTGATTGCCAAAGCGGAAAACGAGCAATTGTTCAATGGCTTTTTTTCTTCTCAATATTTCGAACTGGTTTAAGCCTACCAGAAAGCAAACTCATCCCATCCATAACCGCGAAAGCTATGACGATATTTCATCCAGTTTTGCTGGTGGTAAGCACATCGCTGTACTTAAAAAGAAGCATGTTGTCAATCCTTATGCTTTTGCTTATTCGGGTTCATTCAGGAAAGACGACGATCAAGAACTGATTTGACTCACATGAGTGGTCTGACATGAAAATACATTATGACAGAAATCCACAAGGAGAACGTTATGATAACTACCAACCAGGGTTTAGTCCATTCTCCGGAGCAGAAGATGGTGCTCGTACCCCCGAAATCTTGTGTGTATCCTCTGCTCCAGAAGAATGAGTTTAGTCCCAAACTAACATCGACTACCTTGACAAGGGTTAGATGTTGCCCCAAAACATTCCCCGAATATAGTTCCGGCTCATAGTCTAATCAGAACTCCCAGCCGTAGAGAAATAGAGCCTATGAAATCCAAAAGCAAAACTGTCTGGAAGGATTATCTGGGTCATTTCAATGCTGTAGCAGAATGGAATCAGTGGTCCTATTGATACTCGTGAGGTTTTGGGAAGTCTATAGGGCCATGAACAATATGATTTTGATACCCTTATGGATGGACTGACACGAAAATTCAGTCCGGAGGGAAGGGAATCTCAGTCTTCCTTGAAGTTGATGAAACTGATGAAACAAAACAGCATTCATCACACATAAGGCCTTATTTGAATTTAAAGTCTTTCCGTTAGGTTTGACCAATGCTCCTGCGACATTTGAACGCCTTATGGAGCGGGTCCTGAGTGAGTTATTGGGTGAACGTTGTTTGGTATACCTAGATGATATAATCACATTTGGTAAAACTCTTGACGATGCTATTGGCAATGTGCAGTTCTTGTTCGATCGTATAAGAGAAGTAGAGAAGATGCTTGTTTCAAAAACAGGTTTTTCTCCTTGGCCATATAGTTTTTGCTGAGGGAGTAAAATGTGACCCTGAGAAGATAGCTACGGTTGTTGAATGGAAGATTTCTCAGTTTTACAAATTACAACTGGCGGTTCATCAAATCGTTTGCTCATGTAGCATCCCCACTTACTGTTCTTACTCAAAAGGGGGAGAAAAATGTGCAGCTGTTGTTGGGCTATTCCGAAAAGAGCCGGTGGCTCGGAGGACGAGATGCAATCGAGCAAAGTCTTAATGTTGTGAATGGCATTTCTACCAGTTAGTCGAAAAACGCCTAACAACCTAAATTACGAGAAGGAAGTAGCGACACTGAGGAAGAGAGTGAAAGCATGTAGTCTCATGTGTATCCAGGCTGGGATAATGTCGAAACCTAGTCAATACTGCAAGCTTGTAAACTGATGTACAATGCCATGATGCTGCCGAAGTTAATCCTATTGTAGATGAAAATGAAACGGAGAGTTATTCCAGCAATAGACCTATTACAATAGAACACATGACTGAGGGTTTTAATGTAGTTGATTGAAATTGGTTGGTTGGAAAGTTGGAGTAGAAATGATTTACTGATAATGCAGAGAGAGGAAAAGGGTCATACAATAGATAATTACATGAAGTCACGTGGGAAATCTCCCAGTCGACAAGAGCTCCTGAAAGTAGCGATGGTAGAGTATATATTAGTTGTGAGTACCTATTACACTAAATGGACTTATGCAATTGCTATGCCAGACCAACTGGCTCAAACTGTTGCTGACAAAATCCTAATTGAATCTGTGGCAATAGTAGGGGCCCCTAAACACTTACATTCAGGGAGCTGACGATATATTAGGCTAAAACAGCATACGACAAAAGTATTACTATGGCATCAAGTGTAAGGTGCATAGCTACAATGTTAGGGTGTTTGGTGTATATGTGGTATCCCAAAGGGGAAGATTTTTAGAATAATCCAACTGGTGGGGAATGTTAACTGCATTATATAATATTCCCCTGAAAGCAATGATGCTTTGAATCAATACGCTGGCTCGACTCCATCATTGGGCAAGGGTGTAGATTGTATTCAGAATGAAGTTGAGATTCCCGAAACAGTGCTGTCACCAAAACCTAATAACATACCATTTAGCCCCGATTCAGCGCCTCGAGGACGGGGATCCAGGGCACGAAAACCTCTGATTCGGTTTCCACCATAATAGCTAACGCATAACACATAAAAAATTGCCCCATGTACAGTAGCAGTGCCACCTTTTACAGCTATGGATTCGCCACAATCGGTCAACTTCGCGGATTGATCGAGGTTGCATGATGAGGATGGCTTGAAGGTACCCGCCGTGAGGCCAGCAGCGAACATACCACCCCTCCCCCCAATAAGTTCCTAACATAACCCTACAAGCTCCTCAAGCATGCTCATTTCTCCGACTGCCGATACGTCGTGCCCGCTGCTTGAATGTCAAGAGGAAGCATTTACGAGAAAATCAGCACTTCGTGGCCACTGGGTAATGTATGACATAGGGAGGGTATTGATGTTTCATTGCCCAGCCCTACGACAGGTCATCAAACGGAGGTCCGGATCAGGGAGCATGTATCAAGTGTGCGCCCTAGAGTTCGATTGTTGTGAACCAAATGTTCAAAAGCGCCAATGGAATAATGCCACAGACAGCTCTTAAAGTATGCTTCACACACACATCAAGCTGTATCCCCTGCTTCTCCCATTAAGAGACGGTTATAGTTACACTCAGTTATACTCACCCCACTATATACCCAATGCCCTTAATGATCTGGCCGCCAATTCCGCCCTTGTCACCAGACACCTTCACATTATAAACACGTACATATGATTAGAATATACAACAAACGAACACGAGAGCCACGTTGCCGCTCATTAACTGATTTATTTGGCTCGGATAGTAGCTGAATATTACATGAAGGTGAGCACAAAGTTCGGCTATTGGCATATCTTGATTGACGCAAGAAAATCGTGCAGCTCAAGCTGCCGTTGGTAATGAAGCCACTGCTTCCTGAGAGAACAGTCTCTGTCAACCAAGAGTTGGATCATGTTACGTCAATCAGGGAGTGTTTTGCTGATGACCGGAGCAAGGAAGCCGCTAAATTAACTGATGATGTCAAAGCGTGGATTGTTGTCCTAGCAACATAACGCTCTCCGAGTCGATTAGCATAATTTCCACTCGACGTCAGTGTGTATCGCTGTTCATAAGGCTTAAACCTCGGCGGTAACCAAATAAGGATACAGAGTGCCGATGATATGACGCCACCAATACTTGTGTATAAACCGAGAAAAGTCACTAATTAATAGGAAACTCTCGATGGCGGTCGATAGTCGCGCCCTCTGGCGGGCTCAACGCACCATCATAAATACCATAATTATACACACACACACACGCACACACACACACACACACACACACACACACACACACACACACACACACACACACACACACACACACACATATATATATATATATATATATATATATATATATATATATATATATATATATATATATATATATATATATATATAAAAATACATAATATGCATATACATGGACTGATGAGGCTGTTCTGCAATTTGAAAAAAACACCAATAAACAATGGAAATTGTAGGGAAACAAATTTGTACGCCAGCCGTAGCCTCATTTATCTTGGATGAGGTGTTGGTAAAACAAATTGGCAGACACAGCTGTTGTGACAATGGCACAGTTAATATCACGACAAATAAAAAGTGAATTGAGTACCGATGTTGACCCTTCTACCCCTGCAGCTTTATCCATCACGTTCACCATAGTACCATGCTTACATAACTAAGATGCTTTCTTTCCGATAGATGGAGCAGTCCGGAAGCTACTAAGATAATGCGCGCGTGATTCGCGTTGATTTCCATGCTGTACCTGGCGGCGAAGCTTGCAACCGTTAATCATTCTCTAGTGCGGGGACACAAACGTGAGTGGTTGACGTTATTTAATCTTATAAGCCTTTTCAAACAGGAAACCGCGGTGACGGTTGCCGCAAAATAATGCGCGGTGCATTGTCTGGTGGCTTACCAAGAATGCTGACCTCAATTTTGATGATAATTACGCTAAATTCTTGCAAAAACTTTCTTATTCTGGCACAAATAGTTCCCGATACCACATGGGAACTCTCCCGAGATGAGACCATCTCGGAATCCAGCTCAGTCACAAGTTTATCGCCGGTCACAGATGATATTAAGACTACAAATACAATTCCCACACAAGAAGCCATCGTAATACCGCAAAGGATGGTGAATCGGTCAGAAAATTCAGGAGACAAGATCCCACTTCACCTGATGGGATTTGCTTCTGTGGAGATAACATCGGACGGTTGGTCGTCTGCTGGGGTTATTCCCGCCATCGAAATGGCTCTTATTGATGTCAACGCAAGGGACGACATATTGACTGACTACGAACTTCGCGTGGATATGAAAGACTCCAAGGTAGGTTTCGCTTAACATTACCTTCTTCACATTTCACGATACAAAACTCATAATCAATACTTTTAATCAAAAAGCTATCTCACGAACTTTGTCTTAAATATTTGTATTTCAACAAGAATTTTCAGAAACGTCAATCCAGAGCTTAGCTTGCTTACTTACTGCCAGTGCGTACTCTCAAAATAAATAGCTTGTGTCTCATAATTCGCCGACTCGTTCCACGGGCGTTATCGACATTCCACAATCAAGATATGATCACATAACATCAGTACTTCCTGGATGCAACATCTTGGGTGGGTATGGCGGAGGCGTTTATTGGAAAAAACAGCAATTAGGGAGGCATCGTCGCGTGTGTAAAACAATTAATGATGGTAAATCCATTCCTTATTAAGGCACACAAGGGAAAAACCAATCACGACTTAGCAACACGGGTCATGCAGTTCACTCAGACGGCGTGTTTGACCAGTTTATTTTTCTCCGTTATATTCGATGAGGAATGCGATGTCAAAGAAAATGATATTTTAAAGGATCAGAAATTGTTTCATCCTATACCCATACCAAAGCGATTAATAAGACAAGGAAATCCGTGTCAGTCCGTTCCAATACCATGAACTTCGATGGTGAAAGCAAAGACAAACCAATCAAAAGGTCAGTTCATTCCATGACCCCATCAACATTTCAATCCATTCCAATGTATTCCATTCTAATTCATGGAATGTGGACCGATATGTCAAAGACAATCTGCTATGTCGAAAGCGATGTAAAACCCAAAAAATTCTATTAAAATTCTACGTCCTTTGATGTTGAATGGAAGTGAACCATTTGTAGTTCATTTAAATCCTAACTTAATACTGTTTTTGATGACCCGCGCATATTGGGCAACCCGGTAGTCTGCTGACATGTACCATATCTGACAATGGAATGCACCGAGTAATGTCATCTATTATAGATCAGAAAACATCAGGCTACACTTAACACTTTGATGTGAAACCCCAAAACCATGCCAATCCTCACTATATCATTTGATCCAACAGAGACGCGTATATAGTTGTGTCAACAGACCTTGTGTTAAACGAGGTATGTTTCATAAAACAGTTTACTCTATTTGACCACGGCAGCATAACGGGACATATATTATGGCGCGCTGACAGTATATATTTGTCTCTTGGAAATTGCTTGTGTTCATTTTTGCATTTGATGGAGAGGTGGATTGCGTGTGGTGTTATAATTATACCACTGTCAGATTAGGTACAATTCACGTTAATAGTGCGCAAGATTTATCGTGCGGCTGTGTTAACATGTTCTCTGTTAATTATACTTATACATGTAACAATATTGCATCATGTTCAATGCTTGCTTCATTATTGTTTTTACACCTTTTAGAACTAATATATTGAGAAATGAAGCTTAGTCACGCATTTCCATTACTCCTCAGCAATGTAAAAGTTTGCAAAATAAAAGACGGCTCTGTAGAAAAACTGGTCGTTTACTACAAATTGTCTGTCGTTATTTTCTCTGACCTTTTGCTGTCACACGAGAACAAGCAAGTCGGTTTTCGTTGTGGCCTATACATATCATCACTTAAGGCCGAGATGGGGGGGGGGACAATAATTAAGCTAACGAAATTATAAGAGACTAGCAAGACATATTGATATTAAATTAGAAAAGTTAAGTTGCCATTGATTGAGTGGAATATTACCTGTCACATTTCGTTCTTATGTATTTAAAATTTCTGACTTACAAATGAATGATTTTCGGTACATAGGCCATTGAAACACAAATGAAGGATGTATATCTAGCATTGTGGGTTATCCATCAGTACTTACTCTATCAGTGTGTGGTTTGTTTGCAGTGTGATCCGGGAAGGTCCGTGCAAGCTCTATACGAGCACCTCAGTACGGAGCCCACCAAGATCATGATACTTGGCGGCGGTTGTTCCGTGGCCACCGCACCTGTAGCCCGCACTGCCCCGCTACTAGGCCTCGTACAGGTACCTGCCAATCACGTGCGCTTTGTGGACTAACCACCTGCCATACTTATTTCGGTTGGTAATGAATAAATCTTAACAAACAGCCATCTTATTTTCAATTCATTAATTAGTTGTTGTTTTTAGTTCCTTAAGAAGCAATTGCGTGAGTGTGTAATGAATGTGGTTATCTTTATTATGAATGCGACGACATAACAGATGGGCTACTCAGCGGCGTCGCCAGATCTCAGCAGACGTGATTACTACCGCACCTTCTTCCGTACAGCCGTCTCCGATTTGGCTATGAACCGACCAATCATAGCTCTCCTCTTACGTCATAACTGGCGTCACATGGCTACCATACACGAACAAGATCCACTGTTTTCATCGGTTTGTAACGTTTGTTTTTAATCGACGCTCATTAAAATTGGATTTCTTAGATTTATAAAATTGCGTCGATTTAAGGTGGAGATATAAGGGACTTGCATCCGTGGTGTAATTGTATTATCCATTTCCCAAAAGACGAAGTAAATTTGAACTAAGAAACAATTGCAAACTTTACATTCAACATGAATGGATGATTGAGCCATTTGAAGAGACAGAGGCATGCTGAATTATTGAGAGCATTTGATTATTGAGAGCATTTGAAGATTCAAGGTATGTCCTTTTGGGATATCCAACTCTTATGTCCAAATTATATGTAACAGAAATGAACGCGAGAACTTTTCATGCAGCACTTTAATGAGATATGGCTTTGGGCTACTAAACTGTATAGATATTGTTCGAATTCCATTCTGCGATCACTATTGTCGCCAATAGACATGAAGAATAAATGTTTAAATGCCTCAAAAACTTTATCGATCATTTACAACGGCGCATATGTAGCCTGAATATTGCTCCATAAAAATTCATACCGCATGTCGGGCTGAGATAGTGCTGGCAGTTGTGCGCTTTTTATAACAATAGCAGATACAATATACTTACATATGTGTCACAGACCGTCAATCAATTACATTCCTTCTTAATTCAGTATGAGATCAAACTGATAACAGCCGAAAGCTTCCAGTCCGACCCCGAACCTCCGCTCGTTAACATCAAGGTAATCGCATCCTCAGGGTACTAACTGCCATTGCAACTACATGCGATTCAACAACTGTGTATTTCAACCAGTTGCAATATCATGCTCAAATAAATTCAGCTAGATCAGTGTTATTTATGATCTTAGTTGTGAGAATTGTTCTTGCTTCAGAGAAAGAACGCTCGAATTATATTTTTCGACGGATACGAGGGGTTAGCCCGACGAACGTTCTGTACGGTGAGTGAACGCCTATCGTCCGTACCCCGATTTGCTAACACAGCCATTGGTATTAGGTATTGTCCTGTACGGGTTGACGTTTTTTCAGATTTACAAATTAAAGATGTACGGCCCCAAATACCAATGGATCATTCCTGGCTGGTACAGCAAAGATTGGCTGGAGATTAACGATACAGCCGACTGCAATGTAGACCAGATTAAGAAGGCTGTACAGCATGCGCTCACAGTGACCGATCTCAAAGGCGACTTAACGCAGACAAAAACCGTCTCCGGCCAGGTGCAATAAGTGATGGCCGAGATGCTAATGATAATTATGAAGATGATGATGATGATTTGGTTGTTGTCGTTGTTGATGATGATGATGATGTTGTCGTTGATGATGATAATTTAATGACGGTGATATTGATGATATAATAATGATGATGATGACCACTGTTCAGACGTACGCCGAGTACGAACAGCGCTATCTAACATGGCCGTCCGTCTCTCGTTACGGAGTGAACGCGTATCACTCCCTTGGCTACGATGCCGTCTGGGCAGTCGCTCTGGCCCTCAACAGTACGCTCACTTCTCTAGCGCAATGGGTGAGTCAAGTCGATAGTCATTTATATTCAAATCAAATTGCCTTGTAAATAGTAAGTTTAGTGTGTGTATTGGAAAATATGAGGTTATCAAGAACACCGTAACGTTTTTGTTAAGAATTTAATTTAGCGTCATACTAATAGACTGTATTCTTGTTGGTGAGCAGAACGTGTCTGAGGTGGGTACAGACGGAGTTCGCTCGTACCGGTCAGCAAGGTTCGACGACTTCACTTACTCTGAAAAATCCAACTTCACCCCGCTGATCTTTGACGCCGTCTCTCAAGTGGAGTTCCATGGCGTATCCGTGAGTATTCAGGTTTGATCACGTGACATCGATGTGGATGCCGACAGTCGACTGATAATTAGGTGCTTTTTTTAAGTTGTTCATTTTGATCGTCAACATGAAAGCCGCATAATTACATATCTTATGCTGTCGTCGGTTCATAACAGTCTAACAGAGAATGCCATTCCTCTTCAGGGGCCGGTTTCTTTTGAACTGGGCGAGCGAAAGGCTGTGGCGGAAGTCAGACAGATTATTGGTTTGTATCGCTGAACACGACAAAAATCGTTTCCCTTTTGGTTAAGACACAACACTTTTAGCAAAAAGCAGAATATATGGTTCACAATTAACTAAACAAAACCTCTCCTACAACATGGTTATATGCGTTCATGTATATATGCATATATGCATTCATAATTAATGTAAACATATACGGAAAATGCCGTTTTGAACATAGCAAAATATATGTCTATCCAACGTGAAATCCCACGTTCATTTGTGTCGGAAAGTCCTGTAAGATTTACAAATTATGAAGATATTAGATAGCAGAAATATAATAAATATATCATAAATCTATATCAAAACATATGTGGTTGTATGATAAATGTACGAATTCTTTTCAAATAAATAACAAATTGCACGATATTTATATTGGGATGCATTTGGTTTATAAAAATCCCGTACTTGGGTTTTCTTATTATTTTTCTCTTAGGTAAGATTGAAAATATTAAATATTCATTTCAAGACGAACGAGCGGAGGTTGATTCTATTCCAGGTGAGGACTTTCGGAGAATTGCAAAATTCGTAGAAGCGGATAAAGAGCTGACGTTCCTAAACGGCTTTGATATCGAATGGAAAGGTGGGTTGTTGCTAGGGCTAAGATGGATATGGAATAATGTGACATTATACATATGGTAAACATTTGGGAACCCTACATTTATCATAAAGGGATATCCATTAATATGTCTGTATCACTAAGTTAAGTCGATGACGTCAGCTCCGTTGTCATGTGGCAGTAATAGAATATTACACATCACTTTTCATTGTATTGCACCCACACAACGAATGACGCTCTGAATACAGCCAGGTCTAATCACAAAAGGGTAATGCCAATGAGATGTTACCTGGTGCCTGGTTTACATCTCGGTATTTCATGGAACTGAAACCCGCTGGTTATATCTATGGGACTCCTGTTGGATACCATACAGTTATTGATGGACAGCGCGGTAGACCCGCTATGTATATATTATGTAATTAAATTGCATTCAGAATCAGAGGAAGCTTTCTTAATGATGAAGGGGGTGATTTCCCGTTTGGTGTATGTACATAACTGGTGATTTCGTTCAGGTGCAATCGTATTCGACTGAGTGCAAACCGCGTGCACGGATGTTTGACATTGGCTTAAATGCCTGGACTGATGTTTTGCTGTGTGTTGAGTACGTGGACTAATGTTCTGCTGTGTGTTGAGTACGTGGACTAATGTTTAACTGTGTTGAGTAAGTGGACTGATGTTATGCTATATGTTGAGTACGTGGACTGATGTTTTGCTGTGTGTTGAGTACGTGGACTGATGTTCTGCTGTTTAGTACGTGGACTGATACGTGGACGATGTTCTGCTGTTTAGTACGTGGACTGATGTTTTGGTGTGTTTAGTACGTGGACTGATGTTTTGCTGTGTTGAGTACGTGGACTGATGTTTTGGCGTGTTGAGTACGTGGACTGATGTTTTGCTGTGTGTTGAGTACGTGGACTGATGTTTTGCTGTGTGTTGAGTACGTGGACTGATGTTCTGCTGTTTAGTACGTGGACTGATGTTTTGGTGTGTTTAGTACGTGGACTGATGTTTTGCTGTGTGTTGAGTACGTGGACTGATGTTCTGCTGTTTAGTACGTGGACTGATGTTTTGGTGTGTTGAGTACGTGGACTGATGTTTTGCTGTGTTGAGTAAGTGGACTGATGTTTTGCTATATGTTGAGTACGTGGACTGATGTTTTTCTGTGTGTTGAGTAAGTGGACTGATGTTTTGCTGTTTGTTGAGTACATGGACTGATGGCAAACACATACGGGTGGTTGTATAATCCTGGAGAGTTGGGAAACATTAGGATTCCTTTGTGTTAGGGCTTTATAACATGTTGATTACTTGTGTTGATGATTTTCGTTGACGTTTTGTTACGACTTGATTACTTGCGCTGTTTTCTTTTGCAGCGTGGGCTCTCTTTGTTTCAGCAAATTGTTTGCCTGCTCCGGTGTTCTAACTGAATGTTGATTTGGAGCGCCGTATGTTTTTAGCTGTATGTTGGTGGTTGTGTTGGTCCGATTTAAGCCGTTTTAGCATCATGGACCATGTACGGCTCAAATGTATGATGATTGTCCCGTTTCAACGTTTAACTGAAAGGTGGCGATGATGGTGATGTGTTTGTTCGGATTAAAGCCGTATTTGCCAATGAGGCCACATGCGGTTCAACTGAATGCTGATATGGCGTGCTGGCTTTTAGCTGTGCGTTTATTGCCTGATACAGCGTTTTAACCGCATGCTGATTGCGTGCACGATTGATTACAGGGGCGGGACCTCCAGTCGATGTACCCACGTTCCGCGAGGAGATCATGTACAACCGCTGGTTGGTGGTCGTCACTGCTTATGCACTGAGTTGCGCAGGTGTCCTTATGGCGTGTGCATTCCTCTGCTTCAACCTGCTCAACACGGATCATCTGTAAGTCACGACATCTCTTTCCGCGAGTAAATTACTACTCTCAACTCACCAAATGAAACGTAAGTCCCACCATGTTTTTTGATCATCAGACACATCCGTATGTCATCACCTCGGTTGAACAACCTTGTGGCCATGGGGTCACTGCTGGCCTACGCCTCCGTAGCTCTCTGTGGACTGGATACCCGCCTGGTGGATGCTAAACATATGAACATTCTCTGTCCGGTCAGTCCTGCACATTGTCTCTACCCCGCGCCTTCCTACACTTTCACCATGCAACCCCCCCCCCCCCCCCCCCCGCGCGCAAAACACACACACATACACACACACACACTCAGTCGAATTTATGCTATATTTGAAGATTCTGACGAACCTTTGTTTACCAACATACAGGCTGAATAGTTTTTCCCTATTTAGGTGTATCATATATTGATTGTTTGATAAAACCTCACTATAGCAAGCTAAATCAGAGTGCTTCTCGTCGATCGTCTAACTTCAAGCTAATAAGTAAAGTCATATAATTACTTCCATCACTTCTTGGTGCAAGAAGCGAGACATAAGACTTTCTATACTATAGCTTGATGTTTTCACAATGATTAATTTGTTAAATAAGAAGGAGGTATTCACCTGTTTACGATGCACCCCGATATTATCATCAATGTCTTGAAACTTTCCTTTAATCATAATTATGATAATATTGTGTATGTATTGAAAAGGCACGTACCTGGTCCATCAGTATAGCATTTACGCTAGCATACGGCGCAATGTTCGCCAAGACCTGGCGTGTACATGCCGTCTTCACCACCATGACAGTGAAAACTAACAGGGTAAGTATTGTGTTACGTTTGCCAAACGATTTTTTATTTATTTTGAGACTACAAGCCGACAACACGATGGCTGCCACGAGAGCTGACAAACGCCAGTCTGATCACGTGGGCCAATCAGGGAGCGGAATATTCTGGTCAATGCTGAATTACATCTTGAGCGTCGAAACATGTAATTTTGCCCACTGGCAGCTCATTATTCCACACTGCACTTATGTAAATGTTCAGGTACATTATGCTACACTGATAAAGTTTCTGTGGCCAGTACATTTAAATTTTATCTCTAATAATGAGTGTTTTATTTGTGATATTCGTTTGTATCATTTGTTCGACTATGACCGAGATCATTTGGGTTTTTTTACTTTTACCATTTGACCCGTTGGATTTGTAACTTTGTTCGTTGTTTATTTTTTAACAATTAAAACTGTTAGTTCTTGCCTTTTGTTTTAATTACTGGGGTAACTATAATAAATGTATGTAGCATGTTTAGCTTGAGCGCACTCCACAGGTTTGCATTGTTTTCTGAATGGGCAGACTTGCAATTCTTGGGCAAAATGTATCATTGTTTGGTGCCACATGTCGCCTACGTTGAGTTAACTGTATGACTCACGGTGATGTGTACGCGTGTACAGGCCGCTCACGATATTCATTTGCTGGCGATGGTCGCCACTCTACTCGTCATCGACCTCTCCATCCTTATAAGTTGGCAAGTCGTAGACCCGCAGTATCACGCTCATCAAAACGCCTCCATCGTAGAGGTAACGACACAAACACCTTCATTTTACGATATTTTAGTAGTTTGGGATGATTTACGAGGTGTGATAGATGAGTATAAGCGGTGCTGTGTTGTGGTTGTAGTTGTGTTTCAAACCACGTTAATGATAGGTGTCTTATGTACGGGCAATAATAAAACTTCAGCTGATTATTCAATAACTGTCCCACCTGATTTAGCGCTTGTTGTGCCTTTGGTGCGGTTTGTTCGACAGGAGGATGACTTCATCACTGCGCATGTGCGTGAATACTGTGCATGTCAGTACCCATGGCACTGGGCGGGCCCCCTCTACGCTGTCAAAGGTATCCTCCTTATTTTCGGCTGTTTCTTGGTTTACGAAACACGTACCATCAAACTATCGGGCCTCAATGACTCCAGGTGATACCCATGACATGAATTTATCAAAATAATATCATGCAAACAAAATATCGTTCTACCAAATAAAGTAACGACTTCCGCCGCAACCTTTCATCAGTACGCCCTGTATGTGTCGCGGTTGCATCAGGTACGTGGGGCTGAGCGTCTATAACGTGGTCGTATTATGTATCGTCGGCATGGCTGTGAGCCTGACTGTGAAGGACATGATGACAGTCACGTTCGCCTTCCAGGCCTCCTGTATCTTCCTCTGCTCCACCACCACGCTCTGTCTGCTCTTCATACCAAAGGTAGCTATGTACACAGGCCTCTATGAGTCACCCACCCCCCCCCCCGTCCTATTCGTGTTCTTCATACCAAAGGTAGCCTTCCAGGCCTCTGTATCTTCCTCTGCTCCACCACCCTACGCTCTGTCTGCTCTTCACACAGGCCTATACGAGTCACCCCTCGTCCTATTCGTGTTCTTCATACCAAAGGTAGCTCTATACACCGGCCTATACGAGTAACCCCTCGTCCTAATCTTCCGACACGAAGATAGACCCCCAAGATCGTTGGGTGTGGGGTCGCCATGGCTATGAGACCTGATTCATATTCCCCATTTGTCCAGATGACGAGAAAAAAAAAAATTAGATGCAATACAGTGTAGACTCGCAAAATATATTATTCTTAAAACCCGGTGTCTTTAAAATTCAAATGTAGTTGGTTCAATAAGATAGCGTAAACTACATTAGCACGATGCTACCGGAAACAAGTATGTCCTTGGACTATATGCAGATAAGCTTCGTCAGACGCTACCCAGAGCAGAGGATAGGGGACAATAAATTCGGACGCGGTTCCTCGAATGTCAATATCCACCTGCCTGGACAGGGGACGTTCACGTTTCAACACACCATGAGGAAGCTAAAAAAAGAGGCAAGAACATATCACTACATACACATTGTTCATGCTAGCGTAACATCGTGTTTCAGTGTGATAACGAACAAAGTTGCCACTTGTTCTCCCGAGTTCAATCTCGATGTCTACCCCTGCCACTATGGAATGTGAACAAGATACAGTTCACATGTGATTCTCTGTCAACAATATTTTGTGCTCAGGCGCTGCAAGCCTCGGTCAGCATCGACTGCGTCCTGGCTACAGGCGGACTCCCTAAAGAATTGGTCTCAGTCATCAAACAGGTGCAACCACGCCTTTCGTGTCAGCCTATGGCTGGACTAGAGAAACTATGGGAATTTTTTATCTTGAAATTTTGTATTTACAAACATTCTGTCTCAACTTTGATTTCTCACTTTCTCACTAATTTTTGGCAAATGTGACAGAACCGTTTTTTAACCTTACTCACACAATTGCCAATCTTATGCCAACAGACAATTTATTTTCCTATGACTGTGTTCTTTCAAATTGAGCTATCAAGCGAAATCACCCAATCATCA
>CM067344.1:36367884-36445384 GCA_034190875.2 Urechis unicinctus | reverse complement strand
TATATATATATATATATATATATATATATATATACTAATATATATATATAAATATATATATATATATATATACATTTATAGATGTATATATACGTATATATGTATATATATAAAACACGTATATGCTCGTATATATAAATATATATATAAATATATATTTTTGTATATATAAATGTGTTTATATATATGTATATATATATAACTATAAATATATATATATATATATATATATATATATATATATATATATATATATATATATATATATATATATATATATATATATATATATATGTGTGTGTGTGTGTGTGTGTGTGTGTTTTTTTTCATATAGGTTTATATATAGTATAGCACCACACAAACTTGTATATATTTATGCACGTATATATAAATATATATTTATGTATATATAAATGTTTTTATATATATGTATATATATATATACTATATATATATATATATATATATATATATATATATATATATATATATATATATATATATATATATATATATATATATATATATATATATATATATATATATATATATATATATATATATATATTTATTGTGTGTGTGTGTTTTGTTTCATATAGGTTTATATATAATATAGCACCACACAAACCTATAGGCATTTGTTGCATGTGGTCAATGTGGGTGGAAGTATAGTCATAACCTTACCGGTTGTTATCATTTGTCCTTATATTTTGAAAAGCAGAACTAGTAGCCTGGTATAACCTTGATTACACATAACACTTGAATTGGTGTTTCTTGGTTGCCACGCAGATCTTGAGAAACCCGTGATTAAATAGTACACCTGTTTAGTGTGTCCTTGTGTGAAGAATTAGGTGCTTGGTCATCTAGATGATACGGCGGGTGGTGTTTTGATTTCACTTACGGAACAAATTTGATACAAGGCTCTTGGCTTCACTCATGGAACTCTCATGACATCAAAACCTTAGAACGCTACCCAATATTCTTTGTAATGAATATTTCGCTAAAACAAATACCACTTCCAATCAGGCAGTTGTCTTGACCCTCGATAACAAAAGTGCAAAAATGCCAACCCTCTCCCTCGCCTTTATGTACTCCAGTATTTAATGTTCTGGTATACCTCATTTTTAGTAACCATCAAAACGATTTCTAGGTGTAAAAAATTCTCTCTGGACTTATAGTGCAAATACCTTTACCAAATATGTTGAAACGAATAATGGGTAAGACTCATAGGCTATGGGTAATGAAGTTTCTGTTTCTACTAACTGTATATGGTCAAATACATTTACCAACTTTGGTGTGACTGTAATTGGGCTGGAATAGCAGGCCGTGTCCTCATTAAGTAATGGATTAGAGTAAATTCATATGGTTCAACAGATTTGTCAAATATGGTATCATTATACTATGGTACTATTGTTGCTTCTAGCAGCTCTGTATGTAGCCATGCTCGACGTCTCACATAATAATATATACTGCCGTCCCACCAGGGCTACTCGTTATGGTAACGTTTAGGTCGGAACCAAAAACAATTATCCGTCGCTGCCATTCTGTGTGTATATTCGCGTAACATTAATGACATCAAAAAGTAAACATACCAAGTGTATTAACAAATCATAAATTTTACCCACATGCTGTATTGATGATTGGCTCACAAAAATAACAAATGTTTTGATACACTTATCACGCTATTATTTGGCTTCTTCACGTCGCCTTCGCGCCTCATTTTCCACACCATTTCTATCCTGCTGTGATCTTCACATATCAGATTTCTCGTTTTGCTTTCTCAGAATTGGCGTGTGGTGTAACGACACTAGGCCGTGGTGATGGCAGCTTTCTTGGGTTTCGCGCAGGCAATTAGTAGGGTAAGTAAGACTTATACGGGATCGATTATTTTGCGTGTGTCGCCTGTGGTTCACAGGAGGTTCTGGATTCCTATATCAAGTAAAATTTATGCTGCTTGTACCATTGGAGGGACATGGGAATATCGCATGATGCAATATTTCACAATACAATATACTATAAAAACAGTCCGGTTAAGGTTCTATCACGTGGGTCTTGATTTGGAAAACAACTGCTCTTGGCAGTTGAATCTTTCGAAGAGACTTTCTATGACTAACTTTTCATTACCTACATTTGTATTTCCTGCAATGGAGTGCCTTCTTACTTTTATTAACTTCGCAATTGGTCAGTTGTAATTGCACAGATGTCCGCACGCTAGTAAAGTAGGTCCAGTCGCATGAATAAAGCATGAAAATCTGTTTTTGCTGCTTTTGCATGGCTACATTTCTCACACACAAAATGATGACGATATGTATATATTGGTTTTCTACTCTCTATATTACTTCTGTATCGATTCAAATAAACGTCAATAGTTCAAATAACACTCTTTGAGCAAATATAGTCTGGATGTACGAGACAAAGGATTCAAGACATTCTGATGTTCAATTCCAACATGAACAGACTCGGCGTTATGAAAAAGATAACAAGATAGTAGCCGCTCGTGGTTAACCATTATGACCCGTCATAATGATCATAAATTTCATCACGCGTGTGAGACTTCCGTATATGCATGGCAAGTGATTATGATGTTGAGATCGCCTCCGAATTAATCTGAGAATTCCACGTGGTTTATGAGATGCTATCACAAAGCAACACGTGACTCACAGGTGGCATAATCACATATTCTCTCGGGTGGTAAATACTAAAGTTGCCTTAGCTTTTTTCATTGTCAAATTGCACTACCTCTTCTTCGGCAGGCGGCGAGATCCTCAGTAGGTCAGAATGATCTTTTATGTGAGCTTCAATTTTTCATACAATTTAGTCAGTTCTATCGGCGAATGCACATGAAGTCCCATCGTTTTCGACTTTTTTTAACGTTATGCTTTATGTCAGTCGTACATACAGGGCGAAGTCATCGGGATCATGTACACGCTGCATATTTGTTCTTAATCTGACAATCTGTTCATTTGCCCCTCCAAACGAAGTGATTATCATAATTGCCTAACACGGGATGGTCGTATCCATTACGAGCGGTCATACCAAGGGTTGGATGATTGCTCGGTAAATTCTGTTTTATGATCGATCACCGATGGCATACTGTTTACAGACTAGAATGCTGCAGAGAAAAGGTTAGAAAGGCTGTTAATTTGACGTCACACTTTGAAGCCTCCATCCAATCCAAGCCCGGCGAACGTAGTGAATGGGAGCGGGAACTGGGCAGGGTCTCAGTACCACACGCCCACATGCCCATCGATTCGATTGAAGAAAAAAACCCTCTGTACTTATATAATAATATACGTAACTCTACTTAGAATTATCCTGCTTGAGATTATGGTCGCGTCATATATCTTTAAAATATTTAAAGAACTTAATATAAATTACTATTTGAATTTGCGAGAGGAATTCGCAATGCCATACGTAATGAAATTTCTTTCAAATGGAATAAAGCAAGATTAACACGGATGAAAGGTGATGTCGGATATATTTAGTCCAAACCCATTGTTTCCTGGCTCAACAATCACTGATTATTATCTTCTGTGCTTTCCATACATTGTCCTCCCTGGTAATCTGGCTGTGCGCATGACCAAATTGAATATCGATTTGTTGACTGTATAACTGAATTTTCCAGAAAGAAAGAGGTCACAACGAACTATCAATAGTTGACTGCGGAGTTTTGCTGTGAATGCTGTTAAACATACGTTTTCAGTTGCATACGTCAACATGTTTGGACATTCGTTTCACGGCATATTTAACAATGACCCATTCTTCAGGTGGCCATTTTCTCTTTTCGTTTACTCCAATCTCTTTACTACTTTAGTCTTGTAATTCAGTTTCGTTCTGAAATTCAATGTTGATCTAAAATTCTAATCCATCTTGCACTGTTGTCAGTAATTATCTCCCTATGTTCATCTGCAGCCTACCTATTATTGTTTTGCTACGAATCGTGCTGCAACATGGCTAGTATTTGATTGTTATTATAAGTAAATATTGTTTTGCAGGCATCATCAGCAACAGATGCGCCAGATGAATGCCATGATGGGCCCCACCTCTTTATTTCCCGATCCCTTCATGTCAGAACCTGCAGTTCTACCTGCAGCAATAACTGATGGACAGCAACCCGGGAGATACCCAGTCTCCAGAGATGCTGTTGCTCTGCAGCCTGCATTTGTGGACCCATTCCAAAATATGTTTGGCCAAATGAACCGCACAATGGCTAGCATGCACAGTATGATGGGTAATGTCCATCAAATGATGGTAAGCCCTTCAGATGTCGAGAGATCAAACTTTTCTGCTTAATGCTGAAAAGAGGTGTTCGTTTTTGACCAGTGGCTCATTTGTGTTTATGTTGCTGTTGTTAGGAGCAACAGAGAAGTGACCCTAATACTCAGGGGCATTTCTACAGCCAGTCTACTGTCATGTCATACGACGGAAGTGGGGGAGGTCAGCCCCAGGTGTACCAAGCCACATCCTCCTCAGTGCAGGGTCCAGGAGGAGTAAGCTACCTTATCTTGATGCTTACATTATTTTACTCTCAGCTCTTGTGTAGCTCTAGTGCATTGATTTCTGAACAGTACACATTACACATGTTAATAGTTAGAAAATCCTGGTAAGAGTCCCATCTACTGCATGTTGACTGAGTGAAGGTTCGAGAGACAAGGAAAGCTGTGCGGGATACAGCAAGAGGTGAACAAAAGATGTCTGTGGGAAGACATATCCATGACAGAGGCCACGTCATTGAGCGTTCACTTAATGTTAACACTCGTGATGTCGAGGAGAACCAGGAATATGTCAATCTGGATGAAGGTAAAAGCTCATTGTTTGATAGTGGGGACCTGTTACTCTTTGTGTTAGATCAGATTTTCAATATGGGTTTGGAACATGATCATACAAAGCTTGTTCTTTGGTGTTATTTTTTTAATCACCATCACAATCAGAGCTTGAATAATAATTGATATCACAAACTTATGAAATATTTGTTTCCTCTCCGTTAAATATCTACAACTGTGATATGTTATTGGCTAGTTTACTAGAAACTAGTGTAGTGTAAAAATTCACATAGAGCCAAAATATTTTCTTGCTCACTGCCTTGACAGTACCTGATATCTCGGATGCACCATCAACTGAGACGACCCCCCTGTGGGTCCGGGGGTAGAATAGGCCCACTGTATCCTCCTGCATGTCGTAAGAGGCGACTAATAGGGGGCAACCTGTTGGCCGTGGGTTGCGACTCGTGTCGGAGGAAGATGGGATCCTGGTGGTTGAGCGGAGCGGTCCTTGCGAGGGCTATATCTGCAACACACCACTTTGGCCCGGATTTCGCCTAGACGAGAGGGTGGGTTGGCCTGGCCCATTCCTATCGGCTGGTGGCGTCGTGCCCTGGGACTACCCATCACATGCATTTGGCATCTTCCTTCATGACATTCATTTACTTCATGGACCATTTCTCATTTCATTGGCTTCACTAGTCCCAGAAGGCGGCTGCTTAATCAGGTCAATCGGATTCCATTAGGGGTGTTATGGTGCGCCTCTACGAGCACAGCACCTTGTCAGTATCTGGGCTCTATGGGTTACGTATTGTATCACTTTTATGGGGGACGAGTATATCACCTGTGTAGCCCTGGCATCTTTAAGATGTCCCTTTATTGGGCTCCGGGGCGGGTGGGGAGCACAGGTGATGAATTGTTGTATTACTATGTCTTCCTCTCATACTGGCCAAAAACGAAGGCATTTAGATGAAAATGAAACTGAAACTGAAAACTGGCCAAGATTTCTTGTGCTTGAAAGAACCGACGGGAGTTTAGAGAAAGTTTCATTCATTGTTCTATTTAAAGGAATTTGTGGTGTTGCCGGCACTCCCAAAACCCTAAAACTTTTGCGATCTGGGCTTTATCTTGTCGAAACTTCAAAACCAATTCATTCCAAACTTCTTCTTCAGACCACCAAATTAGCGAATATCAATGTAAAATTCAGCCCTCATCGAACCCTTAATACCATCAAGGGTGTTATAAAATCTTTCGAACTCAAATACTGCAGCGAAGAAGAGATTTTGGAGGAATTGAAAAATCAAAATGTCAGTGAAGTAGCCAAAGTGCTCATTAATAAAAATGGAGAAAGGGTTCCCACAGGCACCCACATCCTTACTTTCAACACCCCTTACCTTCCAAACAACATTAAAATAGCTGGCCTGAACATCAAAACTGAACCATTCATTCCAAATCCTTTAAGATGCCACAACTGTCAAAGATATGGCCATTTTAAAACCAAATGTAATAGAACACCAATATGCCCCAAATGCGGTGATGAGCACGGGGAGCAGGATTGCAAAGCACCATTCAAGTGCGCAAACTGCTCCGGTGCTCATCCCGCATACTCTAAACGCTGTTCCATTTGGCAAATCGAAAAACAAATTCAAACACTACATATCACCCAAAAACTTTCTTTCCCTGAAGCGAGAAAAATAGACTCCCACGGTCTGTAAAATCAAAACTCACCAGGGTTCAGAACCCAGATTCTTTTGTTGGGCCCAACATCTATGGCCCATTGTCTACCATGGAGACTGATGAGGTCCCCCATGGCAGACACACATCATCAGGGGCCAATCGGGACCCTGGGTCTGTAGTGGCCCAGGGAACCTGCGGCCCCAGGAATGCCATGGGGACTGAGGTCCACCATGGCAGCAAACGTCCCGCCAAACCCCCTGATAGGTAATGGCGGGCATTATACAATGGAATTGCCGAGGACTTCGGAATAATCATGAAGAACTTCTTACTTTACTCAACAAAAATAATGGTATTGCAGCCTGCCTTCAGGAAACATTTCTGAAGGCAGAAAATAAATATAGCTTGAAAGGCTATAAATCTTACCATAAATTTGGAGGCACTGGGGAACGAGCTTCTGGCGGCTCGTCCATTTTAATCAAGGATTGTATTCCCCAGAAGGAAATAGAACTCAATACAAACCTTCAAGCAGTAGCAGTAAATATTACCTTAAATAAGTCCATCACACTTTGCTCCCTTTACTTACCGCCAAGCCGAAATTTTACACGGGGAGAACTGGACAACATCGTGGCCCAGTTGCCAGAGCCAGTTCTCCTCATGGGTGATTTTAATGCCCACAACTCTTTATGGGGCAATACACATGATGATGGAAAAGGTCAAATTGTAGAAGATTTCTTCATTTCTCACAATCTCTGCCTTTTAAATGACGGCTCAAATACATATATCCATCCAGGCTATGGCACACCCACCGCAATAGATCTTTCTTTCTCTTCTCCTTCTTTGTTTGTTTCTCGACCTTGCATGGGAAGTTGGTGTCGATGATACCTGTGGAAGTGACCACTTCCCCATTCTTATCCACCTAAACCCTCCGTTACCACCAGAGTCACCTCCAAAGTGGCAGCTGCATAAAGCAGACTGGCCCTCCTTTGGATCTCTGTGTGGGGAGGCTATCCACAGGGATAAGATGCAAGGGCGAGATACACACATCGATACATTTTGTGCTAAACTGCTTGAAATTGCCTCCAAAACTATTCCGAAGTCCTCGGCAAAGCCCAGGCGCATCCCAAAACCATGGTTTAACCAAGACTGCCAGGACGCCATCAACCATAGAAAAAGGGCCCTTAAGTTTTTTCAAACTCACCCAACCCATGCAAACCTGGCATCATTCAGGGCAGCGAGAGCGAGAGCTCGGCGGGTCGTTAAAGAAAGTAAAAAGAATTCATGGAAAACTTATATATCAAAATTAAACTCGAAAACATCAATCAAAAAGACATGGGAAATGGTCCGCAAAATAAGTGGAAAAAACACCTCTTCCACTTCTTCTTACCTTCTAACACCAGATGGTAATGAAGTAAAAAACAAACAGGAAATATCTAACATCATAGCGGACACAATAACCATGAATTCTTCCACTGCTAATTATACTGAAAAGTTTCAAAGACATAAACAGATAACTGAAAGAACAAAAATTAATTTTAGGTCAAACAACGACGAAAATTATAATGTTCCTTTTACTTTAGAAGAATTGAAAGAATCTTTGAAACTCTGCAAGGACACTGCAGTAGAACCAGACGATGTTCATTACCAACTTCTTAAACATCTTCCAGAAGAGTCCTTGTATGTCTTATTAGACATATACAATCACATATGGAGCAGTGGAGAATATCCGGACTCATGGAGAGAGGCTACCATCATCCCTCTCCCAAAGTCCGGAAAAGACCCAACCAACCCGTCGAGCTACAGGCCCATCGCTCTCACGAGCTGTCTCTGTAAAACCATGGAGCGAATCGTTAACAAGCGTCTTATGTGGTACTTGGAAACTAATAATATAATAAATGAACATCAATCTGGCTTTAGAAAAGGCCGATGTACCACAGACAACCTTGTTAAGTTAGAGTCTTATATTAGGGATGCATTTTTAAAGGGGGACCATGTCGTGTCTGTGTTTTTCGATCTTGAGAAAGCATATGACACGACATGGAAATATGGGATTTTAAAAGATCTACAAGAACCTGGTCTTCGAGGTAATATGCCACTATTCATACAAAATTTTTTAAATGATAGATTTTTTAAGGTAAGAATTGGGACATCACTTTCGGACCAACATGGTCAGGAAATGGGGGTCCCACAGGGCAGCATTCTTTCTGTCACACTTTTCAATCTAAAGATCAATAGCATCACAAAAGTTCTTAAACCTGAAATAGAAAAATCACTTTATGTAGACGATTTCCTTATATCTTACCGATCCAGCAGTATGACCACCATAGAACGCCAGCTACAAATCAACCTTAACAAAATTCAGAAATGGGCAGATGAAAATGGTTTCAAATTTTCCACTACAAAAACAGTTTGTGTACATTTTTGTCAAAGAAGGGGCCTTCACCCTGACCCAGAATTAACCATCAATGAAAATCCCGTCCCTGTTGTGGAAGAAACCAAATTCTTAGGTATCATATTTGATTCAAAACTTAATTTTAAATCCCATATTAATTACATCAGGAATAAATGTCTCAAGGCAATGAATCTTCTTAAAGTAGTGTCCAAGCTGGACTGGGGAGCTGACAGGCAGGTCCTGCTCAGACTCTACCGGTCCTTGATAAGATCAAAGCTTGACTATGGCTGCATCGTTTACGGTGCAGCTCGAAAATCTTATCTAAAACGACTGGACATAGTCCAGAATCAGGCTCTGAGGATTTGCCTTGGGGCATTTCGAACATCACCCATTGAAAGCCTCCACACTGAAGCCAATGAAATGCCTATCCATCTAAGAAGAAACAAACTGGCCCTTCAATATGCAATTAAAATAAAAAGCAATCCAGATCACCCTGCCTATGACATTATCTTCCATCCCAAATACCAAGTAATATATGAAACTAAACCTAATGCCATACCACCTCTTGGCATCCGTATTCAAGAATCGCTAAACAACATATCCAATAATTTAGACATTATTGCTCCAAACAAAATTCCTGAAACACCACCCTGGCAATTGAACGCACCAACAATAGACACATCCCTTACCAAATATGATAAATTAAATGCAAATGACCTCTTGATGAAATTTCATGAAATAAAAGAACATCACAAAGACAAGATACTTATTTATACTGATGGATCCAAAGATGCAAACCGTGTGGGTGCTGGAGTCGTGTTCGGACCTCAGACCCACAAGGAAAGACTGCCTGGTGCAGCATCTGTTTTTACAGCTGAAGTTACCGCAATAAGGATGGCATTGGGCCTTATTGCTCACCATCCCAATGCGGATTTTACAATTTTTAGTGATTCTTTATCTGCCCTAGAGGCAATTGGGAATAAGTTGTTATCGTGCCATATTGTTGTAGATATTTTAGAAAATCTTACTCGTTTATCCATGCTGGGAAAAAATGTTGAGTTTGTCTGGGTACCCAGTCACATAGGTATCCCAGGCAACGAAAGAGCCGATAGGACTGCAAAGGAAGCCCTACATGAGCCAGTGTCTGAAACCAAGATTCCCTTTACAGACTTAAAACCGCAGGTCGTTAAACTTTTTAAACAAAAATGGCAGGACCAGTGGGATGAATCCATTCCAAACAAACTTTACGAAATCCAGCCTCAACTTGGGGAGTGGCCACACAGCTGCAGAGAGAGCCGAAGAGAAGAGGTCGTTCTTGCTCGCGCTCGTATAGGACACACCTATACAACTCATGCCTTTCTACTAAGGGATGAGCCCATCCCTGAATGTATTCCTTGTCAATGTGCCTATACTGTCAAGCACATTCTCATCGAATGTGCTGATTTGATTTTGATCCGAAATCGCTTCTTCCGGGTTCAAACCCTTTCAGAATTGTTTGAAAGGGTGAATCCATCCAAGATACTTGGATTCATAAGAGAAATTGGACTTTTCTATAGATTTTAGTCCATACAATTCTCAAATTATTATATATAATTCAATTCATATAATTCAATTAATACTAATGGGTTTAATTTTTAGTTAGTTTTAACCCTTGACTCTTTCTTATCCTTTCGTACTCGTATTTACCCCTCCTTAAGTAGGCACCATATAACACACTAGTGTTGGTGTGCCGTTAAACCTTATACTTACCTTACCTTACCTTCAACTGAGACGATGACTTACAGATGTCTGTGTTGTCAGGTGAAGTAGAGAGTTTTCATCGCGAGTTCCGAGAGCATATGGGACCTGTAGCAGGAGGCCGAGGACAGAGACGTGCCCTACATGGTCACAGGTACAGCCCCACTGGTGGCCCACGACAACCTCGAGCTGCCATTACCTACAATGAACAACGCTAGTCTTACATTACCTGCACCCCCTTGTAGGTCTTGTATTTGTGGGTAGGTGATATTGCGAGGATTTGGGAGGCTTATTTGCGATGGTGTTGGTGGAAGAATAGTGCTGGTGGACTCCTTGTTAACATGAGGCTGAGTCATGAAATGCTTACTGTATGCTGTGTTAGTATGTTGTGATGTTGTTGTTTATGTTGTAAGTATCCGACCAATATCCAATGGTTGCCTTTGTCATATATGCTTGGTCCTTCAAGTCATTCCAAGATCTGAGGTGCATGGATATGATTAATAAATGGTGGTCATGTTTAAGTTTGGTTCAGGCAAAAAATGCACTAACAAGTTACCGTGGGAACACACATTATGTTTATCTTAAAGTCTTGCATGGGCTGCATGCACAGTTTGGTGTTTATTCTTATGCACATGGTAATAATAAATGTAAGTGACTATATGACAGGCATGTAGTTATATGATGGGCATGTGGTTATATGATGGGCATGTGGTTTAATGAAGGGCATGTGGTTATATGATGGGCATGTGGTTAAATGATAGGCTTGTGGTTCAGTAGTTCAAGGATAGGCATGTGTTTATAGTATGGGTATGGGCCTGTGTTTACAGTATGGGTATGGGCATGTGTTTATAGTATGGGTATGGGCATGTGTTTATAGGGTAGGCATGTGGTTATAATATACATGAAAGACACAAGTTTATATAATAACAAACCTATAGCCAAGCATGCTCTAACTGGTAACTTCACACCTAGATTATACTTGTTCAGAACTGAGTTCATCAGTTACAGCCCTATGCTAGACGAATGCCCCATTATACATATCTAACTGGCAGCATCTGAGTGGTATAAACTGCTCCTTGCTGGTGTCAAATAGACATTCAGCCATGTTGGTATAGAGGAGAAGATAACTATGAAAAAGCAGTTATTATAGTATCAGGAACACTAGCACAATAAAGGGGATACATTTTCCCCTGTAGCAAACCAAGTGGATCAGTATGGCAGCTTTCAATGGATATACGATCGAAATGATATGTAACAAGGCTTTCTATGTTTAGGTCGCGCGGTGGTGAGCGGGATGGAGCCCGCTACCAGCCCTCGCCACAAGAGGGAGCCAGCCCCCACCGCTCCAAAGACCATGCACCCTTGACTGTCGATGGTAAAGCTGCAGCCAAATCGGGGAAGGTGAACAAGGAAGCGAGGGTCAAATCACCTTAAATTAGTATTTGATCCAGTCCTGCTAAATCCGCCCAGTGATATGAGGAATACCAGTATTGTACACATTTGTATTTGTATAAGTTTATATGGGTTTTCAGTAGTTAAAATGATTTGCTATACATCAGGTCTGCATGTAATATCTTGGCATGTGATTAAAGGCAGACATTATTTGACGTTGTTGGGCTATTGGTTTTACTAGTCTGCTTATTTTGTCTCTCTTCTACTGGGGTTGGGTCCATCTATAGCGATTAGTGACGTGCCCTTCATTTAAACACTTAATATTGTCAGTAATACATATCATTGTAGAAGTGGCATCATTTTGATCTGATTTACTTGTAGTCATGAGAAATATTTTCGATTTTTCTCCATGATAATTTCAACTTCCATATCTTTGTATAAGGATGTCATTTTAATGCTAGCCTTTTTTATATGAGTTGGTGTTCATTCTCTCTGAATATAACATTCCTGGATTTGGTCACACCAGATGGTGCATACATTCTCTGAAGTTTACTTGTGTATTTGAAGGATCATTTATGCAATATTGTCTGAGATTCCACCGTAATTCTACTGTTTTGGCCCAAGGAATAAATGAAATAATTGCTTCTGTGACATCCATTTTTGTTTGATCATTGAATTTGTGGAAGAGTATCACACACAGGGCAGCTTGTGAGGTAAACAATGAATACTTCACAACTTTCAGATTTCCAATGAAAACCACCAATTAACCCCTTATTCGGACACTGCTATTCAAATACAACGAAAGAAACCAATGAATAGTCCATCTTTATTACATCTGTCAGAAAGATGCATCTGCAAAAGGCAGCAAACATTACCAATACATTTGAAGCTATTGTAAAATTAACCTTGGTTAAATTCATATTCCAAAAGTTTGGTGTGGCAGTAAATTTGATTTTTTAATTCTCTTAAATGAATTACCTTAGAGCTGGGCAATTATATGGGCTCAAAGATTCACACTGTCAAAAATTGATCAAATATTAGAATTGAGATGCGCAGCATGTCGGCGTGGGGACAGTAGAGAATGCTATAAATATCACAGGTGAATCAATTGTGAAGCACCGCAACTACTAAAGGCATCATACATAACCATCTTAAAGTGGTAACATATATACTCTGACATTCTAGCATCTGCTCTTGACTTTTGGTGTTCACATACAAGCAACATATACAGAACAACACCATATGCATAAAAAGATCAGGGCTTTTCTTTCCTTAGGGCGATTACAAATTCTTCTAGAAGTTCTTGAATCTGACGCACTCGCTCTGAAAGATAAGAAGCACATGAAAGCCCACATAATGGATCAAATTTGTTCACACCAGACGTGTAAGAACAATCATGCACTTACTGAGTTCCTCAGCCAATGTGACCCGTTTACCAGTGAGCAGTTTGGACATTTTAGCCTTATCCTCCCCCAGGTCTTCTAATGTGGATTTAATGTTCCTCTCGAGACGGCGAGCTGGGGTCATAAAATCAACAGTCAAGCCATCCAATCATCAATGTAACTTCACTACTCTAAGTAACTGAGGTCATTCTCACCTTCGTTATTCATGACTTGCTGTCGCAGTGCATTGCTGGTGACCTGCAGCATGCGCTGTATTCTCCAGAACAACACCACATCATTGCACTCCATCTGTAAAGACACCAAGTAATGTCACATGACCCCCTTACTCTACGGACATATGTTCTATGCATAAATGAAAACCTGTTGTTATTCAACAAAGACTCACCCCCTGATCACCGAATCCTTGCTGGTAATAGAAGAAGCCTTTCTTGCATTCTGTCGATGTCCTCAGAGCTTTTTTCAGGAAGTGGTACTCGTACAATTCACCCCAAGTCTCCTTTATCTGCAACCATGGCAACACTTGTTACTCCTGGGTATGTATGAACACTGTGTTGCTGATAGTGATAAGCAAACACAATTTGTAAAGCCTTTTGCAGAAAATACTTGATACTCACAAATTCATTGTTGATATCTACACCTTGGGTTTCTAAGTTCTTCCGGACTGTTGTGATCTCATCATGCGTCAAATTAGGCTTGTGTTTCTGGGTGAAAATCAGAGTTTGAAGTTATGAAACCCTGAGCTTTTTCCCTGTTTTATCTGTAAACCAGATTAAACATTTCCTAACGCTGGTATGGATATGATGATTGCCTACCTCTGTGCCCTGAATGACCTTATCCAGCTCGTGGATGGCTGCCCCTCGGTTACGCTGCTCCATCGTCTTGTAGCGCCAGTACAGCCACTGTTCCCGTGCTCCTGGTCCCTCCAATTCCTTCATTCTGGCCTCCTCTACACAACCAAGTCACGTTCTTAACAGCTGAAGAACACTTAATAATGCTAAATAAGGGCGATTGCTCTTGTAAAGACTCACTGCGTGCGAGTCTTTCTCTCACAGCGTTTTCCATGAAGCGGAGAGCCATGTCCCACTGTGTCTTGTCATGTACCGACCGGTCTTCTAACGTGTTGATTTGTATCACATGCTTCACACACACACACATACACACACACACACACACACACAGAGGCATGTTTATTATATCCTGGTGAGTAAAACAATATGATGACTGAACCATTGTGTTCAATAGGATTGAATCAACCTAACAACTGTAATCTGACCCCATCACACGATGCTGTCCAGACCTGTCCTCAACCTAACCTGTTTATCTCAGTTTCCATAAACAATGTAACCTACCAGGCTATCCTCAGTTAGTTCATCCCACCCCATCACACGATGCTGACTAGACTGTCCTCAGCCTCACTGATGCTTTGCTCCCATAACGCCCTACCGATGCCTAACTCCCATCACACCCTATAGTCCACCTACCAGGCTATCCTCAGCCTTAGCATCCTACCGATACCTAACTCCCACCACACTCTATAGTCCACCTACCAGGCTATCCTCAGCCTTAGCATCCCACTGATGCCTCGCCATACTCTCATCCTTCACAGCAAACTTCAGCTGGTCAAATATATCATCATGGTCCTTGGCTGTCTGTCCCCGCTGAAGCATGGCAGTGAACTCTTCCTTCAATGTTTCTGAGCCCACCTGCACCAAGAAAATGGTCTTGCGTTAGGAAAGTTTGGTCATACACACAAGACTGGAGACTATCAATTCAATATGAAATGGACAGTATGAATACACCAACCTGGACACATTTCTTGGGAAGTGCCTTTTCAGCCCATTGTTTCAATTTGATATCCACAGCTGTATTGAAAACGCTGCAGACAGAAGAAGTACTCGTTATGTAACCAGGCATTCAGTAACATCAGATAAACTTTTGCGTGTGTAATAAATGAGCACATTACCCTGAGTTTTCTGCTTGTGAAGCAGGCAGGTAAATATCCTCAAACACATGATCCGACATGGCCGCCCAGAGACGTGACCGGAAAGCATCCTCCCTAAAAACCATACCATAGCTTGCGATCTCCTTCATAGAGCAACACTATTTGTTAATTACCTTGTGAACAGTACAGGTAACATCTGACCTATGAGACTATCAGACCTACCACTGGTGGGGGGTGACCTGGCTCAGGTTAATCAGCTCATCTAAGATCTCACCACGAGCTTTATCAAACAGTTCCTCCTGCACACACAGCCAGCATATCATGGTGTGCATGGTTCATGATAGAAGAGGAAGAGTAGAGAATAGGAGAGACAGGGAGACCTACCCGGTCTAGCTCTCTGACGCGGGGGTAAGTATTCTTCCACTCTGTTTCCAGGTTGAACCTGGTTGCTGTAACAGACATACGGTTGTGATGGAGATTATATATATATATATATATATATATATATATATATATATATATATATATATATATATATATATATATATATATATATATATATATATATATATATATATATATACATACATGCATGATACAGGAATACTGATTATAGAAAACAGGTCCACTTGGCAGATGATAATATCAGGTTGATGAACCTTTCCACTAGGAAGAACAAGTCATGGCACATTAAAAACTTATATATTACCGACTACAACAAACACAATATAAAAGTTTAATGACCAATCTCGGGAAGGAGGTGAAGAATCAGTTCTGCAAATCAACTTGTGAATCCTAGTGAATAATGTCTACCTTTAAATGCGTCTGCTTGTTGCTCCACAGATTCCCGTACCATCTTCCAAAAGCACTCGGCGACAGCAAATGAGAGATTCTGGGTGTTCATCTGATGGGGTTTCAACACTCCATCTCTGGGGTAGACATACACAAGTAACGTGGGGCCTCGAATCAACACGTTGATCGCAACATGCAACCGTACATCTTAGTATATTCCACACTAACAAGCAGGATATCCAAATTACATACTTGAAAAGTTTAGAGTTGCGAAAGAATTGCTCTTCGTAAGACTTGATGGTACTGATGCTGTCATTACTGTTTCCTAGGATAGAATCACAATAAACATCGGAGAATAACATGCAGTTACAAACTGTTGGATATTCAGTGCAGTGTAGATATATACATAACAACGCCAGTCTAAGCAGTGTTCGATTTGGCCTTATCTCACAATGGTAAAGAAACTGGCGCAATGGTCCTGGATTTACAATACATCCAATTTGATCCAATAATTTTATAAGCTGCTGACCAATGACAAATCATCCAATACCATTAATAACATTTTGAAAGACATTGCTAACAGATAGATTGATGCAGATGACAACATAACCTTATACTAGGAGGTAATCATTTATTCCTTCGAAGTCAAGAAAAAGCAACATACCTTTACCCGTTACGACAGCAAAATACCCCAAGGCTTTCATAGGAAACAGCCTTCCCTCCAGGATCTTCTGAATCTGCAATTAAAACAATCGCTTTGTTGAATTACTAGTCAATACAGGCGTGTCTAAAGCTTAATCCTAAAAGTGACCAGTGATTGCTTCGTTACCCTGTCAGGATTGTAGAGTTGGCTCTCCGCTAGGTCCACTTTGGTGAGAACGAAGATGGTTCGCTTTCCGGTCGGGTCCATACTGCTGACTAGATCGGTCACATTACTTCTCTCCGCATCCAGAGAGCCATCTATTCGTGAACATGGACGCCACATCACACATCACATGCAGCATATATGGCCTGGTTCTGAATCACTCAAAGTCTCATCCTCGGCAAACTTATCATGTAACCTTAGCATATAGCAGCAGATGAGAAATATAAAGCTAGACTTGAATATTATCATCATATTATAGGCCATACTGTAACATTGTTAGTCAAGGAAGGGTGTCACAATTGTGCCACTGTATACACTGCCACATCTGCTGTTGGGTTACCAACCCATCAAACACAAGCCAAAAAACAAACCCTACACTTCTGTGGAGTCCTATCTCATAGAAAAAAGCCATGTCAGAGTTACCTTGTATGCATAGAATGATAGCATTAGGATTGGCCATGTGCTGTTTGCAGATCTTCTGAATACAATCTTTTGTGTCTGTGGCCATGCCATGGGTAACAGTCTGTAACAGGCATCACACATATCCCCTGTAAGGCTGAATAGCTTATATCAACATATGGTATAGCCTGGAGTATTGGCAGGACCTACTTACACTGATGATGCCTGGCAGATCCACCAACACCATCCTCTGTATGCCTGGTCCCTTCACTGATAGTGAGATGGTCTGCATGCGTACACAAAAACACATCATACTAATATCAGACTATCATATCATAGCTCACAATGGACTCGACTCATCACTGACTGTCATGTCATAGCTCACAATGGACTCGCCTCACCACCGACTGTCATATCATAGCTCACAATGGACTCACCTCACCACTGACTGTCATATCATAGCTCACAATGGACTCGACTCATCGCTGACTGTCATATCATAGCTCGCAATGGACTCAACTCATCACTGACTGTCATATCATAGCTCATAATGGACTCAACTCATCACTGACTGTCATGTCATAGCTCATAATGGACTCACCTCACCACCGACTGTCATGTCATAGCTCACAATGGACTCACCTCACCACTGACTGTCATGCCGTTGGTGACACTTTCCTTCATTCTGATCTCTATCTCTTTCCGCAGAGCTTCCAGCTTCAACATAAAACACCAACTTACAATTACATCCAACAAATCTGACTGTATTGCTTGAATTTTAGTTTCTGTGCCAAATAAACAACCTTAGTTATTCATGCAGACAATAACCTTTTATGTTTACTCAAATTGCCGGATACGTTATAATGAGCACATCTTTATGCACAGATGTATCTGTTAGTGTCGCCACAGCACCAATAAAGCAGCCTCTTTGGAATCGGACTCAAGTAGCCCTCACCTCAGCTTCCTTAGTGAGGTCATACTCTCTGTTACTGTCTTTGAACTGGGCCACATGGTAGGGACCTTCACTGAGGGTGACTTTGACAGGTGAGCGAGTCATCATCTCACCTGAGCCCCTGTCAATACACCACAATCAATTTCATGTTAGGAAGGATCATCAGGAGAAAGAATCAATGGATCATCTCCCGAACAGACAGCCGTAATTAGCATTTGTTGCTGCAAGAAAATGATTACATAAAATCTTGAGTATTAGAAACACGTGTGTACAAGATGAGCCCCCTCTTTGTTGTTGAAAATAGGTTATACATTTTTGTCAGGTCAATAACAAGCACTTGTACATACTAAAATTATCCATTTTTGTACATTGATGACCTGGTCCCTACAATAGTAACAGGCTAACTGACCTATGGGAAGATCGCACACATGCGAGAAAACCACATGACCACCTCACACCTGTTCTTAAATACACACCTTCTCTGATGTGATTTTCTGTTAAAGCTCACGTCATGTGACCTGTATGCCAAACAAGCTTACTAACACTAAACACCCCTTCCACCCTCCACTCCCTGACCCAATAATTCACCCAATCTGCCATTTGCATTTCCTTGTTCTGTTTGAACAGGAGTTTCTGTGACCGCTGTTTGCGTTATTTGGTTTCACAACTAATTTTCTGGCCAAGCTTCACAGGGGATCTATAATTGCTTAGTGGCTCAGTAAACAGCTACACCCTAACCCACCAACCCATCCTCCAGTCATTAGGCACTTCTGGTAGACACAAGGGATGGCTCGATACATGGGAGAGGCGCCATAGAAACTAGTTATGCACATCAGATGCATGGTTTTGCATGCAAGTTGGTTGAGACTAAGGCTGCTAAGGTCTATACACTCAATATTCATCATAACGATCACAATTTATAGGTCCCGCTACTGGTGTGGCTTCATGTCAATGTCAATATTACATAAATATGCACAGCAATACAAATAAAGCCGACCTGGGGAATATCCTGGCCTGGGCAATCATCTCAAGCACACTGGTCTTGCCGGAGCTCTGGTCCCCGACCACAATGACACGAGGCAGGTGGTCCTGTGTGTTATAACTGGAATCATAGCCGGAGAGTTCGTCCAGTACCTCCGAGTACATGTCAATCAGTGACCGCTGGACATATAAAGCACACTGATTAGTTCCATGAAAATATCATGATCATAATTATAATGATATATTGAGGATAGAAATAGTTATATGACATTCTTATTCTGCAAAGAACCCTAACAATACGATGCTCATTAAAACAAATTTTTAAAAACAACCACGTTTGGGTATAATACAAGATTGATAGAGCAACTTTCAGAACTCTATACCCGAGCAAGTAGGTTGCATTTGTCCCTACCTTCATTTTGCGTACTTTCTTGCCACTTTTTTGTTCTCGAAGCATCATGTGTTTCCTCAGTTCCCTGTTTTCCTTCTCCAGTCTGTCAATCTCTTTCTGGTATCTCATCTACACAACACATACCCGACTCTTTAGCGTACAGAACTGCTCATCTACACACCATCCCCAGCTCATTAGCATACTGAACCCCTCATCTACACACTACACCCAGTTCATTAGCATACTGAAGCCCTCATCTACACACTACACCCAGCTCATTAGCATACTGAACCCCTCATCTGCACATTACACCCAGCTCATTAGCATACTGAACCCCTCATCTTCACACTACACCCAGCTCATAAGCATACTGAACCCCTCATCTACACACTACACCCAGTTCATTAGCATACTGAAGCCCTCATCTACACACTACACCCAGCTCATTAGCATACTGAACCCCTCATCTACACATTACACCCAGCTCATTAGCATATAGAACCCCTCATCTTCACACTACACCCCACCCGCTCATAAGCATCATCTACACACTACACTCATCATTACACATACACCCCCTCATAGCATACTGAACCCCTCATCTACACACTACACCCAGCTCATTAGCATACTGAACCCCTCATCTTCACACTACACCCAGCTCATAAGCATACTGAACCCCTCATCTACACACCATACTTTTCTTTTAAGCATAATGAACCCCTCATTCCAAGCCCTCCTCATCTCAGTACACTGAATCCCTAAATCTCAAATACACACATAACAAGAGGTACAAAATGAATCTTTGACCCATACCTGTATTTGCATCATTTCTGATTGCAACTCCTCCATCTTCTTATTCTCTTCTTCCTGCTTTTGCTGAAGCAAAAATTGTGACACAGGTTCACCACCATTTGACTTCAGAATGTATATGTTACGAATAGCATTTCTCAGATAACCAGAATGACACTGTAGTGATCAGGGCTACCTTGGATTTGGTGTCACCCGATGAAGTGCCCATCCCTAGTATTGGTTGGACCCCAGTGAGCAGGGATGACGTTGTTTCCCCAGCTGTACACAGTATGGATTTTACATCATGGACTTATTTCATCAGACAGTGAGAGAGGTTTTCATAGTCGTGAAGTGTGATGCAGCAGAACAGAACAAGGCGTTACAAATGATAATATCAACTCCTATTGCACACAAAAAAAGTTCCACAAAATGTACATATTTTCATACTTAATTTATGGGAAAAAAATATCAGAACCAACAACCACACCACTACAGCTAGTCTAAAAAACCCTGGACAAAGTGTGCAGAATGCAAGGACTTTACCAGCCATGGTCAAAGTTACAGGATATAAACATTGTAAATATATGGCCCACTGATTTGTGCTTTGCTGACACAAACATTGGTTACAAATGTTGGTTTAAGTAAAATATTAGATCATTTTACAAAACTACTGTGTAGGACCTAGAATAATCATGATATCAATAAATGGTACAGAGTTTGAAACCATCACCACTAAAGGAGCTTATATGATGGACAAAAAAACATGGGATGGAAATGGTAACTGGACCTAAAATGTTTTTAAAATTAAATATACAATTAAATGATATTGCTTATAACTGGCACAGGGTTCACATTGCTTTGTGGTCAGAAAACTTTTAGCTTATGAGGCTACTCATCAGAAATTCATTCATTAACGCTAAAACTAAATGGTATTAATTTAAGTGATGTGGATATTTAGAAACGACCAAGAAGAAACCCATCCTCAGGGACCTCTGTGAAAGTGTCGAAGTAGATAAAAGACATAAAGATTTGTATGGTATCATGATTAGGGCAATGAAAAAGGAAGATGGACAACACAAACATTTCAATGACAAACTTTGAGGACCAGTCAGCAAAGCCAATGCAATGGTAAGTTACTTGAGATCCACACAGGAAACTAAAATATTGGAATGATTAGGGAGACTGGACTTGAACTCTACACACCTGATCCCTGCCCAGAGAGCACAAGAAGGTCCTGCCCTGAACAGCAAGCAAACACATACACACGCAATGCAAATGAAGAAACAGGTACAACTTCACTTAGCCTGCCAATAGTACCTAACTATTTCATGCAAAGCATAGTCCACTGCCTAACTAAGCACCACCAATTGATCAGGACATAATTTTTTTCAGTCTAAAGATAGTAATTTAATGAATCAATACAAATGATCACCTTCACCAAAAGAGGATGGTTCACTGTCCGCTAAGTCATCAATCCATTCCTCAATCTGCTTCAGAGATGGCCATTCTATCTTGAGTTTATCCTACTCAGACGACAAAGAGCGATAGTTAATGAGCATAAACATGCATTAAAAGTGAAACTCAGAGAATGTCACATAACATTATCACTTCTATTGATCATGCTATGAATGTATAGGTAGGGCGTTACTGATCAAACACAAACACACCACTTACAAAAGTCGGTCTTTGAAGAATGATGAAAGGAGTCCTACCTTGTTAAGTGTGGGCAATGACATGTTTGACATGTTTTTTCTAAGGCGCTTTATTTCCTTGCTTAATTTGTCCATGTTGTCCTGTTCTGGAAGCATATCTTGTAGCCAGGTAAGATCAGGTAAGTGATCTTTCAATGACTCGTATTTCTGCAGAACAATCTATCATAAGTGAATGACTTATGACAATGGTTATGGTTTTGATGAAAGTATATTATTTTGATGTGAAACTGTGAAAGCATACAAGCAAAGTTTATACATGCCTTGTGCACCGTAACCCCGCCTCCAATAGCTGATGTAAGCACCAAGTATCTCAGCTTCATAAACCTCTTCAGCCCAGATGTCAGAATTCGGGAACCAGCACCTGCTATGCCACGGACTTGAGGTCCAGATAAGAGCCATTTGCTTGAGGCCCTATGTCCATTTATAGGTCGGTGTAGTATAAACTGAGAAAAGAGTCGCTCTCCAGCTTTGTTAGATGACTGCATTATCCATGGAGGTTGAGTGTGCATAGGCAGAACTGCTCTATATTTCACTTTGTTAGAAACACTGTGAGCTGTGCCCTGGTGAAATGTTCGTCTTGATACTATTGCAGCACACTTCTCACAAACAGGGCTAAAATAACATACACAAAAAACATTGTTTCAATCACAAGTGAAACAGTATGTTAACAGTAAACTAAATCCTAATGCAAAATAGTATATCACAAGGTAATCCACAAGAAAAATGGGAAGGCATCACAAGGAATCAGATAGTGGATAGTCCTTGAATAGAGAAACATGTGAAGGCAAGTGTCATTTCTCTCATTCAAGTCAGGGTAGCTCAATTTGTCTTGTTGCTCCCATGATTTGAGTTAAACTTAAGGCATGGAGTTAAGTAGCACTGGTTGGACGGTAATATACATATATACTGTCCAGCATTGTCACTTTCACTTTTAATATCTCCCTGAATATCTCGCTGCATTTCGCATCTAGAAAACAACATATATCAACAGCCTGTGCCCCAAAAGCTTACCCCCGATCGATGCGATTCTTTAAGAAATGCCATCTATATAATGATTTCCAAAAATCATAATGCGATGACCACCATTTTGGTAAATATAAGGTTACATGGTTTTTGTTTGCTTTCCGTTCGCTAGGTGTTTATGGTGTGGGTTCTACTCTGCGTGTCTGGGTGCCATCACGCAGGAGCTGCACTGCAGCACATATATTTCAGTTTCTAGCGTTGAAAGTTCGTATCAAGCAAGATTAGTCTTGCGAGCGGGAAGAAATTTTTTTTTTCACAATTGTATTGTAGTATAAGACTTAAAAACAATTTTATCAAGAAAGCTATCAACAACATCCTGCTTACAGTTAATTTCATAAAAGAAAAGCGGCAACAAAGCTTTTGAGATAAATATTTTGATGTATGTGCACTTTTGATGCTGTTGGATCACAGCAGACATGTTTAGTGTTGACTCCATCACAATGCCAACAAAGGTGTGGGCTCGATAGGTCATTGGCTGATGGGAAAGGTACCAGACAAGACTACTTATCAGGGTCACACCCCAATCTTAAGGGCGGAGGTTGACCTGGGATAGTGTAAACATGTTGTGCTGATAATTGAAAAGGGGGGGAAGGCTTCAAAAGTCAAAAGAGCCAGATCAATATCATAACACACCATGCTTTTTTAACAGTCATCTGTTTGAAATAGTCAGGACTGTGCCTGTGTACAGCTACAGTCTCGTTGTAAAGATAAACATGATGACATGTGTTCAGCAATGATGCCACTACGGCTGCATTCATAATGGTATTGGTAGTCCATGTCAGCTGAATACATCAATCATGATTATCAGTGCTAATTGTTCATTATCATCTAAACATGCAATGAAACAAAATAAGTTTTATATGTTCCAAGGTGTCTGATTTGAATTGTGGTTTTGTGCATTGAAATTGGATCGAACATCCAATGACATCTACTCAGACTTCCTGTAACAGTAGGGCTAGGAATTAAGGAACCAGTAAAACTTCAACCATACACCAAATACACGGCTAGTAATGCAGTATGCAAGGCCAACATAAAGTCAGAGTCCAAATCCATACCCTATGATACAGAAATAAATGGGATAGTAAGGTCTTGGCTCATGAACACCTGGCCGTTTTGCAATGATAATCACTAAATCAGGTACAGCCATACTGACATATAGCCCTACAAGGGTTCCCTACAACCAGAAAACAGTACAAGACGTCTGAGAAGCTAACCTGCTAACTCAGTAACTGACAAGTGACATAGTGAAAGATGTTTTTATGAAGCGCATATATCACGATCAGCGAAGTAAATGGACTTGCCCAAATGTACTGGCGGTCACTCGACTCAACGCCATAATCATAAACAGTGAGGACACTTCGATCAAAGAAACATGCTGCGTTTACGAGAATTCATCTGTGTACATGCCCCACTGACTATTTTGACAGAAGAGGACAATATGGCCTTCACCTCATCATCGAAAATGTATGGTTTCGTATAAACTTTTCCATATTTTTTGCTTATCAGGTAGACTAGTTATCTTATATAAAAATAACTTGATATAACTATATTTGAATTATTTAATTGACATATCATATATCATTCTTTACAATCTCTACCTGATTACGAGATATCGATGAAATTAGCTTTGCAGAGAAAATGGCCGACGAGGATGCTTACACTTGGGAAACTGAATATGAAAAGACCTGGTATGTTATTTGACGGTGACATTCGTGTTTACAATCAAAAAGAGATAAAAAGGCTACTGTTTATATTATCTGTTTATAAAACTGACGCTATAGGTTCTGTTGTCTTTCACTGCTGTCAAACTAGTCACATTGTGGGCGATAATAGATGACGCCGGTTTATTTCTGGTCAAGCCACTTACACTCTCATTATTACGAGTAGGGGCGAGGATCATCCCAGCTGATCACAAAGCTTGTGACATGGCCCAAAGAGAGCCAACAAAAAGGCTCATTGTTTCCCAAGCCTTACTATGTCTATTTAAACATGTGATTATTTAACTGTTCGTACTTCGTAGGGTAGTCACACTGTCACTGGGTTCGACTGTTGTCTTCCTAGCCGCGCACGACGGTAATATAAATATATACCGTCGTGATTGAGGATATGTGGGTCGTGTGGCAATTTTTGTATTTCGCGTGCATATAGCTTCTCATCAGTGTTGTGTACTTACGTAAATATATATGTCGACAAATGAGATGAATATCCGCTGATCATGACTATTTTGGTTATCCACTGTCTCGTTATTATTTAGCAATTGTCAAATGAACTTTTAGAATCACAACTTCGTTCACGGCAGCCCCAGTTTTGGAGATATGACGTCACATTACGCAGTTTCATTTTCACTCGCCATGTGGCTGCAGGTCCCGGGGGAGGGGGCACTTAAGTATAAAGAGATAGTATACATGTGTCGGGGTAGGTTTTTTACGGCCTCCCGACGGGTTTTGTTGACCTCATAATTGTAGGATGGGGTATGCTCTTGCCATTTTTACCTTGTATGACGGGTACAGGTTTTTGAGATGCCGGGGCACACCCCTACACAGGACAAGGCCAAGTGCCCCCTCCAGAAGTTATCTTTAAGTGTTATCTTTTTTTAAATGTCAATGTGATATCGTTGAATACATATCGCCCTTCAAAGTAGATATTTCCAAAAGATAATCATTGACAAAATGACACATATACTTAAGTAATAAAATTCAGAAAGAAAAAGTTCGCTTGTGAAGAACCTTGTCTGCGCATGCGCGCAGAAACTGATCTTGTCGTTCAAAATAAACATGAACTTTTCAGAATTTGTGTGGCTGGATTAAATCGCCTTTGACGAAATCTCACACGTTAACTAACTCAACTTGTTAATAAACATTCAATTATGTGAAAAATTATTCTTCATATGTACGTGTCTTTAATAATCGAGTATAATTGGAACTCATGTATTGTCGCGCCGCATTTGGTTACGATCATCGCACGACGTTAATAAATGTCGTGCACGGCTATTGTCTTCCTTACAATCTCCCTCCAGTACATAAGCCGTAATGGCAAAACTGGATAACGAGTTTTATTTGCTGAGTATCTCCATTTTATGGAGGGCTGGGCAATGTCATGTAAGTGCAACTTTTATAATGGACATCAGTGGAGCATGCAATATTTTCTGACTAAATAAACACAAACTGATTAAAACCTTACGTTGCCAACGTTCTTTTAAAACTTTATCATGGCCACTATATCATGCTACATAATTTGTTGAGAGACCGACCATTGACCTAGACTCATTCAGACAAAACCTTTTTCACTATTTTAGTTTACTGTCCCCAAATCCCAATGCACTAATCATCAATGAATAACAGAACGCTTCTCAGACAGAATGCGGTCTTGTCCACTTCTGACATGACATTGTAAACATTTAACTTGATGACAGATGTATCCATGAATAAAGGCATGCTAACAGTTGGTAGTGAGATTAAACCCTGTTTTAGTCTGGAGAATCTGATGAAAAAGTCAATTTGAAGTGATTGTGTATGGATCAAAGTCATTACACTTTTGCTAGATATAAACTTGGACTGTATGTCAGCCATATGTTATTCGTAGGGGGGGGGGGGGGGCAATTTTAAAAAAGCTGCCCAAAGTAAAGGTTGATTTCTTCCCGAGCATTTGACTGATTTGGCATTATATTGAAAGGCCCTCATTGGATGTTTTACCACCAAGATGTACCCTTAAAATAACCTATACTTTGTAGAAAAGCTATTTAATAAATTATTCTAAAAGTTAGCATTTGCATATTTTCATTTAAAACCTGTATAAACCTGTAATACAATAGTTATTAGTTTTGAAAAATTGTAGTCTAAGCCATCTGTTTTAAGCTTTAAAAGAGAAGAATAGAGGTGGCTGCAATAATGCCATCATAGAGCATTATTCATGCTAGGATTGGTATATCAAGTCAACTATAATTGTATCCTGACATCACTCACGTTAAAAATAAACACAGCTTCTGAAATGGGATAAGGAAAAGGAACACTGCTGAGTACACTGAGAAGGCCCATTGGTAGTTTCTACCTGGCAAAACAGTGCATATACTTGTTGGATTTGGGAGTGTATTCAGACAGTTAGGTAGGTTTTTTATATAATATGTCAGTAACATAAATAAAGTTTTAATATGTTAAATAACAAAACCCCTTGCAATTAATGTTAAGGGTGTCAACTATCTCTCCCAATATATTGTTTGTTTTTAGTTTTTTAATCCACTTACCATGATTGACTGTCAAGAATCAAGTGCTAATAGATTCACAAAAATCACTAGGGGTAATCTACCAATTTCACTCACAATTTTTACTCTGACTATCAGAAGTATTCAATAAAAGACCTGAGTGGTGATATTAGACCTAAGTGGCCAGTGATATGTTGATTCAAATATGACAGCTGATTAATGTCAAATTCTAGTGATCCACACGCAACTTTAATAATTTACAGGGAGGTACTGCAGGAGGATGAAACAGGGTCATTGCAAGCAGCCGTGGATGATGTCATCCACCGAGCCAAACGAAGGAAACTTCTGGAGCGCCAGCCAAACACCCGGCTAGGAATGGTAATATTCAATCCATGCATTGAAATATACTGCTACTCTATATTTCCTAATTCTTATGCATATGTAACTCTGTAAAGATATCTTTTGGGGGATGTGTCTGATCCAGATGAGGCATTTGTTCCTTGTTCTTGACATGTCCCGAGCAATGGAAGATCAGGATCTGAGACCAACCCGCTTGCTCTCATGCCTCAAGGTGCTCTAATTTATTTATGGCTGATTTTTATGTTAAAATAAATCGGTAACCGAGTAACACTTTACTATGGAATCGTCCAAAATAATGAAGAATGCCCTTTGTGTTCAGTTCCTTGAACAATTTATTGAAGGTTATTTTGACCAGAACCCTATAAGTCAGTTGGGTATTATGGTTACAAGTAACAAGAGGGCAGAGATAATTACTCAACTTGGAGGTATGTTGTCAAAATTCTCTATCTTTAAAAAATGACAAAACTCTCACAGAACATGATTTCATATCATTTGGTGATAGTTTTTATTGTTTAGTTCACAGATGTGTTTTCTGAAAAAGATCTCTTAACTGTTTTAGGGATAATCTCTAACTGTTTTAGTGATAATCTCTAACTGTTTTAGGGATGATCTCTAACTGTTTTAGGAATGATCTCTAACTGTTTTAGGGATAATCTCTGTTTTAGGGATAATCTCTTACTGTTTTAGGGATGATCTCTAACTGTTTTAGGGAATTCAAGGAAACATATCACTGCTTTACAAGAGTTGAAGAAGAAACCTTGCCTGGGGGAACCTTCACTACAGAATGTATTGGAACAGGCATTGCAGACACTTAAGTGAGTAAAAACATGATCATTCATTAAATTCTTGGACAACCTCAATAAAAAAATGCTATCAAAATTACTTAAATCATCATGACACTGATCATCATGACACTGATCATCATGGCACTGATCAACATGACACTGATCATCATGACACTGATCATCATGACACTGATCATCATGACGTTCATTGACGACAATTTAATCTGCTCTTAATCCTGCTTCAAGCTTCTACAATTGAATTTGATGACTCATAAACCTGAAGTATTCCCTGTGGTTTGCAGACATATGCCTGGTCATACCAGCAGGGAAATTTTAATCGTTCTAGGTAGCCTTACCAGCTGCGATCCAGGTAACATCAACACAGCTATCAAGGTATTACCACATTGATTCTCTGGCATCTTGTGTGTTGCATCTTATTGGTAATTCTGACAAACAAATTATACTTATCGCATGGCACCCTACTCTCAGCCAATCAGAGCTTGAGAGAAAGCTCGGTCTTTTTCCCATATCGCCTCAAACGCACAGTTTGCGGTGCGATAACTGCTACTGTGTCCATATTTCACCAAGCAGCAACCAGATTTGAGAAGGTCCCTCACAGAGCACCACTGCTCTAACATGGCAACACTACGGAGGGTCTTAATATCAGAGGTTTTCTCAAGAGTCATTTGCTTGTCAGCTGCTAATCTGGTTGTGTATTGCTCAGGAAAGTCACAGTATCATCCCATCTCCCTGGAATCATGCTGAGGCACGAAATTCTAACACCTGCCGAGCCGTGTCTACTGTGCTACAGTGTTGGTGCTGAACCGACCAGCACAAGAAGCACCTCTCACTTCCCATTTGGTATCTATAGATGGATCCAAGGGAGCAACAAACGCGCCATCAGGAACTCTAAAATCTGTCCCAAAACTACTGGCGTCAAAAAAAGAAAAATCTCCAAGATCTCCTATAGTTGAAACCATCAACAAGGCAGCTTAAGCCGAGTTGGGTATTAAGGGAATACCTCTCATATTTACAGGTCCCAGACAGATACCTTACATAACATAGGTTCACGCTTATTATCATAATTAGGAGAAAGCGTCGTGTGCTTGATTATCGCATGTAGGTTCCATCGCGATAAGTATGTTATCGCATGGTCACGCGGATGATATGCTTTCCCCATATCACCCGCGTGACCATGCGATAACAAACACATACTGAATAACTGATGTTTATGGGATTCTAATGATCACAACATTGAACACAATGGGTATATATATATATACATTGCATGTGAAATGGCTCTATGCTTTAATTTTATTCACACCGGAAGGTTTTTTCAGAAGTATATATTACATTGTGTCTCTTTAGAAGAAATCAAGTGTCTGTTTACGTAACATTGTCTCTTTAGGCTGCACAAGGCTTCAACATCCAGTGCTCTGTCATTGGCTTGGCCGCTGAGGTCCACATCTGTAAGAAGCTTTGTCAAGAAACACAAGGTGAGTACAGAGGGCCTACTGCAAAGACAGATCACTCCTAACCTGATATGTTTCAATTGACAGGGCACTAATGTGTCTCTTAAACATGGTTGTTTTATGTGCTATGTTTGCATCGTTTAAGACTTGAATCTTCTGCTTTTGGTTGATTGTTTTCCATGATAACTTGAATATCAGAACTTACTGCATATCTGCCATGTTGAGCAAAAGGCAGAATGATACAATGAGAATATTTAATAATAATTGTTAGTTTAATATAAGTACAGATATTTGCCAACCAAAGGTGCCCAATAAGCACATGATTATGCACAAACAGGTTTACCATACAATCCCAGGAAATATAAGATATTTGTTTCTCTATTATGCAGGAAAATACAATGTTATCTTGGACGAACAGCATTTCAAGGATTTGCTGAAATTACATGTTATTCCTCCAAGTGCTACTGTAAGTGTCTGGTTTGCGTTGTTATTTGCTATAAGCAAGTATCTCCCAGATATTCACTGTGGTTGTATATGATGGGAGGCATTGTGAATTCTGTTTGTGTCTGAACTTGATTGCAGGGTAACACTGAGTCATCCCTGATTAAAATGGGTGAGTTTTTCAACCTATGCAAATAATTCAACAACTTGGACTTGAAATGTCCTCCTTGAGCAACAATCCTGTTAAATTCATTCTGGTCATGTGATTGGATCTCTACAATTCATATACATGACAGGTGCAACTGCAAGATTCATTGTTATTGTGCTTTTGTGTCTTTTCTGGCCAGGTTTCCCGGCGCATGAGCAGACCGACCAGCCATCGATGTGTATGTGGTAAGCTAAGGCTTTCATTCTGGTGGAGATGTTTAACCGAGATCGTGTGGTTATTATGTAATGCATGCTATCAGGTAACACGTGTTATCTATGGCACAAATTCAAGCAGGGTCTATTTAATCATGTATGAATGTGCCTTATCATGTATTAATGAATCTTATCATGTATGAATATGTCTTATCATGTATGAATATGTCTTATCATGTATGAATCATTGACTGTCTTATCATGTATTAATGAGTCCTATCATGTATAAATGAGTCTTACCATGTATGTATTTGTTTTCCTAAATTCATTGTAAGTAACCCCTCCATGACCACCCATTTTATAGTCGGTGTATGTTGATTTTCAGTCACATAGACAGTAAATCCATGCAAGGCTTCTCTATGGATGGCTACTTCTGCCCACAGTGTCGCTCTAAATACTGCGATCTCCCAGTCGAATGTAAAGTCTGTGGTAAGTCAGCCACTCATTCAATACAGTTGGACGTTTTCATCATCTCATGTTGTAGCTATTTAGTGTGAGTCATTGGCTATGTCCACACCCAGGTCTGACACTGGTATCGGCTCCACACTTAGCCCGGTCCTACCACCATCTCTTTCCTCTTGGTCTCTTTACAGAGGTGAACGTGGAAGATGCCATCATGCGCTCTGATCTCAGGTCAGCTTGGTGTGATTCTCGCTTCATCTGCCTTTATCCTTTTGATGTAACTCATTCCTGTGGCTGTATGATTAAGAACAATTCCTATGTGAGCCTGGGCTTTTGTCTTGTAACAGGTTCTGCTATGCTTGCCAGTCTCAGTTTCAAGATCCCCAGGTGGATATGATTATAATCTATTATATGTTCTCTCCAGCCTTGTTTATCCGCCTCTATATAATGTGAATCAACATGTAGCCCAGTTTGCCTTGTTATATCCATACCATGTTGCTTCAATCTATGAATGTGTATGTTGTGGTTCAGGCGTACCGGTGTACCAAATGCAGAGAGCTCTTCTGTGTCGACTGTGATGTGTACATCCATGAGAGCCTTCACTCTTGCCCCGGTTGTGCTTCCTCTAGAGCTGCGTCTTTCTCCTGACCTACAGTCCCTCTTCCTCACCTCATGATAGACATGATCTTATCAAAAGCTCTTATCACATGCTATCATGTGGATGTGAAGCATCATTGTCATGGTCCATCACACGAACTGGCCATGAAGGCCTATAAGTGGAACTGTTTAGGATCCGTCACAAGGATTAGTGTGATCTTCTGAAAGGACTGTTCTGAGTAATGGGAGAACCACATGTTTGCCATGGATGGTATTCAGTGGCCACTTGTTAGGCAGTTTCTCTCTATGGATGGTATATCCAATGTTATGTGTTGATGTACTTAAATGTATGAATGAAGTCTTTTTAATAAATTATTTGAAACAATTAAATTATTGTCAAAGTCATTTATTGAAAGTTAAAATCCACTTGTAATTCGCACACAGCAAAAAAACAAACTCTGTAGAGTTCGCCAAAGCAACTCATCTCTATATGAGTAACTTACATGTTATTATAGATCGTATTTGATGACGCCCTACCAGCCTCAGCAGCTCTGCACTGATAATGTCGCCTTTAAATTATGAATTCTTGCTCACAAACGAATGGAAGCCACATTGGCGATAAAAACGTTATGAGAGCCAACTCTATGAGACAATAAGGTGTTAACATTATGATAAGCATGTTGACGTTATGACTCGAAAATCAGAAAATGAAACTAGTATGAGGAAGCAGGAAGTTTTTTGCTACCTTTGTGACAACAATACAGTGGCATTGTTGAATGTGTTTTACGTTGGGACGCGCGGTACCATCCTGCCTGTAACAAGATGGCGTTCACCCGCTTCCAGTTGTACTTCTCAGCCTTACTCATCGTCTCGTCTGCCTCCAGCACTCTCTTTATCAAGTGGGACACTTAAACTATTTTTCATAGTGGGTGTTGATGTGTTGACCCCACGTGACATTTACCTTTAAAACGAAGGGCCCCGTTGATATCATATAGCTTTCACAACGTATGATATTCACTTATAAGTTTAGGACTGTTTAATATTGACTCTCTTGTAGAAACTGAGTTGCTAGCAAGTGTGATTTCTAGTTTAATTAAACTTTTCATTTCACAGATGGGCCCATAGACATAAAGTACTAGTACCCAACAGTGGACGATTGAAGTTATTCGACCATCCATATATTCAGGTAAACTCTATGGTATGAACTGATAGGACTATATATCATGATAACCTGCAGTATGAAAGAGAGATGACATGTTGCTTGTGTGCTCCAGGTGTTTTGGATGTTCTTCGGGGAGTTGCTTTGCTTGCCATTGTTCTACTTGGTGCGCTTGTACCATCGTGAGCGAGGCAGTCACATGGAGGGCTCCAGCTCCAAGTTCAACTGGCTTGTCTTCCTACCCTCCACCCTCATGGACATGTGTAGCACGTCTCTCCTTATTATCAGTCTCAACCTCACCTTGTCCTCGGGCTACCAGATGTTCCGAGGTTAGCACCCTACTTACTTCATTTCATAGCATATCCTCACTCTATACTGCTTTCTTTCAATGCCCAGTGTTGGTGTGTATAGGTGCGTCTGTCATCTTCACTGGTCTGCTGTCAGTGGCTTTCCTCGGCCGCTATATTCGAGGATACATGTGGATGGGTCTGCTTCTCATCCTCGCTGGCATGATGACATGTGGACTGGGCACTGCTCTCTTTTCTGATGCATTGAATGAGTTTAGTGACAAGAATGCAATTGTGGCAGGTGTGTTTTCATATCATGGCAAGTTATTGAGTTGTAAAAATATTGGCTTCCTTCATGGATCTTGTGATTGAACAGATGTGGTCCCATATGACTCCCAGTGATTAAGCTGCTAGCAGGTGTGGTTTCATGACATCCCCGGCGATTAAGTTGATAGTAGGTGTGGTCTCATAACATTCCCAGTGATTAAGTTTTAAGCAGGTGTAGTGTCATAACATGACTAAGTTGCTAGCAGTGACTAAGTTGCTAGCATGTGTGGTGTCATAACATTCCCAGTGACTGAGTTGCTAGCTGGTGTGGTCTTATAACATTCCCAGTGACTGAGTTACTAGCAGGTGAAGGAGTTGCTAGCAGGCATGGTTTCATAACATTTCCAGTGACTAAGTTGTTAGCAGGTGTGGTTTCATGACATTCCCAGTGACTGAGTTGCTAGCAGGTATGGTTTCAAAACAATCCCAGTGACTGCGTTGCTAGCAGGTATGGTTTCAAAACATTCCCAGTGACTGAGTTGCTAGCAGGTATGGTTTCAAAACAATCCCTGTGACTGAGTTGCTAGCAGGTATGGTTTCAAAACATTCCCAGTGACTGAGTTGCTAGCAGGTATGGTTTCAAAACATTCCCAGTGACTGAGTTCCTTGCAGGTATGGTTTCAAAACATTCCCAGTGACTGAGTTGCTAGCAGGTATGGTTTCAAAACAATCCCAGTGACTGAGTTGCTAGCAGGTATGGTTTCAAAACATTCCCAGTGACTGAGTTGCTAGCAGGTATGGTTTCAAAACATTCCCAGTGACTGAGTTGCTAGCAGGTATTGTTTCAAAACATTCCCAGTGACTGAGTTCCTTGCAGGTATGATTTCAAAACATTCCCAGTAACTGAGTTGCTTGCTAGTGTGGCTTCATAGCATTCCCAGTGACTGAGTTCCTTGCAGGTATGGTTTCATAACATTCCTAGTGACTGAGTTCCTAGCAGGTATGGTTTCAAAACAATCCCAGTGACTGAGTTCCTAGCAGGTGTTCCATGTGTCGATCCTGGTGTTTGAGATGTGTGCTTGCTCCTGTTTGTTCGAGGTTCATATGATGTTCCAATGTTTACAGGTGATTTGCTGATCGTCATAGCACAAGCTGTTGTAGCCGGTCAGATGGTCTACAGAGAGAAGTTTATATTGCATTACAATGTACATCCCCTCAACGCTGTGGGAATAGAAGGTTACTCGATTAATGTATTATAACATATATACATGATAGAAGAATTATGTGTTGGTGATACGGAATGAACTCTGGAGCCATTGACCTGACGGATGGTGTTTTGTGTGAAGGTCTGTTGGGGGTCCTCATCATGACACCACTGCTGTACTTAATGACCCTCTGTACTAACGCCTATCCTCCATTTACTACAGACCCAGGAGGGAGAATAGAGAACATTGAGAATGCCATCGAGGAGATGAGAAACAACCCGACTATCATCGGGGCCTTCGTTGGTACAACACTTCCTCATAGCAAGGAGATTTTTAACTGATGCTAAATAAATTGGTTGTTATTATCATAAGTAAGACCAGTTTGATTCCTACAAATTGAGATATACCATGTGATATATATATATATATATATATATATATATATATATATATATATATATATATATATATATATATATATATATATATATATATATATATATTAGGTGTGTAGGTTGACCTGCTCACATGGTGTGAATAGATGATTATTATCTCTTAACCAGGCTGGTTGCAATGGAGAAAGGAATTTATGTTATTCATCGGCTTTACCTGGTGCAGGTAGCATTTTGAGTGTCATCTGCCTCAGCTACTCAGGTGTGACGTTAATCAAAGAGCTATGCGCCACCACCAGCATGGTCATTGGCAGTTACTCGACGGTCATCATATGGGCCGTGTCTGTCGGGCTCAAATGGGACACTCAGGATCTCCGTGCTCTTCTTATCCAAACTGTCGGCTTCCTCGGATTGATTGCAGGAGGATTTATCTACAACAATGTGGTGTTTGCCCCGTGTTTGAAGCGCCACGGATGCATGAGTTCTGAACCGGAGCAACCTGATCCAGATGCCTTTGTGCCACGACGTGACCCCACCATCGGGGGTTAGTTTATAAACTCGACAATCATAAGCTTTTACCTTGGTTTGCATTTCATGTTGAGACTTTAAGCTGGGGTCATGTCTGAGATGGCTGTGTGTGTGTGTGTGTGTTGTGGCCAGGCCCATCAGTGAGGAACAGAAGAGTTGAAGATGAAGAAAGTGCTCCGCTGCTCTCCCCAGCTTCCTGTATCGACTGAATGATACATACATGTGTCCATAAAGAGGAACTCTCCAGCGAGTTGAGCGTTTGTTGATACCCTCCTTGAAGCGTCATGTGTATTGCAGACATTTCCAAACCATCATCTCTTCAGTTTATGAATTGAACCACCAGGAACACCCAGTTCATTGTTAACTTGCATTGCACTTGCATGTCATGCATTAAGGTGTAGGTGTACAATGAATTGCTGACTGAGCCATGGTTTATAAACCAAAGATAGAGGGTAATTGCAGTCATTTTTAGACTGATCTCAGAAAGTAACGCTGTGTTCTCTACAAGGTGAGAAATGGTATATGTATATTTTGTACTTCACTTGCTATTTGACTTTTAAGTGTCATTATCTAACAGTGTTTTTGTTTTGTACACTGGATTATCAACCCAAGTCATTGATTTTCTGTGTCTGTTCTTTGTAATGTTTGCAGTATTTAACTGTTACAAGATATATTTCTGTTGTTGCTTTTCAATCATAGAGTTAAGATTATTGAATGTGTTATGTATAACCCAGCTGTTTCCTGTTGATTTGATGTTGTTGTATGTATTGTAGGACAATAAAAAGGAACTAATCAGCCTTTTGCAGAGCTTCTCCATATGTGACAGTGGCTCCTGTAGACCATGTATAACAGTGACTCCTGTAGACCATGTATAACAGTAACTCATGTAGACCATTTACAACAATGACTGATGTAGACCATGTATAACAGTGACTCCTGTAGACCATTTACAACAGTGGCTTGTGTAGACATTTACAACAGTGACTCCTGTAGACCATTTACAACAGTGACTCCTGTAGACCATGCATAACAGTGACTCCTGTAAAGCATTTACAACAGTGACTCCTGTAGACCATGTATAACTGACTCCTGTAAACCATGTGTAACAGTGACTCCTGTAGACCATTTACAACAGTGGCTCGTGTAGAGCATTTACAACAATGACTCCAGTAGACCATTTACAACAGTGACTCCTGTAGACCATGCATAACAGTGACTCCTGTAAAGCATTTACAACAGTGACTCCTGTAGACCAGGTAAAACAGTGACTCCTGAAGACCATGTATAACAGTTACACCTGTAGACCATGTATAACAGTGACTCATGTAGACCATGTATAACAGTTACACCTGTAGACCATGTATAACAGTGACTTATGTAGACAATGTATAACAGTGACTCAAGTAGACAATGTATAACAGTGACTCATGTAGACCATGTATAACAGTGACTCATGTAGACCATTTACAACAGTGACTCCTGTAGACCATGCATAACAGTGACTCCTGTAGACCATGTGCAACAGTGACTCATGTATAACAGTGACTCATGAAGACCATGTAAAGCAGTGACTCCTGTAGACCATGTATAACAGTCACTCATGTAGACAATGTATAACAGTCACTCATGTAGACCATGTATAACAGTGACTCATGTAGACAATGTATAACAGTCACTCATGTATACCATGTATAACAGTGACTCATGTAGACCATGTATAACAGTCACTCATGTAGACCATGTATAACAGTGACTCATGTAGACAATGTATAACAGTCACTCATGTAGACAATGTATAACAGTCACTCATGTAGACCATGTATAACAGTGACTCATGTAGACCATGTATAACAGTCACTCATGTAGACAATGTATAACAGTGACTCGTGTAGACCATGTATAACAGTCACTCGTGTTGACCATATATAACTGAATCCAGTAGACCATGTATAACAGTGATTCCTACAGACAATGTACAGCAATGACTCCTGGACACACTGATTTTGACAAAACAGGCCCGGTTTTAATATATAAAGCTGTTTTTGACATAAACATTTGAGCGACCTCACATCGCCTAATCCACCACCCCCACTCCCTCCCCAACACTCACAAACCCTACTACCTATGGAGTTAAACATCGCACCCCTGTCTTACAGCATTAAATATCAGCCATATTTTAAATAACGCACACTGCTTCATTCACCTGGCCACTCTGGGAATGTAAGTGACACACAGACAGTGTGTGTGACCTGCCACAGGGCTCACGTGTTCGCAACAAGAGAGACACGTAGTCATGGCGCCGTGTGACATATGGTTGTGATGGTTGTACGAGGTCCAAGCACGTGTTTGATTGGAGCAATGCATTTATAAAGCTGGACATCCAGCCTACAAAAGACCATTACACGTTCCCACACGGCCTTGATTACCCAGGGGCATATAGATGGAACTGTAGCCACACCTGTACGGTTGTGATTGTTAGACAAAACTTAGTTGCCTTAGGAGCATTTCCCTGGATTGACTCCTGTTGATGTTCTTGAACAGTTGTGGTAATAAAGGAGAACTGGTTGATATCTGAACAGGTAGAGTCATTTATGTATTATTTTCATCTTATATTTGTTCTCATACAAATTTGTTAACAATCGATCGAAATGAGAAAAATTGAACAAATTAGTTCTTTTGCACAGAATGAATAAGTGACTTCCTAGTGTATACGTTGACAAACAGTGTTGGATATACAAAAATGACGGATGAATTCATTTCAGCCTTATCGGAATTCGTCATTTCAAGAAATATTCCAATAACTGTACAAACTGCATTAAGAAACTTGTTTTTACAACGTTGTATTCAACAATGAGTACATCGGAAAATAGATTTCTATTTCAAATGAGTAGGAAAGAATTAATTGTACAGGGAATTTGCTTGTCTATGAAATTGAAATTATCGTCAATTTGAACCAAGCGTTTGTTGACATGAGTAGACTATTTACTTCGTTACCTGATTTTTCGTGATTGATGAAGTATAGTCGATAAACTAACCAAGTATACTTATCGTATTCCAGATAGCCGTTGCAGTGACAACGATAAACAACAGTAGCCATGGTAACGGTCCATGTCATACGATTCTTAGTGACATCACTACTTGTGTTCATTTCCTCATGGGATTACATCCAAGGTAAAACTCTCTGATTCATGATAACTCTCTGATGTATGTGTTCACTATAAACACACTGCTTTTGGTCATGCGTTTGGTGCATTATCTGCTTGCGTCAGGCTGTGACATACATATATAGTATTAAGGCTTCAATCTAATATCCTAAGTCTTCGAATACTGGTATAAAGCGATCCTGCTTATTAGGTAATAATGAATGGCTGTGACTGACTCTGCGTCTGTCTCCATGGCTAACAAGCGTCTCACAGTCTGCATTTAAGAATGTTCTATAATTGTATTTGTCAGTACGGTGTGGGTTATTTCGTGGGCTGTATTGATGACCATGCTGTTCTTATAGGCGAGGAGCCAGTCCTATTCTGCTACTACAGCAGCCACGCACAGAACCGAGTTGGCCCCGGGAAATTCCTGCCGGAGGACATTGACCCCAGCCTGTGCACCCACATCATCTACGCCTTCGCAAACATCGTCAACGGCAAATACCTGGAAGCATCCGACAAGAATGACTTGGCCCACGGATCAGAGAAAGGTGCAACTTAAACCTGCGCATGCGTATTGTTAGCTAATGTCGCGGTGCTACTCTTTGTTAGCTATATCCGTGTCTTCAATCCTCTCGTTTTAGAATATCTTAAACAATATAATATCACTATCACATGTGAGTGACATAAGGGTGTATTAATAATGGTGTTATAGGGGAAGTGTAAATATATCGTCTATGTACAATTAACAATTATAATAAACGTTACTGACAAGTTATGCCATACTTACTAAAGCTGAATTGTTTGTGCTAGGGTTATACGCCCGAACACAAGCATTGAAGGAGAAAAACCCAGAGCTGAAAGTGCTCGTGGCTGTTGGGGGGTGGCGTATCGGCTCGGAGCCCTTCCTTCCTCTGGTTGCCTCACAGAGAACGCGTCGCATATTCACGCGTAACGCTATACGTTTTCTTCGCAAGCACAAATTCGACGGCCTGGACCTCGACTGGGAGTTTCCTGGAACTCGAGGTAGTGACAAAGATGACAAGTACGACTATACTAAGCTGCTTCAAGTAAGTCATTGTTACAATTTACCTGTTAAATTATACATGGATGCATGCATATACACAACTCTCTCACTCCATTTATACACAAAGGTGGAGGTTGTTCATCTCACCCTGATGTTTGTCTCTCTCTCACTCCATTTATACACAAAGGTTGTTCATCTCACCCTGATGTTTGTCTGTTTGTAACGACCTTTTTCCCCCGCTGACAGACAATCCAGGCGGGGTTTCAGCGAGAGAGCCGTCAGACCGGCCGACCCAAGCTGCTTCTCACCATGGCAGCCGCCGGAGGGAGCTACTTCATCAATCTGGCCTACGAGCCTAAGAGGATAGGCCAGTGAGTTGCTCAGTTTTCGAAACTTGTTTCGGGTTCTACGAAGTGATATGTCAAGTGTTTGTTGCGTAATTAACTGCATAAACTGTATTATAACATATATGGAGTCAAAGACTGCGTTATAACGTAAAAATACATCACTACGTAATGACTCACAATGATAAAGTGGCAATCATATTAAAGAGTTTATATAGAGGAGCTATAAACTCTTTGGTCATATATTGAGGCAGTGACAGCGATATGACAGGTATTTCTCTTGTTCATAATTAGCTCTTTTGGACCAAGTGGAGCTTGCGCTCCAATAAGGGAGTACCCGATCGACTGTTGGTCTGTTGGGCTATTCATAACCATTCTCCTGAGCAGAGGAAACACAAGTATTGTTTGCGTGGGAACGAGCTCTGCTGAGGAGAATGGTTCATATCAGGATTGATGCACTGGGTTGTGAAAGTTTTTGATGCCTTTACTGCGTTGTGACAGGTACTTGGATTACGTGTTGGTGATGACCTACAACTATCACGGAAGTTGGAACGAGTTCACTGGCCACCACAGCGGGATGTATCCGCACGTGGACGAGACGGGCGGAGAACGCGAATGGAACCAGGTAGGGTTGACGCGCGTTCTGCTGGCAAAATGATTTACGATGGATTGAAAGATTTTTTAGCATTCCTATTAGAAACATACGTTTGTAATGCCCATTTTCGCGAGGTATATGAAAAATATCTAGATAAATACTCGATACGGATTACCTTTTAACAAAATTACTGGGTGGATATTCATTTAATCAGTGTGTGTTTTATCTTACCTGTCATTTAGAATTGGACCATAGATTACTGGATGAATCAGGCAAACATTCCCCGCAATAAGCTCGTCATTGGCATCAGTACTTATGGAATGACCTTCACACTGACTGACCCCAGCGATCACGGTCTGAAGGCGGGCGCCTCAGGGGCAGGTGAAGGAGGACCCTACACCCGTGAAGAGGGGGTTCTCGCCTACCACGAGGTAAAACCTGTTCCTAATGGACCCAACAAAGTCCTTATCAAATTTATGCTTTAGATTTAATTGGGTTTTTTGGTGTCCAAGATTTGTAAGAAGTTGGACAAAGGATGGAAGTCGGTGTGGATCAATGATCAACTGGTGCCCTATGCTTACCACGACGACCAATGGGTCGGCTATGATAACGTCGACAGCGTAATTTATAAGGTAAAAACCATCGCTTGGAAAGTTTGAATCTTACTCAAGATCGAATCTGTGACAAACTTGCCATTCCGACAGCGGAACAATCATTGCATCGATTACTATACCTAAAATGATATTAACACCAGAGCTACTGATGATGATGTTAACTGGGTCACTTGTTGGTGCCGTTTGATACTAGAGCTACTGGTGGCTGTATACTTGACTTGCAGGCGCGGAACATTAAACAGAAAGGTTTGGCTGGAGCGTTCATCTGGTCAGTAGAGATGGATGACTTTAGCGGACACTGTGGCACCGGCAAATACCCACTCCTTAACGCGATAGCATCCGCGCTCCGAGGACAAGCCCCAACAATCAGCGCTACGTCAGACGATAACGGCGACTACGATGATTACAGTGATGACGATGACTATTTCTACGATGACAATTTTTCTGAATCCTCCCATGGCTCGGCGCAGCAAGGAGCGGTTCCCCTTTACCGAGAACTGGCGTCCAGTCGAGTCCCGGGCTTCTCCACGTGACCTTGCTGACGTCGTCAAAGCGCATGGTGGAGCCGGGAAGAGCGCCGTCAGTCAATCAAGATTGGATTCAACGCATGAAGTGCATGGCGTTTCTACGGGAAGGGGTGCCTCCCAGTTGTTAGCTGGGTCGTCATTTCTCGAGAGCAACCGGAAGCGACCCGAGAGGGCGTCTGTTTCTGATGAACGCCGTGATACCAGCCGCGGGAGAGTTGTCTACAGCCAACCAACTCGAAATGAACGTTATGACCCCTACACGACGCCGAGGTCCTCGAAGAAAACTAAGGCTCCGCCACCTATGGACACACTCAACAACGATCTGTATAAAGCGGTCTACGGCAAGTCTCGGGCGTCTCATGCTGGGCGATCCGGTGCGGATGAAAACGACGATAAACCAAAGGACGCAAACGACAGCGGGCTGAAGGGTGAGACAGTTCTCACATAACCTAAAAACCCCAAGGCGGGATTTTATAAAAAGTGGGTTGGGTATAGCGTATGGAAAAAAAATGTGCTGTTTGAACACAGTAGAACTCACAATTGAGAATTCATTATTGAAGGAAGGAAAGAGACTCCCCCATTACAGACAACCTCAATCGCTTCGGTGTTTCGCGTCCGGCACATCGTCTTCACCATTGTGGGTTGGGCCCTCCCCCCCCCCCCCCCCATTGTTCAGTGCTGGATCCGCACATGAAAACATATATTTGTTTCTTTAATGGAGATTGTGTTGTTCACCCTATTTACTAATTAATGTTTCGTCCGCAGGATGGCAGTGCCAGTCTGTTAAGATGTTCGCCGGCCCGTCCGCTTGTCGAGCCTACCTCATATGTGTACCGCCGGTCAGCAAGGCAGGGACCGCTACTACATCATGTCCGGCCGGAATGGCGTACAGCGCAGACATCCGGGCCTGTAGCAAGCTGGCACAATGCCAACAGTAGCCTCCCATTTCTCCACTGACGATTTGTTTTGATCAAATGTATGATAAGATCGATTGAGAAGAGATCGGGTTAAGCAGGGCTTTCTCTGACCCTAATCAGGGATGATTCAGATAAGATATCTCTCTAAGTAACAGCTAGCTCGTTTCCTGCTGTGGTGCATTTAATTCTGAATAGACATTCCTAGTTTACTGCAACATAGACGTCACGGGTTTTGATTAACGCTTTACGGAAATGTGTTGATGTCATATATTTTGAAATATTTATAAACTTAAAGTTGCTGGGTAGTTGAATGACTAACCTAGCTTGAAATAATAACAGCTTTGGTATTTTCGACATCATTAATCATGATACCCGCCAAGCATTTTTACACAATTCACAGCATATAGGATATGCTTGAATGGAAAAGTATACATATGCACATATGTTATGTGCGTTTGCATGCATGCTTGTCTGTATATATGTATGTTTTCATTCGTGCGTGCGTGCTTGTGTGTATGCATACATCCATATAGGTAGGTATGCAATTAAGTACCTAATATTTATATATAAGCCTCCATGAATAGATTGACATTTTTGTGATGCTGACCCTCAAAGGATCAACTATTAAATAAGGACTCAATATGGATCTTGAATATTCAATAATTCCAATATTCAGACCTTCGCTATTATTTAGATCTACACTAAAACATCAATACCTGGTGTAGCGTAACATATTGTCGATCATTCCACCCCGCCTTCGTTGGGGGCTCCATTGTTTTACACAGTCACCAAGCTACTCGATATCTGTCCAGGTCAATCACGATTTCGATCCCTTATCGGGCTTATCAGAAGGGATTCCCTATACAGGATGGTCACAAGGGGCCGAGGTATTAGAAGAAGAATGCGAAGATGAAAGAACTATAAGTGAGTGTGTTGCTGGTAACATTGGCTTGGCACGTGCACGGACACGGCCGTCTGTTGGAGCCACCAAACAGAGCCAGTGCCTGGAGGTTTGGTTATGGTACACCCATTAACCATAACGACAAAGAGCTGTTCTGTGGGGGGGGGGGGGGGGGGGGGGGGGGTCTTCAGGTGATGCTCTTAATCGTTTTGTAAAATAACAATGAACATCCGCTCGCATAGCGTAATTATGTACGTGCTGTTTTTTCCATACTATATCTAATTTCTGAGGCACCAGTAAATCTGAGCGACTTTCTTAGTGCGTTTTTGTCGTCAAAGCTTTTATTTGTTTATGTTGCTCTTACTTGGAGACAACCCCGGGGAAATCATGGAAGTGTTCGTTCAGATGGCCGTCAATCATTTGGGTTGGTTTGAGTTCCGACTGAGTCCCCATAATGACATCACACAGCCAGCCACCAACGCCTGTTGAGACCAGCATCTACTGGAGCGTGCTGACGTTAGGGGAATCCGCTACAACATTGGCCCTTGGCAGGAGAACAACGTGATACTAGCGCTCAGACTGCCCCATGGACTCACCTGTTCACAATGTGTCATCCAATGGAAACGGCACACAGGTAAGGTAGCATTAGCTCTCTCAAACGACGGTAATGAACAAAACAAGCAAGAAGAACACCAAGAGCAATTACTTCAGTGCACTCAACCGTCGACCGCAACATTAACACAGAACAATAGCAACACTGTACAAAGAAAGCCACACAGATGATCAGAAGTGAATACAACAACAAGACAAATACAGAAACAACTAACATATTCACGTGAGGTGTATATTTTGTCTAGCTAATTCCTGGGGGGTAGATCCGGACACCGGAAACGGATGTCGTGGATGCGGCTACCAGGAGGAGTTCTACACATGCGCTGACATAGCAACTAGTAAATTCGGCCCTACAGATCCAACAGTGGCAACAAGACCCACCCCCTCAGAGCCCTCTCCAGACCCACCACGTTAACGACAGCAACCTCACCCCACCCCACCATTCCTCCAGCTCGCTGCTACCCCATCGGGGCGTGGGTCGGGCGCCCTGGTATAAACAAATGGTGTGACCAGAACTACCGCCGTGGCATGTGTCCATCGGACATGTGTAAGTGTGACGGGGAGCTTGAAGCGGGGAAGACTCGCATAGAGAAGGTCACTGTCAAAAGGGTTCCCGCTGAGAAGGTCGTTATGGCAAATGTCGTGAAGGTCGTGATCAAGGAGGATGAGGTGCCTCCACAGTGAGAGAGACCTCGAGCAGATATCGCATAGTAATTAACTAATATATACCGATGAGCCTTGGGTCATATTAGACTCATTGCATTATGTCAATATCCTCATCGCTATTGACAATTAATTCAACAGTTGAACGGTATCAGCAAATGATCTGGTTGTCATAAGGTATTACGACGAATCTGACTAGCATATCATTCATGCTGTCATAAAAGATAACAATGAATCTGACTAGCATATTATCTTCTTGTCACAAAGGATAACAATGAATCTGGCTAGAATATCATCTGGTTGTCATTAGGGATAACAACGAATCTGACTAGCATATCATATCATCTGGTTGTCATTAGGGATAACAACGAATCTGACTAGCATATCATCTTCTTGTCACAAAGGATAACAACGAATCTGACTAGCATATCATCGGGCTGTCATGAAAGATAACAATGAATCTGACTAGCATATCATCTTCTTGTCATTAGGGATAACAACGAAACTGACTAGCATATCATCTTCTTGTCACAAAGGATAACGATGAATCTGACTAGCATATCATCTTCTTGTCACAAGGGATAACAACGAATATGACTAGCATATCTTCTGGTTGTCACAAGGGATAACAACGAATCTGACTAGCATATCATCTTCTTGTCACAAAGGATAACAACGAATCTGACTAGCATATCATCTTCTTGTCACAAAGGATAACAATGAATCTGACTAGCATATCATCTGGTTGTCATTAGGGATAACAATGAATCTGACTAGCATATAATCTTCTTGTCACAAAGAATAACAACGAATCTGACTAGCATATCATCTTCTTGTCACAAAGGATTACAATGAATCTGACAAGCATATCACCTTCTTGTCACAAAAGATAACAATGAATCTGACTAGCATATCTACTTGTCACCAAGGATAACAATGAATCTGACTAGCATATCATTTTCTTGTCACAAAGGATAACAATGAATCTGACTAGCATATCATCTTCTTGTCACAAAAGATAACAATGAATCTGACTAGCATATCATCTGGTTGCCATTAGGGATAACAATGAATCTGACTAGCATATTATGACCGCCCTTATTGATAAGATATTGTAATAAGCGTCGTCAGCCAGTGTACCCAAGGCACGCCACAATTCAGATACATTTATTTACAACCTCTGTTTTCGGCACGTTGGGACAAGCAAAATTGACCCTCATTCAGACCCGCATGTTCGGTGGCCCTTATTCCAAATTAACACTTTACCCTCATACCACTCAAAATTGGCTACCAATGCCTTACATCCATTGCCCTATAAATACCTGGCTCCGCTCGAACAAAAGACATTCAATATTCGGGCAAAGATACAGTCACCGTCGTACGGACCAAGTTGGAAGGCCAACTCCGTACGGCACGTAGCAGTTTGGAATTCCAGCTCAGCAGTAAGCTCTGGACATAACCAGAGTAACTCCATACCATAGTTATACAATTTATATTCGGACTTGCGGGATACGGAATCCGTATCCCCACATTCAGAAATAAACATCCGTTTTCGAGTAACCGTTCAATTGACGTCTCGTCTTCATCACTGCAACCATAAAGAATACCACATTCACGGTGAAAATATCATCTTCTTGTCACAAAGGATAACAATATCTGACTAGCATATCATCTTCTTGTCACAAAGGATAACAATGAATCTGACTACAATATCATCTGGTTGTCATTAGGGATAACAACGAATCTGACTAGCATCTCATCTTCTTGTCACAAAGAATAACAACAAATCTGACTAGCATATCATCTTCTTGTCATTAGGGATAACAACAATCTGACTAGCATCTCATCTTCTTGTCACAAAGGATAACAATGAATCTGATAGCATATCATCTGGTTGTCATTAGGGATAACAACGAATCTGACTAGCATATCATCTTCTTATTGACAAAGGATAACAATAAGCTGACTAGCATCTCATCTTTCTTGTCACCCAAGGCACGCCAATGAATCTGACTAGCATATCATCTGGTTTTCATTAGGGATAACAAACGAATCTGACTAGCATTCAGACCCGCATGTTGTCACAAAGGCCCTTATTCAATGAATCTGACTACCCTATCATCAAAATTGTTGTCACCAAGGGATAACAACGAATCTGACTAGCCTATATCATACTTCTTGTCACAAAACAAACAACACATTCTGACTAGCATATCATCTTCTTGTCATTAGGGATAACACCAATCTGACTAGCATCTCATCTTCTTGTCACAAAGGATAACAATGAATCCGTACGGCATATCATCTGGTTGTCATTAGGGATAACAACGAATCTGACTAGCAGTATCATCTCTTGTCACAAAGGATAACAACGAACTCTGACCATAGCATCAATTTTCTTGTCACAAAGGATAACAATCCGAATCCCCACATTCTAGCAAATCAACATCCGTTTTCGGGATAACCGTTCAATCTGACTAGCATCTCATCTTCTTGTCACAAAGGATAATCAACGAATCTGACTAGCATAAAGAATACCACATTCACGGTGAAAATATCATCTTCATCTTCTTGTCACAAAGGATAACAATGAATCTGACTAGCATATCATCTTCTTGTCACAAAGGATAACAATGAATCTGACTAGCATATCATTTTTTTGTCACAAGGGATAACAACGAATCTGACTAGCATATCATCTTCTTGTCACAAAGAATAACAACAAATCTGACTAGCATATCATCTTCTTGTCATTAGGGATAACAACAATCTGACTAGCATCTCATCTTCTTGTCACAAAGGATAACAATGAATCTGACTAGCATATCATCTGGTTGTCATTAGGGATAACAACGAATCTGACTAGCATATCATCTTCTTGTCACAAAGGATAACAACGAATCTGACTAGCATCTCATCTTCTTGTCACAAAGGATAACAATGAATCTGGCTAGCATATCACCTGGTTGTCATTAGGGATAACAACGAATCTGACTAGCATCTCATCTTCTTGTCACAAAGGATAACAACGAATCTGACTAGCATATCATCTTCTTGTCACAAAGGATAACAATGAATCTGACTAGCATATCATCTTCTTGTCACAAAGGATAACAATGAATCTGACTAGCATATCAATTTCTTGTCACAAAGGATAACAATGAATCTGACTAGCATATCATTTTTTTGTCACAAAGGATAACAATGAATCTGACTAGCATATCATCTACTTGTCACAAAGAATAACAATGAACCTGACTAGCTTACCATCTGGTTGCTATAAGGGGTAGTCATACCGGGTAGCAACTAATCTGGCTAGCATATCATTTCAGTTTTTATTACAGGTGTTAGGGTATTCACAATGCTTAATAAGAGGCGAAGATCCCAATGAGCAACCAGGATACAAGGTAGGCTGTCGTAGTTGAACGAGAATGTCTTCGCCGCAGGGCTGTGAAGTGGGTAGATATTGACGGCTTGGTGGAAGGTCAAGTTCAGTGACGCTTCCTTATAAGGCGAGTCAACACTACAAAAACATGAACTGGCAGTCAACCGCGACGCGTCTAACGGGGGTACCAATCACATTGGCGATGGGAAGCAGTTTGTGAGGAAAAGTCTATGCTGACATACAGTCAGTGCAAGATCAACCAACTCAGATATATATTTACGGACCATTGAACACTCAAACAGGTAGGTGTAAAGTATAGATGGTATAAATGGGTTTATGGAAATCGTTATCATGGTGCCAGCTGTGTCTTAACACTTCACAAATACTGTACCCAACCTTTTTCAAGTTTCGACAAGTTGTCGTTTCAAATGATGAGGTTGCTGTTGTACGCAATCAATGGGTAGATTGTTTGGTGATGTGATATGAAGACGGTCTTAGTTGAAGACAACTCTGTATTACACTCATCTGATCAGTTCATCAAAGCAAACCGCCTGAGGTTGCACTGGATAATGGAGCCCTTTGCGACTTGTTAAAGACGCGTTTTGTTGCCTTCAGTCTGAGGATGACCTGGTTGAGAAATTGATCAGATAATGTCTAGTTTTGTAGGCAACTTTACAATAACGGTTTGCGGTCGTTGGTCTACATCGCATTGGCAGTTATATTATATTCATCCAGCATATTGGCTGTCAGTCAACTCTGACCTTTAAGATTTGCAACCTGTGTGAACAAGAAGAAGTATTACTTCCCGTTAGAGTAACGACATGAGGTTTAACGATGAAATACGTCAGAGCGCATTCATAGCTGATACACATTGTAGGGTTGTTCCTTGTTGTTTATGGTCCAGCCTTCAGCACGCCTGTATTTATTTGTATGTTGTGAATGTGGGTGTGGGTGTATTTGTGAGAGATTTTGCGTGGGGGCGGGAGGGGGGGGGGGGTAGGTGGGTCAGCGTGTGCGTGTGTGGTTAGTTGAGTTGGTATATGGGTAGTTGGGTGGGTATATGGATTTGTGGGTAGAGTGGGTATATGAGTGTGTGAGTAGTTGAGTGGGTATAGGGATTTGTGGGTAGTTGCGTGGGTATATGGGTGTGTGGGTAGTTGAGTGAGAATATGGGTTTTTGGGTTGTTGAGTGGGAATATGGGTAGTTGGATGGTATATGGGTTTCTGTGTAGTTGAGTGGGTATATGGGTGTGTGGGTAGTTGAGTGAGAATATGGGTTTTTGGGTTGTTGAGTGGGAATATGGGTGTGCGGGTAGTTGAATGGATGTATGGGTGTGAGGGAAGTTGAGTGGGTACATGGGTGTATGGGTAGTTGAGTGGGTATATGGGTGTGCGGGTAGTTGAGTGGGTATATGGATGTACGGGTAGTTGAGTGGGTATATGGGTGTGCAGGTAGTTGAGTGGGTATATGGGTGTGTGGGTAGTTGGGTGGGTGTATAAATGAGTGGTTGGATGGGTGCGCAGTGTTTTTATATGTGTGGTTATATCCAACAAGTTTTATGATTCAGCAAAAACTACGTTTGCTGGCAATTTATTCCACTGGGTGGCAACTCTATAAGAGAAGTAATTCCTGGTTAAATTTGGTCAAAACCTACGGTTTCGCCGGGTTTTTGGGTGTAAGTTGATAGATCATTAGGTTGACTTGGTTGATCAATATTTTGGTTTGAGGTAACAGTCTAAATTACCAGTTAATTGACTGACTTTTTGTGTAAAATTTCACCACAGACAACCATCACAGATAGTGGAAATACCGTCGGTAATAGGGCACCTGACTCTGTACGCTTTGTCAGTAGAATACATAGTACTCCACGGGCTTTGTGAAGATGTGATGTCCGCACGTTGTCTTTTTGTGGGCGTTGTGTCTCAATAAAATAGTGAAAAATATTTCTGCAAGCTAATACCCTTTATCAATATATGCGCATTTCATCGTACGTTTGTGTGCTAGCATTGAATATGAGCTCAAATCAACATAGATGCCGAGCTGCAAACTATTATTCTATTGTGAAAAGTACCACAAAATCATCCGATCTCTACCAAATGTAAGACATATTGCTGTGACCACAGAGAGATGTCGGCTGTCTCAGACATGATGGGCATCAAGTGGTCAAAAGACGAACACAGCCTCGTAGAAATCTACAACCAAAACACATTCCCTTTAATCGCCAGGGTCATGAAAGGTTACTATGGTGATTCTCCCATAGAAACAGTCAGTTCCGGTGATGTAAGTCTTCTTTATTTCAATAGTACAAAAGTGCTGTCGCTTTAAAAAGAAACTATTCCATACGGTAATTATATAAACATTGTTGTAGATGTTACGTATTCACGGAAGAGGCTCTCAGAAGCGGGCGATTGCTAAGGAATGCGCTTCCGGCCGGTATTTCAGCATCCCGTTAGATATCGACATGTACTTCCGGCACGAGCAGTCGCACGGAATAAGTCGCCGGGTGGCGATGAGGTTGAACGAGCTGGTGGCCGTGTCGGAGCTACCATGTGTGGTAGAGGTAGATGATCGCGGTCGCGTCCTCAAACAACTAGGTCCAACTTGTCAGAACGAGCACTTGGTGACCCGGTTGGAGGTGCGGGAAGTGTACGAAGCCAAATACCTGCTGGTCAACTCCATCATCAATGGTCAGTTGAACTATGTCAATTTCACCGTCAAAATTTGGGCATCTGTGACGAATATAAATACACAGCTAATCAGTCAAACCGGTAGCCCCGGTCGGACTGAGATAAACATGAATAATACGTCCTGCAGGGCTATTAAATTGGCAGTCAGTCAATACACATTATACCAGAGTCTTGTTGAACTGTTTATCAATGTCATCAATACCGTCACCTCTGACCTCACCGATACAGGGCGTCTGTACGCGGAGATACTCGCCGTGCCCTCTTATATAGCCGCATCCATGGCTCTCGGTAAAGGTCTGTCGGCAAGCAGATCAACACACGCCCAGTGGGAGCGACAACTGGCCAGGTGGGACTCGGCCGCCGCAAATATCAACTTCACTGCATTCAAACCAAGCCAAGGTAACCAATCGAGCGAAACGATAGTAATTCCTGCATCACAGAGACGGTTGTAGACTCGAGTATCTAACCTTTGCGCTAATGATGACGATTATGTTGATGATGATGATAATGATGATGGCGATGATAATGGCGATAATTAATAATGATAATGATGATGGCGATTATAATGGCGATGATTAGATAATGATAATGGCGATGATAATGGCGATAATGTAGATCTTGATAATGATTGTGGTAGTGGTGATTATCATGATAATGATGATGAATTCCTTTGAACACATGCTACAGAAATCATGGTTTTCTCGGCCGAGAACGTCGAGAAAAGCGATCACATCTACGATATCATCGAGCCCTCTACCTACCTGTCACTCAGTAGCGTGACTCGATCCACCGACAAACACATCTACGAGACCGCCAACGTCTGCCCGACGGGAGCCTCTCACTCCGGCCAGAGGTCCAGGAGTGTCGACATCCTCGACCGCAAAAATATACAAGAGAAACTTGAGCCTCATGTTAGGAAACCCAACCCAGCCCCTAAACCACAAGGTGTGCCCAGTAAAGCCGTGTACGTGGGCGGATCGAGGATCAAACGTATCCGACATACCTGAGGATGGTAAGACGCTGTCATGCGAGGATCTCGTGGCTTGTCTGTACATCCTCAACATGTCTCTCTACGCCAAACCATTCCGTGAGAACCAGATTAACGGTCAGTTACTGGCCAGTTTGGGAGAGGATATCATGGTGGACGACTTGGGCATCACTCGCATCCACGCGCGAAAACTCCTCATGTTTGTCAACGAAGGATGGCGCCCTGATCCGAGCACAACGGACTTGTGAGTCTGTTCCACTGCCATTCTTACAGTGCCACCATTGACATATTCTGACTGTAAACCACTGAATGTTTTCTTAAGCAATTTTTGCGATTGTGATTATTTTGTGTCAATTCATTGCATGTGTTCTGTGCGTGGTATGGTACTTAATTTGTATTAACCAAATCGCACGTAATACTGTTTTCATTGGTTAATTTTTGTGCAACCACGAATTGTGGCTATATTTAGACCATTTTAAATTCTTGTTAGAATACGAGAGAAAGCAACTACAAAGTTCTCTGAATTGCGTAAGAAAATTTGCATTTCTTTAATTGTGTAATTATTTGCACCAAACAGAGGTGATGTCATACACATTTAGTATTTAAAGCAGTCTGTTGGTTGTAGCGACATTTGTTGTCATACAAACACAACCAACTAATGTACCATTTATTTCAAATGTTAAATATTGACAAATATTATAGCAATATGAATCAATACAATTTATCAATTATTGTTACATGGCTATTGGTGTGATGATAATTAGCATTATTGTTGTGGGGAAGTATTATTTTATGTGCCTGAAAGTATGAAATCAGTGTATGATGGAATAAAATCGGTTCTGTTGCAGCACATCTGCACGACAAACCTGAATGCTTCTATTATTTAGGCATCAGAAAATATCCTTTATTGTAATTGGATTCTTAGCGTATACATTTCTGTACTATTAAATATGGCAAATATGATAAGAAGCATTTATCCGTCTCGGTTTCCCGGCCTTTTTAATCTAATCCTTTGATGCATGCAATAAGATAATCACCGTGATACTTCTACGCCCTCGACTTTCTTCAAGTGAAAATCCCTTTCACAATTAGCAAAGTACACTGATTATTTTCATCACTATGAGCAAGCAAATTGATATTCCTTTATTGTAGTCATTTATTTGACAACGTGGTATTTTGTGAAAGGGCACATCATTTCACGGCGTCTAAGTTTTCAGGGGAATGGCTGCTCAATTGCCTTCCGTAATAAGACGTGAGATATTTCATGCCGACTGTTTCAAATGAAAATCAGCACAACTCTTCTGGTGAAAAAAGGCTGCCACCGTATCTAGCTGTAGTGTCTAGTTTTCTGAACGATCGGTTTTGTAAATGCCAGAATCAGAGCTTAACGTGCACTACAGCGACGAAACTACCCGAAGTCTCAACGAAACACTTAAAAGATCATACACGCATCCAAGTAGTGGTTAAATTATCTGCCTCGGTTTACTGGGAGGGCAATAATTTATTAACACGTCTTTGAGCGTACGGAGGTGGGGGGGGGGGGGGGGGGGGGGGTGGTGGTGCTGGTGGCGGAAATGGTTGACCTCTCCAGTCAGCGGAAGGGCAACATCTAGAATCGATGGTGATGCTGTGACCGTCGGGGATTCGACGATGGCTTGCGAGAGGTGTAGCGAGTAATTGATACGGCGAACTGTAGATGTAATCCTTTATTTACGAAATTGTAGATCGGCACGCTCTGGGAATGTTTGGATGGTCTTTACTACAACTGTGATGTTGAGATGTTCGAAGTTGTAGATGTGCACGATATATATTTCCAAGTCTGATATATGAGGTTTGTCGTTGTATTTATAGGGCAAAATGTGGGCTGGACATAGGTGGCGCATTCTGATTGGATGTCCACTGGCATCTGCCCGCACTGGACATTGCCGCAATTACTGACTAAACATGAAAGGGATTAAGGTTGAATATTGATAAGGTTTAAAGTTGAGATCAAAGGGCCTGGTGTTAATTACCTGTAATTCTGATACGTTTCGGGAGTAAAAGGGGTTTGAAGTTGATAGCTTGGAATGTTAATTGTGTGAGGGCTATGGCTAGATCGAAATAAGTTCTGTTTGTTTCAAAGGGATTAGTGTATATGACGTGAATTTAGAGGTCCTGAGAGTCTTGTGAGATGTATGAGGGTCTGGCTGTGATAGAGGGCTGTGATATATGCCTCTTCTTTGAAAAAGGGCACTCCGTGTCCTTGTGTTAAAAACTAGATATGCATGTGTATGTTGTGTTTGAGCGTGCCAATCAAAGACAATATTGTATACATAAAAATAATCACAGAACAATACCAGAACACACACAAAATAATAATCACAAATCAATACCAAGTACAATATGTATAATCTATGATAATAATATTTTTGAATTATTTAGTAAATAATACTTTTAAGATAAGAGAGTTATGATTCAAACACAATGTCAATCAATTGACCAAAATACAATATGCATTATTTACAATAATATTCTAAATTATCTACAAGTAAATAAACCAATGACAATAAGACAGTTACAGTGACAACTGATCAAGCAAAACATTATGAGGACAAAAATTTATATACATATGTAACGATGTAGAATTTCAACAAGTTAAATATATGCGATTTGAACCACACAAAACAAAAATGGCTCAATTACTTGAAACTTTAAATGTTCGAGTCCTTAATGATGTTTCAAATGTTCTTCAAGGATTTAATCATTTGAGATAATGAAATTAGGGGATCCTGCGTCCTAATTATAATTCGATGGTGGCAACGCATGCGCGGTATTTAGGTCAATCATTTTCGTTTTGTATTGTACATGAATGAAAAATTACAGATGTGGTAGGGTATAAAAAAAACTATCTAGACGATGACATGTTTACATACCTATAAACATGCTAAACTTAGTTACATTAAACAGCATATATTTTACTAACATCTTAGTTGATATAATTACAATATTATACATTCAAAATATATGAAATCAAAGTTAAGTTGCATTAAAGTAAACAGTAATTTTATAATAAACATACAATTACTTTGTTAATGTAAAGAGATTCAGCCTATACTTGGGCAAACCAGAGCATCGTTCGAAACAGTATGCCGCTACAAGGTGCTATTAGTGTCGGTGCGCTTTTTCGAGCATGGGGTAGAGGATGGGGCTATGGGGGATTCTGGATAATAATAAATTGGTTATTGATTATTGGTAAATTGGTTATCGATAACAATTCCCTTGAACATAATGGATAATACTCTCGATTCCCTTAGCCTTTAACATAGCTGTCCCGAATTGGCTCTGCGTTTTTTAATTATCACCGTGTGCTTTACGTCCGGTATCATATTAGAAATTTCTACAGTTACTTTATCAACACGCATCTTGAATGATTCACGAGCGTCGTAGAAATTAGTTTGTGAGGGAACCTGCAATGAAAAAACCGTATATCGATTGTGTACTGCTATCCAGTATATATATGTTTATCCTATCTCAACGATTTACAATACCGACATTTTATGGTTTGGCTCTAAAGGTGTCGACAGAATTTCGTTCAAAAGAGTTAAATAAAAAAAATTATCAATATCGGTTGTTAAAATGACTAGATAGACGGGAAGAAACAAAACAAGACAAGAGTGCAAATACAACTATCAAACGATCCTGACAATGCCAGTAATTGTAATCCATAATGTTCAAGATCAATAATTATCATAACGGCGAGCTTGTGGATGAACTGATGAACCTTTGGTTTTATTCACTTTTTGTGCTTTCTTATTTTACCTTGATTTGTCCGTTTTATATGAAATTTTTCAATCAAGTGGTCCGGTATGTGCGAAGCTAATTCCCAGCTGGACGTCATAGGTCCTTTCCACTTGACTTTGTATATTGGTAGTCCGTTTTTGTTTTTGCGTTTCTTGAGTAAGCTATCAATTTGATTAAATATTGGATCACCAGGGGGGATTGTGATAGCTGCGATTGTGGCTCATTTACAGCTTGAGTATTTGTTTGTCTGTTGGGAGCGAGGGGTGTTGAAAGTTTGACTACTTTGTGATGGAGGAGATTGTGTTGATGGATTAAGAATTTGAGAGGGTGGGATTGAGGATGGTGTCATTTGCGGCTGCTGCGACTGAGTAGAAGTGGAAGGATGTGACGGGGAAGGGGTGGTTATGTCATTGGTTGTTCTGTGTATCAGCTCATCAAGTGCAGGATTTGTGGGTCTGTTGGCTGGATCGTAGTAGGGTTTGAGTCTATTGGCATGGATTCTCGAGCGTACAAGACGATGCGTGTTACAACTAGCGAGCTTGTATGTGTGGTTGTCGCTACTGTGGCATATGTAATAAGGTCCTATCCACCTTTTGATTAATTTGGCCGATTTACCTTTCGGCGTTTTAGAACAAAACAACCATACACGCTGTCCAATTTGGTACTTCGGTTGACGGGCCGTACGATCGTGCGTTCGCGTGTTCTTCTGTTGAGCGGCAAGTTGATTTTCTTTCGCAAGGGTCCGAGCAGTTGTGAGATTTTTGTGTACGGACTGCATGTGCTGGTCGGCTGTTTTGGTTAAATTGTTCGGTGGGAGTAATACAGTGTCAATCGGAAGATTACATTCAGTCCCATACAAAAGGAAGAATGGCGAATGTTTTGTTGACTGCGTGGACGGAAAGGCTCGATATGACATCATAATACTTGGAAGGATGTCGGGCCAGTCCGACTGGTTTTCATTGATATAGGCACGCAAAGCTGTACCAATAACGGAGTTCATTCTTTCGCAAGTACTATTTGACTGAGGATGATAGCTACTGGTTTCAACTTTCACAACTTGGAAAAGCTTACAAAGTTCTTTTATGAGGGTTGACATGAAATTACTTCCACGATCAGATACAAGTTTCCGCGGAGCTCCATATCTGCAAATTATATCATTGTAAAGATGCTTTGCAATTTCAGAGGCGGTTTGTGTTTTTAACGGAAAAGCCTCACACCACTTGCTAAACGAATCCACGAAAAGCAGAATGTACTGACTACCATCTTTTGCTTTATGGAGTGGACCCAGTATGTCCATATGCCACCTAGAAAATATTTCATCGGGTGGTATAGGATGCAGTGGAGCTAGATGGGCATGTATATGGCGCTTTGATTGTTGACATGTTAGGCATGACTTCACGTATTCCTTGATATCGGATGCCATGTTAGGCCAGAAGTATTTAAGCCTGATAGCCTCTAAGCACCGCTCCTCTCCTTGATGTCCTCCGCCGGCTAGTGAGTCGTGGTAAGAACGCAGAACGTCATCTCTTAGTGAATGCGGCATTGCAACCTGTTTGATCAAGCGATCTATGCGCTTACCTTTACCTCTGGGTGCGTACAGATGGTAAAGTATGCCCTCTTCGAGACTGCAATCAAATGACTCGACAACAACTCTATGGGCTTCTTGTACATCAGTAGGGAGATGTTTTCTGTCTTGTAAGTAATGATATATGGGGCCAAAATGATCGTCTTCCTTTTGGAGATCGGAGAGTGATTTTGGGGTCGAAGTTGATAATTCACAGATCAACGTTACGGGATCAGCCTCGCGGTAAGCGTCTTGGCTGTTCGCTAGAGCTTGTAAGGCGTTTACACTGTGCTTAGGTACCTGCGCTGCCGTTGGAAAAGCGTACGTAATATCGTACACGTGTTCCATTCTCGACAGAGCATCAGCGTTGCCGTTGTTTTTGCCAGGGCGGTAAACTATTTTACAATTAAATCCCTGTAGCTCGATACTATACCGTAGCAGCTTAGGTGATTTGTTTTGCTTAGCGTCAAATAGGCTTTCCAAGCCTTTGTGATCCGTATACACTAGAAATTGGTTGCTACCTTCCAAGTAAGTTCTAAAATGGCGTATACCCTGGATCACTGCTAAACACTCTTTTTCGTGAACAGGCCAATTACGTTCAATTTTTGAAAGCGATCGACCGGAGTACGCAATGACATGTTCTTTATCGTCACTCGCTTTTTGACCGAGTACATAGCCAATAGCATAGTCAGAGGCATCTGTATAGAGGATGAATTGACGTTCGTAGTCAGGAAATTTCAGAACAACGGGTTCTGATGTGAGTTTGTCCTTAAGCACCTGAAACGCATTTTGACAGTCATCAGTCCATTGAAAATGGACGTTTTTCTTCATGAGGTCATTAAGCGGTCGTGCGACATCGGCAAAGCCTTTGACAAAGCGTCGGTAGTAGTTACATAAACCAAGGAACGCTCGCACTGCTTTAAGATTGGTGGGGCGTGGATAATTTATCATTTTGTCAAGCTTAGCCTGTTCCATCTCTATACCGGTGCCAGAAATCATGTGGCCGAGGTATGTAACCTTAGGCATGGCAAAGTTGCATTTTCCTGGTTTGAGGCGGAGATTTGCTTGACGCAGACGGTGAAATATATCTGAGAGATGTTGCAGATGTTGAGAGAAATCTGAACTGAACACTAAGATGTCATCAACGTAAACCATTGCGTACTTAGTTGATAGGTTTCGCAGAACATGGTTCATTACCATAGCGAAAACGCTAGGTGCATTTATCATTCCGAATGGCAAACGCTTGAACTGATAAACACCTTGATGGGTTACGAAAGCCGTTTTATGTGCCGTTGTTTTGTCGAGTGGGATTTGCCAAAAACCACTGGCACAGTCCAGTGTTGAGAATATAGTGGCTTTGTTTTGGCCAATCGTGTCAAAAACGTCTTCTATGTGAGGCAATGGTTGATGTAAGGGCTTTGTTACCTGATTCAGTTTGCGGTAAATCGACTGCAAAGCGAAATGTGCCATCTTTTTTCGTGACTAGTACTACAGGGGCCTGCCACGGGGAAACTGAAGGTTCTATAAGATCGGCATCTTTCATAATCTCTATTTGTTTTTCTATTTCTGCCCGTTTTTCTGGACTTACGCGATAGGGAGCTAAACGAATGGGACTCGCTGTACCAGTGTCTATGAAATGTTCGTGGATATTTGAAGATCCAAGTTCTTTTAGGTTTGAGGCAAAAACATCTCTGTTTTTACCAATCAATATCATTATTTCACGACATTGTTCGGCCGTGAGGTTTGGATTCGGATTGACAAAGCCGAGTGCCTTCGCTGTCGCTATTAACTCGTCATCTGATTTGCCACTTGAACAGTCGGCGTTACAGCTGTTAACATTAACTTCGTCTGCCCACATATGAATGTCATTGTCGTTGAGCTTAGTAAGAGACGCTACTTTCTGACCAGCCCGAATGGTTATTGACTCGAAGTGCGGATTAAAAATCCTAAAGCTTGTTAGGCCTTCGTTCGCTTTAGTGACTGAAGTAGCGCCTATTAGGCAAGATGTCTTTGAAAAAGTGTTTAAGGGCTGGAGTAAATACGGCTGATTGGGTAGAGTGACGTCACCTGTAGCTAATGATATGAGAGACTCGCTTCGCGCTGGGATTGTGCACTGGTTGACGGACTTCATTACAATTTGATCTGACACTCCAAACATATTTACCGATACTTGACCATCCTTCATTATAAGTTTGTTGTTTGCATAGCAGACTGTAGCTTTTTGTGACTGGAGGAAATCTAATCCTAGTATTATGGGATAATTCATTTCTTCTAATACATGGAATGTGTGTTGTACTGTTATGGTACCTACTTTGAACGTAAGGGACAACTGTCCTAAAACAGTGATCAAATGTCCGCCTACGCCTGTAACTGACTGAATATTACAAGGCTGAAGCTCGACGTTTGTTTCGAAAAAATTCTTGATGGCTTTGGGCGAGATGCATGATACGCTTGCACCAGTATCTAGCAATGCTTGTGCCCTACATTGACCAACGCGGATTGCAATTAAATTTCCAGCCAAATCCACTTCAAGGGTATTTAAAGAAATTGATGGCATATGGGATGATTTACAATTCTCTGAAACAGGGGAAGGAGAATGTGAGATGGACTTAGCATCATCAATATTTAACTTTCCAGTTGACATTGTGACATTGCTACTGGGCTTATTGGATTGCCTATCCCCGGAGTCATAAAAACGAACCCTTGAGATAGGCGCCTTAACCTATTTGGGGTGTGGGGTTGGTGGACGGGAGGGGTGGGAGGGTGATCGGCGCGAAAATTGCTTGCTGCGGCATGCTCTTTCGATGTGCCCAGTACGCTTACAAAAATGACAAATGGATGTAATGTGTAAACATTGATGTGACTTGTGATTGCTACTACCACACCTGTTACAATAAACTGACTGACCATTGTATTGCGCATACTTTGTTGAGTTGTGGTGGTTCCGTTGAGTTGGCCTGCTCTCTCTTTTCTGCTGATGTCTTGGTGTGGCGTCGGCAGCTGCTATGTTGGTTCCTAACAGTTCGATTTTGTTAATCAGCGTTTCCACCAAAACTGATGAGTTGGGGTTCCTTTGTGGTAGGTGACGGTTGTTCAGCACTGTTGGAATGGTTTGCGGAGCCCGAGACACACAAGCGTGCGTGCCTTAATGCAATGTCTATGCTCTGGGGGTCGTGTTGAAGCACTAAAGGTTTAATGTGATCCGGTAGGCCGCAGATGAAAGTGTCCAGTACGTCTTGGTCTGAACGACCCAAAAGTTTTCCCATCTTTTTGATGTCATCGAGGTAGTCGTCCAGTGTCTCACCTCGCTGTAACTGACGGTTGTTAAAACGTCTGATGTACGTGTGTCTTAGGCCGTCGATAGAGTCAAAGCGACTCTTGAAAGCGTCCTCCAGTTTTTGTAAGTCCCTTTTAACGGAATCAGGTAGAGTGTGATACCAGGATCTAGCAGGGTCATCCAGTAAACACGGGATAAATCCCAGTTTTTGTCCTTCGTCCAACTTATTTGCTCTAGCGTGCAGTTTCAAAGTGTCAAACCACTCACCTGCGTGTCCTTTAGCAAACCGAGGAGGAAGTATGGCGTGAAAATATGCCATAGTAGATTGGTGATCAGTTCGCGCTTGAAGACGGGTATTTGGCATTAAAAGCTGACCAGCCTAAAGGAGGTCTGAAACCGGGTTCTCCACCAACTGTGACCGTCGGGGATTCGACGATGGCTTGCGAGAGGTGTAGCGAGTAATTGATACGGCGAACTGTAGATGTAATCCTTTATTTACGAAATTGTAGATCGGCACGCTCTGGGAATGTTTGGATGGTCTTTACTACAACTGTGATGTTGAGATGTTCGAAGTTGTAGATGTGCACGATATATATTTCCAAGTCTGATATATGAGGTTTGTCGTTGTATTTATAGGGCAAAATGTGGGCTGGACATAGGTGGCGCATTCTGATTGGATGTCCACTGGCATCTGCCCGCACTGGACATTGCCGCAATTACTGACTAAACATGAAAGGGATTAAGGTTGAATATTGATAAGGTTTAAAGTTGAGATCAAAGGGCCTGGTGTTAATTACCTGTAATTCTGATACGTTTCGGGAGTAAAAGGGGTTTGAAGTTGATAGCTTGGAATGTTAATTGTGTGAGGGCTATGGCTAGATCGAAATTCTGTTTGTTTCAAAGGGAGTATGACGTGAATTTTAGAGGTCCTGAGAGTCTTGTGAGATGTATGAGGGTCTGGCTGTGATAGAGGTGTTTCAAAGGGATTAGTGTATATGACGTGAATTTAGAGGTCCTGAGAGTCTTGTGAGATGTATGAGGGTCTGGCTGTGATAGAGGGCTGTGATAATGCTGTAACCGCTTTGTCATTTTTATCGTATATTTATCCCACGTGACCGCATTAGGAGAACATAAGAGAATACATGAAAGATTCAGAGAAGGCCAGAGATGGGACGCGACCATAATAAACACGTCAAAATCCTAACTGCCACTTTTCATCTACATCTAAGGAATATGACAACATGACTAGATGCAACAGGATTGAAAAGGTGAGATTACAGCATTCATACTCACATACGGCGATCCACGGCTGATTAATACTGAACATACATTCACTGAGAGAAAATTGAAATAATTAGTTCTAATCAGTGTTGTAATACTGACTACTTGTCAGGCGGCTGGATATGGTGTGGTGAATGGAACCTACTTTAGTTTATAGCATTCTAGTTGACTTGTTTTCATCTGTAGTTTTTATACCATTTCAGACGATTTGTTATTCCAATCGAATTTTAAAACATTGTAGAATGCTATGTATTTCGTCTGTTGCACTTAAAATCACTGAAGATAAGGTATCGGGCTGTGGTAATCGTGATAATGGACATCATAACGTCTGATTTACATGATGACACCATATAAGGCAAGAGAGAATAATTCAGGAAATGAAAACAAAGAGCTTACTTACACACTAAGAGGGCTCACTCCAGACAAAATATGTGAACACGCCCCCTATGTACAGCACGCTGTTTGTGATAAAGTCTATCTTAAAACCACATGGTGCTTTTGTTGACCGCATATACCAGTTTGAGTGAGCCCTGATCTCCGTTTGGGGAAAATTGAATCGATGAATGATTATGACAGTCCGTGTATTGGCTGAAGTTAAGAGCAAGTTCTGTGTGATCATGTTCTTGTGGTAGTTGCATTAACTCCAGTGTCCTTCTGACACTCTTCCGTGGCTTCTGTCCGTAATGACTGGGTTGGTGTAGAGGTGGCTCGCGGCTGAGGCAGATGAACTGAAGGTTTAGCTGGGGAGTCAAAGCATCTCTTCTCCACACACATAATTTTGTCTTAATATGCGTCACTGTCTTATTATGTGTTTTAAATAGACGAGCAGTTTTCTATGTCCGATTCTCGCCAATTCATGTTGACATGTATGACGCGCGCTGCATGTTATCGCCCGTTTATGGGTCAAGGCCGGCTCAAATCGCATGCGCTCCGTTAAATATGTAGCAGAAATGTTATGTGTTAGTTATCGCATGATCACGTTGGTGCTATGCGTTGCCCAAATTTGGGAACAGGTCCGTGCGCTTGATTATCGCGTGTAGGTGCCATCGCGATAAGTATGTTATCGCATGGTCACGTGGGTGATATGGGGAAAGTGTCTGTCCCCATATCACCCACGTGACCATGCAATAACTTACAAGTAGCACGTTGTGTAGCTTAGCTTAAAACAAGTCTGCTCTGGAGAGTGGCTATTCCATGGCTGGCGCGTCCGCTCGCGATCACCTGTTTTGCCCACTCCTCTCCATCAGCTTTCAAAATATACCAGGTTCAATGCTTATGTAAATAGGATGACAACATGATCAGTTGCTATACATAACTCTCTCGATTCCACTACTGGGAGCCTTAGCCATTTCTAATTATTTGAACACTTGCGGGTCATGGGAGTGCACAAGGATGTGAGGGGAGGGGGGGGGGGGGGCTTGGGGGGTGATGGGCGAAGTGGAAACCCGGCTTATGACTCATGAATATTCATAGAATACGTCATCACTTGCAAGCGGAGTGCGAACCATATTAACAACTGTTGCTCCGATAGTAAAGATGATTAATCATCTGAATGAGAAAGCTCCTGGCTTCACCAGCTGTGTTAAGACTGAGCATCGTCAGCAGGTGTTATGCACTCAAACCTGTCCCCGCCCCCACAAACCTCGTTACTCAGAGAGTTCAACCAAAATCATGTCTTTATAACCGTGAAATATAAACATTATCACCCCCATTGTTGGAACTTTGCATTAAATTAACATGCAGGAAGTTAAATGGAGGATACTCTAACAAATCTATGTCACCATCATTAAACTGCTATTGTAGAACTGCATGTGAAATGCAGAGCGTACGTATGACAAATACTACATACAAACAGTGTTCATGGTCACCCGATAAAATATGGTCACTGGTAGCATGTTCTGAACTCGTTTCAACACTGACATCCCAGTTTCCATTGTTAGTATGATCACCATTATAACAGTAGGTCGTTATATAAGGTGCATGTCAAGCATCATGATGCAGCAGGACGTTATATAGGGTGCATGTCAAGCATCCTGATGCAACAGGACGTTATATAGAGTGCATGCCAAGCAGCCTGATGCAGCAGGATGTTATAAAGATGAAAAAAACCCATCAATTGTTAGGCGGAGAAGCTAGGGCGTTATAACGAAGTAACGCCACCATTTGTTAGATAGAGCAGGTCGCTAAAACGAGGTAACACCACAATTTGTTCGGTGGGCAGATCGTTATAACGAGGTAACACTATCATCTCTTAGATGGAGCAGTCTGACCGCAGTCGGTGATGATTGCGAACAGTTGGAAGTTCAGAGATTTCATTCCTCAAGTCCTGAGCATTACTCAGCCACGCCCATACCAGTAAACACTCCATTGGTACACAGAGCCAGGCCAACACGAAGGACCAGCCGTAATGATTGAAACGGTGTTCATCTACCAGAGGTCGATATGGCAGGTCAAGGTCACCCATCCACGGACGCCGTCGAGTCAGGTGACATTTCACGTGAAAGAGTCCTATCGTCACCACCAATGATATCGCTGGAAGGTTTCACGTGACCCAGAAACAAAATATGAAATATCGACATTAATTTAATACATCAACATCAAAGAATACGGTAGTTTGTCAAACATCGTTTACCTGAGACAATAGCGAATACGGACGCCTTTAACATGCCGTTTTCTCGTCGCATGACAGCAGCATAAGCGCCGGCGCTGATACTGAGGAAGGACGTTGTTATGGTAACCAAGGTAAACAGGAAAGCACTCATCTCGAAATCTGTGAAGACGAAAATGATGTTAATCATATAAATCTTCAAATGCTTTATTTATCCCATTAATATTTTTATTTATTTTATTATTATTATTCTCAATATACAAGCCGAACGCACACAAAAAAACGACGCAGAATCTACAGCTCTCTGTTCACTCAAGAGATGAGAGAAGGAGATATATTTAAGGAGATATATATATATATATATATATATATATATATATATATATATATATATATATATATATATATATATATATATATATATATATATATATATATATATATATATATATATATATATATATATAGTATACCGCACCGTTATATGCTTTGTATGTATGTCATATCTTAATAGTTACCGCACCGTTAAAACTGCTTTGGATTGCTTTGTCGATTGCGATCATTTCTGTCATCTTTCCATAACACCTTAACTTAAAAATGGTTACGTAAATTTGCAATAAAAGTGGTTATTTTCCGCGCGAAATTAAAACCGCTGCAGAGGCTCGTTTCACAAATGTAAGTTTAAGTTAGTTGAAACTGTCTGGTCCAGATTCTCTTGACACTTACATTTGATAACTGGTACTTGCCGTCGCAAATCACCCAGACCTGTAGAGAGAGCAAACAGCGACGAACAGCGAGCTGCATTCTGTTCGGTTAAACGCAGTCTCTTTCGAACACCAACTGGATATGAAAAGTATGAATATTTAAGATATCCGTATGACTCCACTCATGCTACCAGCTAACCTTATCACTCTACACTTAGTGACAGCATAGATGTATTTCGGGTAATGTATATGACAAATGGAATTGGTAAGGAGTTCATTACTTACAAAGTGACTGATATATGACATATATATGTCCATCATAAGCCGGACATCCCCATTAGCCAGCGTACACGTAAATATCGCATATGGTAGCTCAGAAATAGTTTAATAGATTATGAAACACGCTCAGAGAACCTTACCCTCAAGTGTTTCACAGTCTCGAAACAAGTTGCCACTTTGTCGGTACAGTATGATCATGTCTTGTGCCTTGTACGTGCCGGCTCTGTGTCTGACTTGCGTGACATTGTGCGTGCCATGATTACGCTCAGTGCTGTTATGCCAAGATCGTTGTTGGTAGAACCTGTGGATAATCGTCGGGGGCTCGTAATAGATTTCGTCGCCGGGAAATTGACGCGTCCACAATTTTCCTCGTCGCCTCGAGTAGAAATACCGGAGTATAATGTACGACTTGGTGTCTCCGGGAACGAAGTAAACTGTTTTGTTGTCTCGGGGCAGATTATCGATAAGGTTGTCGAATTTGAACTCGCGGTATTCCCAATAATCGGTTGCCAGAGCAACTACGAGTACAACTAAGATGTTGCAGGCAAAAATTATGGTGGTAAACTGGCAAACTCGCTCAATCAGCATTTTCTCAATCGGAATGGCCACAGAAGGTGAACTGAAATGTTTCCTTAACTGTGTTTAATCTTTTGCTGAATTTTTCGGTGCTGTGTTGCCTTTACAGAGAGCCTGCTTACTGTCGTCATCAGTTCCAGCTGCACTGGTCCACCATGGCGACAAGTCATCTCCACTAACTCCCTCTGGTTACAATGGTCGTGGCTCACTCTATTCTCTGGGGTGCCAACTTATAACATATGGTGACTAATGGAGTGAGCAACAGCTATCTATTATTCAGTGACAGTTCAAGAGTACAACATGAAATGATCGTCTCTTCGTGTCGATATCAATGATTAAATAGCTTCCGCTTGGTTCCTCTTGGTATCCGGATTAGTTTACGGAGAGTGAGTATATGTAAGGAACCTAGTAACCGACCCAGTGAGTATATGGTCAGCTTTCCCGCGTCAAAACGCGCACCAACGCGTCGTGTTGACCAAGTAAATAACGCCACCAAATATGTCGATTGTGATGAAGCCGCGTGGTAACCCGCATGTTTATCAAGCCCCATTTTACATGAATGATAATGCTAATGCTTGGCTGTAAAAGGTAAAATACCCGTATGATGCGTAAGCCCCGCTCATCTGGACAAGGACTCATTGAATGATGTATTAATATATATACATATATATATATATATATATATATATATATATATATATATATATATATATATATATATATATATATATATATATATATATATATATATATATATATATACATATATATATATATGTATATATATATATATGTATATATATATATATATGGATATATATATATATATATGTATATATATGGATATATATATATACATTTATATATATATATATTGTATATATATATTTATATATATATATATATATATATATATGTATATATATATATATATATATATATATGGATATATACATATATGTATATATATAGAAAATATATAAACATTTATATATATATATATATATTGATATATATATATATATATATATATATATATATATAAGAGTATATATATATATATATATATATATATATATATATATATATATATATACATATATATACATTTATATACATGTATATATATATATTTGTATACATATATGTACAGATGTATATATATATATCTCATATATATATATATATATATATATATATATATATATATATATATATATATATATATATATATATATATGCATATAAAATATATACATATATATATATACATTTATATACATGTAAGTATATATATTTGTATATATAAATGTTTATATATATGTATCTATATATATATATGGATAAATACATATATGTATACATAAAATATATATAAATATATATGTGCATATATATATATATATATATATATATATATATATATATATATATATATATATATATATATATATATATATATATATATATAATTTTACAAACCGACTCTCTTGACACTTACATTTGATAGTATATGTATAAAAAAGTGTTTCCTGTCGTCCTTTTCATATTGTCTGTTCTTTGTACATGTTTCTTCTGCGTTACTTGGTGTCCCCATAGGCCATAAGTTCATGCCTCACCGTCTGATCATTTCTCTGGCTCTGGTCTTGTGTGGTCACACTTGTAGACTACTACAATCGAGGGATGAGCAAACTTCTATCGTTTTTAACTGCCTTCATATTTCGCAATCTCCCGGGAACTTTATCATTTTAAATTTCTAAAAGAGATTTCAGTTTTTGATCGATGCATGATATTGAATTGAATCAAGGAGTTACATAACTAAACTATTGGTTATAACTCCTTGATTGAATCTTATATCATTAAGTTGTTAGTCTGCCAGGGAAGTTACGGAAAAACAGTTTAATATTATATTCTTAGTTTGTCTTTAAGGTTGAAAAATTATGGTTTTTAAAAAACAATTGAGGATGAATACTAACCACATATATATAATAAAAGTTAGTTGAACCATCTTTAAAGCTTAGCTTTTATAAATCTCAGGTGCATACGTACTCGATGAAAAGAGCTAGTAAATTGACTGTGAAAAATATCCGTTATATGTCTGGTGTAAGAAGCGAGGTTAGTCTACACTTATCAATATCCACAGCTCTCTGGACAACATTAAACACCAATCATACTCTGTCATAGAAGATATTCAATTGATCCAATGCATCACTGACGAATATTTGCATTAACTATCATATTTCTCAAAACTATCGCAGAAGAGGAATCGAGTTCCATGTGCCGCCGCCATGCCACGGTATAACTTTCGAATAGCAATAACATCTGACGACGTCAATCCAATAACGTAGGTGGCTCTTTAAGAAATGATACGACCCGTTACTTGTATCTTCCGGTCAAGATAAGAAACTGCTGTTATCACGATTGCCGTAATTGAAGCAAGCTGCTGTAATTCCCACGTTCCTAGAGTGCCGGGTAGTTGCCATCCATACATCGACAAGATGTGGCAGCAATTTGTCTCTGTAGTTATTGTTTGCTTTGTTGCCTCGTGCTCTGTTTCTGAGAGTAAATCTCTGGACATTTTGGGTAAGTCTGTCTTCTGGTATTATGTCTTTCGGTGTTGTCGGATTCAATATCAGCAGAAGTTCAACAGAAATGTGTTCAATCAGTCATTTGGAAAGTTACAAACAAATTTGGAATGAATGCACCTTATTCGTTGATGTGAACCACTTTCAGAATTCTAGAATTTATGTCAAGAATTTCTGCGGTCAAGTATCTATTTATTACCAACTTCATTTAAACGTACTTTTATTTTCAGAGCAACCGAAACAGACATGGAGCAAACAACAAGGAACAGTGTCTTTCCCAAAAACCCTTGCGGATGGTTGCTCCATCAAATCGGGAGAAGTCTTCACAACTGACGGCGCCCTCTATCGAGCCAAGATGGACGGCAAAACGGCCAGTCTTGTTCAGATCCATGGTCTGCCTGCTCGAGAGAACCAGGGTTGGAGAAAGCTTCAACTCGGCTCATTAACCTTGCCGAGATTTGTGGGAGAAGACGAAGGTTTAGTGGAGGGCGACATTTACTTGGATGCCGTCAGTGGGCGATATTATAGAGCGATGAGCGAGTCTGGAAACACGCGGTTAGTTCAGATCAACGAAAAGGCCAACTGGATGGAGCTTCTCCAGGACGAGATCGGTGATCTGCCGCTTGGTGACGTCATCACACCAGGGACACACGACTCAGGAACAGCAGGCATTGATGACAAAAGTTACCTGGTCGAGAGAACCACGTTGTTCATGCTTGCTCAGGCCATCGAACCCCAGATCTTAGCTAACTGGTCTTTGACACAGGAGACGACGATAGGGTCCCAGCTGAATGCAGGGTTCAGATCATTTGACATGAGAATTGCCGACATGGAGGCTGAGGACGGGTCTTTCCGTTGGTGGCATGGCGTGACGGGATATGAAATCCAGATAGAACTCGCTGAAATAGTGGACTTCGTTGAAACCAATCCCAAAGAGATTGTACGCCTCAACTTCGGTCATTTCGCCCGTCCTGGTAATGCATTGAGCCCCACACTCCCTATCCCCAACTACAGGAAGGATCAGATCCATGAGATCCTGGTCGAGTACTTAGGACCCTACCTGGTCCCCCAGTCGGCTGTCTCAGATAACCCTAGTATGAATGAGGTTCTGGCAACAGGAGGTCGCATCATCCTCATTATGAGAGACAGCTACTTAGAGGCGAAGCATGAGGGATTCTGGACCAACGTCCTGGCTGGAGGCTGGTCGGGACGCACCAATCCGGAGGATCTCTTCTTGGAGCGGAGCGGCAGACTCCGGGGGTATCTGGAAAACGCCGTCAACCGGATGTCAGAGGTGAGCGGATGTAACACACCAGACGAGTCCATGATTGTTCCCGGCTTACTGCGAGTGTATGGTCAAAACGATACAATAATGGACGTCATTCGGGATCTCTTCCCTGAGATTGACGACCTTGAGATTGACCGGACGGGGTTTGAGGGTTTGTGGATGTCCCTGGTGGACTTTACGCGGTACGGTACCAATACGGCCGGTATGTGGTCCCGTCCCGACTATCTCTACACGTCCGGAGCTTCCGTACACTACAGAGGAGTCAACGCCATGGTAGAATATTGGTTAGCGAGACCCCAGCGATACAAACTGAATGAAATCCATGTAGACGACGCGACGGAAAGCAGTAGCATCGTGGACACTGCGATCCGCTATCACTCGGAAGGAATTCCTCGGGAGGTCACCATCGCCTTTCAGGGTAACGCTAAGGATGGGTACTACCGCTGGGATGAGGAGGGTATTCATACAGAGGGAGGTACTGACGGCCTCGCTTGCTCCTCTCAGCTCGACGTCCGTTACCAAGTGACCTCTGAAGATTACGCTCTCGATGACACGTGGCATCCCCTAGCGAGTAAGACAACAGTCAGTCTGCAGGAGGGCGAGTTTCCGCCGGATTCTGTTTTTAAGCTTCAAGTCGCCGTACCCAATTGGCTCACCATACACGAGGACAACGTACAAAACATGATCGACAACAACCTTGACCTCTACCTGCGTGGGGCTGAACTTGAGGACGGCGCCGGATTGGCTTACACGAGCTACATATATGATCTGTTTGGCGCTGATTGCGGTACGCCTCCAGACAGTGGGTACTTGGAACTTATTCAATGGTGATGTACCTTGCCATTGCAATGTCCCTCCAACTGTGACCTTACACACGACAACCAATATCCGTCATTTTTTGGTCTAGCACTTTACAGTTAAAAAAATCGTTATTTTAAATCGACGCGAGCATTTTTTGCATTAAATTCTTCGAGTTTGTGTCCATCGATGTCCCTTGTAGTTTAATGTCGCCAGCATATTTTTCTTATAAAAAACCAAAACGAATGGTATTCGCACTATCCACATAAATTGTGGATTTCTCCCCGGAGGCGCGGGATGGGGCACTCAAGTGTATAGGGGTAGTATACCTGTGCCGCGCGACGGGTTATGTTTTTACGGCCTCTCGACCTGCACGACGGGTTTTGTTGGGCCTCGTATATGTACGACGGGGAATGTTTTTCAGCTGCGGTTTTTTTTGGTGGGGTGGGGGGCTTCATTTTGTACGACGGGGTATGTTTTTCTCATTCTGCTCTCATTTGATGATAGGTCAAGTCCGGGGGTCAAGTTAATTACTACAGATACCTAGGTCAACCAAAGTATTGACCTTTCCCTCCCGCCAACTGATCCACCAATCAGCGCTCAGAACACACCTTAGCAACCAACCCGCCGCCATCTTGGAGACAAGCGAACGCTGTTAGCTGTGGAAAGCTGTCGCTCATAATACATTCGTTTAGCGTATCGTTATAATATAGCTTAACAATGGTTAAGCGGTGTGCATGGGGCACATGCAACAGTGATAGTCGGTATCCTGAGCGGCTTCAATCATCTGACCGCAAGCCGATAGGATTTATTCCATTCCCACGCCTGAAATGAAACGATGCTAGTTGTCGAGAGTGGATAAAACGATGCGGCCGCCCACACTGATCCTAACACAGCAAACTACTAAGCAAACGACTTAGGTTCTTGTAGATATGTGTGTACATCAGTCACATAGATGTGGGCCAGGGTTCCTAATATTTCGGACATGGTTTTGAAATCTGGTACTAATCTTTCTACAAAAAGGAACACATCTCAGGGAAAATTTTGTTTATGCAGGCCACCAACTTGAGTGTGTGGATAATTACCCTTATCTTGGAATAAACTTCACCACTAATGGTAAACTGAAGGACTCTGTTGATACCCTTTACCATAAAAGCCTTAAGGCCCTATACAAACTAAACAAACTCCTGGGTCATAACTATAATATATGCACCATGATGCATATCTTCGATCATACCATTAAACCCATACTACTGTGTGGTTCTGAAGCGTGGGGAGTAGATGATATTGGACTGACCCAGTCACGATCCCCAAATGCATTTGAACAAAATCTGGATAGTAATAAACGTTCTCAGTTAGAATTACAATTCTACAGGAGAATACTACACGTAAAGAGACACCTCGATTATAGGAATCAAGGGTGAACTGGGCAAACACCCACTTAGTCTTCATGTCATAACTAATTCAATAAAGTTCTTTCTTTCTATCAAATTAAAATCTGGAGGCAGCCTAGCCAATGAAGCACTAATACTGTAATAGAAGGTCAAAATGAACATCTTAAAACGAAAAAGTCATGGTTTGGAAAATTAACATCAATATTGGAGCACATACTTCTACAATTCAACAACATTAACGTGCCTGGGAATAAAATAAAGATATTTGCGAAAAGAGCTGAAGGTGCTATGAAAACCCTCTATGAAAAATTGTGGCGCAACAAACTCAATAACACTAACAGCCTATCTGGAAGAGACATGGGGGAAATAAACTGAGAACCTACAAACTTTTCAAACAACACTTTGGACTCGAGGAATACTTACTAAATATAGACAATATCAACCACAGAACTGCAGTATCACAACTACGCATGAGCTCCCAATGGAATCAATGAGGGGAACCATCTCCAATCCGAATGATAGAATATGTCAGTGTTGCGCAATGCAAGCTACAGAAGACGAAACGCATTTCATGATCACATGCCCCAAATATCAAAATAAAAGAGCCTCATTGTTCAACGATATTGCCAAAAACAACAACAATGCCGACAAACTCACGGGAATCGACATAGTTTGCTATTTTAATCCCATAATTCTATTCACCACAGTAATGAGATACATGTATCAATGACGCGGCGAGGTAAATCACATAACCGACTCCTCGCCCCTGGTGGCCCCCGCCGAAGGATGCTGCGTCTTCTTTCGTTGCAGCGCGTGCTTGGTTGTACATGATGCTACTTAGATGTGTATTAGAAAAGAAAGTTTGTTTGAATAGATCTTTTTTTATTATTTACTTGGTAAGTTGAGGAGCTCATGCCAGATATTTACTGTGACAAACACACCTTAGTATTTCGATTCTGACTGGTTGCGAAGCCGTGCCCGCGTGTGCGGCGTGGGACCAGCTTCTTGAAGTTCCTACACGGCCTCGAAAAAATCGCCGAAATCGCATTATGCTACGGTTTAATATGGTCTTTAATTATCTTTCACCACTAAAGCATAGTTTGTTATAAATATCTGCCTGGTTTTTATTGTACGACACCGCTTATTTAATTCACGACTGCCTCTCAAACTTTCACAAAACTCCTATCTAAATACATGCAAGTCGACATTTTCCGCTGTAGCTTGTCTCCACATAGCAACAGTAACTAAGGTGGACGGAGCATGGCGAAAGGTCAATTATATTTTTGCGTTGAACTGGTTTCATGCCTTTGTGTCTACGGCATTCTTATCACAGGCGCCAACATATCTGATTTTGGATGGTTAATCATCCAAGCAGCATACCCCATTTTCACATGACGGGTTATACATTTGCATAATACCTTGTACAGTTGTACGACGGGATATGCTTTTGCCATTTTCACCTTCTACGACGGGTACGGGTTTTCAAGGTTCCGCGGCACACCCTACCCCACTCTCCATGGCAGACATGTTTGACGCTACGCTAACATAACATCCTAGCCTGCGCGGGAGCCGATGCATAAGGAGATCGACCCCACCTCAGGAAGTTCTCCCACACTTCTCAGCTCAAGGGACCCCTGGTTTAATGGTATTTTAATTTGACGCCCCCATAGGAGGATGAGCGGGTGGCTAGTTTATAAGGCTTAGATCGTTGTCAACAATCGGAACTTCTGGGTAACGGAACGTACATGAATTATCTAAAGGAGCGTTATCAGAAATTTTAGGGTCAATTCTATTTAGGCACTCTGTTTTCACACCATCTGTCATAGCGTTAATTATCTCAAAATATGCTTTGACGGCGATTCAGTAGTCTGCGTCCCAGACTTAAGGGGTTCCGCTATGCTTCTCGCCCTAGAGTCCCTTAGCGTGACTATTGAATATCATTAACATGTAAACAAGGAACCTTGACTAGCGATTCAGGTAGGTGTTTGGATTTTTAGTATCTATGTGTTGCTAAAATAACTCGATTGTAGTCATTTTAATACAATGGGAGCAAGAATAGAAAATCAGTTATCATTGATATTTTATCAATATCATCACCTTGAAAATAGCCTTTGATTTATTTTTTGGCGCATAATCATACCAAGGGATTAATCAATAATCAATCTGGGCTATATTATCAGATATGCAAAAACATACACACACTCACAAGCGCAGATTTGAACAGAATGGCATACTCACTCACGCACACAGCGAGCTGAAATAGGCCCAAACGTCCATTAACCCAAGCGAACATCCCCGTCCCCACCAACACCACTGCTCTGCAATCAAAAATGAGGGGTTTGGACCGCGATGTTATACTGTGATCATAACGGACGAATCATAAACACGCTCAACTTAAGAAATGTACGGATATGCGCAGCGTCTCGGTGTTTTCATTTCTGCTAGCGAGTGTTAGCGCCAGGTGTAAAACTGGAGACGTTTGACTTTCAGGTGTGGTCATTTATGTTTGACAGGAAAGACCTCTTCACCTTAATCACCACGGCTGAATTTTCATATACGCAAATTCCGAAGGAAATACCACTTTAAAACTCAGAACAAGTTTAGAAGGTGCTGTCACGACTGTATCAGGTAATTGAAATCAAAACAAATGCACATCGACTTTTGACACCTGTACGTTGTCTTTATATGGTAATTGGCTGGTTCATTGTGGTACTACCGATAAGCACAATAAGTCTTATCACCAAACATGAATTATATAGTCCCTTGATTTGAACTATCGTGAAATGATGGTTGGATGATCAGGGTGTGTCATCTTTGCCGTTTTATTTGGCTTTCTGTTGAAAGTGTAGGGCTATCTAATATTGCCATTTATTGATAGAGTGAGCCATGAATCATTGAATGGCTATCATGTTATGTGATGTTTAGTGTAATGGTAGTTTAGGTAAGATGCACTGGGCTGACTGACATGCCAAGTGTTATACCTTGAGTTTTCAATCATCGTAATGGAAATTAAAATTGCCAATGCTAAAAAAAATAACCAGTCTGGCACTGTTCAATGTTTCGCGTGGTCATTACGATCTTAGTTTCCAGTTAGTTGTTGTTATTATGGAAGTTGGAACACTAAATTTGATGCCAATATTAAATGTGGAAAGATCACCTAGAAATATTGGTGAGTGTAAGCATACATGGCATGTTCAGGCCTTTAAGCTCATATTTGACAGGGGATTCTGTACACTATTCTCAATCCAAATCCTAAATGTGTATCATTACCTTTTAGTTTACACATTCAGATAACAAAACATATTTAATTCCAATTATATATGAAGGATGAGTCATAAAACTCATAATTTTAGTATTAGTAGTATCATGCAAAAATCAGATGGAATTATTTAGCAGACTCTCAATAAGTGGCACCACCAGTTTCAGTGAAGTGAGTTATTGTCCAGTGCATCTATGTGTTACCATCTGATCAGTTGCTTTGTTATACTGAATGATCAAATATATTCCCTATCCAAAATGCCCTGACCATGCAGGTTGGTGGCACTACATTGGCTTACCATAATTTAGCAGTAGGGGATTCACAATCTAGCGTTGGCAATGGATTTGTGCCTGGTAGGCGAAGACATATATGGGGTGCTTTCCAAGCATCACAATCATCCTCACCCATCATATGCTAAATGCCCTTTTGTTGTGATGTGGAATGAACAGTGTTTTCTTGTGTTGATGTATGGAGTTCTGATGTGATATCTTTTTTGTCTTACGATGTGTTTGAATCCATCATTAGATCATTAGTAGCCCTCAGGTGTTGTCCATGTAGCTTTATTTGTGTTGTTATCTTGGCTCTATGGGTATTTGTTTTTTTGCTCTATGGATGTTGTTACTTTAACTCTATAGATGGAGGTACTTTAGCTCTATGAGTGTTGTTGATTTAGCTTTATGGGTGTTGTTACTTTAGCTCTATGTGTGCTGTTACTTTAGCTCTATGGGTGGAGGTACTTTAGCTCTATGTGTGTTGTTACTTTAGCTCTGTGGATATTATTACTTTAGCTCTGTGTGTGTTGTTACTCAGCTCTATGGGTGTCGTTACTTCAGCTCTATAGGTTGCTTTATGGTTGTCTTTACTTTAGCTCTGTAAGTATTGTTACTTTAGTTCTATAGGTGCTGTTACTTTAGCTCTATGGGTGTTGTTTCTTTAGCTTCATGGGTGTTGTTACTTAGCTCTATGGGTGTTGTTACTTTAACTTTATGGGTGCTGTTACTTCATCTCTATGGGTGCTGTTACTTTAGCTCTTTAGGTGTTGTTGCTTTAGCTCTGTGTTTGCTGCTACTTTAGCTCCGAGGATGTTGTTACTTTTCCTCTATTGGTGATGTTACTTAAGTTCCATGTGTTGTTACTTTAGCTCTGAGGATGTTGCTTTTTATTGTGTCATGATCGTGTTCGTGGCTACACAATTGAGGTTGTAGGTTCACTGTCATTAACTTTCACATAATATCCATGTAATGATGTTGTAATGAAGAAATAAGATCATGTCAATAATCAGAGAGGAATGCATAGAATTAGCGTGCTCAGAGCTGATGGGAGTGGGGTGGGTGAAGTTCAATGAAACCAGGCCATTGGTCATGTCAGTTAAGTCAGGTGATCGACCGTGACTGATGATAATCAACCCGTTGAGTGTTGGGTGCGCTCTGCTTGTTGATGACAATACAGCTGTATCATGCATGTACCTCAATCAGTTCATGAGGAGAATTCGACCCCGCTGCTATTGTCAGGCCACCTACAGTTTACTCACTGAGCCATGAACCATTCATCATGCTCAAACTTTCACTTAAGCGACACATTTGATTACATATAATGAGCATTGACGTCAGAGAAGTCTGCTCATCGTGCAGTTAAGATGTGGTTTTCGGTGATTTATAGCTCGAACTCGACTGTGACTAAAGCCTTTCCCTATCACACCCAGTCTCTCACATTCTCACGTGTAAGAAGTGTGTCTGCGGCGAACGGAAATAACATTGCACTCGGTGGTTTTTGTGGAAACCAATGTTCGCCCGATGAGGTGACGAGTGTTGTGACTGCGTTGTGATGGTTTTGTAATTGGCATCGATGTCGCAAAACGCTTTCTACGGTCGTTTCCTTGTGAAGCCACATCATGCGTTGGAAGCTTCATATGGGCGGGGCGATCATGTTTGACTGAAGGACACATTACTGAAGGCTATGGGCGTCAATGAGAGCCATGGGCGC
>CM067344.1:36255384-36362884 GCA_034190875.2 Urechis unicinctus | reverse complement strand
GTGTATTGCTGCATTCTCACATCAAGCCATCACTCACTGAGCTCTACTGCTTTCTAATCTATTATTTACCCAAATCTTTTTTTTGATGAGCTGCAGTGAAACTGAAAACATCGTTAAGAACTGTTCAGACGATGATAGATCAATAGTGTTTCTTATGTTCTGCATTAGTGTACAACATAGTCACTGAACTTTTACTACTAATCAGATCCATGGCAATAAATATCAGGCATCACGCCTTCTACTTAGTTGAGTTGTTGAGACGTGTATGCAGCACGTTATCATAAAGATGACCTGGCACGTTTACTTAAAGTGCTCCTCCACAATGACCTCTGCTATTGAGTACTTGTGATAAGGTTACTTGTGAATGAGACTCCACAAGGCCAGCCATGTTGACATATAGGTGATCTAGTCAGGGGCATGTGGCCTCTCAGGGATATAAATAGACGAGTGTATCTCTGACTTACTGTGGTATCTACTTGTATCAGTGAGTTGTGTTGTGTGACAGAGGGGGAAGTGGAGGCTGGTTGGCTGAGACAGGCGGGATACGATGACCTGGTCGCAAAGTTTGAAGGTGAGCTAATGAATTATGATGTAGACCATGATGAAGTGATATGATGGTGTGGTCTTTCTGTAATACTGACTCTGTGAAAATGAGGGTGTTGACTTGATGGTGTGGTCTTTCTGTAATACTGACTCTGTGAAAATGGTACTTCATGGTACTTCTTTCTGTAATACTGACTCTGTGAAAATGAGGGTGTTGACTTGATGGTGCGGTCTTTCTGTAATACTGACTCTGTGAAAATGAGGGTGTTGACTTCATGGTGAAACTGACTGAAAATGGGGTGTTGACTTGATGGTGCGGTCTTTCTGTAATACTGACTCTGTGAAAATGAGGGTGTTGACTTGATGGTGCGGTCTTTCTGTAATACTGACTCTGTGAAAATGAGGGTGTTGACTTGATGGTGCGGTCTTTCTGTAATACTGACTCTGTGAAAATGAGGGTCTGTGTGGTCTTTCTGAAAATGAGGGTGTTGTTGACTTGATGGTGCGGGTCTTTTCTGTAATACTGACTCTGTGAAAATGAGGGTGTTGGCTTGATGGTGCGTTGATTCTTTCTGTAATATTGACTCTGTGAAAATGAGGGTGTTGACTTGATGGTACGGTGTTTCTGTAATACTGACTCTGTGAAAATGAGGGTGTTGACTTGATGGTGTGGTCTTTCTGTAATACTGACTCTGTGAAAATGAGGGTGTTGACTTGATGGTCTTTCTGTAATACTGACTCTGTGAAAATGAGGGTGTTGACTTGATGGTGTGGTCTTTCTGTAATACTGACTCTGTGAAAATGAGGGTGTTGACTTGATGGTACAGTGTTTCTGTAATACTGACTCTGTGAAAATGAGGGTGTTGACTTGATGGTACGGTGGTCTTTCTGTAATACTGACTCTGTGAAAATGAGGGTGTTGACTTGATGGTGCGGTCTTTCTGTACTGCTTACTTTGTGTAGTTGAACGTGTTGACTTAATGCTACAGAGGGGCAGGAGATTGACGAGGACCTCATCACAGATGGCACATCATCCCTGACTCAGAACCAAGCTGCTGCAGTCAAGAAACGGGTCAACACCCTCAATGCTACGCTACGCAAAAAGAAGAACAAACACAACAAGCCAGATATGCGCGACTTATTCACACTACCTCCAGAGGTAAGATCTTGTTGTCACATGCTCTCTTACATAGATTTGGCCTATTTGCGTTCCTTCCCCTTTTGTTTCACACATGGTTTTTGTGGTCAAAATGATGCACAGGCTACGAACATGCAGAATATGACACATCCTTTACTATGGCCAGACTGTATGAATACTGAGTGTACTTGTTACGATGGGGTATGGGATGGTGCTAGAGGTGGATGAGGTGTAGGAATGGAGCTAGAGGTGGGCTTGATGTAGGGATGCTAGGGGAGGGTAAAGTGTCAGGGTGATGCTAGTGGAGGGTGAGGTGTTGGGAGGAATGGGGAGGGGGAAGTGTTGGGTGATGCTAGGGGAGGGTGAGAGGTGGGGGGTGATGCTAGGGGAGGGTGAGGTGTCGGGGTGTTGCTGATGTAGGGGGTGATGCTAGGGGAGGGTAAAGTGTCAGGGTGATGCTAGTGGAGGGTGAGGTGTTGGGTGATGCTAGGGGAGGGTGAGGTGTGGGGATGATGCTAGGGGAGGGTGAAGTGTTGGGGTGATGCTAGGGGAGGGTGAGGTGTTTGGGTGATGCTAGGGGAGGGTGAGGTGTCGGGGTGATGCTAGGGGAGGGTGAGGTGTGTTGGGGTGATGCTAGGGGAGGGTAACGTGTCGGGGTGATGCTAGTGGAGGGTGACGTGTCTGGGTGATGCTGGGAGGGGGTGATGCTGGGGGTGGATGAGGTGAGGGTGAGGTGTTGGGGTGATGCTAGGGGAGGGTGAGGTGTTGGGGTGATGCTAGGGGAGGGTGAGGTGTTGGGGTGATGCTAGGGGAGGGTGATGCTTGGGAGGGTGGGGTGATGCTAGGGGAGGGTGAGGTGTTGGTGATGCTAGGGGAGGGTGAGGTGTTGGGGTGATGCTAGGGGAGGGGTGAGGTGTCTGGGGGTGATGCTAGGGGAGGGTGAGGTGTCGGGTGATGCTAGGGGAGGGTGAGAGGGGAGGGTGAGGTGTTGGGGTGATGCTAGGGGAGGGTGAACGTGTCTGGGTGCTTGCTAGGGTGAGGTGTTGGGGTGATGCTAGGGAGGGTGAGGTGTTGGGGTGATGCTAGGGAGGGTGAGGTGTTGGGGTGATGCTAGGGAGGGTGAGGTGTTGGGGGTGATGCTAGGGGAGGGTGAGGGTGTTGGTGTGCTAGGGGAGGGTGAGGTGTCTGTGATGCTAGGGAGGGTGAGGTGTTGGGGTGATGCTAGGGGAGGGTGAGGTGTCGGGGTGATGCTAGGGGAGGGTGAGTGTTGGGGTGATGAGGGGGAGGGAAGTGTCAGGGTGATGCTAGGGGAGAGTAACGTGTCAGGGTGATGCTAGTGGAGGGTGGAGGGTGTTGGGGTGATGCTAGGGAGGGTGAGGTGTTGGGTGATGCTAGCTAGGGGGTGATGGTGGAGGGGTGAGGTGTGGTGATGCTAGGGGAGGGTGACGTGTCAGGGTGATGCTAGTGGAGGGTGAGGTGTTGGGGTGTGCTAGGGAGGGATGGTTGAGGGTGAGTGTGTTGGGGTGTGGGGAGGGTGATGCTAGGTGATGCTAGGGGAGGGTGACGTGTCGGGTGATGCTAGTGGAGGTGTGGTGATGCTAGTGTGTCTGGGGGAGGGTGATGCTAGGGGAGGGTGAGGTGTGGGGGTGATGCTAGTGGAGGGTGAGGTGTGGGGGGGCTAGTGATGCTAGGGTTGAGGTGTGAGGTGGGGTGATGCTAGGGAGGGTGAGGTGTCGGGGTGATGCTAGTGGAGGGTGAGGTCGGGGTGATGCTAGGGGAGGGTGAGTGTCGGGGGCTAGGGGAGGGTGAGGTGTTGGGTGATGCTAGGGGAGGGTGAGGTGTTTGGGTGATGCTAGGGGAGGGTGACGTGTCTGGGTGATGCTTGTGGAGGGTGAGGTGTTGGGGTGATGCTAGGGGAGAGTGAGGTGTTGGGTGATGCTAGTGGAGGGTGAGGTGTTGGGGTGATGCTAGTGGAGGGTGAGGTGTTGGGGTGATGCTAGGGGAGGGTGAGGTGTTTGGGTGATGCTAGGGTGAGGGTGGGAGGTGAGGTGTCGGGATGTGAGGTGTCTGGGTGATGCTAGGGAGGGTGAGGTGTGATGCTAGGGGAGGGTGATGAAGTGTCGGGTGATGCTAGGGAGGGTGAGGTGTCGAGGTGATGGTGGAGGGTGAGGTGTTTGGGTGATGCTAGGGAGGGTGGGTGTTGGGGTGATGCTAGGGGAGGGTGAGGTAGGTGATGCTAGGGGAGGGTGAGGTGGGGATGGGGCTAGGGAGGTGTGAGGTGTCGGGGTGATGCTAGGGGAGGGTGAGGGTAGGGGTGATGCTAGGGTGTGTCAGGGTGATGCTAGGGAGGTGAGGTGTATGCTAGGGGAGGGTGGGGATGCTAGGGGAGGGTGAGGTGTAGGGATGGGGTGGGGTGGGTGAGGTGCAGGGATGGGCTATGGGGTAGGGGTGGGTGAGGTGTAGGGATGGGGTAGGGATGGGTGAGGTGTAGGGATGGGGCCGGGGTCGGTGAGGTGTAGGGATGATAGGATAGGTGAGGTGTAGGGATGGGGCTAGGGAAGGTTAATGGTGTAGGGATGGGGTAGGGTAGGTGGGGAGGGATGGGGCTGAGGGGTGAGGTGTAGGGGGTAAGGTGGGATGGGATAGGGAGGTGTGGGAGGGTGAGGTGTAGGTTTGGGGTAGGGGTGGGTGAGGTGTAGGGATGGGTGAGTTGTAGGGATGCAGCCAGAGGAGGGTGAGGTGTATGGATGGAGCTAAAGGAAGGAGAGGTGTAGGGATGGGGCTTGAGGTGAAGATGGTGGAGCCAGAAGTGGTAAAGGGGTGAAATTAAAGGCCTGGAAATCAAATTGGTAAACAATAGCCAGTACAAGCTTGCTTGTAATGTATTACATATTGTAGTTAGGAAATCTGATCCTTGACAAAATACAGAGTAGGACTATTAAATGATTTACATTACTTGTTCTTTCAGTCTGCCTCTTCAGGGATAAAGGTGGGAGAGGCGGCTGTGGTGATGCGTCGTAAACCCACTTCCCCTCCCCTCGAGGAGACTGTCGGAAAGAGGGGCTCACACAGGTCTAGTCATCTACTGAAACATCGTCGAGGGTACGACATGTCAGGGGACGCTGACATTCCCAAAACACGATCAGCCACAGAAGGTGACTGTAACATGCCTTTTAGCCCAACCTCATTTTCCATTTCTTTGTGGAATAATTCTATACATATTTAAACCTGTATGGAGTGCACCACTACTGTAAGTGTGTTGTGTTAAACATCCTCATTGATTTATCCACTCTAATCTTCCTATGTTCCTGCATTGGCCACAGCACCAACTACTCTTATTACGTGTACATCAGGAGTATTGTTATGTCGGCCCCTGTGGTTGACAATTGAGAGGAAATTAGCATTTGAGAACGTATTACTGTCAAAGCGAGGATTTTTAGAATTAATTTTTTTTACAGGGATTAATGTTTCTAACTTGTAGCTGATTAAATTCTTCATATCCCCTTTGCTAATAAAATCTTATGCCAGCTGTGTGTATTGTCGTCTTGCAGGCATTGAGACGTTGAGTATAAACCCACGAGAGCAGCCTGGTGAGTTGGAGACGAGGCACAGAGCATCTGACTCGGTCTTGATCATGGGGTCACAGGAGAACTCCCTCCTCAGAAACCGGCTCCCTGACCTGCAAGCCAATCACCAGGTGGCTCCTCGTAACACTGTAGTGAAAACAAAAATGTCAGCTTTTAATTTGACCTGAAGAACAATGGTCGTCTGTCAACTTGCTGGAAGATAAGTCTATAAGTCTTTTTCAGATTTTCACGGAACATGTCGTACCAAAGGATAACCTACCTGTGAGTAAGGGGCGTGCTCATGGTCAAAGTAGCATAGAAATAGCAAATATCACATTGTTTAAATGAGGCTCAATCTCTGCTTGGAGCAAAGAAACCCCCTGTTTGTTTGTGGTAGAGCATTGTCCAACCATCATGCAATGTGGCATGTCTGTGTGTAGAATTTTGAGATTGTCCCTGACACACTGGGACTCACGCGCATTGACAGCCTTGATGATGCTGACATTGAGAGACTGAGAAAGCTGGCTTTGTTAGAATTCTCGGCTCTCTTTGACTCCCATAATCTGTCCTATGAAAACTTCAAAACCAAGAAGCGGTTTAAAGGTGTGATTTATTTATTAAGGTGGCAAAGAGTGGATTGTTTGTAATACTTCCAATCAATGGTTATTGAGATTGATTGGATTGTCCTGGGGTTGTCACTCAGAATAGACAAAGCTGAATCGAATAATGAGATCACAGATGTTTAGATTGTATTTGTGAATTTGATTGAAATGTACAGTGGACCTCTGCCTGTCTAAAGCTACCTGTGTTTAACGTGTTTTGTTGGTGCGGATGCTGTTTACAGAGAGTGGCTTATTTGGTGTCCCACTTCACACCCTGCTTGAGAATGATCAACAGCGAATCCACCAGCCCATCAGAGTGCCTCTCATCCTACAAGAGGTGACATCTCCACTCCAACAACCATCTATTCAATAGGAAACTCCACATATTGTGATTTTGTTATAAGCTTGTGAAACTATACTGAACATCCATTTTGCCATCCTCATTTGCTGTGAGTACTATCTATGTCTTTTTATGACAGCTGCTGGGCTACTTGATACAGTACGGGGTGAACGAGGAGGGCATCCTGCGGGTACCAGGGGCTGTGGCTCGCATCAAGGTTCACTCTTATCATCTTTTGTCTCAGTCTAGATCATATCTGCTTCTCCATGGGTGCTTGGGTCAGTCCATTATGACCCTGCCTTGAGAAATTTGATTTATATTAAACCGAGTGAGGTGTCATAATGGTCTACCCCAAGGACATGTGCTCTTCCCAACGTCTTGCCCATGTCCCGTATCTCCATTGTTTTTGTGTTGGCAAAATGTATTCTGTAATAGGTACACATAGTGTCCGTCAAGCTGATATCATTGTTGTGATGTAACGTTGTTGTTGTAATAAATGTAAGACCCCAGTATTTCCATTCCTCCAAGCTTATACTGCAAGGTCATCAAATAATTTTACTGGTTTTAAATTTTTAACTCTTTTCAGTGTCAGACTTTGGGCAATGTCGATTTTGTTATGTTCAATGTGTTATCAGCAGGGGTTAATGTGGGTTATTTTCTATAGCTAAGCATGATATGTAACCATTGTGATGGATGGAGCTCGACATAATCCATGATTCTGCTGATATGATCAGAGTCTACGCCAGGAACTAGAGGATCATTTCTACACTGGGAAGTTCCGCTGGGACACGGTGAGACCAAATGATGCAGCAGGCCTTCTGAAGCTCTTCCTACGAGAGCTGCCCATCCCCCTGCTCACCTTCCAGTACCTGGATGCCTTCACTCAACTACAATGTGAGCAACATTAATTCAGGTGGTTCTATGGTGTTTTTGTAGAAGCAGCACCGTTGGGTACAATGATGATATTTGCTTTCTGTGTGTGTAACTGCAGTAATAAAGGACAAGAAAGACCAGTTGCAAGCGCTGAATCACTTAATTATTCTTCTTCCCAACGTTCACAGAGACACACTGCTGGTATATACAATGCTTGTCATCCAAACATAAACTTTCTACTACTCCCTAAATGACAATACACATTTGCTATCGTGTACCTTATGTGGTTGTGTGTTGTACTTGGATGAGCCACCTTGGTGATGGCTCTCTATTCCTCTGTGTTTTGTTCCCAGCTCTTACTGCAGTTCCTCATAGCGGTCGTCAACAACGTGGAGAACAAGATGACAATGAACAACGTAGCAATGATCATGGCTCCCAATCTCTTCATGGTGGTCCGTCAGCGTTCCAAGTCGGCGGATGAGCGGTCTCTACCAGAACAGGAACTCTTGATGGCTGCTGGCACCTCCAACCTGGTGCGGATGCTCATCAAATACGAGCATATCCTCTGGACGGTGCCCTCTTTCATGATGGTTCAGATCCGACACCAATATGAGGCTGAGGTGCTCAAACCCTCCGGTAGAACTGTAAGTTCATCTCCTGAATAGTCAGATAGGCTAAAGCTATGCTAAGAGGGCTCACTCTGACTATCTGTGCGGTGAGTATGCAAATAAGTGAACCACACGCCCGTCGTTGGGTGATGCTGCCATGAAATCAACAAAAGCACATGGGACTGTTGATCCATTGTCTCTGGGCTTGGTTATGGTTGCGAATGTTGAAGATATGAGTCCTCTGATAGGTCGAGGCAACCCCGCCCTAGAAAATTCCATGTGATTTTAAGAGATGCTATGACAAAGCACCACGCTGCTCCCATGTGGCGTGTTGTCGAGTGAGTCCTTGTAGTTTAGCTATAACCTCTTTTTCCTGATGACCAATTTGGGACGAGTGCTGACACGTTATGATGTTTGATGTGTATATGCATCATGATGTGTTATTAGTCAGCACTGAAACGCTGTTCATCAGCTGGGTTGAGTTGTGATAACTTACTATGCTTTTGGTTGTGCACTGTAATTTCTTTAGACCAAGAGTTGTCGCTCGTCCATAGTTGAATTTTGGAAGGAAAATAACCATCTGCCGCACTCAATATATGCTTTAGACTGATCAGTGTAGACTGGCCATTGTAGACTGTCCAGTAGATGTGTGTAATAACGTTAAAAAAAACCCTTGTTAATGTGGACAGAATATATTGAAGCTTCTTGGCAAGAAAGACAAAAGCTCTGCTTACAAGAAACCCCCTATACAACATGAGGTAGGCAAATTATTTGTCCATCAACACACTTCCAATGATTTGATCATTATAGGCTAAAATCAGTTATTGATGCTGCACTTGATGTGTGTAAAAAAGATAGCTATGTGATTATTAACTTGTAGCACTTGTTCGAGGCCATGTCAGAGAACGACACATTGAGCATGTTATATCATTTGTCTGTGTTTTGGCTGCTGCTGCTGCTGCTACAGGCTGACTACCAGGCTGGCATTATCACTGTCCAGATGACGCATGTCAATAAATCCCCCACACGTTTTCAGCTGAACAACGTGACAACAGCTGGAGATATCATCAACAAGTAGGTCATATGAAATACCATGTGGCAGATGGGGTGGTGTGGGGGTGGGGTGGATGCTATGGTTCTGAAAGTGGTTTTGTAGGGTGTTGTTGGAGGTGAGGGGTGCTTTGAAGTGAAATATTCAAGGTCTATGAAGTGTTCATCTCCTAAGTAGATTGTTCTAGAGTTTTCAGCATGTAACAGATGGTGTTTGTGATCCTTATTTACATACAATGAGATGACACATGACGCTTGTTTCTTCATGTTGCTGTAGGCTGGCCGCAGATTATACAAGAAGTCAAAAAAAAGTTTTCCTTTATGAAATGGGAGGGAATATAGGTGAGTCACATTGTGCGCTATTGTGAAATATAGGTGAGTCACATTGTGCGCTATTGTTTCATATTCCTCAATTCTGAGCCTCCTGCTTGATCCCAAATTCACTGCTTATGTTGTAACAGGGAAGAGGAAATTAGGAAGCAACACGAAAATGCTAGATTTATATAGAGTCAACCCCAATGCCAGCTGGGTCATCCAACCTGATGTCTCGTACTATTGAAGAGATTGGTGACACAGAGAAAACACCTTAGTGAAAGACAGGCCCCTGTCAAAGACACTCCTATGTCACTGTTTATCATGAGACAACCTCTGTCGTTGCGAGGAGATTATATACTGCCATTGTAACAGGAAGTCAAGTCATAGATTTTGTATGATATTTTATAATCTGTTGGCACTGTTCCTACTATGAATCCTATCTACTCATATTGCCATGTGCAGTTACTGTATGCAGACTACTGACTCCACTGGTCGCTAGAGGTCATGTAGAGGTCAGTAGTTGGTTGAAGTCAGAGGCAGGTGACCCCTCTATGCAATCAGTGTAACATACATGAATCAGTGGCTTGTTGTGGAATGTCAGGGGTTATATTAACTCTCCATTGACTTCAGAGACAGCATTGTATGCTTTCTTTGTGCCATTTCCATGTCTGTGGGTGCACATATGGTTAAGGCAACTGTATTTGTCATCTCGGCTGATAAGATAATGACAGATATAAGAACATTGATCGTAGTCAATATGAGTGGGATCCAGTGATGATCTCTGCTAGGGGGTTACCTACAGAACCACAAGCCAAAAGAGAATTCCTCAATAGAAATATTGACCACGAGATCTGTTCATTTCTCGCGACGTTTTGGGCATTCCACCGTGTAATCACCACCTCATCCCATGTCCTGTTTCAATGGTTAGCTGTTGGCTCTTTGGTGTCTTTATCATATTTTTCGATTTTTGCTTTCTATACCGGTTCCGGAAATTGTATTTATTCTTGTCATAACCATTCTAGTTGGATGTCATTGGAGCATAATATATATTTTGTCAATGTGGAATGCAAGACTGATCATGTTAGATGTGGGATGGCCTGCCACGCTGTGTTTACTCAGGAATGCACCTACACTGAAAACATAAATTTGCAGAAAACTGAAAGCTTTAATAAGTGGTTGATTATGAGGCTAAATGTTGATCATATTTTGTCCCCAGTAAAATGACATTCCCAGGGTCAGAATCCATTCCTGTTTAGTGTTTGTGAGTGGAAATTGACTTGATACCATTGATTGTAGTCCCAGGAGATCTCCTTATTATGAAGGTATAACTAGATGTTGTGAAGTGCCTTTGCTCTTCAAGTTGTTAAGTAGACTTAAGTGAGTATATATTACCATGAAAACTGTCTTGTATAATAACCTGCTGTTGTTGTTTCTATTGTTTGGATGGATATCCCATGTTTGACCTGACAGATTATTCTACTATCTGGCAAGATTTTTGTTTGAATATTTTGGATTATGTTAAAAAATCATTACAAAATGCAACCATGGAAAGGATTTCCATGCCAATTAAAAATTATTTCTGACAACTTGATTTTCACTACTGTACTATAAGTGTGATAATGAATTATATCTGTTTACCTGGTAAACAGGATTGGAGAGATATATTATCTACAATGTGGTCTTGCCATGCATTGACTAGCCTACATTAGTATGCTGGCTGTACTTGTGTTGTTCTGGCCAGCTGACCTGCAGTCCCTTGTTTCCTGCATCCATCAGACCGCTTCTTGCTGATCTGAATATTGATACGTATTTTGTTTCCGTGAAATATGAGATTAAAGCTCAGTTGATTATGTTTCTCAGCTTTACTGTTTTTACTGATCACGTGACACCTAGTATGTGAGGGGTCTGAGGGTGGGTGGCCTCTTATCTGCTAAACTCGATACTGGGATCAGAGAAGTCTATAATACTTCTTAATGTGACCATCATCATGGTTCATGCCAGACCAACATTATAGGGACCTGAATCTTTCTTGCCACTTCCCCAGCACGCCTCGCACCTTCAAAACCCCTTGTGGGATTCTATTTCTCAGCCTTGTTAATTTCACAAATCAACTGGAGTGTGTAGTGTACAATCCCTTTGGTATGTGAAGGTTCTAGAGATTTTCCCCCTTCAAAAACAACAAATCCCACGGGGGAAATCTGCACAGGAATTTATTGACTTCCATGAAAATCAATGTTTTGTAATTTACATACTTTGATATATTTATTAAACCATTTAATTAATCAAAATTTTGACCAAACCTCCCTAAATAAGATATTTATACAGAAAGAATTAATGACTAAAACTTGCGATATTAGAGCTTGGTATTAAGCATGGAATGTAGCATTACAAGCACAAACATATTCCATATTGGTTTTGAGTTGTAAATCAATATACAATAGCTTAATCCTCAGGTTAGTAAAGATTCATGGTAACAACAGGTGCCTGTGGGGGGGGGGATGGGGACGGCAGCAATGGCAGCCTTGTAGTATGCCCTTGTAAAGCCTGCTCACAAAGTTTACAATGTATAGATTCCTGTGGACACATTAACATGCAAGATTACCCATCCCCAAAGAAGGATTAACCTTTTTGCATTATGGTTATATTACCAGGTTCATTATGCAACCATATATTAATTTAGATATATCCAAGCACATTTCTGCTGTGAATCCCCGGTCCCAAACTCTTCAGTGCATTAGAAACTAAATTCAGACTTCATCCCATTAAAGTGCACTCTGCTACCCATGCCCTGACATGCAGACTCTAACACAGGCTAATCTGACTGTAGATGTACATCCCCTGATGACTAGTCTCTCTGCTGTGACCATGTCACCTGACCTGGAGTGAACTCTAACACATCTTGGAATCTTACTAAATTCAGATAAAGCATCAAGTTATTATTAAAGTGCATTCATCCAAAGTTGCAGTCAACTGTTTTGTGGTATACATTCATCCAATCCAATATGTATATATACAGACTACACTAACAAGCATGTACCAAGGTTGCATTGTACAGGCATCCAAACAACAAACAGTCTTCTTTGTAATCAACACAAAGTATCAATTTACAGGTAATAAAATAATTTTCATAACTTCTTCGTCAAAAGTCTCCTTAACCATGGCTTAGATAGAGGCAGAGGATGTTAATTGAATATAACACCTGTGTCCAGCTTAGGAGGCCAGGTGGAAAACCACACAGGTGCCCGATTACAGGTGGTAAACTACACCAACAATATAAACAGTATTCTGCATCCATGCTGGCCAAAAATGACAGAGATCTATATGTAGGGGGATTTGTTGCAATCATGAAAGACCACACGAGGCCATCAAGTCAACACAGTGCCACCATTACCCCAGCAGCATTGCCAAAATGAAATCCCAAAAAGCACACTTAAGGCTCCTGGATACAGGAATTATATTAGAAATATTCCAATGAGGATCTTGCATGAGAGAATGGAGTGATGGCATGTGGAACCTGTCAAGTCAGAGTCTGGTTATAATGGCACCTTCTCTGTAGCCATAGACCCGGGTGAAGAAGAAGAACTCTCTTCTGGGATTTCGTTAGGGACGGAACTGCCCTCCATGGCCTCGCCAAAGTTATCCTCCGACTTGCTACTTGACACCTTGCTCTGGAAAAACAGTCACAGTGCCAGCAGCGGTTGATATGAGCTCAGTGAGAGAAAATAGGAACTTTCCCGAGAGAGAGCTGATCATAATACTAGACAGGACAATTCAAACAGTTAATTTTGTTATGAATCAGAGCATGTTTCCATGTTAAACAAAGACAAAATGAGGGGACCAAAGATTTCAAGACACAGACTGATACAGGAGCATACAATCTCAATGTGACAGCTAATTAACAGGTAAAGCTGGTGTCACAGGACAACATGTTACACCATTCAGTGGATAACACTCATTATATTAACAAACCAACAGCAATAATTATTCCAATAACAGAAGAAAAAAAAAATAGTTCAAAACAATAATTCTATCCATGTCGGGCAAACCCACAGCCCACCTGTCCAGTATGCTACCTGCTTGGTTCACCATGCACGAAACCCTCCTATAACTGCTCCAGGTAATTAATAAAGTCTAACAGATGGTGATGGGGGTTAAGAATCATTAGTGGGCCTGATGTGCGATGAAACAAATGGTGTTGTGACATAGGCTGTGTGAGGGGGGTACAACTAACTACCCACAACAACAACAACAACACAATCACAACGACGAAGCATAAACACGTACAAATCATGATCAAATGTAGACAAAGACAGCGAGATTACAGACAACTGAACGTGGAGTGAAGACAAGACAGGACCGACATGAGCATGACCAGAGTGTCCACCATCAGTATTAGCACTCACCATGCGTCCTCGGATGTTCCCCAAAGACTGTGATTGCTATATGCGTAACAGGATATCCAAATGTATCATTACCAACACTGATTGCCCAGATACCCATGTCATATGCCCCCACATGCTATTGTATTCAATGTTTCATGCATGTGACAATGTCTTCATTGATCTAAAGACCCTGACCCAGTTACAGGGGTTGTTTTTCTCAATGTATATATAAATGGGTCGCAACAGGTCAAGGAAATGTTACACAAGAGACATGCTTGTCATCAAAACATCCTATCTAAGCCAAACAACAGTATCCTTAACAAAACCTAACATTGCACAAAGGGGCCGGGGGGGTTAGCTGGTGACCCAGTTTTAAGATCAAAGTCACCTCATGTCACCACTCACCTTGACAGTTGTGTAAGCGCCCCCCAACTTTTTCCTCAACTGAACGGAATGCGGTTGAGTTTCTGAAACACGCATCAGTCACTGGTTGAAAGATAAGAAGATACAGTTGACTGAACACACTGCCCGATGTAAAGCAATCAATTGAGTCACATCATACACACAGGAACAATCTTCCAAGCCTTGAATATTTGCCGAGAGGCTATTTCATAACCGCTGTGATTTTGTGATACGACTTAAGAGATAAGGAGCATCTGCAGCAGTCATCACCTCATATCTCCCAGCTTCCTGGATGACCAGTTCCCAAACGACCTCAATGCAGCGTTCGTCTTCTGATATCTGATCACACACGGACATGACAGGGATGACGTAACCTCTACCATTGTGAACTGACAATGACGTGTTACAAATGATGTGGTCCCTGAATGTGCCGACCAACATGCAGGTTGAGGGTTTTAACATGTGAGACCAAGACGGAGACAGTGTGCAATCTAATAAATGTACAAGTGGTGTGAGGAATAAACTGAAAGAGAAAGCCACAGAGGGAGATGACATGAAAGGGATGCATCACCCAACTACGGACAGCGGAGTGGGGTAGGTTAGTTCCCACTGATGTTATCAGTTTACCACATTTCTTCTTCAAATCTATAAACATACAGTTGAATTTGTTTAATTATGTTAATACCAGGGAGCAAAATCATTCATTGTCCATGGAGCTGCTTGAATGAACTTGATTGTGTATTTACAATCCATACTTATTCCATGAGGCTATCAGCTACGAAATCACATTAGGATAATAAACCACAGTGAGAGCTGATACTATTTGTAACTAGAAACCAATAACCTTGGGTGTTAGGTGGAGATGATGTACAGGGACAGAATTATAGAATGGAACATGCAAACAAAATAATCCTCACCACAGGATGATTAATAACTGTCATCGTTAAAAAGCAAATGCACCACTTATCCTGTTTTAATGCCTGGAAAGCTGCCTTTTTATCGTTGACACTATATGGGTATGAATTTTTTTTTAAGAATCCTGAAAACTTAGTTATCATATAATAATAGATTAACAATACCAAACTAAGCTGAAATTATGTACAAATGAATCCATCAATTAGAAAAAGTACAAGTACTTGAGAATTGCAAACTAAACACCTCCAATGTGAGCACAACATGTCATGCATTGATACTTACAACATAAAACATATTAACCAATTAATTATTGGGACGCTACAGAATGACACAAGAAAGGTGGAACTCACGCCTCTGTGTGGGAGATTGTATCGCCTAGCTCTGTAACTTTTTCAGAGGTCTTTTGGTACCTGAGAGTGCAGTGAATAGGATCAATAAACTGACACAGAGGGGTCATCTCAAAGGCAATGAGCATCAGGCTGAGGGAGCCCCTCAGCGCTCACCACATGGATTTGCTGGATGAGATGAAAGAGTACTAGGAGAGGGAAAGGGTCCTACATATGGAGGTAACACAGCTTGAAAAATATACAATTCATAATATTATTGGTCAGGATGGAAATAAAGAATAAAAGCATAAAAATACAGCCCCAAGAGATCAGATACTGTCACAATTTTTTTCTCAGGAATTATTGGAAGAGGTAATACAATCCTAAATTTCATGCCACTGCACACTTGAAAGGATTTTGTGTTTCCATAAAGTAGTAATACAGGTCATATGCTAGTTGAGCCAAAACGGACAAGGGGAATATTTCAAAACCAATTGCACCAACAGTGGTACGAGTGTGAGTGTGATGGGGGGGGGGGGGATGTTGAAAGTTTGTTATTGACTGTCATTCAGGGGTACAAAGATACAAACAGGTGAAACTGCATACTAAATCGCCATGAATCTCTGGCCCAAGAACATAATTTTTTGCATTTTATGAAAACTAGAAACAAACCAGATCAAAGCAATTAATAAATGTAACTTAATGATGCCGCGTCATACACAGTGCTGTATCTGCATGCATTCACAAGCTGGTAATAAAATAAACAATGCAGATGCCCATAAATTATGAATTGCATAATAATGAGTATTACATTCTATCTTTATACTCTGCTATTATGATGACTCTAACGCTCTTTGGGTTTGTCAGCAAATGCTGACAAACTTAAGACACTCAAGCTCATCCAGGAGTACTAACCCAATTCAACAGAAGCAGGACTAATGCAATTTCATAAGGCAAAACAATGTAGAAAGGGGACAAATGAGGAACCAAATGTTATAAGTGCTGCAAAGTCTGATTTAATGTATACATGGACAAACATATCTCATAAGAACCTGAGGCTTTCAATAAGAAATTTTGATGAAACTGTGGGATTGCATATAGTGACTCAAGATAATTAACTGATAATGTAATTTTTGGGTATCTGGTCTGAAAGAAAGCCCATTTCTCCTTGACTGAGTAGGTCCAGTCACATGGTGGTCACATCATAGTTAGTGTATGATAGAAACAAGTCTGAAATCAACGTAAAAGTTGGCAGTGAAATACATTAAAACACTCACGCTGGTGAGCCGGTTATTTTCTGGTTAAGATTATGAATCTGGCCACTAGCCCTCTGGTACCTACGCATGGTCGAGGCAAGCCATACAAAGAAAAAAAAGGAAATTACAGAAATGAGTGAAAATTAGTGCCAAAATCATATGTAATGGAGTCACAATGATTAAGTGCAATATATGTAAGATTTTTCTACTTGTAGACACTTAAATACAAGTTACATTGAGGAATTATTGAGAACCCAAATCAAGATTGTGTCCATCTAGGTGGGGAAATGGCTTGAAATGAGGATGGAACAAACTAAGAGCCTAACTACAATTGCAATTATTCAGTCTTAATCTTATTGCAACATCATCCATGATACAACATTCAATAAACCCATATGAGGACTACGTGATGATCATAGCAATAAAGAGAATGTGGTGCCTTAGGAAATTAAACATATAACAACCTACAAATAATAGAAAGGTATCTATTTCAATGGGTAGCAGTGTATTCAACCACTCCCAAGTGATCACAAGTCCACTACAGGTCATGGCAATACCTGTGCACACTGCGTGATATAAAAAACAAAGGCCTACGTGTCAGATTCTTTGATGTTGCGGAAACTCTGCTTGACATCATTCTGGAACTCTTTGATGGGAGTGATCCCCAGTTTCTGCTTCAGATGGTTGGCTTGGTTCACCTTGGAGCTGAGTACAGTACGTAGGGTGGCAATCTCTTGTTCCAACTGCCAACAAAACATAATGGATAAATCATTGGATTTAATAACCAGTGAATAAAACCTGGCCATGACAATTGTGCCCATAAAAGCAGTGCCCGTGTAGAGCGTCTCCTCGCCTTGGCTAGTTCGGCTCGGTATTGCTCCTCTTCAATTGTCCTCTGCACATCATCCGGACTGCTAGTGGCGCCCTCTGATGTGGCATGCTGATTGACTGCATTGTCGTATTCCGCAGAGGTACCATCCAAAGCAGCGTAGAAGCTGTCTTCTGCAACAGACACCAATATTTTGTCCCTTATATATCCATAACAACTGCCCAAGACAGAGCCTCATGCCTTATATTGAAAGTGTTTTAAAACATCTCTGTTTTGCAAGTCTCCAAAATTCCAGACAAGACATTGAAGCACACTGTGACAAGCAGAGTATATGCAATTCTGGAACTACTTATTGAATTACGCTGCTTTTTCTATTTTTTCCTCTTGTATCTGTTTCCTCTTGGGGTAAAATGGGTATGTATCATAATAATGAAATAGATTATATTCATAATACATATCTCCCAAATACTTGAATTTAAACTTCCTCGCACATAAGTGCATACCACAACACATAAATTACAAATATATAAGTAGGCATCATTTGGCACTGGATGTGCATTCCTCCAGCCCCATCACAGACAACAGTAACAACATGTGACAATCACTGTAGATTGTGTACCCGACTGAGTGGGGGGCTGTGGGGGTGAGTTGGGCTCTAGCTCAACAGAGCACATGCCATCGGGTGATACCCTCTCCTCCTTCCCAAGACGAGCTTCCATCAGCTTATTGGAATCAACGGAAGCAGGGTCATAGGTCGCTCTCTGACCAACAGCCCTCCCTGGGGGATTTGTGAGCTTGTTTCCCTGCTTCGCCCTGTTTTTCCTCCATCTCGGCTCGGACCCCTCATCATCGGAAGAGAGGTTATCAGATGAAAAGTCACTCTCACCGGTGTAGATCAGCTTCAGATATGCAGGGTAATTCTTGGCTCCCTCATTGACCAGTTTATCAATTTTGTCTTTAGTTGTCTTCCTGGCATTGAGTTTGTCATGGAGAGACGCTGGAATACCATGATGTTGGCCGGCTGTAGTAGTTACAGAGGCCTTAGCCTCATCACTAGCTGGGCTGAGTTCCCTGATAGCAGGCACAATGCTGTGTAGTGTGGCCATATCTTAACAGTGTGACACACTGGTTCATCAAATGAGCAGCAAGCCAGGACTACTAATGAGGAGTTCTAGAGACAGGAGGCCAGAGAGGAACTTATTTTCCACCAGATTAGATACACAGGGTATCACTGCAGAGAGGGAGGCTGCTGCTACTATGGCTGCGGCTGCTGCTGCTGGAAAATCAATATCCCTCCCACTAGCTACCAATGCTGTTAGGATCCATATCAGAAAAAACCCACTGTTTCCGGCAAGTCTAATAAGCATGTCATTGGCTGAACATCAACTGTGTAGCTTTCTCGACCATTGCCACAAAAAGGAGAGAAGCCTCACAGTGTATAGAGATGCTCCATCAAATGTCAACGATGGCTAATCTTCCCCATGATACACCAGGCAGCCAACACCACATATCCAACAGGAGATCACATATCAAGTGATTGCACATATATTCCAGTACTCCACTGTCAGACTTATCTTTCACTGATATGTAAGATGCAACAGATGAAAGGCTCAGCTGAGATGCATCTGATCCAGCAACATCACATAAACTGCCACGCTAAGCAGGAGAAATCCTGCTTATAGTCAACTCATGGTAGGGTAAAGTCAGAAAAGGTTGTATAAGGCAGCTAAGGGTTGCAGAGGCTGAGTTAGTGTGAAGCATGCAGACTGGCCTGGACAATACCGCAGCTCTGTCGCACTATTGATTTTCTAGCAAACCATCTCCTCCCAGCCTCCTCACATATAGCATCCTCACAGATACTACCCAAGAAATGGACAATTGGGTTAGCACACACAGGGATCACCATGTGGTCTGCTTAAGGTTAAACATCAGAGACAATACACCCCTGTGAGATCTCACTCATTAAGGTAGCTTGGCCTCAGTGTTAAATGTTGATGAGCAAAAGGGTCTTTGGTGATACAAACAAGTGCATGATTTTAATCGGGAAGTGTAGTTTGACCCAAGGCACAGTTTGCCTAACTCATTTCAATGTAAAAACCAGTTATTTCACCAACAAGGCTGAATCAAAAAGCAAAATAGATATGAATAGCTAGCATTAAGCAAACATTTCAGGTAAAAAGACTACAAAACATTGGTGGCTTTCATGCTAGTGAAGGCACTGGGGTTACAATTCTGTATTCCCTGACCTTTTTATCAAGCACACAGTATTCTCATCACTCAAGAGATGATAAAAATTGGAAACAAGAGACCTCTCATTAATCTGACCCTTACGAGTTAGACCTCAGACAGGCTGTACTCTCAGAAATTGCATGCTTTGTTATATGGATAACAGGATGGAGTCTGTGACATTGAATTCTGACTGACAATCAATATATCACTGGAGCTACAATTATAGGACACATGAATATGAGACAATGTAAGGATAGCCTGACACCAATGCATCTGTATAATGATCTAAATATGGACATAGATGCACTTATAAGCCAAAAAGGTCAAAGAACTGGTCGGTAGTAAAGATCATGGAACGAGACTTACTCTTGTCATATGAAGCTATGAAACCACAATCAAGAAAAACTAGTTTCACTTATATTCATGGACAGATTTTTGAATAATGTTAAACCGATTACTTTCAGTAGTATGGTGCAAAAGCAGGATGGTTATCATCAGACAGGAGTGTCTTTAAAGAATCAGGTAGTTCTTGAAATAAAAAAACCATCAACCATGTAACCCAGTTACCCAGGGGCACTCAGCAGACTCAGATTGGACATTGTAACTCAAATGACTGACTCTTCTGTTTATGATACTGATCTTTGATCCTCACATGTGGTGTGCTGAGAAGTTTTTTTTGCTTGATATGCCCATCCTTTTGACAAAGGTAGAGGAAACTTGTGTACATGGCTACATATGGCCTCCAGATCAGAACCAGATTCACATCAACTTTGCTTGGTGGTTCAGTTTAACATCAATCAAATCCAAAAAATCAAAGAAATTAAAAATGCTACGAGTCCGTGATAATCCTGAGGGAATTGGTAGGAGTGAGTGAGAGTAGAGAGTTTAATGGCACACCAACACTTATGAGTTATATGGTGCCAAGAAAGGTTAATAGATATGATTGACCTGATTAAGCAGCCGCCTTCTAGGATAAATGAGAATAGAGATGGAAAAGATAAAAATGGAAACGATTATCCTAGGGCAAGTCACCACCAGCCGATTGACTGAACCAGACCATTACAGATATGGCCCTCGCAAAGACCTCTCCACTCAACCACCAGGATCCCATTGTTCACTGATACGAGTCGCAACCCATGGCCAACAGGTTGCACCGTATTAGTCGCCTATTATGACATGCAGGAGGATACAGTGGGCCTATTCTACCCCCGGACCCACAGGGGGAGGAATTAGTAGGAGCAGAACCATCTCAAGGTGCAGACAGCTGAGGTCAACAGGGTTCAGAATAATACATAGGTCTCAGGTTCTTTCAGCATCATCAGCAGGAATATAGTCCATTTGAACATCCTTTGATGAGAAATGGAAGACCACTTTTGCAAATTGGCAGGCAGAATACCCAGTCACAATTTGCACACAAGTACCTTGTCCATGGCTGTCTTTCAGATTGTGAAGAGAGTTTCTATCATAAAAATATACAAGCTAAGAGAGAGAGAGGGAGAGGGGAGAGAGAGACAGAGGTAGATTACATTAAAAAATCACTTTCATTGTTTTACCAGCTCATCAATATAGGGCACCTTCCTAAAACCACGAATGGTGGCTGTATATGATGGTGCCCCCCTGTTACTAACTCACTACTGATGTGTATCCTTTTACTAAGGTAACAAAATGTAGATTTCATCAAATCATCACTCACTTAAGTTGTGGGTTACACCCACTAACTAAATGGTAACTTTCCTCTAACCATATAGTACTCTATATAATGATCACTGGATTTGTCCTCACTAGACAGCAAATGTATTGCACCAATGCACGCAAGATATTGAAGCAGAAACCTCACTGTCTACGCTCTGTAGCCACAACTCGACTGCTATGTTCATGAAATTTCCACTCAAAGGCTGGCGGGTCACCATTAGCCAGGGCAGTCAGGATGGGCCATTGTAACATCATAATCATTGTGTTTTAGTCTTTGTATCCATGACCACATTTCACAAAAACAAGACAAGTATGCAAGCGTAGTTTCCGACAACATTTCACAGGTGATTTATACTAGATTTATACCTTATAACTTTCCAACCTAGTTGCCTTTTCCATGTCGGTTTCCAACTGACTTAAACTGCGCAATTTCGCCGCCATATTGGAAATTAGTTTGAAAAATTAATCTCCTCCTACATTTTAGGCGGTTATGCATATTTACAAGTTATTGCGGTTGCTGAGATTCACCATACATAATAATGATTACTTATTAAATTTGACTTGTTACATCAAGTGGACATCATGAAGGTAAGTTTTTATCATTGAGTATTCTACATTGGCTAGGCCATCCTCGAGAACAAAGAGGGAGCGCAAGCTCCACTTGGTTCAAAAGAGCTACATAATACAACTGCGTTGCAAGTTGGAGTACATCCCATTTCAGAATTCACATTTGCACCTTGCTTCATGGGGTAGAATGAAAATGAAGTAAATTACTGGGTTATCAACGGGGTGATATCACGACAGTGATGGGTGAGGATGATTGTAGTGCCTGGACAGCAACCTGGTCAAGGGACAGGGCTAGACACTAATGGTTGTCCGTTTGCCCGGGACAGGTGGTTCTGCTTGTGGGACAAGTGAAAAGTCCCAAGTACTTGTCCGACCGGACATGTTAATTACTTCGCCGATCGCGAGTGTTATCTCGAACAAACACTGAAGCCTTGAAGACTGAGGTTTCAGCGTCTTTCGATGCGCAGCCGAGCGTGTAAGACAGAATAATCAGTAACCGTACAACACTGATCCATTCGCCAGTTTCGTGTGTGTTCAGGAGTTCTTTCAATGCTAGTAATTGAAACTCACTCAGTCGTGTACGGTTTAACCGCAAGTTGCTTTATTCTACCCGTACCCGATGAATCGAAAACAGAGGCACTTGTTACCACAGGGATTTACAAATTGCTGGAAATTATCGTCTACTCCTGAAGGGACTCTAGCCGCGCACGACGGTAATATAAATATATACCGTCGTGATTGAGGATATGTGGGTCGTGTGGCAAGTTTTATATTTTGCGTGCATATAATTTCTCATCAATGTTGTGTACTTACGTAAATATATATGTCGACAAATGAGATGAATATCCGCTGAACCGGACTATTTTGGTTATCCACTGTCTCGTGATTATTTAGCAGATTGTCAAATGAACTTTTAGAATCACAACTTTCGTTCACGGCAGCCCCAGTTTTGGAGATATGACGTCACATTACCCAGTTTCATTTTCACTCGCCATGTGGCTGCAAGGGCCAGGGGGCACTTAAGTATATAGAGGTAGTATACATGTGTCGGGGTAGGTTTTTTTTCGGCCTCCCGACGGGTTTTGTTGACCTCATAAAAGTAGGATGGGGCTCCTGCCATTTTTACCTTGTATGACGGGTACAGGTTTTTGAGATGCTGGGGCACACCCTACGCAGGACAAGGGTGCCCCCTCCAGACTGCGGGAATCAATAAGTGTTATCTTTTTTTAAATGTCAATGTGATATCGTTGAATACATATCGCCCTTCAAAGTAGATATTTCCAAAAGATAAGCATTGACAAAATGACACATATACTTAAATAATAAAATTCAGAAAGAAAAAGTTCGCTTGCGAAGAACCTTGTCTGCGCATGCGCGCAGAAACCGATCTTGGTTCAAAATAAAACATGAACTTTTCAGAATTTGTGTGGCTGGATAAATCGCCTTTGACGAAATCTACATAAACTAACTCAACTTGTTAATAAACATTCAATTATCAATGAAAAATTATTCTTCATATGTATGTGAACTAATCGTGTATTATTGGAACTCATGTATTGTTTCACCGCATTTGGTTACGATCATCGCACGACGTTAATAAACGTCGTGCACCTGAAAGGGACTCAAGAAGAGTGCACTGGCTTAGACTGTTTGTAAGGTTTTAGTCACGTAAGTTGTACTTTGTAAGTATAATTAATTGTAATCAACACACGGATAACCATGTCAGAACAGTGTTATACCTTCTAAGAATGACAGAAATTTATAAGATAGATGGAGTGGGGAGGGGCATGTTTTCCTGCTCCGCTGTCAACAGTTGAACATATCCGCAGAACAGACTGATCAACCCCGTCTGCCAGCTGACATGTGAATCGTTACAAAAGTGAGAAACTTTGCAAATCAATAATTCATACCTTGTTGAGGTTTGGAATCCATTGAAATCAGATAGTTTCACGAGTGACGCTAATTATTTGAGAGCGATAGACTGATCTGCGAGATATATATTAGGAAATACGCGACTTGTCACAATCCTGTGATGTCACTTGCTATATTCACTCTCAAAACTGTTTTGTTCATTTGAGCTGATATCAAGAAAGAAATAGTAACAAAGTATATTGTTTCTTTTCAAAACCAATTTTAATATTTTTATGATTATTGTATATTATAGAAAATATGATTTATCAATAATTTAAGGATTACAATCTGGGCGAGAGTATATGAGCGCATACCATCATCATATAGAAAATTTACATTTTCCTGGGACGGTATTCGGATTGTACAAATTTGTACCATTATGATACATACTTGGTATTCCATGAATTGTTTAAGACAAACAAAGGTGGTATCTTGAATGTAGTGTGTCTGATTAACGTGGTTGGCTGGTTGGTATTGATTCAGAATTGCAAGTGAAGATATAACCGAAGCATACTTTTGAAGGACTACTTCTTTCACAGACGCGAAAGAAACACTGACGGTAAATGTTCTTATGAAGACTGAAAATGTGGTTGATGGTCATGATGTGGCGATGTCTTAAAAAACATTGCCTCTGACTAGGCGCATATATTCCCCTCTGAGTCTGAACGCGTCAAGCACGTCAAGGCTATTTATCGCTCGTCATCTTTCATACCTGCTCTGTGGAGGAAAGGAATTCACAATCTTAAAGCACGAGAGCAGTGACATCTCATTCCACTTAATATCGGGTGCCGTAAAATGTAACTGAATGTAATATTAAATACGATAACAACAGTGTAGCATTTTAATTGGTGTTATAAGACAGCTTCATCTCTTAAATGACTGTGTACATTCTATGTATATATCCATCAAGGTAAATATTCCTTGCAATGCATCAAACTGACCAATGTAATGATATGTTTGTGCAATTTTTACTAATAGAGCTTTACCAAACTGCATAATCAGATTACCTAGAATACCAGGCCTGTGTGTTAAGGTTGGCCGTATCTTTCATATATATTCCCTGTTGCCATAAACTTCCTCTTTCTGTCCCAGAGTTACTCTCACATCTTTTAGGATGAAGGACAGGAAGCTGAAGAAGAAATCTGCACCTTCTTATAACACAGATCGCCATGAAAACCACAACTTCAGGAGCCATAACGAGGCAACCAGGCCCAAACCATACCAGGACCAAGGGCTTTCTCTCCAAGGCATCCCGCAGCATGGCATGGGTGACCAGATGGTTCAGGATATGCCTACTAGGAGTCAAATGATCTGTGACCCTGCCAACATATGCACCTTGGTTGGTGTCATGCTGTCCTCTTTTGCGATGGCTGCAATGTGGAAAGGAAGGTGGGAATTCTATGTTTGTGTTATAAAGGAGACCATCATTTTCATTTGAAACACAGTTGATTTTCAGTCCCTGTTTGGTACATGTACTCTCTTATACAACCTGGTATTTCTCATTTGAACTCAAACCACTGTTGGATCTATTTTCATACAATAGTGTTGAAGAATTTTGATATATGATTAGCTCCTTAAAGGGCGATTATGTACATGCAAATTTGAATGAATTGTCTTTCAAATCTTTCAATGATGCACATGCAAATTTGAATGAATTGTCTTTCAAATCTTTCAATCATGCACTTGCAGATTTGAATTAATTGTCTTTCAATATATTTGTGTTCTGTTTCAGTTATGATTTAGGTATGGCCTTGAATTTGGTGGCTAATGTAGCAGATATAATTGATGGGCCAATAGCAAGGAACACTCCTCACAGGCCTTTGAAGTTCTCCATACTTGGTGCCAAGCTTGACACCTATAGTGATCTAATTTCCCACTTTGTTGTTCCTGCATCACTTGTCATGAACATCAGTTCATTGGACTTCATGTATGTGGGCCTGGCAACACTCTGGGTGATAACAGGAATCATTCGGCAGTCCTACTTTGAGGTGATGATGCGTTGTGACAATGGGGCATGTGTGTTTGGTGTAGCCTCTGACTACATGCCTCCGCTCCTCGGACTCACCCTTCACCTCATTCCAATCCTCGGTGCTGAGAGCATCAGACATCCCGTCCTTCCCGCTCTAGCTTCCTGCACTCTCTTCATGATCTATGGCAGCCTCACCTTCTCCCTTAAAACACGCCACTACTCTGGTTTTGGTCTAGTCACTTCCACAGTCTATAACTTATCGCTGGCCTTGTCTTTGATGTTGATGACTTTGAAAGGGAGCTTCCACTTGGATGGAGGGCAGACCTTTCAGAGTTGGGAAGGCCTTTCTCTTGCACTACATTTGCTCCTGGCTTACCCTTGTTACTTCCGCTTTGTGGAGCTTAACCTCTGAGGGATTGACTTTGAGACTTCCATACTTCATGATAAATCTTGTTTAACTTGACAAAGTAGATGAGTTATTTTGTTACACAAACATAAAAAGTAATTTTTGATATATCAGTCTTTATTGAAATGGTTGTAAAGGATGGGATTTTTTAAAGAATTTATGATTTTTGGTGAAGTCAGTAAGATTTACAATTTTTCTACATGTTAAACAATACCAGTATTTACCACCATGGCGCTTACTTTTATATTCATGGTATCCCACCTATGGGAGTAAAAGTCATTGATAATGTATCATAATTAACTGTAGTTCAATAAATTGGTCTCAATACCTTAATATTGGTAATAAAACTTGGTATTCTGGGTCATCAACTTTTTGGGGCTTACCATACCGAATACTTAATTTGTTATTTACGTCTTCAGCATAATTTTACCTGCTATTTATATTCATATGTGTCAGAGACATTTGTTCAGGATGTTACATGAGTTGTTTGTCTTATTTGTTGTTGTTGTATCTACGTGCATAATACAACATAGCATTATTTAGTTTTGCCAAATGTAGATGGATCAAAGTTTGATTCCTTCTGAGAGAACCACTTATTATATGTCTTATATGGTTACAATCATATTTACAATCTAATTTGTAATCATTACTATTTTCACTGAAGTAATTACAATTGACAATTTCAATTAAAGCTTTTACCATACCTCTCAATTAACTGATAATGTTGTGCCATATGTGCTATGCTTAGTGTCCAGACTTATGCAATTTGCTTGTTTATGTAGATAGGGTAAACCTTATGAATGATTGCTGTTGGCAATGCTGTTCTCATTTGTCTGTACATGAAAAGTGTTGTATTGAGTGTTAATTTTCTGTCCCCTTTGTGAATATCAATTAGGACATTCGTAGTTTGTGTGATCTGTGGTTGTTATAATCATATCCCATAATGTTATATGTAACAAAGTATCCACATTTCACTGAGTATTATGAGATTGTTGATAACAGTTACAATGTAACTAAGTATCCACATTACACTGAGGATTATCGGGTTTTTGAAAAGTGTTGTATTGAGTGTTAATTTTCTGTCCCTTTTGTGAATATCAATTATGACATTTGTAGTTTTTGTGATTTGTGGTTGTTATATACATATCCCATAATGTTATATGTAACAAAGTATCCACATTACACATTATCAGATTGTTGATAAAAGTTACAATGTAACTAAGTATCCACATTACACTGAGGATTATCGGGAGTTGATTACAAGGAGATTGTTGATATTACAGTTACAGTTATGTAATTATCTAAGGAAAAATATATCCACAAGGCATTAGACACTGCATGGATTATCGGGTTGTTGACAAAGTGTTGTATTGCATATTGCGCCTCTTCTTTTCTGTCCCTTTTAGCAGTTAATATCATCATTATGACATTTGTAGTTTTTTGTGCATTTGTGTCTGGTTGTTCATATACATATCCCTAATAATGTTATATGCTGCTAAGACCCACTGGAAGTATCCACATTACACTGAGTATTATCAGATTGTTGATAATAGTTACAATGTAACTAAGTATCCACATTACACTGAGGATTGTAGTGGCAAAACTAACTTGCATGGTGTGAGAGTTATATTTTTTACATTGGTTCTGGCTTACACTTAAGTGCATTTATTTCATGCATATTTGCGCCTCTTCTTTCGTCTGGTATGCTCAGAGTGGTACAATGTAACTAAGTATCCACATTACACTGAGGATTATCGGGTTGTTGATAAAAGTTACAAGGTAACTAAGTATCCACATTACCCTGGAAAAATGTATAGCAAGATGTAGATACACGACCCTACAGATGAGGTGGATGTTCTGTTTAGCTGTTGCGTGCATCAACATAAGCATTTTTTAAAATAAATCCATGACATGTACTGCATGATTATGACGATGTTCAAACTTTGAAATTTTGGCAAAGATCAAAAGCTTTATCAAATGAATGAACACCACATTAAATTTTTGTTTTAATAAGTTGATAATTGTATGACACAATATATTCCCTTGATTGCATGAGTATACATCAAGGAAGAATTTCATCTTTAACGATGCTTTTCAAGATATATCTCTCTATGGAATAGTATATTGAGCACAGCTGAACAATTGCATATGCACAATATGACCTAAGAATCTTCATTCCTGGCATTCCAATACGGTGTAATCAAATATTAGAAGGCTCAAGATAAATCATTTTTCGCGATTTTTCAATGCTTATTGAGTGGAATAGGTATGGAGATGATCGACGAGGTGGTAACTTGCTCTAATTGGCTCTTTGCATCAAGTTTTGTCCATCGGCCTGACATAAACTCCTAAGTCTCAAGATGAAACTTTATTTGGTCATAACGTTCGTCACCGGCTGTGCTAGGAGGTTGCATATTCTGTTCTGGAAAAGGACAGTTTGTAGACTATTAGTAAACGTACCAACTTGCAATGGTGAAGTTAGTACAAAAGGAGGATATCCTTATGCGGATGAATTACTTATATCAAGTAAAAAAATCAGTCTATCGGTCGTTAACTGATTCGCTGACATAGATGTTTGGAACACTGCCCGAGTTAGGGTCAACTCGTACCCAAACCGACTCGCACCCGGACCAACTCGTAACCAAACCAACTCGTACCAAAGTTTTAAGATTAACACCGGACTCACGTGTGATTCACTTTTGTACAATAACTCTCATTGCCGACGCACCATGCCTAAAATAGCCCGCGACCAGAGCGTGGCGTCCCGGGCGTGGCATACGGTGGTGGCGCTTGGGTAGGGAAGGTAGGGTAGCGTCGGGTAGGGTAGTGTAGCATAGCGTAAGGTAGGGTAGCATAGCGTAGGGTGGGGTAGTGTAGGGTAGTGTAGCGTAGGGTCATGCGCGTAGGGTAGGGTAGAGTCGGGTAGGGTAGGGTAGGGTAGGGTAGCGTCTGGTCGGGTAGGCAGGGTAGCACCGGGTTGGGTCGGGTAGGTTTGCGTCGGGGAGGGGAGGGGTATTAATATACATATATATATATGCATATATATATATATATATATATATATATATATATATATATATATATATATATATATATATATTTATATTGAATATATATATATATATATACATATATACTTAATATATTACATCCATTCTTTGTTATTGTACATACACACATATGTACGTAAGTAAGTGAATCACACGAGAGTCCGGTATTAATCTTTAAACTTGGGTACGAGTTGGTCTGGGTATGAATTGGTTTAGGTAAGAGTTGGTCTGGGAACGATTGGTTTGGGTACGAGTTGACCTGATCCCCTACAATATGTCAGAGTAGATATTTATATTACAGTTCAATCGGGGATAAGCCCTAGCAGCTTCGACTCTAACAGCGTCTGCACTGTTCACAACTTCCAATATCACATGTTCGTGTTGTAGATATCAAACCTACATGCCTACATAATATTACTAACCTAGGTCCACCTCCTTCTGGCCCCGGAATGGCTGTCGTTATAAGCCAGAAAGGCTATCTGAAACCTGAGAAACTGAGTACAGGTGCTACAGCTGCTTCATGGGTTGGAGTTCATGCCTACCCAACAGAAAATTTACCCCATTTGCTTAATTGGTAAAGTGGCATAGTTTGTTATAGCATTGGCACCTGAGTATGTGGCTGAGAACCGACGCTCAGTTTGGTGTTGCTTGATCAATCATAATTCAAATGAATTACTCTGCTATAAGTAGCAAGTTTCCTTTGACAACTTCATAAGCTGAAAGGTTGTCCCATTCTTCTCGTTACTGGTTACTTGAGGGTCTCTGCATGGTCCCCTGAAATGAATCAATTGAAAAACCTGATGTTTAACAACATCTGGATCTCTAGTGCTGTCGCTATTTGCTGGTTAAAGTGTGCTAGGTCTGATCATTTTTCAACTTAAATCCTGGACCCTATGCTTTACTATTTTAGAGGGGATGTATTTACAAGCTAAACCAGATGAATACTTGAACATATTATTTGGAGAAAAAGATTCTAGTTGATCAATATCCCTTAAAACCTTGCTGTGCGACAGTCCAAGGACTGTAGGTAGGAGACTGGTACTCATGGCATTGATTGATGCCTAGGACCTTACTTTTAATTCGGCAGGGAATTAAAGTCTCTGAACCAACATTTAATTGCCCAGTCTTCGTCTTTCATTCTTCCCTCATTTACCCTATACACCAGGCGGCTCATTCCACATTAGCCCAGAATCCTGGAAACACAGAACTCGTGCGCTACTACTGTCACTCCATGAAAACCATCGCCAGGAAGAATGTATTGAGACTGTGAGGACATATCTTATCTTTATCAGGTCATATCTTTATTACCATGTGTCATGTAGCAAGGCTGATCAATGTTAAGAGAAAAAATATGTTAAATGTAAATAAATTATTTCATGGACATTGTTGTTTTATGTTGGCAAGAGTTTGGGTAGAGATTATTTGCATTAGTTGTTGTTGTGATTGCTTCCTATTTCAGAGACAGTAGCATCAAAAGGTGTGTGTGTAAGAAGTGCTGTCTTCTCCTTATACCTGGAGTAACGGCTACACTGCGCCATAAAAGTATGTCCCTTGTGTATCACCAATGTGTGTTCTGTATGATATAGACATGATTCACACTGATGTACTTATGTTGTTTACATAGTTTTGAAGAGGTCAAGTAAGTATTGGGTTAATGGTACACCAACATTTGTGTTATATGGTGCCTGCATAGTCTTGTTTCATAGAAGTATGTTGATTTCAACTCTTTAAATATGTGGTGTTTTTGCATATGAATTTGCTTGGTTTTCTTGTCACATTATTCCCACTTGGCACATAAATTTAAGCCAATAAAGTAGGTGTTAAACATGACTTCACAGAAATGAGATCAAGTTTATTTTGTCACTCCACATTTAATGTGTTGTTGTAGGTGGTAAAGCTGCGCACTCGATCCTGAGATGTCTAGATTGTGGCGTAGTGAAACGTTTCAACTCCACACACGGGCACAGAATCTGGACACAGCGTACCGAAGCTTGGCAACATCCTGTCCCAAGGATATTTAACTCAAGCAAAGAAACAGCTCAAAATTGTCAAATTGACCAGGGCATATGTTCTTATTCCAATTCCAAATTAAAAGAAAAAACATAGTCTTATTATTTTCCTCTTTGTTTTGAACTTATTTCGGAAGAGAAGACTAATAAGCCCCAGCTTGATTCCCTTCTCACAACCATGTGTTTGCATATTTTGGCAAAGCAATGTTCCAAAACATTATTGAATGCTCGGTGTTTTGTTGTCTAATACCCGACCTGTAAGGAATCTTTCAGGCAATTGGATATCATGATGCAAGTTATGCACACACAATGACATGGAATTACATTTGGTGTAACAATCAACATATTTTATTCAGAAACCCCAGAAGCTCCATTTGTTTTATCAAGACGATTTAACATGACATCCAAAAATGTTTTTTTCCCAAAAACTTAGCAATATTTTTTTCTCTGAGAACCGTGAACTAGGCACATTCTTTTTCAAGAATTTACAGACAGAATATAAATCATAAATGCATGCTGCATATAAATTCGGCTTTAGCCACTGCTGGTATTTGAGTGGTCAGGTTTGTCATGGAATATCTCTGTTGCATATATATTAAGAAATGGTGGTACACATGCAATGCTTTGACTATTAACATTGCATCAATATATTCTCACATGATCACTACAGGACCTGGACATGGTGTCTGACTAGTCATTGTTAAAAAACATCATGGACAGAGAATCTACATCACACATCCTCACTGAGATTTTCAGTGGAGGTATCAATAATAACACATCATTTGAATCCTCATTTATAAGGCAAAGTAAAATAAATGTAGTGGTTCTGGTAACCCAACAGACCCTAAAATAACCTTCCTACCCCAGACATTTTTATGCCATCTCCGGGAGGAAACAATCCGAGTGCAAAAAAAAATCAAATCAATACCATAAAAAAAAATGTCAAGTAACGACACTGAGGTGTTACAATTGTTAACGATCAAAAAAATTGAAATAATCTTCCTTCCTACATAACCTGTATTTGTTTTCAAGTGTAACCTGAACCAACACATGTATTTTTCGTGGCCTAATCATCTTGTATTGCGGTTAATCTTGTGCATGATATCTTGTGCTAGATCACAAACTTGAACACTATGTGTATCAAAAGAAAGGCATACAAATCCAACCCTGGGCAATCCACCATGGACTGTAGCCCAGAATTATCATATAGCTCTTCCTATGAAACATATATCGCAGATAAGTGTTGTAGTCTAGCAATGGCTGCAGTCAGTGACACGTCAGGGATTGATCAGTAAAAAGATGTACATACAGTACATGGTTGAAGTAGAACATAAAAGACCAAACACACAGATAAATACAACAGCATGAACAACTATACCCTGCCAGCAGACCATAGTTATGAGTATTTTGCATATTGTTAATGGTAGGAATACAGTGAATGCTTCCATAGAAATCTAGAAATAATCGATGTTGATCTGAAGTAAAATTCATACGAATACATGTACACAAAACATCCAAGAGTTAGGGAAATGCTAGATGCAGTTTCAAAAGCACTTATATGGAATAGTACAGGTCAATCAAAGATATGTCACTGCTTGCAGCTGTGAAGTTTAGGATGGTAGTGAAAGTGGATATGTTGAAACCCAGCTCTCCCTCTTCACTGTCCCATGTCTGGAAGCATCAAAATGATCTATTAGTCATTTGAACATACAGTATTAAACAAACATCTTTGTGGTGAATATTGTGTCATTCAAGAAGCCTTTGCCTAGTATTACTAACTAACATCGGGGCTCAAGTCCAAACATGGAACTCACTTATTTTGGGACAAATTTGAGGGAGTCACTGAATATTCAGAAACGTGAAGTGCCCTCCCTGGGACCATCTCCCAGGAACTCGTGGCCCAGACCATTATTGCAATTGCCGCACCTCACCTAGCAGACAGAACATAAACGCTCAATCTAAGGTATAAGGTCCAGTTAATCATTTTGACTATTTCCAACAATGAGAATAATTAAATAATTCACCTTGAGTGTCCTGGGGCTTTCTTCGTTTTTTACAACACTGTTGGCGTGCAATGTTTGAGAAAAGGCAGGCCAGGGCGAAGAGTGTTCATACTTGGTGTGGCTAGAGAACAATTCGTGCCCACACTCAGCACATACATAGATACCTGTAGATATGCAAAGCAGAATATAATTTACGTTGAAAATCATCAAAGCATACAGTTGTATATTCACCCATAGTATTTACTAAGAGTTAAGTGATTTCCTAATGAAGGAACAGACTCATGTCAGCTTTGGTCTCGACACAGCTAGTTTTCTTGAGTCGATTTAAGCATAACTAAAGATCATTAAGTGAGTTATGTATGAGTACAAGTAGACAGCATACGACAGACATCAAATTTGACCACATTTACATCTTTCGATCTCTCACATCCGCGCTGTCCTAAGGTGGCATCAGATCATCAAAACACCAGGACCGAGTGCCTTGCCTATAGTTGAACTACTACTAGCCCTACAGGACGTCACATTAGCCCGAGCACGAGAACAATGACGATGCAGGACGGTATATATATATATATATATATATATATATATATATATATATATATATATATATATATATATATATATATATATATATATATATATATATATATATATATATATATATATATATATATATATATATATATATATATATATATATATATATATATATATATATATATATATATATATATACACACACTACCGGTCGACCGAGGCTAAGTACTAAACATCCTGTTCAACAGTTCAGTTTTTGTACTTACATCATCCCATCACAAACCCTGCTAATCACGGTTTTGTGATACAGTTAGTCAGGTTCAGCCTACAGTGTATATTAGAAATTATTCAACCTACCGGAATCGAAATGATTCTTGTATTTTTCCGAATCATCCCAGCTGCAGAACGACATCTTGACTTTTGGTAAGTGCTATCACCAGTACCGGACTCTTCAAGGACATGGACTTTAAGCTATTAAGCGGTGGCTTTTAAGCGATTCTAATTTGACCGAATTTATCTTGTCTTTGAGTTGACTTGTGAGTACCGTTATGAATACGACTGCGACATGGGATAGAAAGTAATGGTAATGGTAATACTAGGGTTAAACGTTACTTTCAACAACGAGGTGGTATCGCGACTGTGATTGAAGATGACCGTGATACTTGGACATGGGACGAATATACGGTAGATAGAAAAAACCAGTCCGGGAGTGCTAGTCAGGAGGATGATAATATTCTAAAATCCAATCATGTAATCAGAATGTGTAGGGTTCGAAGCAAAATTTCTTCAACATACCTGTATAATTTGAAAGAATTAGCGAATGTTATACGATTATATATATATATTCATTCATATATAAATATATATAAATATATATATATATATATATATATATATATATATATATATATATATATATATATATATATATATATATACATGTGTGTGTGCGTGTGTGTGTGTGTGTGTGTACATTAGTCTGCGTGAACGTGTGTGTGTGTGTGTGAGAGAGAGAGAGAGAGAGAGAGAGACACTTCCATTGCGATAAAATCGGCCACGCCTCAAAAAATAGCTTTGATCCCCCGACAAAGTCATAAAACTGACATCGTGCCAGCATGGGAGCACCCAACCAGCAACCGTCGCCGTTATTTAAAAACCAAGTGGGGGTCACTGTTTCATATGTATTCACATACTTTATGCGATGAACCCACTCTCCAAGAAACATGGTGATCCGAAGACAACTGTATTTTTAATATAGAAATTTATACAATGTTTTCTCTTAAAATTCTATTTGAAACATGAGCAAGTCATGTTATTCTTATTCACCACCGATAAGCAGAAGTGCCCTCTCCAGAATACACGATCAACAGCTTAGCACCGTTACTCCCCCAGCTCTCCCCTGTTCTCTCGCTGTCGACCCACTTTTGCATGGCGTTTTCTTCAATATCCTATCTCAGCTTGAGTGGCCTCGCCATCCAAACATCGAAATGAAAAAACTACCTAGCAATACCAACGGCCGCGTGCTATCATGATCAAACAGTTCCGAACCTCGCTCCTATTGGTGCGGAAGAAGATCAAAGCGTGACGTCACAACTACCTTACCGTTTTATCAAGAGCAGAAAAAAAAGGCTCACTTAGATTAGCAGTCTTCAAGTAGTTTCGGTGAATGTTATTGTATTGTTTACTATTGCTCTGATCTGAAGTCTGTTGGGGATGTTAGTCGTCCGCTGACTGTCACCGTGCGTAGCGCATTTAATCGGATAGTTCGCTGGGATGGCCAAAAGGATATCGCATAAGGTAACATGACAAAGGATATTCTCGTGCTGTTGGATATTTTATCTTCAAGTGGACCGAGATATATAGTTACTTTTAACAAAACTGCGACCTATATTTGCATGGATCCTTTTATTGTACACAGCGTCATAAAGTACTTAAAGGTCAATGCCTGACATAATTACATCTATGATAGATGTGGCGGCTACTTGTAATGAATGCTAGGAACATAACTAGAGGAATGTCAAGTTTTTCGATTTTGTTACTGGCTTCGTGCATTGAATTATGTATTATGGGGCCCAACTCTTAAATTTAGACTTGGTATAAGTTTCAACCATAGAGTAATGACAGATTTCAACCAACACCGATTAATACATGGACTTCTACAGTTCTAGTACCATTGTCGCCATATCATGTGGAAACATTTGGGGTATAATGTTGAAGTAAATCATGCAGTTAAATAAAAACTAAAATAACGGCTTTTTAAGTCCATGCTTGGCGACGTTGAAATCTGATGTGATCCTGCTGCGAGTAATAGTATACAAAGAATCACTTTAAAAGTATCTGCTCAGTAAAATGAATCCTCTTAACAATTACAGTAATACAAAAAAAGTAACAGAGAAGGTAAGAGTTCCTCGATTCTCCAACATATGTATCACCATGCCGATTTACGTCCATTAAACTCGAACGAAGAAATGCTAACGTATGCTGACTGGCTGAGCATGGCCTTAGTGCCTAAAGTGTGGCAACGCGCGCAGGCGTTGTCGTTATCTTCCGCTAGGGCAGTCATTTGCATAAAATCATGGCGGCGTGGTTGGTAGAACGACTGTCTTTCTTTTGAAGTTCGTAAGTTCGTTAAAATGCGATGATATAGACGTTCTTTTCGGGTTATTTCATAGATATTAATGAATGAAGTTTAGACTGGCGTATTAATCCAATATCAGGGTCTAATTAGCAACGATTTGGTGGCAGTGATCTCGCATTCTCTTTGATCCGCAGAAGTTTTACGAGGTCTTTGTAGTGGATCAGGCAGCAGAGAGTTCGTCTTGCTCGGCGTCGGTTCTTTTTGGGCGTGAAATGTTTGGAAAGTTTGTGAAACGTTTCAGTTTAAAGTTTGCTTAATCCATTTCCGACAATAATCGGTTGTCATAGTAGAACTTTTCTTTTGTTTAATTTGCAATGGTCGACTCAATCCTAAACTAGTAAATTAAGTTATTCGACGCTTCCATTCGAGTGTTTGGCTGTCATTCGAATCGACTCAGTTATGTGAACTACACCTAGATTTGCTGGTTTACATATAGTAATATGGCAATCTTAGATGATAGACAGTGTTATGTTTGTGCTGTTCAAATGAAATGTGCTGTTAATTTGATTGCATGCCACATTACGTGGAATTAGTATTATTCTTATGGAATAAGAATTACTATAATTCTTATGGAATACCGATATGCTTATCAACAGTTTTCTGCCTGATTTTTTACTTGAATATATTCTAGAATCATTGACTTGACCTGCCTTCGATGTCTCCAAGTGTCTGTTATCTCACTGATTTGATTTGCTTTCCCATTTTCTAATAGGTAATCTGAATTATACAGAAACAAAAATTATCATTCCAGTCGTTGAAGTTTATTTGCATCAACAATCTTTGCAGAATATGCTATGCATAAGTGCTGTAGAATTATAAACTGCATTTTTGAGACTAGGATCATTTTTGCTTTTATGAAAATATTTCCACTTCTCCCCTTTTCCTCTCAAGAATAGCTGACCATTTTCCTTACTAGTACACCACAGGTCATAGTGTTTAAATCTGTGAGTTATTTTTTGCTCTCTCAGCTGCTAAACAAATTATATCATTTTTGATTCCAGGATTTCGAAATGATGTTTTACTCCGAAAAAGTGCTACCATCAGAAGCCTGTTTTTGATGCCCAGTGATATGTTTGGGCAATTCGTTCAGGATGAGTATGGAAGTGCATCAGTTTCTGAATGACTCCAATGCTAACTTTGCTCAGACCGCTCCCCGACCACCTGTGCCTGGGGAAGAAAATGAATTGCAGTCCAACGGTGGGACTTCAACTAGAAGCAGTGGCTCATACAAAAGTCAAATTTCTGCCAAGAGTCATTCATCAAATAAGAGCGCTGGATCAAAATGTAGCGATGTTTCGCACTCTCCAGCAGCAACACCACGCAAGTCTAACCTGGACCGTACCATACGTCCTCAGGAAATGGATCCTTTGTCGGACCATTGTATAGCACCTCTGGGGTTTGAACCTGAGGGAAGTGTTTCCAGCTCCCCTCACTTTACTGAAAGCACCAACACTCCTCCGTATATGAAATGGGCTGAAAGTTTAAAATATCTTTTAGATGACAGGGATGGAATCAGGCTTTTCAAACAATTTCTTGATCAGGAAAATTGTACCAATACCCTTGACTTTCTCTTCGCTTGTCGGGGTTTTAAGCTTGTTGAAGGAGCAGACAAGGAAAGAATCCAAAATGTAGCAAAGGTTATATATAAGAAGTATATCAAGGGTGAAAACCTCAACTTGAGGCAAGATGTTAAAAAGAGTGTGGTGGATAAGTTAAAGAAAGACCAAGTGGACCAAAGAATCTTTGAAGAGGCTCAGAGGGATGTAGAGGCAGCAATGAGGGCTGATACTTACCCACTTTTTCTCAAATCGGATTTATATGTGCAATATGTTCAGAATGGTGGTGAAAGCCCAAAAACCAGTGGCAGTAACAACTCAAGTGGATCTAACAGTGTAAGACCCCTCTCAGGTGTATTACCAACTTTAAAGGAAGGTGAGGTGTTAAAAGAAGAGGATTTCAAAAGGACTTCCTCTCCAGAACCTACGCTAGTGCTTACGCCTTCTGCATTGATGGCTACAAGGAACACACGAGCTCGTGAACTTTGGGGAAACCGTCACCGGGATGGGTAAGGCACAAAGCTTAATTCATTTTAATCGTAATCCAAACCTTATCAACTGATGAGTGCATAGAATTTGACAGATCAGCCTCATGGCATATCATAACCAATGCAAAAAAAAAAACAAAAAAAACCCAGGTGTAAAATTTGTGTGTGATGCCAATCATCTTTATTAGGCTTAGCTTTGATGCTCTTCAACAATCAGTTATGGCGCTGGGAGTTTTTCTTGATTTGCACAAGGCTGGTCTCTTTGCCCTGAGCTGCTATCACTGGCGAGCATTGGAGCCACTACAATCGGCTTTACAGGCCTCTCTCAAGCCTGTTGTGAATATTGGGTCTACAAATAACACAATCTGTAGATCAGGCACTTCAAAGACTGCCGAGGCCCCTTGGAGTGGTTAGCGCCAATAAATGTTGGCTGGCATATTGAACTAACCCAGTTTCCTACCTGTGAGGCAGGCTTGTGGGATCACTGTTTGCCTTGGTTCATATGGGGTACAGAGCAGGGCAAGTAATCCCCGGTCCACTATTGCTTTATGGCCCTCAACCATCGGACATACCCCTCTCACTGCATTTTATGAATCTTAACCACACTTCAGATACACAAGGGTTGCACCGTTCTTTGTCCCGTATAAGTCCTCGGTGCAAATGCGATTTATGTTCGTGTCCCTGAGACATGATGATTTAACTTTTCAAAAACTGTTGTGAGAAACAGCTTTCACACTAGGCAGTAAGACTGGTTTCCCTCGGTATAACATATGTTGTTGGTCTATATTTACCGCATGATGGATCTCACTGTCAACCCATGCACTGTTCAGTTTTCTGTTGTCTGTAATTTATGTTAGACCTACTTTCTTCTGCTCGCCCTCAATCATGTGCCTCTACACATACAATAATATGAAACTGTAACTTGGGTGTGTGTGTGTGATGATTGTGTGAAGCAGAATGTACCCGCCCAGCAAGAAGATGACCAACCCCTACCACGTGTCTTATGCGACCGTGTCCGCCCAGGACAGTGAGCTACAGAGCTTGTCCAGTGATGCTCTCACAGATGATACCATGTCCCTCACAGACAGCAGTGTGTAAGTCGCCTCTCGCGTCATTCATATCTCACATGTCAAACTCAGTGTGTGCTTCTTTGTGTGGATATAGTTATTGATATCTCCATATTTGTTGACTTACTTGATGAAGTGTATATGGAAAGGTCACCAGCGCCCTTGCAAGCTTATATGGGTGCTTACAAAGCTTAAAGCAACATGTGTGTTATATGTCAAAGCTGTACTTGTTTTTTGTTATTTGAGGTTAACTGAGATTGTTTCACTGCTTTTATTTAATTCACTTGTTTCCTTTACAATCGGACCATTGAGTTTTGCGGGAATCTCGTTTTGTGCTCGTTTTCTCTCGCTGTGTCCCCTATTGGTATCCGCTGTTCAGTTGTACTCTTTGCACCCGTCAGTTCACACCAGCTAGATATGGGGTCACCTCGAGGCCGAAGCAATTTGGTTGGGACCGATCGGCTACGGATTGGGGTGGGGGAGTATGTAGGTGGTTTTCCTTTCACTGGTGCCTTTTAATGTTGCGTCGTGGTTTGCCAGAGGCTGCACAGCCTTGATTTTAGAAGACCCCTACGTATATCCATATCAAAGCCGATCTTCAAAGACTTCCTAGCTGAATTGTTTGATAACAACCAAGGAGCTTTCTTTTGAAAGAAATTCAAGCCAGGCGATTCCTTTGTGTATGTGTTCCGGGGTGAGCTTTTAGAGGTCGGGTAGTACCGGGTCTCTGTATTGTTTTGGTGGGGCTTGGCTGGGTAGATGGAGTGGAATTCTTGTGGTATTGTGAATGTGCTTGAGGTGAATAACTTGGAGTGAACGCTTTGCTTCCACGCGGTGACAGTAGGGTGAAGTGTGAGAGGAATGGTTGTAATGTGGTCTAGCTTGCGGTAGCTAGCTGGCCCCGGTTATCTCGTCCATATTACGTCGGACCACCAACAACTCTATATCTCCCCCTCTCTCGCTCTCACCTTCCCTGGTCTCAGTTTATGACTACTTGTAAAAGGTTGAGAGACCTTCTCAAAATTGGCGGTCTGAGGGTCATATACTTCAGTAATGAAACGCCGATGGCTGACTTGTTTACCGTGTAATTAATCAAATCGTCTTTACATATTGTTCAAAGCCATGATATAATGCAACAGCTGGTTTGTGGTTGTTGTTTTTTTGCGCCGTCTTATAAAGAGGACGCTTTTACTATTAGTATTGTTTCGACCCAGTTGCTAGTATTATGTAATATGGCCAAGCCTGTCAGATGTGTTCTACTTTGTGTATGGCCCACATTTCAGGACTGAGGTGGCATTAGGCCACCTGCGTGGGGCAGTGGAGTAAGATCGTCATCCTTACCTTCGCACTCTTCTACCCAGCTAAATCTGAATAGACAGAAAGCATTTATCTTTCAAAGTTTGTCCCAGTATTATCCCACCCATGCGTTGCATTGTCGCCTTGTCTATTGTGTACGGATCGGCACGTGTTTCTTGTTGTATCTACTCGGCAGTTCCATTACGTACAGTGTTTACATAGTCTGATGGGATAAGGGATACCCTAGATCCCATGCAGCTGATCCCGTTCAAACAAGAAAGATCTTTTGGTCTGCTAAATTATACGGGCGATTTGGGCTGGCCAGTTATTTGTTGTCCTTTGATCGCAGGCACGGGTGGCCGTAATGGGATTTCAGCGCATAACTTGAAACAGCCAGGGAGTTAAGGCGGACAAAGGGGTAGAGAGGATCGGGGTAGGGGCGCTTGCGCATAGGGATCCAGAGTGGAAAGGGGCTTTTGATGTAGCGGAGGGATGTGGTGACTGCTCTCGTTTGAGCCGGCGTGATGAAAGCAGGTGCTTGGCGTGAAGTGTTGGGGCGCTTAAAGCCGCTGGTCACCTGTGATGTAAACCAGATGGCACGCCTTGATCAACTGGTCTGTTTTGACTTTGATCTGTATTTAAACACTAAGCCCTAATCAGCTTGGCATTAAACTGTAATCAGTGCGAGATTTATCTCAGCTTATCAGTGTATGTCGTTAGAAAAATATTTTTTGCTCTTTCTTGATCTAACGATATTGTTGTTAATAGGGTGTCGGTTGCGTGAGGATTTCCTTGCTTCATGAATTAGGATGTTGGTTTAATCCGAGTGTACATTGCTGTTACCATTAGATCCCTATGCGATAGATGCTTTGTCACCATATAACACGCTAGTGTTGGTGTGCCGTTAAATCCTATACCTTATGTGGTAGAATAACACAGGGGCAGTTGACTGAATTGAATCACGATTTATTTCCCCTGGTGTATTAGACAAATGGCCACTGTGCCAGAGCTCCTGGCTGTGGTATACACGCCAGCTCATTTCGCAAAGAACAACCTTATATTTTTGGCAGTAAAAGTTTTAATTATGATATAAATTCCTCTGATGCTCTCGGATGTAAACAGTGACAGTGCTATAGAGGAAGGCGAGCCAGATGCTGGTGTAAGTGGCCGGTTTCCGCCCTCTGTGATATCATATACTTGCCGCTTTGATCTGTCGGATGTTCCTCGTTTATGGCATCCATTGCTTCTGCCCCAGTTTGTCTCACGCGCACCGGATGTTGTCTGCTGACAGGACAGTTGTCATCATGGCGTTATGTATGTTTTCTGGGTCTTTCTTGGAAAACGGATCTGGCCCACATTAGGTTATATATTCCATTGGTCTGTTAATGAATGCGTCTTCTGGCACGTGACATGGACTCGGGTGTTCGGTCTCAACATTTTTTTACTGCTTAACTTTCATAGTGTTTCCTCGAAACAGTTGCACCGTCATAACGTAACCCGTACCAAGGTTGAAGCTATGCCTAACTTTTTGTACCCCGTGTCATTCGTAACTCGTGAAACTTCAATTCGGGCTTATCGCGCTGGGTCATGTTGTGTTGAAAGACAGAAAAGTTTGGAGCAATCATTATGTCTACATTTTAATATGTGCGAAGTTTGATCCTATCCCTTGTTCATACAAGAATAGGTAGATAAAATAGACTGCTTCCTTTGCTGCGCCACCTTTCATGTTTGACCTGAGGATAAGAGCCAAGCGGCTTGGTTACCACCCGCCTTTGATGTGCCGCGCACATGCGGCTTTGGGTTAAAGGTCACCCTGTCCCGACCTGTTTGCCGTCTGTGAATACTGCTCGATGAAGCGGGGATAACTAGCCTGGAATTCTCGTCTTTGATATCACAAGAAAAGCATGCTGGCTAAATTCTATTAATCACAGCGCCCTTGTGTAGGCATGCATGCGTTACGTGACACGTTCATCGTTACGCGTTATGCTTTCATTCTGTTTATAACCAACCATATTCATGCCCTCTACATAATCTCACCCCATGCTCCTAACAAATTATAAATCTCTCGGTGCGTCAAAGAGGCAAGTGGTTTCATAGTTCATTAATTTGGTGGACCAATTATTGCATCTAGTAATTGTTTCTTTGACTATTGCAACGTGTCGATTATCCTACAATAACCTCGGGTAAACAAATGTCGTCGAACGCCTTGTTTGTTGTTACGAATGCTTACTCTTTTACGGCGAGTGATGTCCAAGTTATTTGGCGTGAAATGTTTTCCATGAACTAGCTCTCGAGTAATGGGTCCACTCACTAGATATCAAAGGCAGCCTGTGTGGCTTTCAAGAGCCCTATCTCCCGCTGTGCTCGGTGCGCTTGTCATGTCCGCCTCTCAAGTTCGCATATCCCCCGCCTGTTGGGGCAACTTGAAAAGATCGCCTATCATAACTTTTGGCCTTACACCATCTCAGATTATCCCTCGTTGTTATTAAATGCACTCAAAAACAAGCTATTTTTCTATGGTATGGCGTGAGGTTAAACAGAGGCGCACGCTTTCTCTCAGTGCCCACCGCTTGCCCTTCTGATGAGCAAGACTAATATTTGATGAGTGTGGTGTTGCCTTTGAAGATGGAACGTTATGCTCCTGTCAAAGAGGGGAGCTAGGGCTGGTGGCGAAGTTGAGAAGCGTTTGCGTTCTTTTAGATCTTCTAGCTGAGATTGTCAAAGCTATTACAGGCAACACAACACATGTTCCAAGAAACGAGGTTTATAGCTTCAAGGATCTTGCAATTTGGTTGGCTTGTACATCATCACCACACCCCGTGTTTCCACACACCCACTCACATCATGGAACCACACAGCCCCTCCCCCCCTTCCCCTCCTCCTTCCCCTCCTCCATCACCACACCCCCTCCCCCTTCCCCTCCACCATCACCACCATCGAACACTACGAGCTCCTTACATGTGCGCGGCGCCCCACGGTGTTAAGAAGTAAATTGAAGAGAGTACAATGATCAGTATGACTAAATACAAAATGTGTACATCTCCTTGATTGATTGACTCCAGGTAATTATCGCTATTCATTTATACTCGTCAAATACTACGCAGGCGGCTACTTTATTGAGGTTGTAGGTAAGGCGAGCGGGTCCACGGCTCCTCGTTTGGTTGCGCTGGCTAGCGCCCTCTGATCAAAGAGATGGCGTGCTGGGAGAATTATGAATCTGTGCATCTTCTCGGTGACAGATGTTTATTCATGGGTCACTTCTGAAGATAGCGGGGGTTTCTTTTGCCACAAAAGCAACAAGCTGAGCACAAAAGACAACAGAAAAACATGAAAGAACCTCTACAACCCTTGGTGTTCTTTTGAAGATGCTGGATTGGGAGAGAGTTGTTATGTTATTTGCATAAAACGGGCTTGATGTTAAGTCGGGGTGGATGTTGGACGGCGGAGGGGAGTGTGGGGGGACGCGGAGCTGTTGGCGATGGTTTTTTTTAAAAGCACTCTTATGCATCAAGGAGCCTTCATTAATGTGCGAAATCCACGTCACATCGATATACCTGCCCTACCACCTATACTGGCATACGCTATTGTTCTCTGTGTGGACGTGTTTTACTTTTAGGGCGTTGATTCTAAGCGCATTAAAGAGGCGTTGCATCAATACTTATTTGCCAATCTAGATTAGCGTTATTCTATTTGTTGATGAAACAATGTTGACATTGAATCTTAATTAATTGTCATAATTAATTGACTGTGGGTAATAGCTCGGTATCGTATGTGTAATTAAGCAGGGTTGGACCCTTCAGGGCCTGAACCTCATGAATTGATAAATCCCCACCCACCTGGTCCTCTACCCACCTCGGCTCGAGTTAGCTGGAGATGACGTCACCATCGGCAGCTCCCCTCTTCCATACAATCCCCCCCTCCCACCCATCTCGCCTTGGAACACCCGGCACATCAGGTCCGCTCATAGCCAATGTGATGGAGGTATCTACTTTTGAAAAGAAAGCGACGCTTTGATGAAACATTAATTGGACTTCAAAGGTTCCGCTAATCACAAGGGATTGGGTGGGTCGGTTTGTGGGGAGGGGTCGTGGGTGTGAAGGGAGAGTTGGTGGTCAGGGCGGACAGAGTGCCTTGTGTGCTTTCTATGATGGTTAACCCGTGCGTTTAATTATACACACGCTCGTTGGGTTTTTTTCGGTACAAAAGCCACTAGACTTTTTCACCCGTTGACATAGCATGGTGGATTGCAAATGTGAGTAGAAATTGGAAAGGGAGCGAAGGATTCGAACCTATATGGCATGTTCGTATTAAACACCAACATTGCCTCGAAGTTGGGAGTGCTCACCCTCCCATCTCTACGTACCCAGCTATTGGAATTTTATGAAAACGCCGTTAAGACTTACGGTACAAAACTGATAGATGCGATTCTGTTAGCTTAACATGTGTGATTGGAAGTATGTATTATTGGGACGACTGTGCAAAAGCTGATCTTCCTGGTCGTGGTGTGTGGTGATAACAGTCATCAATGATGCACTGCCTGCTAATGGGCAGGAATAGCATGACCAACTAAAAACAGCCTGGGTACAGCAGGGCAATCCGTGAGGCGAGGCAGAGCTGGTACGAGTCGGCAGAGTCGGTCACTAGCCCCTTTGATGTTCTAGCTGAGAGTGGAGGGACAGTGCGCTTGGCTTTGAAGTTACGCGGACATGAACAAAGCAGTTTGCTGGCTGGCCGATCAATATATCAAGGCTGCTGTGTGCGCGTCTTGTTGTCGTCGCCCCCGGGAGAGTTGGGAGCCAGAGGGCTTCTAAGCGCCCCTGTTCTTGTTGATACTGCTGCTGCGGACACGGTAGCCTGTTAGAGAGTTACCCTCCCTACCGTTCTTCACACGATCGGTCAAGTTACGTTCATCAAGACGGAGACTTACTCGTCCAAGTACTTTCTCGCCGCCCGGGACACTTGTCTCTCATCGCCGCCGTCGCCCGGGTCAGTCCTGACCACCCTGTTGCGGCTCGTCGGAAGCCGCCGTGTCGACTGGGCCGTTGATGATGGGTGCATGCATAGGATACCGAACGGCTGTGGTCCGCTAGAGACCGGCTCGCCATTACTGCCGATCCGCTCCACTGAGGAGCTGGACACGCTTCTGTGGTAGGTGATTCAGGCCTCCACCGAGTAACGTCTTCATGGTCTCTCCACCTTCTGATCACTCACACCTCGTTGTGCCAGTCGGTCACACTCTGGCCCTATCATTCATGTCTCTCAGGCTTAAACTTGTCTGGGTTCTATCATGTTATTTTGTCTTTTGGTTTAAATGTGACATCATCTTCAGGATTTGTCTTATTATAATCAAATGATACTCCATGAATTAAACTGCCGTCAGCATGAATGCATCCTTGCCCAGATACTGGTGTTATTCACAGGGTTCACGAACTTCCCACTGATAACTGCATATTGTAATGGTCTTCATTATCAGTCCAGCAGTGCTTACAGCTAATGACAATTGTATGATAATGCTTACACCACGAGGTGCAATGGCTGGCATTTTCTACCAGTGTGTTATAATGCTTTCGCCACGAGGTGCAGTGACTGGCATTATTGACAAGTGTGTTATAATGCTATCGCCAAGAGGTGCAGTGACTGGCATTATTGCCAAGTGTGTTATAATGCTGACAGTGTGAGATTTGATGATCGCCGATGTTGACCAGTATGTTGTGCGTGTGTCAGCAGTGACGGCCGTGAGTTGGCAGTGGGGCAGTACTCCAGTAAGGCTGCATACAAGAAAGCACAGAAGGCCGTCCGTAGAAATGCCAAGAACAACCCTCACACAGGACTCACACAATTCATTCCTGTAAGTAACCAATTAGCTTTATCAGGTAATAACTAGTACAACCATTGCTTTTGACTGGTTGTCTCATAGCTACTGTTCATTCCTCGATATAAGTACATGGATAGTAAAGTTGAATTTGCTGTTGTGTGGTGTACAGAGGACAGATCGGGCCCCAAAGGACCGCAACCTGTCTGAGAAAGAGCCCAGCAAGTTTGCATCGATGCTGATCGAACGCCTGCAGATGGTGAAGGAAGAGCGTGACAAGTTGGAGCGGGTCTACCAGTCTATAGGCAATATAGAGGTAGGTTCTGCCAGTCTATAGGCAATATAGAGGTAGGTTATACCTGCCTACCAGTCTATAGGCAATAAAGGTAGGTTGTACCAGTACATAGGCAATATAGAGGTAGGTTCCACCAGTCTTATACTACAGGCAATATAGAGGTAGGTTCTGTCAGTCTATAGGCAATATAGAGGTAGGTTCTACCAGTCTAAAGGCAATATAGAGGTAGGTTCTACCAGTCTATAGGCAATATAGAGGTAGGTTCTGTCAGTCTATAGGCAATATAGAGGTAGGTTCTACCTGTCTATAGGCAATATAGAGGTAGGTTATACCAGTCCACAGGCAATATAGAGGTAGGTTCTACCAGTCTATAGGCAATATAGAGGTAGGTTCTACCTGTCTATAGGCAATAAAGGTAGGTTATACCAGTCCACAGGCAATATAGAGGTAGGTTCTACCAGTCTATAGGCAATATAGAGGTAGGTTCTACCTGTCTATAGGCAATATAGAGGTAGGTTATACCAGTCCACAGGCAATATAGAGGTAGGTTCTACCAGTCTATAGGCAATATAGAGGGGCAATATAGAGGTAGGTTCTACCAGTCTATAGGCAATATAGAGGTAGGTTCTGTCAGTCTATAGGCAATAAAGGTAGGTTGAACCAGTCTATAGGCAATATAGAGGTAGGTTATACCAGTCCACAGGCAATATAGAGGTAGGTTCTACCAGTCTATAGGCAATATAGAGGTAGGTTCTGTCAGTCTATAGGCAATAAAGGTAGGTTGAACCAGTCTATAGGCAATATAGAGGTAGGCTACTAGTCCCTAGGCAATATAGAGGTAGGTTCTTCCAGTCTGTAGGCAATATAGAGGCAGACAAAAGCTTCTGTTAATTTGGTCACTTGTCTTTTCAAATGCCGATGTGAATGTGTGAAAACGCCCAACACTCACCTCAACATACTAATTGAAACCTCTCTATCATAATATTGCATAATAAAAATTAATATATATTGGGTATAACTCATTGCGGTCTTTGTGCAATGAGAACCATGTTGATGAGGTAGGTTATACCAGTCCACAGGCAATATAGAGGTAGGTTCTACCAGTCTATAGGCAATATAGAGGTAGGTTCTGTCAATATAGGCAATAAAGGTAGGTTGAGGTCTATAGGCAATATAGAGGTAGGTTATACCAGTCCACAGGCAATATAGAGGTAGGTTCTACCAGTCTATAGGCAATATAGAGGTAGGTTCTGTCAGTCTATAGGCAATAAAGGTAGGTTGAACCAGTCTATAGGCAATATAGAGGTAGGCTACTAGTCCCTAGGCAATATAGAGGTAGGTTCTTCCAGTCTGTAGGCAATATAGAGGCAGACAAAAGCTTCTGTTAATTTGGTCACTTGTCTTTTCAAATGCCGATGTGAATGTGTGAAAACGCCCAACACTCACCTCAACATACTAATTGAAACCTCTCTATCATAATATTGCATAATAAAAATTAATATATATTGGGTATAACTCATTGCGGTCTTTGTGCAATGAGAACCATGTTGATGAGGAGTGTGGTAGTGACTCAGATTTCAAGACTTAAGCATCTTCATGGTTGGTCGTCTTTTGTGAGTGTCAAATACCAAGTTGACACCGTTTCAAAGCGGGTCGGGTAGTGGAGATGTTGGTGAGGAGAGGCGGCATGATAGAGGTTTCTTAAGGGTACAGCCCAGTTAACCCACATCAAACAAGAGCACTTCAAAGTGGCCATCGCTTCCACGTCTCCCACTGATCTCCGCCACCATCGCCTTCCCCCGTGTTGGCCCCCGACTTGCCAATACATGATCTCGTTTGCTCCTATCCTATTTGATGTCCCCTGGAAATGATTTAAGCGACTCTTGATTACAGCTTCTTGCTGATATTCCTGGTGCTTTTTTCTTCTTCTGGTGCTTGTAATTGACTTAAACCTCTGTTAGGTTGAAAGAGCTAGAAGGGGACGAGCGGTTTGGGTCTGGAGACGGATTCCGTCGCTTCAAAGGCGCGGGTGACGCTGCCGAGACAGAAGGGTGAGACTGGCGCTTTGGTCAGTGCATCAAAGGAGGCCTTCAGTCTATCTAATTAGGCAAAAATCAGGGTGACAAGTTGGTTGTGTTGTGGGCTTGCTGTGAGTTGGGAGGGTGTCACTGGGGGGTGCAGTATGGTTGTGTATACAGGGCGCGGAGCAATATGACTGCTGGCACTTTTTTATGACTCACTTGGCCCTAGTTTGCCTTGTCCAACTTTGAGCTAATTGCACTCCCTTTACTCTCCCTTCACGCCCTCAATCCGACCCACCCCCTTTGCCTCCCCCACTCCCCATCCACTTCGGAGATGACTTTTTATTGACGTTCGTTGCACTAGTGTGATTGCCAAGTAGACAAGCCAAGCACGGCTTAATGGTAACCGTTAAGTAAACGAGGTTTTGTCACGGTGACCTGTTGTCGGTGAGTCGCCCAATCACTCAGCCCCTGCCCTTATTTGGTGTGGTCGCCCTCACCCTGCTGGGACGTGATGCTTTTTATGGTGACTGTCGACAAGACTCTCTGACGGCCTGTTAAGCGCGTTATGGTCCGCCCGCCTCGTGAGTCATCACCTCGTTAACATGCATAGTGGGATGGAGAGCTGCTCTTCCTCCCGTCGCAGCAGTTCACAGGGCCCGATGACACCTTGCTGGCTTTGATCTGGGTGACAATGCAATCAAGGTGGGAGGCCGGTGCCAAGACGGGACGTGCTTGGCCTGCCAACAGGCTGCTGATGCTGCTTGCCTGCCTGATGTAGCTGTAAATGGAGAGCGCTTGTCAGTGTCCCCTAGACGGCGGCAGCAGCATCAGCGTCAGAGGGCTGATGGAAGAGGCAGTTTTCTGAATTCATCCTTGACTTGACCAGTAGCTATAGTGGGGACAATGAGTAGTGTCAAAATGCTCCTCCTCCTCAAAACTCTCCATGTGATTACTCATTGCTCTCATTTCACCTTTGTCCTGTTGCATTAGTTAAGTAATTACTATGTAACTGGATTATGATTTTTACTGTTGGATTAATCCTTGTTTGACCTGTGTGTGTCACAGCAGTCGGATGACAGCTTGGTTGAGGGACGTGCGCTTCCAGTACCTCCTAAGGCCTCCTCCACTTCCTCCTCATCTCTCCCTCTTGGTGCTATCTTGGCCACAGCTATCTATGAGAAGGACGCCAGTGATGTAAACGCGGACAGTATCCTGGATGACCATGTGTCTCGTATCTGGGACAGTTCTAACGGCCAGACCCCGTGTACACGGTCGCCAGGTCGCCATTCCCCCGGAGGCCACTCCCCGGAAAGAGCCTCTCGGATTCGACCTCCATTCCCGACCCCTAACACGTCAACTAGTGTTCTCTTGCCGGGCGGTGCTAGTTCGTCAAAGCACCACCACCGGCGTGGTGCAGCAGACAGTGGTGCGGCTAAGGATACGAGTGTCATAGCGCCGTCACATGATGGTGGTGTGGAGGACAGGACTGGGGTGTACTACCAGGGAGACCGGCCCGTCTCGCATCATAAACACATCTACCACTACCACCACTACCATCACCATGTCAACACTCCCAACGCCAAGGACAAGTCGTCATCGTCGTCGTCACGTGTTGAGCCTGTCGACCCCACTGCGTCTCGAGCTCTACAGCATTACCCCAGCACCCCTGTCATGCCATCCCGAACACCCAGTGCAGATGACTCTCATAACCGCAGTCAGTCACGGAGTCGCGAGTCAAAGCGCACAAACCGCACCATCAACGTGGACACTAGTGCGCCCGTCTTGCTGCCTGCCGACCCTATGCATTTAGCTCAGGTGCCCAGCATCCACGACCCAGCCAGTGAAAAGTAAGTCTGCCTTGCCTCTTTGCACTAAATATACACAACTGTTTTTCCCCAGTTAGTTTTCCAGCAGACTTTGTGTCATTGTCTTTTTGTTCGGCTTGCGTGAAAGAAAAGGTGACGAGGCAAACATTGATTCCCCTTGTAACCTCATATGATTGCTCTAACCCAAGTACCACACCCTTCTCCAAACGAGGCCCAAATCTCCAAAAGCTTTGGGGGAAACAATATTTGAAGATGCTTGAAAGAGTCATACTTTGCCATGCAAAGCAAATCAAAGAATCCCTGGTTGCTTTGATATCGCTTTAGCTCTGGGTCTATCCTGTTCCAGCTGTTTGAAGTTGCGTCTCTGATGTTTTATTCAGCGATGTTAAAGGGATGGGCTTAGATAAATCACTTCTCATGTTGTTCACAAATGACCAGCCATGTTTTAGTGCTGGGGCTGATCACTCGATGATGGCTATTCATGATTATTAATAAACTTGATGGAAGAATGTCAGTTGGTTGGGGTAGGGAAGTTGAGGGGTGGGTAATACCGGGAGGGGAATAAACAGGTGGTGAGCTCCTCACCCCCCACCCCCTCTTCACATCTCACCTGCTTGTTCGTGTCTACATCTGACGACAGCACCATTGATCAAGCTCATTGTGTCGGTGTCAGTATGGTACTTAACTAAACTTTTCGCAGATTTGAAGAAATTCCAATGAAAATCTCCAACTTGGGCACCTTGAACATGGCTGCTGTTGGGGTCAGTGGAGCGGGGCTGCTCCTTTGGGAATCACCCTGACAAGTGACGATCATCATCACTCTAAGCAATAAGTTCTATGATAACTAGCACCTATGACTTGTTGTGCGGGACTAAGTGGCAGTTTTCCCTCTAAAGCAGTCAGGATGTAGGCTGTGGCGGGGAGTGAATGATAGCGATCCCACTAGTTCACGTCATGCATAATTCATGAGGATAGAGCACACTCTACACTCCCAACCCCCTGTTGTTTCATTATGAGAGACCATAAAAGGTCTGAGGTGCTTTTGAAGGCGGATCGCAGACACTGGGCAGTGCTGGCCTTGGCAGCGTTCCGTCGTCGATAGAGCCCCGCGCAGATTTATGCAACTCCGTTTGAACTTATGATCAAACCCGGTGCGTTTGATGTATGCCCATTCATCCCAGTGATCAAACAGCGGCTGCAGAGCGAGCGCATTAATTTCAATGTGTTCAATTAGAGCCAGCGAGCTGGGCTGTTTGTAGCCGCTCGTATGCATGACTGGTTTCAATAGTCTCCCTCTCATCGCATCCAATCGAGCTAACTGCTCGTCGCCGCACTCCTTCAATTAACCAGCGCTCAGATGCGATTAATACTGACTGAATGTTTGTTTATACTTAACTTGCTGGTTTAAGTTCCTCTATCACTGACCAAATACTAAGTCGCCTTTCTCAATTTACCAACATGGTAGCCAGTTGCCGTTTGTGTAAAGCCCCGCTCCCGTCCTTTGATCAATTCTATCAAATTAGCAGCGGGAGAAAGTGGCCTGTTGGGTATTTCCGCTGTGATGATTGTCTGATGGGACCTCGCCCGATTTGTCTTCATATTGCACAGTTGGGACCTTTTTGCCATTTGCGCTTGCTTTCAGCTACAATTCGCCTACACTCAAATGCATTACCATAATTTCTGTTGGATGTCACTGAGTGCCGTGCCGTGCTGACTATGTTGTGGTGATGATGATGTGATGGTGTCTGTTGTAGGGTGATGGCCTGGATGATGGACAATGAGAAGGTCTCACACGGCAACAACACTCAGTATTCCACAGATGGTTCCGACCGCGGTTCCTCCCACAAACGCTCATCTCACAAGTCGACATCATCCCAGTCACAGCGCACTTCGAGCAGCAAGAAGGGTCAGGTGTCCTCTGCCTCGTTCACGGCCAGTCACAACAGCTCCCTTGAGCGGTCACACCTCTACCCGGCTGGCAAGGAGAACGCCAGCTTCTCGGGCGTGCCCATGTCTTACATGGTGCAGCCTACCCAGCCCATTATACAGGACCCCTGCATGCCTCTCCTTACCCCGCCCAACCCCACCACACAGCTCGAGGAAGCGCGGCGACGTCTAGTTGAAGACGAGCACAAAGCCAGCAAAAACAAGTATGTACTACCATATGCATCCTTTAAAATTAATTATGGATGTCTAAATACAGCTATGTTATGATTCTTATTCGAACAAAACATCCTGTCTTAACGGTCTAAAATCACACATCTAGAAGACCTGGCTGACTTATGAGTCTAAATATGATTATGTGTGTGGTTTCAGGTCTTTTAGCGGCATGTCTTCGTCGAAGGACAAACGGGCTATGCCACCACCTCCGCTACCCCCACGCGCTCCAAGAACCTCCAACATTCCACAAGTCGCTCCACTTGACCTGTCTTCTTCAGAAGAATACTCCTCTAGTTCACAGAAGTCTGAGTAAGTTGTCATTACCAGAAAGACTTGATGGCAGGATGAAACCTGTCTGTTAATCGTGATATATATTAATGATTTCTTCAATACGAGTACTGCATCCTTGTTGTTGTCGGTGTTACAGGAAGCGATCGAGGAAGTCGAGCAGTGTGCCAGTGACACCTTCAGTTGCTCCAGCAATCAGCCTCGACTCCACCGTCATCGCTTACTTCATGTGTAACGAGCCCATCCCATACCGCACCTCACTGCCAGGCTGCAACATCACTCTGTCTCAGTTCAAACAGCTCATAGGCAAGAAGGGTTCGTACAGGTGAGTGATGCACAAATGGTCGTTTGAACCACCTCATTCTGACTTGAATCGTCATTGTTAAATATATATATTGGTAAACATAATTAAATTTAACTACAAACATCTCTGTATCTTATTTTTAATGATGGTTGCTTGATGTTTACAGGTATTTCTTCAAGAAGGCCTGTGATGAATTTGAGTCTGGAATGGTTTATGAGGAGATGTTTGATGACGATGCCATCCTACCCATCTGGGATGGCAAGGTCATAGGCAAGGTCGACAAAGTGGAATAAGGTTGCTACTGCAATATATCGCCATGGAGCTTGACAGGGTAACAGGGTCAGCGGGTACAGTCAATTGGCCGTTAGCAGGATCAGCTGTGGGGAGAGCCAACACTGCCACCGCTCAGTCCTCACAAGGATCTCCTTCCTCTTCTTCAGGGTTCTAGCGTTTGCAATATTCCCTGTCGGTAACAAAAGACAACGTCTGTCTTGCATTCGACCAATCCCAGAATTCCATGATTCCAATAAGCAAGGGAGGATTTTTTCTTTGTTGAATTAATGTTAAGGAAGCCATTTCGTGACCAGTAAAAGAAATTGTTCGATCTGATTTTTAAATCTGGGTTCCAACTTATTGTGAGGGCCAAAGTTTAACTCTATTGGTGCAGTGTTGCCAGCAATGTGGACTTGATCTGGTGCTGCTGACCAAATTGTAATTTGACTTGAGGGCTGATCCAATCAATGCTTTGTATGTCATCAAGGTTTTATGTGGCCTGTACCAGCCTTTATCTGGCGTTGAAGGGCTTGGCCAGCGTAACTTAACTTCAGAGATTCATTCTTTTACGTGTCAACTTCATATCAGTCCAGTCACTCGATTTTTAGGAAAGGCTCATATGGAATGAATGTCAGATTCTTCTGGCAGAGGATAAGTGATGGTTAAGCTCAAAGATGACTGGCACACTTTGGATCCCTCTTTCTTTTAGTGTGGTATGGTGGCTTGTGGTTTTAATGACAGGTGTTGTTGTGGATTAATTGGATTTTAAAGTGGTTGGATGTTGCTACAGTCTTTCATTAAATATCCTTAAAGCAACACTTAGTGGTGTGTGGAATGGTGTGAGAGTCTCGGAGTGTCATATATGTCCTTGTGCAAGGTGTACAAAATGAGAAATTCTGCAATTGTGTACGTGTTATATTTGTTTATATGAATAAAGTTTGTACAGACTATTTTTAAATTGAATACTTGCATTTGTATTTGATTTCCGAGATACAGTCGCTGGTTGGTTTGTAAATGCTATATTCCTCACATTTTGTCTGATGCTGGTGCCTTGTACACGAACATACATCGACCACTTGTGATGATGATGCCTTAGTCTGGCTCTATGTTTATTCGACCCAAAGCCACAAAAAAATAGATCACATGCAATGTATATACTGAAGGCCCCAGCAATGACACCTAGTCATTTGCCATTATAATGAGGAACTACTGTGACAGAGGAATTGTTGTTGAGGGTAGCACCAATTAGCTCATGCTGTCAGAGATCATGCCTTGAGCAAACTCAGTACTGGTAGTAATGTAGCTGTATGTAGTGACACTATTGCTGTAGTCTATGAAATAGAAAACTTCTACAGAAGCTGCATGCCATAGTTAATAACCCTGCAGTAGAGGCAATTCACCTCGTAATAGATAAGAAACTCACATCAGCATATCACAGTCTGCTTATCTACTTACTATCATCTGTATCCACTCACCACCTCCTAAGCAACCATAAGGTTTTGGACTTTTTCTTATAATTACTGAAAGCTTTCCTCGTTTGACATTTAAATGTAAATAAGGACATCAAAGTATATCATTAACCAGGTGTCTTTATATAGGATAAATACAGAGCCCTCGAGGCACAAAACTGGGCCATAAAACAGCTATCATCTTCATGACAAGGGGTCATTGCAGGCGGAGACCATCTTACAGAGGACGAATTTGAACTAGTAAATGACAGTCGTTTTTCTCGAGTCTCATGTAAATAAGTTGATTCTGCCTGGGATAAGACATTTCTCCCACTCCACAAATCCCCTTTCTTGCCCTACTTAGGTGGAAGGTGTAGGGTGTGGTCCTTTCATCCCCCAGGTCTAAATATCATCATTACCACCAGCCGGATAGAGAACACAACAAGACTCGTTACCTAGGCTAAATATGGGAATTTATTTCTGTGACATAGGATCAATCACATTCACTGTCAAGTAAATATTTTTTTATGTGAGGAACAAATTTTAAATAAGTTAATGCTAGGAAATTTCTCAGATCTGCAACTATCTCAGATCCTAGCAATGTGTCGGCATGGCAATGTACGAAATAATATACACAATTAACCACAACTCAAGAACTTAATATAATATACAAAAATGATCATAACAAATATGACATAACCACCGAATGTTGTCATTTAAATTCAAAGTTTGTAGTTGTAATATCAGAAGTTTATCAGGGATTAAAGTCACAGGCTGAAAAATTTCAATGCTCTACACATATATTGTTCTACTTTACTATTTACCAGGTGGTTTGATTATCAAATGAACATATCTCGTTTAACTATATTTACACAAGAAAACATTTGTCAGTGCATGCCTAAATAGGTGGTCATGTACAATAACAAATAAATAAAGCAATCAGGTTAAATAAAAAGCTATGCAGGTTGGGTACACCCAGGCTCAATCCAACAACACTTATCTGCTCTCAGTTGCAAGGGAATCTACTACGAGTACATGTACGACCAGGTATAGATAGTTACCCGCGTGAGACACAACTCTAAAGCGTAGATTGCCACCTATGAAGGAGATACATAGAATTTGGGGCATATACTGAGATGCAATATAATACCGTGTATAGATACGACTGATGCTCGGAGACAGACAGATATCATGAAACACTTTTGAGAGAACTCGTGGAGCCCAACGTGAGGATACCACTGCTGCCCCCTAGCGGGCCGTACGAGCCCTGCATGGATAGTTTATGACTTGCTTCGAGTTCCTCGTGCAGAAGCTGGGCGCGCTGCTGAAGGGAATGGACTTGTTGACGGAGCGAGGCAATGGTGTCTTCGAGCTCCTGAAACAGTCCATGTTTTTAAAATGTGAGCGTTTTATTGTAACTATTGAAGTTTGACAGTAAGTCTAATCTATAACCTACCTATGGTCTACCAAATAAATGCTGACTCGCTGAGTCACAACAAAAAACTTTTCATCAACTAAAAAAAACCCTAAGCACCGAAATGAATCAAAGAAACATGTTAAAAAACTCAACTAATCCTAAAAAAAACCTGCAAACACTGAAAGAAGCCTCCGCCTTGAACTGTGAGAAGGCGGTCACTAGATATGAGGGATATCAGTTAGGGTAGAGGATGGATTAGAATGACACACATGGAGGGGGTGGGTGAGGGGGGTGTTGTGCTGGAGATGGATGAGGATGACATAGGAGGGGTCATAAAACCATAGCAACACCACCAGCAACTAATAACACGCCAACAGACTGCATCATGAGGTCGACCCAGTCTATATACAAGAATACTGTCTTGTTAAACGCATGCCATAACACAGAGATTGAACACATGGGTCGTTCCCATTGAGCGACGGGACTTCACAATATCCATACACCAAACTGCGTCATCGTTAAGACGTGACTGATGTAGGGAATCCACCACTGACGTCCTTGAACTGGAGATGGGAGATTATTTCGGTTGAGATACACCTTTCAACGAGACCTTGTTCACATCGCTTGCTAGCACCAATTATTGCGCAACTCTCAGCTCTCTGTGCTCGCCATGGGTATGTGGTATACGATTCATCCATCACTATTTGAGATGAACACCACAACAAAATGATCAAAGGAATGCTGACCCTCTCTTGATAAGATTTGTTCAGTAAAGCTTATTTAGCACTGTGTTAGCCTCATCTGCAGGTTGAAATAGGGCTGCGAAGATGAGAATATTGTTTCACTGTGAGGTAGTGTGAGGGATGAAAAAAGGCGACAGACGCTGTATCAGACGTTAGTAAGAACAATAGACATCATTCTCATCATCATTGACAACAACAATAACATCATCACCATCACTAGCAGCAGCAGCAGCAGCAGCAGCATCAAGGGAACACCAATAACCAACCGTGCCGACATCACAGGAACATCCCCAATTGAACTTAATTACAGCGCCTTTGTTTTTGAACCAGTAGTGATTCGGTTGTTGGGGGTTGATTGCCAGGTGATCAGGTGAGCCGAGAGATACATCAAAAGCAAACCCCTCCCACCCTACGCAGCTTCATCAACCCCCTACCAACCCCGTGAGCAATCAAACCCACAGACAAAATCACTGTCGCACTAGTAGAAAAGGGTCGTCATATATTGTATGCATTGTGAAAACTACCAATACGATTTCGCTTGAAGACAAAGTTAGAGTGAAAGACAATGGAAAACACAACAGGTATGACGCCGCTCAAAAAACGGACGCCTCAAGTCACGTGGCACCGATGCGTCATCACACGTCAGACCGGTTTTGGAAAGAAAATATGGGGCAAAGCAATAATGAAAATGTCCATTTCTCAATTGCAGCTATTAGGAACAATTGTGACATAATAGCTAATAATTTCGGTGAAAAAGTCATTGGCGTGGTTATATGATTCCATGAAGAGGATAATTTGTTAGAGGCGGGGTGCATATTTCAGAGGAGTTGGCATCCTTAAGAAGTCGTGGGTTTTGCGGGATGACTATAGGGGTGTTTTGCGCGTAGACAGGCAGCTCAACTACTGATGCAGTGTAACTTACATCACAAAGCTTGCAGATGAAAGGCGATGATGAAACAGAAAGACCTGCCACAGCGCATGGGGGACACGCACATCAAACAGGATGAGGCAGGGAGGATGACAGAGCCGGCTACCACGGCAGACCCGAGTCTCTCATGAGGCCCGCCTTGTCAGATTGCAGGGTAGGCACCGGCGTGCAGAAGGGGATAGGGGTAAGGGCTGGCCAAGGCTTGGTTGTGAGGGACGTATACTATGGGTGGCATTTAAGAGTCATACACCACATCGTAGTGCAATATTGACCTCGATATAGGTCAAGTAGAGCCCAAACTTTTAACCTATCGATACAGATTGCAGTTACTGGTCTTGGAATGTCGACAGTCGCGTATAAACATTATGAAGTTGACAGCGTCGGGCAGAACGTAGGCCGTGTGGTATTTAAATCACTTCAAGCTAATGGTGGCATCTTCAATATTCAATTATAGATTGCGAACCCGGAAAGCATATGTACGTTTCTCTATATCCTAAATAGTTACCCACTCCAGTAATTAACTTATCCTCTTCTGACGTATGGTTGTTAGAAGTAGTCACTGATTGGAAACACCTGGCAGGTAAACGCCTATCATTCAAACGAGCCAGCGCAGATGATGAATGCCCATCAGAAGCTTAACCCGTTAACAAGATAAACAAAGTTCAACCCCAGGCTGTACCAAAAAAAACCAAACCACTAATCTTCGCCAATGGGCACAGTAAATCCTAGCACACGACGGCGGGGCAAACAGAGTCTATAGTCATATTCATAGCGTGGGGACATTATCAATGAAAACTCCTTTAATCATTCAATTAAACTGGGGGCGCGGAGATCGTAGCAGACGGCAGCGATCTGACTTGTATACAGGGCGAGATGAAACAGGAAGCCAGTGACAAAGCAGAAACTGCAGTCAGTGTCGCTGTATCCGCCCCCAGGCTACAACGCCCGTCTCATTGTTAGTGTTTTTAATAAGTGAAGGGCCTGCTGCATTGTAGGGATGCACTACCAATCAAACGCCCTTTGATCAGCGGCGGATGTTGCAAGATCAAAGACCAAGATCAAAGGGATCATTATTCATTGTCAGAGCCTAGGATTCATGGAGAAGACACTACTCATCCTTGCCGGGTTTTTTTTATTTAGTGCTAGGTTTCTAACCTGATGTCTTTCGGGGAGGATGTTCGCTGCCTTCTACTGCCCTCCTGATCCCACCGACCCCCATAATCGTCCCCGACTCCGAGATCATCTCAGTATCCAACTTCTAGAGATCCAGATGGGAGGCAGTTGAAGAACGTATCAAATACCACAAGTGCGCCCCTACACCATGTCCGTGCGGCCCCATCCTAGCAGCCTCGTCCGAGCCGCATTCCCACCTCGTCCGAGCCACATTCCCACCTCGTCCGAGTCTGTTCTGTCCACATGATTCCGTCGGCGCATCCCCACCCCGTCGTAGCCCGCCCCGTCGACGCATCCCCACCCCGTCGTAGCCCGCCCCGTCGACGCATCCCCACCTCGTCCGAGTCTACCCCGTCGGCGCATCCCCACCTCGTCCGAGCCCGCCCCGTCGTCGCATCCCCACCTCGTCCGAGCCCGCTACGTCGGCACATCCCCACCTCGTCCGAGACGTCGGCGCATCACCAAAAATAGTCTGTTATCCTTCATGGACAGTGTGTAATAACTTTTTTAAATACGCGTATGGAAATTACTTTCCCTCCAACATCAAGCATATCAAACACTGCTTATAAGCATATGGGTCTTCAAACAAACATCCACCAATGAGTCACCTGTCGGACGGAGGCTGGAATGAGTCCGCGTAACTTGTCTTCGTACTGGCCGCGTAGAATCGTCAGCTGAACACACATAGAACCAGTAGAGATGACGCATCAATCAATAATAAGAATTACAAACAAATATAATAATGCAATAAAGAACGATCGGATAAACAAAATAGTAGTTAATGAAAGTTGATTGCTTGTGGTAACTAGTTCAGCAATTATGACAACAAGAACACATCCATCAAATGCACCCCGACCCCTCCGACCCCCACCACCCCGACCCACACCACCCCGAATACCCATGAGATAACGACAAGACGCCTTGCCATCCTCCCCAATGACAGCCTCTATCAATACACACAAGGCCAAAAACAGCAAATTGCTTGTTTCACGTCTTGTCAAGCTCTCATCATGACCAAGTGACACTCTATTTGTCTCCACACTTAATCCCAGCAGCAGATCACAGGGCTTCTCCTCTCCGACAACGGCCATTTATTCTCTTTAATGAACTAATGTGATCGCATACAATTTGGCCGTCTATCGCAATAGTTATCAGATGAGATAGATCAAAGGTTTTGAGATCCAATTGGTGGGATTGGAGGCCGTGAATAATGTAGACAAGGGCGTTGATGAAAGGGAGGTCGAGTAAAGACGGGAGATTTTTATCACAGGGATCTGGCAGCCAAGCATCTCGATCATAACAACGGGCGTCTCGCTCAAGCAATATCCCGGCACAGCGCCCACTCGCGGAATGTCCAGTCCGCCATCTCCCATCCGACACGTGACTTCAACGCCCTTTATGACTTATTCATTTATTGGGAAGCCGTTTGCATCTGGCCATTCACACAAATGCTTGTAAGATGAACAGCCCGTCGAGCCAGCTGCGGAGACCAACCCCCTCCACCCCCCAACAGAACCCCACCTAATCACTCACTCCTCATAGGCGCTTGTAAAACACCGAATGAGTTAACTTTCTTTGACTCGCGTTTTTCAATTTCTCGCAGGTATTCTTTGATCTTAGTAAACGTGGGCAGTGATGTGAGTGAAGAGGTAGTAGGTCGATTTGAGGCTCAGCCGCCCCCTTGTTAATGAAAGCTCTCATCTCTAATTAGCCCGCGGTCAAAACGAGTATTTGCTCTATTTGCGGCTTCAAATTATACCCTACAAATTCCCGTTGAACAGTTTAAAAGGCGAATCCAGCCCCTCGCTGCATGACGTCACACCTGAGCGATTTTGAGCCAGCTGCTGGTATTAGTTGGATCCTGGATCAAGGGATAAAGGATCCAACCAAGAAGGAAGAGCCCGGTGAAAACATGAAAGACGATCTTCAATCAGCATATCATTAATTCATGACACGATGTCACTTCCATGTCCGCGTGTGTAATATAACCTCAGTTTAACGTCGTAATTTAATTGGTTATTTATTACTGTCAGCCATTAGACCAAAATAAATTATGTATTTCTTCCGGAAAAAAAAGAATCTCAAGCTAACAGCCCAATGACAAAAACGAAACCTGACTTGAAAGTAAAGAGGGAAAAAGTGCATCCGCGGAAGACACGTGCGCATTCAATTTGAACGATTTAATTTCGAAAATAAAACGCACTCGTTTGGGAGGGGAACACGTGTCCACATCACATCATCTGACAACCGGAAGTCCAAGTCACTATCGCATTGAAAAGCAGAATATAAGTGGATGAAATCCTAATCAACTTTTCTCCCAATGTACCAGCCACTTTCAAGCCAAGACAATATAAAGCCCGGTTACTTCGCAATCGTGTTGCGGGGCTCGCAGCTATGAATCGAGCTGCGAACAGCTAAGGTACGAATCCAGTCAAGCACAGTGCCGCTGTCTGGTCACACTGACGGTGTATCCCTGTTTGTGAGTCGTAGGGCATTTCAATCAACGCCTATCCCCCCATCATATAACCCAACCGACCACAAACAACCAACTCGCCAGGTGAAGGACAGAAAAGCGTCTTAAGTCGCGGAAGTTGCCAGCCCCACGCTCAGCCAGGTGCTGAAAGGCAATATTATCGGTTGCGACACCTGGTGACAGATCAAAGATAGCCACGAATTCTATATTCAAACGACCAAATTACGATCCACTTTTAACGGGGGTACAGTAAATCCCTCCTTTGTTTCATCGTCCAGATTGGAGCTATTTCTGACCACCTATTAACCCAACGAGAAGATCAAAGGGACTCTGATTTCCGCTCCAGCAACATAACCACACAAATGAGAGCGCGTTGCCCAAGGCTATCATAGTAATAGATCCGCCTTCAAAACCAGGGATCAAACCAGGGAGAAACTGACCGGTAGATGATAACCTAGTCGTGGTTGAGAGACAAAGGGCGAATTGACTGGGAAGTCGCGACAATACCCGGAGTGGGGACGGGTTGTCCCGGGGACGGACAAACCTGTTTGGACGTCTACAGCGCTAAAACCCTATTTGCAGAGAAAGAGACACCAGGCTATCAACAGAAAGAGATCAAACACAGCGCCTAATGAGAAAGTTGATGCATTCAAGTCAGACTGGCATTGAACTTTCTCTCTGTCTGACTCAGCAGCCGCTCAACTTCATCGACTTCTTCTCGGCGTCATCCTCTAGGCAATCTGAATCTGAATACGGCCAATTGTAAACCACTTCCAATGGCCAAATGCTATGATCCAGTCAGGACGATTAGCTAGGATCCGACCATAACCAAGAAACTTTACTATAGGACAATGGATTATGTGACGCGTAGGCTCGACTAACATGACCCAGTCATCAAGCTCACATGCAGTAGTATAATGTAGAAGCTATCTTATACAACCACATCAGAGCGAGATGGAAGGATCATAATGGTCAAGTCCAAGCGCCTGCGATGCAATCACTCTTAGATCCCGTAATGAGAGTGGACACAGCCATGAGGCAGCGTATGGAGATCAGACAGGATCCGATGAAGACTCTTACCCCCATTTCGGCCACCAACACCCCCATCACCCACATGCAGCATCTGTCCACCGGTCTAGGATCCCCACCGCCTTTGATCTTCCGAGTTGTACAAAGACTAGAGAGAGCGGCGCGAATTTAGCGTAGACAGCGTACGGCGGGGAAATAGAAGCTCTAATGAGCAGAGGGTGAGGGGTCAGCGCCGTCCGTATGTCAGCTGCAGCAGCCTGGGGAGAGATGAGACGCTGTCTGATGAATGAAAGCGGTGCGTGTCGGCGTTATATAGATAAGACAAGCGACTGGCGACGAGGGCAATGGTCGACTGATGAATGACCGTCACGCGTTTACCTGGTAACAGCAAGCACGTCAAATCTCGCCAGGCTAGTTCTTATAACGCGATCACAGACGAAGCGTGTAGCCAAGCGATTTGCACAACACGTTCATAGGAGTAAACAAACTTATAGATGGCTTAGGAGTAGGAAATATGCTGATAGCAACCCCTTACTAGTCTGATATCGCGAGGGCCAATATAAATCATACAAATCCATGTAAACGTCCGATGAATAGATAACGCGTTTCCCATCATCTGTTGTTTCGAACTATACATGCTAAAGAAGATATCACACTCGTCAGGAGGCACAGCAGCTCACTAATCGATTCCAGGCATATGATCTGTTCAGGAATCTGACATGGGGAACCAAGTACCGGTGTCAGTAATGAAATGAATCTGGCTTCGTTTGGGGCCTCTCGGTCACTGACCTTGCAACCAGCATTACATTTTCTTAAAAACTATTAAAACACCATTCACCTTTATGGTACATACTTATTTTATCATTACTTCAAAGCCAGGAAACTCATTCCTAAGTTCCAAGTAAATTAAAAAAACCTATACCTCACTAGAAAGAATAGTAACTAGCGAATGAATCTTTTACCTCCCAGCAACAAGTCAAACGTCGGTAATATGAAATATGATAAATAGGGCAATCAGAAGAGCTGCATCACTGGCAAAATCCGAGCGTAAAAGATCAACAGAGACATCACAAACAAATCAAAGGGCTTTTAGGGAGCAAGATGCTTTGATCATAGCTGTAATGGCTGGGTCACAACACAACCCATTATTTCTAAATAGAGTGTCCACTAAGACTAAAATGCACAGCTATCACACTACAAAGACCCTTGGGGCCAGTGGCTTTGTGTGAATTATGAGAACATGGCTTCTGATCTCGGGGGTATTACCCTACTCATCAGAGACAGCGGCAGGTTATTAGCCAAACTGCAAACTCCATTTAATCACCGAGAGTAAAACGCAAACTAGGCAAGATCACAAAGACGCACGTTAGAGAGCAGTGCCCGCGAGACTCCTTAATCCGCAACACAAGACAGCCAAATATCGAAATGACTCGCTGTTTCTATGATTACCAGGCGTGACCATGATCTCTTGATGAAAAGGACAATTAAGAATAAACAAAGCAACCCCAGGCTGGTAAATGACTGTCTGTTAGGAGAGGTAACAAGAGGCCTTGGTATGTTATTGGAGGTGTTGGAACATGATAATAATGAGGACAAAATAACATCATTCATTTGCTGGAATCCTGGTACCCAGATCTGGGTAAGAAGCCCAATGATTGTATGGTAATCAACCGCCCAATCCATTGAATTATTGAATTACAGTGCAAATGACTTATTGAACCCAATCACCTGCCAATGATGTCCTCAAACCACACTACCAATGGTGTTATCGAACCACACTACCAATGAAGTCATCATACCCCACTACCAATGAAGTCATCATACCCCACTACCACTGAAGTCATCATACCCCACTACCAATGAAGTCATCATACCCCACTACCAATGAAGTCATCATACCCCACTACCAATGATGTCATGACACCCACTACCAATGAAGTCATCATACCCCACTACCAATGAAGTCATCATACTGCACTACCAATGAAGTCATCATACCCTACTACCAATGAAGTTATCATACCCCACTACCACTGAAGTCATCATACCCCACTACCAATGAAGTCATCATACCCCACTACCAATGAAGTCATCATACCGCACTACCAATGATAAAAGCAAACCACACTACTTAGATTTACTTAGATTTATTTACTAACATAACCCCAATAACTAATCAAATCACCCACCATAATTACCACAAACCAACCAGGAAACGATCTATATAATTTATTCACACCAATTATCCATACCCAGGGAAGACCATTGAGTCATGGCAAATTGAAAATTATGACACAGAAATACAGGCTATAAAAACCTGCTTTTAGCAGTCAATGGAGGACTGTGCCTAGTGCCTAAATCCCCGAAAAATACTCCAATAAGACACGAAAGTCTAGAATTGCCTCCTTTTTCAAATATGCACATCTCATATCAAATGTACTTGGCAGCCATTCCTCAGAACTGAGAGCAGAGTGTGGGGGGTGGGGGCGGGTAATTATTCAGTTTATTGGAACAATGACACATGGGTCATGAGTGTCACGGTGGCTCGTAAGCCAATCAATAACTCAGTTGGATGATGCAGACTGCTTCCTGTAATCAATGATACAAATGGGTTGTTTTCATTGCCTCACAGCATTTCCAGTCCAACCCCCCCCCCCCCCCCCCCCCCCGATGATGATCTTGTGTGACCTCACCTGATCTTCGTAGTGATGTTCCTGCTCAGACAATTTACGTTCCAGCTGCGTCACTCGTGTTGACTGGCTCTCAACTTCCTGATGTATTGTCTGCAACAGGGAGTCACCTTGTTGATACCAAGGATACCACAGTAACCATCACTGGGACAGTCTCATTCTCTATCCTAACATCAATTTCTATTTCACCAAGATTTAGGTCATAAAGTTACACCAAAATTACACACAAGATACTCAATATGCTCAGTATTTATTGTGAGGATGAAGTGGGGAATACATTGCTGGGAATGCACCTTAACTGTTTATAGTCACCTAAATAAGTTGATGGTTGAGACAAATCCTCATAGATTACATCTGTTCTATTACTTCAATATTGTGGTGGTGTTTTAATGCTCACTATCATTTCAGCACTGCTCTGCTGTTTAATGCTCACCATCATTTCAGCACTGCTGTGCTGTTAAATGCTCACCATCATTTCAGCACTTCGGTGCTGTTTAATGCTCACCATCATTCAGCACTTCGGTGCTGTTTAATGCTCACCATCATTTCAGCACTTCGGTGCTGTTTAATGCTCACCACCATTTCAGCACTTAGGTGCTGTTTAATGCTCACCATCATTTCAGCACTGTGGTGCTGTTTAATGCTCACCATCATTTCAGCACTGTGGTGCTGTTTTAATGCTCACCATCATTTCAGCACTGTGGTGCTGTTTTAATGCTCACCATCATTTCAGCACTGTGGTGCTGTTTAATGCTCACCATCATTTCAGCACTGTGGTGCTGTTTCAGCTTCCTCCTGTCATCCTCCATCTTGGCTGACATGGCAGAAACACGTTGCTCAGTAGCATCTTGTTGCCGTGACACTTCCCCTTGAAGCTGCTGAATAGTCTTGTTGAGATCAATCACCGTCTGGTCAAACACACACATAAACACAGGATGATGAGATGCTACCAACAGGCTCCAGGGATGATGAGTCTGGTAGCACATGCAATAAATTTGTATACCTCATTTGACTTGAGACTTCGGCTGGAGTACTCTCTCTCTATCTCCTTCAGCTTGGCATTGGTCTGACAGGATACAGTGGATTAATTCAAAGGTCAATTAAAAGTGAAATAAAAAGAGTGAAATATGGAAAAAAAGTCCCTTTTAATACAAACTGCTAACTTTTTTGATGTGAATGACATTTTCAAAACAAACACATTAACAATGTTGTTATAGCAAGCTCACTTTCTCCAAGACCTGTTCTATTTCAATGCTGTGTTTCTTGTCGACTTCCAAGCGATGCTGTTGATTCTCAGACCGCAGGCGTGCCATCTGTTCAAACCACACAGTACGAACCCCTCATAGCCACACAACAACCCAAAGCTCACCAAGACGGAAACATAAATCAATCAGGTTTATAGACATGGTGCAACAGTCAAGGGGTCAAAGTCTTATTCAACCCTTTTCACCCCCAATACCCAATTTCAATCTGAATACCCTGTATGCCTAGAAATCTGTTTGGGTACCATAAATCCTGTGCAGAGAAGCAATATCCCTACTCATGCTATCTCTATATTATTGTATTAGGAGTCGGGGTGAAAAGGTGAAGGTCGAACACTGACTGACCTGAGCTTCATGGTCCCGCATGACTTTCTGTTTCTCCTCTTCCCGTAGCAGACCTAGTTCAACCAGCTGTTGCTTTCTCAGCTGATTCGCCTGAACTACCTCCTCTTGTAAGGCATGGACTGTCTGCTCCAGCTCGGCAATCATCTACACTCATGGCACAGCAGGACAGAGGTATCAGGTTGCGCTAGTGAAAGAACATCCCTGATTGTCATTGATCAGGAGAAATAATGTCTCAACAAATACTGTTGGACTTGGTTGTACTAAATGACACTGCAGTCAGGTATTATAGCTTTATTAAGTTAGGCTATATAAACCTTGACAAATAATGACACTCACGCATTGTGTATACTCATTTGGTACAGTATAGTGTGATGTGCAGGTATGCTACTGAGGATGTCAGCAAGCAGATACACCCCCACCCCCAATACACCTCCCAACACCCCATCAACCCACTTTGGCATCTCTCTCCTGTCTGTCTTTCAGACGACACTCGACATCAGACAGGTCGCCCTGGAGGGACCCCTTCAAGGATTCCATCTCCTTGTCCTTCTCAGTGACCCATTGTTCTTTCTCCGAATGAAACTGGCGCATCAAACGTGCCTTCTCACGCTCAAAGTCCACTCGCATCTCTGTCATCTACCCCACAACAAAGCCACAGGCTCCAATCAGCAAAATGAAGTCAGCAGCAAAAAAACTATTATAAGGCAAACTAATCACAAAAAGTTGACTTTCAACATGGGTTTTGATTCACTGAAAACTAGTACAGATTAAATTGACTGAGATATGCCAAAAAATGCAATGACTGTATATTCTAACATTGAAAAAAAAAAACCACCCCATGATTGGTTTGAGATGATAGACGTTATCATAACGGTATCAATACGTTATGATGTGATAGTTGATTGGCATCCCCTACCTTCTGCTCATATTGGTGCTGTTGCTCAGCCAACTGTTTCTGTGCCTCGCGGGCCTGCTTCTCACGCACTTGTTTGGTGCGGTTCAAGTCAGACTCCACTTTAGTCATCTGTACACAGTGTCATGAGAACTGATTTCACTTCAAGACAACTAAGTGAGAACTGTACAGTAACCAATTCGCAAATACCGTATTAAGGGAACTGTAAACATGCTTTAGGCAAGAATATGTCTGTAATTATGCTACAATAATATCTGGCCATAATAATATTGCATATATTACATGGATGCGTGTATCTGTTAATGAGACTACAAAACAACACAAATGATAACAACAAATGGAAGGTAATTAAAGAATGATGTAAGCCATTAAAATTAAAAAACTATACTCAGCATAACTGTTCAGCTTTACATTCAGGGCTGACCCTAAACAATACATTGCACATAGTCCTGGAAGAGATGGACAAATGTCAACAGAGTAACCTCTCACTCACTCCAGCCAACCCGACACAGTAAACCTCTCACTCACTCCAGCCAACCCGACACAGTAAACCTCTCACTCACTTCAGCCTACCCGACACAGTAAGCCTCTCACTCACTCCAGCCAACCCGACACAGGAAACCTCTCACTCACTCCAGCCTACCCGACACAGGAAACCTCTCACTCACTCCAGCCAACCCGACACAGGAAACCTACTTGCTGCTTCATGTCCTCGTACATCTTGGCCGTGTTTTGTTCGACTTGGCCGCGGAACTCCTCCAGTGCCTTGTCAGCCTGGCTATTCTGATCATCCTGCTTCTGTACCAGCCGAGACACCTGCTCCTCTCGGTCCCTGTACATACAACCATAGGTCAGTAAGGTGAGGTAGGCAGTACAGAGGGAGGATGGGGTGGGGGGAGTCATGAGTAAGATGGATGTCATAAGTCGTGGTTGTCATAAGTCGTGGTTGTCATGAGTCGTGGTTGTCATGAGTCAGATGGATGTCATGAGTCATGGTTGTCATGAGTCAGATGGATGTCATGAGTCGTGGTTGTCATGAGTCGATGGTTGTCATGAGTCATGGTTGTCATGAGTCAGATGGTTGTCATAAGTCGTGGTTGTCATGAGTCGTGGTTGTCATGAGTCAGATGGATGTCATGAGTCATGGTTGTCATGAGTCATGGTTGTCATGAGTCAGATGGATGTCATGAGTCTAAAGGAATTCACATGGACACCTAGATTACTAAGACAGATGGAGTCCACAAGTCAGATGGACATTGTGAGTCAAATGGAAATGAGCAAGTTCCACGAAGAGAGGCAGACGACTGTCATGGGAGAAATATGTGGGGAGTGACATGATCAGCTGTGACCCACTTCCCGACCAGGTAGAATATCATCTTACCTGATGGCTTGTTCTAGCTTGCGCAGCTTCTTCTGTGACTCCAATTCAACCTGATCCATTTCCTGTTTGAGGCTGCGCACCTAGCACATAATGTCATACCCCGTCATGCCTCGCACTAGTAAAAGCATTGTTTGTCTTTACACAGTAAATCCATATGAAGATGATGAAATTGGGGATTTCCTTTGATCAATCCACACAAAGGGTTACCAGACATAGTCAAAAAGTCAAAATAAGTAAAAAAAATACACATTTGTTTAATCAGGCATTACACCACCAATGCCATAACATATGATAACGAATCACATCAGTGAAAAACACCACGTATTTATAATCCTAGGCATAAAAAATAACACGAGCCAAGGAAATAACACCAAGAAGGTCGATTTCAGGGTGCAAGAAGTATTACCTTCTTCTCGTGAAGGTTTTCAAGGTGTCTACGATCTTGCTGGTGAAGCTCATCTGTCTCCTATGTGAAAGTCATAACAAAACCAGACTACAGACCAATACACCCAGGTTAGGGCTAAAGCTGAAGCCAGGAAACGCAAGAAATATAACACAGGGACCAATCATTATGCAATGACATCATAATGTCGATGAGACATTACTGGTGTACGATGGATGAAGAAAACCAACTGACACATTAAAAAACTGGGGAAACAGCAAAAATAATATAAACATAATTAACAACTATAATGCCTTAACAATGAATTACCTAGTAAAATAATGACAACATATTTCTATGCTAACAATGAGTCTACTATTAGCTATATAGAAGCAGAATGAAATAGATGAGATTTGGTGTGAGGACATGGAGATTGTGTTAGGGAAGAATTAGCCATGAATGTGAAGACATCAGAAGAATGTATGGTAGTCAACAGAGAGGAGACGTACCCTGCCTTGTTTGATACGCTGCTGTTCCGACTGATCCAGAGCTTGCTTCAGCTGGGCTACGTGTTGCTCTAACTCAGATATAGAGTCTGCTGCCTGGAAGCAATCACATAATACGCCATGTTATTTATGTCAAAGGGGTTCCCAAGGGCTCATATAAAACATCGACACTATCTTACTGCGAGGAATATTTTGATCACAAAATATCCACAAATGCTGATGGTTTACAAGCTATATCAACACAGATTATAACTACATGGAGTGTGAACAGGTGAACTGACCTTGACGTGCGACAAGTTGTTCTCTTGTCGAACATATTCCAGGTTGGCTTCGTGTTTGTTCTTGAGACTGCGGAGTTCCTGGTCACATTCCTCGCGCAGCTTCCGTAACTCCCTCTCCTGACTCTGAAATCTGCAAGTCAGATAAACCAAGCGAAAAACCATTGAGAAACAATTATTTAAAAAAGTACACCAATTGCCACATGACTTCATTCATTGTATAAACAAACAGCTGCTGTGTTGGGAGATCAAGATGCAGAGACACAGAGCCTTGCAATAATGTCCCATCATGGATACAGATTTTGTGCAATTGATCACAATGTATATATACAAGTTTTTACAACACATGTAGCATTGAGTGACTATGTTGTAACATTATGATGACACACTTCTGCAGGTAATCTTGTAACTCAGTGTTCTGTCTTTCAACACGGTTCTCAAGTTCAGTCTTCTCAAGCTCCAACTGAACACGAAGCTTGTTTAAACCCTCCGTTTCTGCTGACAGCTGATGAACCCTTGTCTCCAGCTCTTGGATCAATGCTGACTGGACACGTCAGAAACAAGTTAAAGGTATATTTATTAAAAATTGCACTCAATGAAGAAATGGTATCGCATAAAAGCTATATTGTGTAGCAAGTTACTGGACACAGGTTTGTGTAGCTACAGGTATGCATTTACCCATCATTTAATTCTCCCAACAATGTAGCCATCATAATATTAGCTTATTTGTCCCTGTGTACAACTCTGTAGAGTAACCCCACCCATACTCACAGTAGAGTTGACCTGCTCACTATATTCAGCCTCCATCTTGGCCAGTCGTGCATTTGTGTCATCCAGAAGCTCCTGGATATTTTTGGTGTGAGCTTTCTGCATGTCAAACTTTTCCTTCTCAAACTCTGCCATACAATCATGAAGCTGTCAACAGAAATCACACTCAAATAACAACAGATGACACACACTAAAGATAGATGCCAAAAACACACATATTATAACGTCTCCAATAACAAGCAGAGCTATTTATAGTTGGCATGTACCCAAAATAGATAATTTTTTAGCATAAAATTTTTAGAACCACTGGAATGAATGCCACTGTTGATGGCAAAGTTATAAAAATAGGACACTAGACAAAAACCCGGCACGGCTGTTATGGATGGCTCCGAGCACCAAGATCTCACAGCTTCTAACCTTTTTCTCTAGCTCATTGTGTTTCGACACTGTGTTCTCCTCAGCCAATTTGCGAAGATCTTCAATCTGCTCCTCCTTTGCTTCACGAAGGGCAGCAAGTTCTTTGTGCTGTGTGTGTACTGCCAATAAATAATGATAGCTTACCATGTGTAACATCAGCAGAAAGATAGAGCTTTCACAGTAAGTTATCTAGTGGATATAGTGAAAAACATGTTTACTAGCCAAGACATATGAGAAGCACTTTGACTTCATCAGCCTCAATTAAGACTTTGCTGAGGCTCAGTGAGGGTGCTGAACTGCATCTTACCTTTCCTCTCAAGCTTGGTCATATGTTCCTCTTGTTCCTTGGTCTTGTTTCGATAATGAACTTTGAGATCTTCTATTTCTGTGTTCTTTCTGTCAAGTATCTATATTTACACGTTAAACACAACACTTGTAAATGAACAGGAATAGCAGGAATAAAAACAAATAATCTTGTGCCCAGTCTTCCTGGCCTTCATTCAACACAACACTATACATGACCCAAAGAGGTCAGAGTGCTTTGAGATATCAGACCTTCTGTACAGTGGAGTCGTGCTTCTGCTGAAGACGTAACTTCTCCTCCTGAAAACGACCCTCAATCATCTTCACTCTCACATCCAGCTGCATGGGCAGATATTAACCAATTAATACACCATCCACCCTAATTAATGACATGGATATACACCAACCACCCTAATTAATGACGTGGGCATACATCATCCACCCTAATTAATGACGTGGGCATACATCATCCACCCTAATTAATGACGTGGGCATACATCATCCACCCTAATTAATGACATGGTCATACATCATCAACCTTAATTTAGTGATATGGGCAGACATTGTTGATTATGCAGGATCACATGTGATCGCAGAGAAAAGAGACAGAACAAAACTAGAAGTAAAGAGCACCATGTGCAGAGATTACACAGAATCCCAGCCGTGCAATAATGCTACAGAATCGCAGAGCAATGATCCACAATGATACAGCAAATAGGCCATACAGCATCATGGGAGACACATACCTCCTTGTCATTGCCCTTATTAAAGCTGGACACCTCGTCTCGGAACAAGCTCCCTGTCAATACACATACACACAACAAAACAGGAATATGAACTATAACACAGTGTTCTGATCATAAGTTGTATGCAAACAAACAGACAATCTGCATTACAGACCCCTTGAACTGGCAAATGTTGTAGAGTTGAACAAGCCTCCCCGCCACTCCTGTTAGATGCATGGAAAGAAGTGTATTGGTTAGCAATAGGAATTTTAAGGACCATTTATGTAGAACAATCAACTCTCTAAAGTTCACATATGACAATGTGATGATACAGTGTTGGTGATGATGGGTAACTCACCTCCGAGCGAGGGGCTGGCAGTGAAGGGGGTGGTGGGGGTAGTGTTTTATGTCGCGTGATTTCTGCTCGAGGAGAGGGCAACATCATTAACAAAATTGTAAATGATCAAACATAATTATAGAAATATAACATTTTGTCTGTAAGATATAGGAAGCTAATAAAAGCTATGAATGAAGTAAAGATGACTTTTGATGATAAAGAAGGGAGCACCTTCACTGGACAACTCATCATCTGAGGACAAGTGAAGGACTGGCTTAGCTGGTCTGCTGCCATGACTCTGGAAAACATTAACGTAATTATCATACAAACATATTAAGGTCCAGGACACACACCCGCATACCCCACCACCACATACACATTATATATAAACAAATATATACATATTAATATATATATATATATATATATATATATATATATATATATATATATATACATACTATATATATGATATATATATATATATATATATATATATATATATATATATATATATATGTATATATACTATTCTATATATTGTTATAACACTATTCTGGCTCATACGTTCTTAAAAAGCCTCCCCCCTTAATTATCAGCATGAGAGCCCAGGTTACATCACACCACTTGGTAGGGAGGGGTGTAACCCTGATAGTAGCAATCCTTATAGCCTTGACTTGCAAGCGGGTCCACCCTCCAAGTGGACTCATCCTGTCATGCAGGGATTGTTTTAACCTGGCCTATCGTGTGGACTGGTCAAGGGTCACAGTAAAGCAAACCAACTGACCGGTGACCCTTTATAAGGAGCACACATGGGTCAAACGGAGGAGACCATCTAGTCAGGGACAAGATTCAGACCGACATTTCCAGGGAGCTTAATTGTTGAAACTTAAATAAATCGAATAAGCAACTCTACTCCAGGACTCGCGTTATTTAACTCTGGCTAGTCCCCACTCCAGCAACTACAGGCAGTGAGTAACTTTACTATAATGAAGAGCGCGCATAAGCAAGAAAAGCTTGGTTAAGATATATATATATATATATATATATATACACACACATAAACACACACATATATATATTATATATATATATATATATATATATTTATATAAATATATATTTATATATATACATATTTATGGAAGGCAATGAAATAGACTAGCATACTTTGGGATATGCAGAGGTAGGACTGGTAGCTCCACCTCTTGTCCAATCACGATCCCTTTAACAGAAAACCCATTGCATGAATGACAACTGTGAAAATGAGTGTTATCATCGGTAAACAACAACACAACATGACAGTACCTGATCATATTGTGTTGTGTGTCGGTTGGAGGTATTCTGCTCTGTCCATTCCTGTTGGCTGATGATGCAGGTGGTAGGTCACTGGAGATGGAGGATATACCACTCAACTCACCTCCTAGTTCCCCAGCAACCCAGTCTGGCATCTGATTCTAAAGGGATTAGAAGCTGATGAATAATAGAGATTATTGATGCCATCAACATTGATCTCCACATCATAATTGCTTTACCAGTTTTGCTTGAATATGGGTCATCAAACATGGGTGGCCATGTTGTTGGATGATCCAACTAAAAATACTATGAATCCCATCTTACCGCTGTGTGAGTCATTCTGTGGCCAATGTTGCCACAAACACTAGTGTTCAAATTCACAAATAATTTCCATTCAAATGTGACATAATTCAAGATTCAATACAATTTTGTATGTATGTAACCTACCTTGTGAGATGGAAGAGGGGGTAGGGGACCAGTTTGAGGCTTGTCTGTGAAGGGACCTTCCAATCTACCTCTCTTGAGCATTTGCAGCAACAATTGAGCATACAAGTTGCGATTCTTCCTGCATGAATTTAATGACAAAGGAAACACATTTTCACTTTGTTGAAACAAACAGGTCTCAATGTAATAATTATAAAATTTACAACATAGATTAGCATAGCATCTATACCTGCCAGTGACCCCAGAAGGCTGAGGTTCACAAAACTTCTTAATCCACAGGGCACATTTCTGTCTTTCTGTAACGGACAAAAATTATGAATATGAACAGCAGGAAAGATAAAATATCCTCCAGGTCAGACTGATGGGACTGATCAGGAACTGAGTTTTTAGGTAATGCTCTTCAATGGGATATAAGTAGTGACTGTACCAGATTTGTGAGGCAGTCGCAGCACATGAGGTTTCATCTCAACCAGTGTGCGATCAAACTCTGTGTCTAGCTGAGTGGGTGTTTCTTGGCTCTCCATAGTTTCTACAGCTGCAACGGACAATATAACCCCCATTAGTAGCCCAACAGACAATCATCGGGTTTTATTAACTCGTTGAGGGAGCACAGCAGCAGCTCCCATACTTGTATCAAGAGGGCCACCCATAAGTGGTCGTTATGCAAATAAGGTCAGATAAACTTGGAATAAAACACTATTAATAGTATTATGTGTTGTTTAATACCCCAAACATACTTAGTTTGTAACTGAGAGCATAAGCAAAAACAGGCCCTGGAAGTATAGAAGCAAGGATATTCGGTAATTATAGGCCATTATTTGGGGAAATGATGGTCAGGATAAATAACAGATAGAAGGAAGGGTGATGGGAAAGTATAATTCGATAAATTGTGTACAACAGATTACAAGACTTGCCTGAACGTGTTTACAGGTACCAGTAGTATTTATGTTCGAAAGACAAAGAACAAAATTAATATAATACTTTCACATCACACCCAAATAATCCAACTTATCAACTTTTCAACAACTGAATGAGCAGAGAGAAATACGTTTTGCGTTTTCAACAACACCGAACGCATCATTTGTTTTCGTGAAACCAACCGACCTGACACCATATTATCGCTCATTGAAACAAAATCGCATCGCTGATACATGAGATGCAATATCTTATTAGGTATTCTAATTCGGATGTGTTGTTCTGATTACCATGGTATTTGTAACGATAAATGTTGATACACTTTGATATATCCACTTTCAGACATAAATCCACATTGGCTTAAAAGTTAGTCTTGAGTCAACGCGCATGCGTGTTTTGCCTCTTCAGCTCTTGGATGAGTTGGGTCGGGTTGGGCCACTCCTGCTCTCATATACACATAGACTGATACCCCATGGTGACTGAGATATTCACTTGAGAAGTAAATATGTGTGGTGGGATGTGTGCAGGTGTACTTTGTACAATTAATGAACACACCAATACATATATGCTTAAATTAATGAATTTATTTCTCACATTAGCTGAAATGACAGGATGCAACAAGCTGGAACACAATTGTTCATAACCAAGTGGCAAAAATTGATGGAATCGCACATGCATAGTTGCTCAATTTGGCAGTTATTCATTTTCATATTTTGGAGGCTGACTTCAAAGCACCAATATTGTTAAATTATGTTCCCTCATACCAAAAAGGAGACTCCAACAAATTAAGGGATAATAATCATGTAAGTTTAGCAATTACACTTGAAAGAAAACAAAGTGTGAATTTCTCCAAATAGCTATATGCATCTTTAAAAGAAATAGTGAAAGATCATAGCCGGCCTATTTAGAAGAGAAAATCAGTTGGCAAGCTCTTTTGTCACGAATCCCCATTTGCCATCTTCAGGTAATTCAGCTGCAGTTAAAAAAAATAGAACAATTAAAACAATCAGTCAGCTGGTACTTAGTTGCATTGTCAAGAGAAAGCTTAACTTAACAACCATAATTTAACAATTCTTTTGTTTCAAATGAATGCATATCATAGCCCCGGTCAGACGGTCAATACAATATCCTACAGGGCTTTGCATAACACTGACACTGCCATAGGTAGACACCTGCCTAAAAGAGACATACTAGGGCTAGTCCTTGGAGTGTTGGTTGAACACATGTTTCACTGAACAACTAAAAGCTACATCAATTGATATTAAAATTTAAGTACAATATTCAAAAATTAGTCCTTATAGTTATTTGTTATACTCACCAACTCTACATTCTTTGAGGAGTTTATCAAGATGATGGCTTATATTACCAGTTGCCCCACGCTTCAGATTGGCCGGCAAACCCTGAACGATTGCCATATAAACACAATAAAAGATTTGTATTGATTCACAGCAATATAATCTGATGGCAAAATCAGAAGTGGCTCAAAAAACAATTGTCATATGTCACTTACAGGGTAAACGTATCCGCATAAGCCATCAATTTCTAGAGGACCATGCTCCTCTAGAGCCGACAGAATCTGACTTTCTCGAGTATTACGATGTTTAATGTACATGGAGACATGTGAAGTTCCATCAGGGACCACAGCACCATGACCAGGGTATATAGTCTTAGGCTGAAGGTCAAGGATACGCTCCAGAGACTTCATGTAGTCGTGTAGATCTTCAAACTCCTGGACCGTTATGATCACCATACATACAAACAGTGTATAAATTCAGCATATTAAAGAGCTTATGTCTAAGCTAAGAGTGCTCACCAACGCCTCCGCCTGACAAACTACATATCAACATGCCACATATGAGCAGCGTGCTGCTGTGTCATAGCATCTCTTCAAATCACATGGCATTTTCTAATCAATTTTGGGACGTGCTCCCAAAGATGTTTAATCAACTGTGCCATGTGCTTTATGGTGGCGCCATCTGATGAGGGGCATGCGTTTCACTCATTAGCATACTCACAGCATGGCTAGTTGGAATGAGCCCTCTTATCTGAGCTATAAGCTTTTTGATCATACTTCCAACATACTCTGAAGACCTTGGGGTATCTGCTTCATACTGTAATATATCACTTAAGGACTGGCAGATTTTACAAAAGGTATAGGTATTAAACTCACACATGTGCCTTCCCCTAAAACACAGTCAGCAGAAAAAACAGCATTTTCTTCCTCAAGTACAAGGGACATGTGGTCTTCTGAGTGTCCAGGTGTAAAAAGAGCTCTGCATGTCATAAATGAAATTGTAGCAAAACATACACTTAATAAAAATGGTTCTTAAACCAATATCTAAATGATTTCAGCACATATAATTGCCAATACTTTCGACTCATATGGTGAAGATGCAACACACTCAATGAAAAGTAAACTTGATTAATTATATCACTAATGCATGGCAACCATTGGAAGCATCAACACAAATATAACCTCAGGGTGGCTCCCTGTGTTTTGAAGCAGTGTCCATCTTCTATAAATGTGTAGTCAAGTCCACCATCTAGCTCAATATCCTGTATTCTCTGTCTTTTTATTTTATACACTGGTATCTGAGTATCTGTTAACAGACGGGCAAAAATGTTAGATAACAAATTTTAATTTTCTGGAAAAGAAATGTGAATTTCCACCATCCATCTGAATTGAGTTGTAGTACCCCAAGACCAACAGATGAACATTCTTCTCATAAACCACTCACCTTTAATTACATCTCTGAACACATCAGCCACACCTCCCACATGATCATGATGCCAATGTGTAACAATGACTTCCTGAATGGACAACTTTTTTTCAGTTAAGGTTTGCCGCAAATTAGTTATATATTCTGGGACATCGGGATCCCCAGCATCAATTAATATTCTCCTTCATGAAAACAAAAATAAATGAGCAGTATACTATTTGACAGAATATTGTAATCTCATTTATGTGTCCTTTACTGACATGACAACTTACTTGCTTCCGGTTCCAACAAGGTATGTGTTAGTTCCTTGTAATGTGTATGGACCTGGGTTACAACCTAGAACTCTGATGACTCGATTAGAAAGCTGTTCTATCTTTGGGATAAAACTTAGGCTTTTCACAAATCCACCTGAAGACATGATTTGTTTGCACCTGGACATAAACAATGCATATGTTGACAGAAAAATTATTTAAATGTTTTGTTTTTTCATTGTTTTGCAAAAATGAAGGTCATTATGATGGAGATGCTAAGGGTAATAGCCATGATTGGGCATGCAATTTATTCAAAATACCTGGGGCTGATAGTTTCTGTTTCAGATTTTTTTTGGGATTTTGCAATACCATAATCAGGCATTCTCCCAGGTGAGATATGTAAAAATCTACATAGGCTATAGGTTTTAATTTTTTGATGAATAGAAAAAGGCTTACAAAGGTATGAATAATTAACAACGTTTACAAACCAAAGCGCACAAAAAAATGCTTGACAATTTAATCAACATTGACATGATTTGAATACATAAAACATTTCATTGCTCATTGCCCAAACACAAATAAAAGGCAGAAGAGAACTGTGAATCAATATGTAGCATGTTTTACAGCACTGCAGCCAGATAAATAATCCATACTAGTGACGATACAAAATGTCTTCAAAAACATTTTCTAATATTAATTGATAAAATAATACTTTGTTGAGTTTGGAAATGAGTATGTAATAATATATAACAATTCTCTATAGCTTTGGAGTGTTTGATTTCAGTTCCCACTTGTCTTCATCCTCGTCTAAATGAACTGGAACAAAACACCACCAGGATCTCATCAATGAAAAATAAGTGGATAATCCCTATCATGCAACATGGATATCAAAGTGGGGCTGAGATGCGGGAAAGCTATTCAGGACAAAGCCAACATCTTGACAAAACACTCAAGGTGCTTCATAAGGTTCTGAAGTTTGATGCAGATCACAAGTCTGAGATGGGAAAGGAGCATAACATTGTAACATATTCTAGCAAAGCAACCAAAATACATACTTGTGTGCAGCAAAAGGATTAATAAATGAGTGAGGGGTGATATGCAATGGATACAGTAATCATGAATACTAGGCAGCTACATACCAACTTTATGTTCTTTGACGAGTTTAGTCAAGTGATGCTTAATGTTTTGAGCAGCTGCAATTTTCAGCTGTTCAGGTAATGGCTGTAAACAATACACAAATGGTAACAATGAATCAGAGAGAACAATTTGATTGATTATGCTTCTGTGTATTTTAAATCATATATTAGAATGAAGTAGTACTATTTAAATCCATATCAATTCATATTAATTGCTTCTTTGGGCTTTTGCTTTGCAACCACATATATGAATTCTAAAAAAATGTCATGTGAACCTACAGGGTAGACAATCTCAAGAATACCCATAACATCAATGGGTCCACTTTGTCCAAGAGCTGCGAGAATCTGACTTTCTCTGGTATTACGATGTTGAATATACATGGAGACGTGGGAGCTGCCATCTAGGACAACAGCACCATGACCCGGGTATAACACCTTGGGCTGAAGCTCAAGGATGCGGTCCAGAGACTTCATGTAGTCATGTAGATCTTCGAAGATCTGCCATCAAGTGTTATAGCAACTGTTAGAGCCAGGGGGACATTTGTACAGATTGCCCTCAAGTAATTAAAGATAAGCTGAATTAGAATCACTTACTGATGTACCTTCTCCAAGAACACAGTCGCCAGTAAAGATAGCCTCTTCTTCCTCGAGATGGAGACTAATATGATCCTCTGTGTGGCCTGGCGTGAAGAGAACCCTTGAGAAAGACAGGAAAGAAATGAATTTTGATGAGCCACTGATAACCCATTTGTACTTCAGCCAAACAGCATCAAGACTTTATACATGCACACATTTATGTGATCTGAATAATTATGGTATAAATTATACAGGAGACATGCTGAGCTCTCATTATTCCCTGTGACTGGAACCATCAAAAATTGGCTACAAAATTAATATAAATCACCTTAGAGTGGCTCCTTCTGTTGAAAGACATTGACTATCTTCAACAAATGTGAATGTCAAATCCTTCCCAATATCCTTCTCAGGTTGACTTGACCTCTTGAATTTATAAACTGGGGTGCAGGGATCTGCAAAGCAGTTATGAGAACAGATAAAAGCTTCCCCACAGCCATAAACTCACAGGCTGGGCCAAATCAAATATGCTTATCAACATAATGTGTCAAACAAGATAGCAAGAAAAGGAGGTGTTATTTGATTTGATCTTTTTCAGTTTAATACCTTTAATCAGTTCTCGATACACATCTGTCACACCTCCAACATGGTCATTATGGTGATGTGTTATAAGAAGACATTGTATCGAGGCATTGGCCTCAGCTAAAGCCTGCCGCAGATTTTCGATGTAATCAGGAACGTTTGTGTCTCCTGCATCTATAAGAATCCTCCTGTAATTAAAAAAACGATGCAGAGTGATCAATGTAATAAAACACCTCATTATTATGAATCATATACAGAATATGGACCATATATATCATGAGTAAAATATTTACCTCTTGCCAGTTCCAACCAAGTAAGTGTTAGTGCCTTGTAGTGTGTACGCGTTTGCATTACAACCAAGAATACGAATGACTCGGCTTGAGAGCTGCTCTCTCAGTGGGATATTGGTTAGGGGTTTTCCAGCCATTTGCTACAAATGAAAATCCAGCAAATTCATGAAAGATCTATACTACACAATTTATTAATTATTAATGCCTTTCTCTACAAATTTATTATCATGGACAAAAGAAGTGAGCTTAGGTGGTGTAATTTTTCTTGAGTTGGGACTTAACCAGTCAATTTGGTTGAAGCTTACAAGATTTCTTAACTTGAAGCATGGTCGACGTTTTTCACACAGCTTGACTTAGTACACTTGCCAGCGTATACATACACATACACTCAGGGGTAGACACTAACTTCCAGCATTCACTTGTCCCATAGGACAAGTGCATGGCAATTTGTTCTTGTCCCATATAAAACCTACTTGCCCAATAAGACATGGAAGTTCACATGGTATGGTTGTTGTTTTTTTATATAAATTACAAAATCTTATGTAAAAAGATTATTGCATTACAATTTTTTATACTCCAATCGGTAAATATTAAGTATCTTTAAAATATCTGTACAGCTTAACAAAACAGGTTTCCATAAATATTAAATAGTACAAATCCACCCCTTGTAAATGCAAGATATTCGTGGCTTCAGTCCTTCGTTGGTCATAGCAGCTGAATTTACCAGCTGAGGTCATATTGGCCCTTTATATATATTTTGTGTTTGTTGCGCCATCAGATTCGCAGATTGACACATTGGTTGTACAACAGTCCCCCAAAACACAACCTGTTGGCTCGCGCGCTCCGTCATCGTAGCGCAGTGCGTAACGCATCAACGTCACAACGCTCGAGATAACATTCGCGATCGGCGAAGTAATTAACATGTCCGGTTGGACAAGTACTTGGGACTTTTCACTTGTCCCATAAGCAGAACCACCTGTCCCGGGAAAGCGGACAACCGTTAGTGTCTAGCCCTGACACTAATATATATATATATATATATATATATATATATATATATATATATATATATATATATATATAGATATATATATATATATACATATATATATATATATATACTATATATGTATATATATATATATACATAAATATATATATATATATATAAAATATATATATATATATATATATATATATATATATATATATATATATATATATATATATATTATATATATATATATATATACATATATTCTTAATAAGTAACGACTAACGTAAGCTGGTTAAGTGGCAGGCGTGAATGATACAGAGGAAAGCGTGCGAAAAACAGTATAATCTGCAAGTCTTACTGAAAATGCACTCGATCACGTTGTAAACTGAAATAGATTATAGTCTTATTTACTAAGCTATTGTTCAAAGGTCATCATTTGCAGTTTGCACACCCGACCAGGGTGGACATTGGGGAAGTCACATGGGTTAGGGTCACCAGTCACATGATGGAGAACGAGACCGTGTTTCATACACGAGAGTTGGAGAAGCACTTCCTGTTTTGTTTGATGGTCTCGTAATTCTGTCTATTTATCGTATTGATACAGACAATACATTACAATTATTGAATCCTGAGAATGTAAGATGTCTACGGGAAGGTCAGTTTATATTTTTTGGTGTATTTTAGGCTTAGACTTAGAGTACATTCCCGTCTGTAAATTAATGTCACAACAACGACACTGACAGAGCGCGTACATATTTAGTGACACTGACAGCGCCAGAGATGGTGGTGTCAATAAGCGAGTGCGGTATTACGCAGGAAGGGCGTTGTGGGAAATAGGTCAAAGGTCAATCGTGACAATTCTTTCGAGTCATTGGTCGTTAGCAACGTAAACAGCAATCAGCTTTCTCTCTGCGATTAACAAGTAGTATTCGGTGTGTCGAACGTCGACTACAGCTCTTGGACATTTTTTAATGCATGAAAATGCCGGCTCTGGAACATATTTTGATTGATTGCAGTTTGAAAAAACGAAAGAAATAACTTGTGGCTCTGGCGAACATTATGAATGTGCCACAAACCCACTACAGAGGAGAATGATCAAGATCGTGCTCTTGCTTTCTTCTTGCATATTTCTAATATGAATTAAGCTTAAAAATATCCTTGGTTTGTAAGTTTGGAGGCTGCTACTCAAGGGCAGACGATAAGCATATTGTGTCATAAGCACTGAGTGGGGTAGGCAAGATTGCACGTTCAACATGTATCCTGGCATTGGCGATTTTTTCGGTATCGACAACATTTCGCTCTACACCCTGGCCAGGTGGTAGAATTTCTAGAGTGGCACCTCTGAACAGCAAGTCACTCCGTATTAGGTAACCTCTGTCTGCAAGGACAACATGACCATAACAAAAACATAACTTGTGATGTGCTGATCCGAGGCTCGCCCTCCCTAGAAATGAGATATAAAGTTTATCATCCCATTAGGAGAAATGGCAAAAAAGAAATTAACAGTGTTCGACTTCTTGTAGTGTATACATGTGTGACCGTTGGGGATTCGACGATGACTTGCGAGAGGTGTAGCGAGTAATTGATACAGCGGTCTGTAGATGTAATCCTATGTTTCCAAGTCTGATATATGAGGTTTGTCGTAATATTTATAGGGCAAAATGTGGGCTGGACATAGGTGGCGCATTCTGATTGGATGTCCACTGGCATCTGCCTGCACTGGACATTACCACAATTACTAACTTTACATGGAAGGGATTATGGTTGAATATTGATAAGGTTTAAAGTTGAGATCAAAGGGCCTGGTGTTAATTACCTGTAATTCTGATACGTTTCGGGAGTTAAAGGGGTTTGAAGTTGATAGCTTGGAATGTTAATTGTGTGAGGGCTATGGCTAGATCGAAATAAGTTCTGTTTGTTTCAAAGGGATTAGTGTATATGACGTGAATTTAGAGGTCCGGAGAGTCTTGTGAAATGTATGAGGGTCGGGCAGTGATTGAGGGCTGTGATACATGTATATGCCTATAGATTTTAGTTTCTGGGTTTTTCAATTAAGACAGCAAGTAAGACTTGGATATTTCTGGGAGATTTTGGCAGGATGGCCAAAATATGAGAGGGCTCAATTCCCTTGCCAAAAACCTGACCCAAGTGGTTATGATGGCTGTGCATGTGCCACTTGATATGCGAAAGATGTCACAAAGAAAAGAGTGCGACAGATCCATTGCGCAGCTTTATCATCATTAGTCATATCCAAGATTTTTAATTGGATACAGATGTGTGGTGATGACGTTAAAATGCCATGGACATTCAATCATTATCAGTAGGGGTCCAATTTTTACCAGTCACTTCTTTTTATGCGATGGATCAAATTAATCCGATGATCAGTTTGGAAAAATCAACGTTGAAGGGTTGGGACACGCACATCTAGTATAGCTGTACCATAGTTATTTTGGTGTAAGTCGCAAAATCTTTTCTTAATTATTCAATCAGTGTGTGCTGTTACCGCACCCGCACAAATACGTCCAATATTCGACTCGTAAAGTTAGGCGAATGCAGAGCAACATGTCTAGACTTGTTTTAAAGAGATTGTATGAGCTGTGGAGTTTGAGATAGAGCCCATGAAACCAGTTGTTGGAATTGTCACAATTGACCTTTAACCTGATCAGGGACACTGCATATCAATGCATGCACAGTCGCAATCATGAACTCGCTTATTTATTTTCTCCAAAATTGGTGAATCATTAACAGACCTCATATTAATAAGGTTTATAGCTGGTCTGATTTTGATAAGAGCCAAACAAATTTCATTGTTCTATCCCAATGGGTTCAAAAGTTAATGAGGTTAACAAGATTTCATTAAGTAAAAGTGAAACCCCCACTATAGTTCCTGTGTTGACTCAAAATAACACTATCCTATCATTGGCAGTAGATAGTATGTGGGGTTGAACATGTGGGCCACTTGTTATAGAAATCCGGAGGCCCAATATGAATTTGGGAGGTAAGGGCCCCCAGACCTCAGCCAATTTCATACCCTGCCCAATATATATTTTTAGTAGGGCCCACAAAGTTGAATGACACTTAAAAGTTGTTAAATGAGCAGAACAGCATTTGTAAATTTATATCATATAGCTCATATTTACATAGATCCAACCTTACTCAAAAATGTATATTGATGATAATACTCGTACAGATTATCTAATTATTGATGATCATTTGGGCAGTCATCAGGGCAGACACTATATCATTTCCAAAATGCTAGTGTACTTCAAATTTGAGACAAATGGATCCCTAAACGTTTATCATCAAACAGTAATAAGATAAAAAAAAGTATTAAGTTGAACACACTGATTTAGTAGAAGTATGTATGGCATTTACAAGTATGTGAATTCTGATTGCTTAGTAATAGTATATATTTCTACAAACAATTCTTAATTCCATGCAGTAATCATTGGATAGCATTAAATCAAGCTTCTGTTGATGCTTTTAATGTGATGCTAGATGTTGTGATATCAATAATAGCACCATGAGGAAGTTGAACGACACAGACCTAGCGCGAGGACCAGATGAAGTCTTCTCTATCATAGAGAAAATTGGTCGGGGGTAAGCAGACACCGGTGCCTATTGCCATCCACGCATGCTGCATCCTCATTTCCCATATAAAGATGACTTGGATCCCTGTTGGGTTTACCATAGTTTGTGCTTGCTTGACCTCTCAACAGCATGTGTGAGAATTGGTCATTTTAACCCTGGGATGTCGTACAATGTGTAGCATTGTTTGGAGAACATGTCATGAATTTCAATGATGATCTGACCCGTGTCTCACATGCTCTGTTGGATCTGGCATTCATCGTGGCCATTGTTGTATTGGTATGGTGTACATCATTTTTTTTTTTTTGCATGTTTATTTATGATATGCAAGTGTAAACTATTGCCTTGGCATGGCATTATGTATGATGACCTGAATAATTTCACTGCAGCTACAGACAAGGAAGTTTTGATCAGATGGGAAATGCTCCAAATAACAGTTCATCCAGGAATTTCTGCTAAATTTGTTATGTAAATCTTGTGTAAGCTGAATGTTGATACATCATTTTCTGTTCAAATCTATTCCAGTTAATTTGGAAGGAAACTCATTAATATGCAGTTAGCCAACTGATCACAACTTGCCATCATTCAAGCAATCTTGCATTTAAGCATGTACATAACTAGTTTATTGGCCATGATATTTGTTCCATTGTTTAAGCAGTCCAAACCTCAACACATTATTTGTGCTTAATTTAATGTCTGCCTTTTGCCAATAGCTAGCTTGCTTGTTGGCAATTTGTTTCATATTTTTTATAGGATAAGATACATCAGTGTGAAGCCTGGATGATTGATTTATCTTCATTGTTTGCCCTAAACCTTCCCCCACCCCCCATATCTGTCTATTTCCCGCACGCTGCCTGGTGGCTTGGAACTCCCCCCTCCCCCCACCCCACTCAACCTGGTCCTGGGTTGTCCCGCTACTCACCCGTGGTATGTGTGTGTTACCTGTCAGTGAGATGGTTCTCAGTGAGGAGTCCCTCACCAGACCAGTGGAAGAGGTATTTGACATTCTTGAGAAGCTGGGCGAAGGGTAAGATTTAACTGGACTATGGGTGTACTATGGAAGATAATCAGAACACACGTTAACAATTAGTAATAAACAAAAGTTAGTTTGATCATTTTGCTGCTATTTCCTCACAAACTTGTGTGGTCTTTTTATGAGTATAATGTGATTCAGCAAAATGGTATTTTGTTAACTGCTCCTGTTAGTCTAACTTGATGGATGACTGAGTTGTGAATGATCTTTGTCAGTATAACTCAGAGATATCTCGTTTGGTGTGTGCTTGCTGTAAATGTTGCATGCGGTGTAGTTGTGAATTTCTTGCATGCCATCCAAATGAGCTTATCAGGCCAGTTTCATTAATGTAAATTTGGTTTTACCACATCTCTTAAAACTCATTGGTCTATAAATCAATTTATTATAATTCTTACATATTTCATTATCTTAACATCTCTTTAATTCATTATACCAAATAAATTTGTTAAATCTGCCACATACTTAGGTAGAATACTTGATTTAATGCCTGAGTGGACTTTTCATTGATTTGTTGCAATGTGTCATCGACTGCAGATCATATGGCAGCGTGTACAAAGCTTTGCACAAGGAGTCTGGACAGGTGCTGGCTATCAAGCAGGTACCTGTCGACACAGACTTACAAGAGATCATCAAAGAGATTTCCATCATGCAGCAATGTGACAGTCCCTATATCGTCAAATATTACGGCAGTTATTTCAAAAACACAGACTTATGGGTGAGTTAATGTGGGATATATCTAACAGGTTTGCTATGTACCTGTAGTAAACATCAAGTGAATATTGCAATGGTTTGTATATGCTATGGTGGATCGGATAGGGTGGTATTCTTGAAGCTCTGTGTAGAGTGCAACAGTTTTTATGATAGACTACTGTGGAGACTGTAACGTGTTGTTGATTGTGCCGCAGATCGTTATGGAATACTGTGGGGCAGGATCTGTATCAGATTTGATGCGTCTTAGAAACAAAACAGTAAGCTGCCCAAAATGCCTTTTATTGACATCGTTCATTTGATGGTTAAAATAGTCATATTGTTGGGTGTTATGAATGAGCTATTGAAATATTAGTGATAATTTAATGACCAGAATGAACCTATTCTTCATCATAAGGATTCTATTATTCTGTGCATATTCTTGAGGTTTATGGAACTTGTAAGTGTGTGCTGTGTTTTATTCCCCAGTTAACAGAGGAAGAGATCTCCACCGTACTATTCTTCACACTCAAGGGACTTGACTATCTTCATGACCGACTCAAGATCCACAGGGATATCAAAGCTGGCAATATACTACTCAACTCAGAAGGCCATGCCAAGCTAGCTGACTTTGGTGTAGCTGGTCAACTGACAGTGAATATTTTTCTCCTACTTAGGGGCATTACATATATATATATGTATATAGATATATAGATAGATAGAGAGATAGATAGAGAGATATAGATAGAGAGAGAGAGAGATAGATATATAGAGATATATATAGATATAGATATAGATATATATATAGACATATAGACATATAGACATATACAGATATACATATACACATAGATAGATACATATATATATATACATATATATATACATACATATATATATATATATGTATATATATATGTATATATGTATATATGTATATATGTATATATATATATATATATATATATATATATATATATATATATATATATATATATATATATATATATATAATTATTATGGCTGAGACTATGGCTGACAATGAAGAGGAGATTGACATTTAAAATGTATTTCTGTCAAAATGATTATTTTCCAAATCAATATGATAGGGATTCAATTATTTGAAGTAGCATTATGATTGAGTTTGATCAATTGCCCTTGAACTTGTACTGGGTTTGCTGAGTCGTGCTGGTTTTGTGTACAGGACACGATGGCCAAGAGAAACACTGTCATAGGCACTCCTTTCTGGATGGCACCAGAAGTCATACAAGAAATAGGATATGACTGTGTAGCTGACATCTGGAGTTTAGGTGGGATTTCCATGACAAAGAGTGTTTTTTTGACATTTGATTTATTATATGTGTTATAAGAGTGCACCAGTATGTAATTAGAATGGAGAGTTTATAATATTTCTGTACACTGCAACCATCGTCATTCTTTATGTTGATTGTGTTCGATACGCGATGGTATTATGTGTTTCTTGGCTTGGTGTTACAGGTATAACAGCGTTAGAAATGGCTGAGGGTAAACCCCCCTATGGTGACATTCATCCCATGAGGGTAAGTCAGGATATGCAAGTTTATCACTCTCCACCCTGAAATAGATAACGATTAAATCTGTGTATAATGTTCACTTCTGAGCAGAATTTTTACATAGTTGTATGGTAAAATAAACTGTCCAATATATTTATGTGTTGTGTGTGTTTATTGAATACAAAATGTCATATATCACAAGTGAACATACATTGATTTGTGTAATTATCTGTTTTTCCCATTTAAGATCTTAAGCTGTTATTGGCACTCTTAACCATGAGCTATTTTCCTCAATTGAATTACTGCTACATCTAGAATGCATGGCATGTTTGCAGGCCATTTTCATGATTCCCACCAAACCCCCTCCTTCCTTCAGAGACCCAGACAAATGGTGTCCAGAATTCATCGATTTTGTCTCTAAGTGTCTGGTCAAGGATCCAAAGCTGAGAGCCACTGCTAAAAGCCTATTAACTGTAAGTCACTGTCATGTTAGTAAATACAAGTGTAGGTTTCCAGATTATACGTTAGGCGGCCTATTGAAACCACTCACTGAGTCTCACAATCTGTCTTCCAGCATGAATTCATTATTGATAGCGCCAACACCAGCATCTTAGATCAGTTGCTGCTAGAAGCCAGGGAAATCCAGGAAGCTCAGCTCCGGTCCAAACTGCAGGATGATGAAGCAGCTGCAAACGTAGCTATACATTCCCATTGGTTTGATGATTACAAGACATTCAGCGGTTCTACAAATTGTTTTCTTATATACCAACTGTGTTATGAGATGATCTTGACTCCCAAATATTTTAATCATGATTTGTTTTGAATGCTTATTTGTAGGCATTCTCAGTGAGCCTATGTAATGAGGGAGGACTGTGTGTTTGTGTAGGGACAGGAGGAGGATGATACAGACTCGGGAACGATGATCAAGTCATCGGGCAACCAGGGTACCCTTGTGTCTGTGATCGACGATTCCAGTAAGTAGGCCTATGATAAATGTCACCTCAGAAATGTCATTTTCTGCTGAAGTTTGAAAATGGCATCTTGCTGTCCATGAAAGTATGTGTTTTGTAGGTAATTTAATTTAATTTTATTCAAATGTTATATATGTTATATAGGTACAATGAAAAACACAGATGGCACACTTATAGTCAACAGTGATGCTGGTACAATGGTGGAATCTGATCTGGGTACAATGATCATCAATGATTCAGATGATGATGATGCTACCATGAAAAGTAAGCTTCATTGCTTAAACATCACGTACACTGAATTGTTGAAAAAAGAATATATGTGTGTGTGTGTGTGTACATATATATCTATGTATATATATATATATATATATATATATATATATATATATATATATATATATATATATATATATATATATATATATATATATATATATATATATATATATATCCTTTTACATATTATTTCCCCCAGAGCATGATACAAAGACAGGATCAAAAGACTCTTATCGGCCTGCTTTTATGGATCACTTTGACAAGCAAGACAAGGAACAGAGGTCAGCAGGTAACACACCACCTCTAGCAGCAGGGGCTGGAGGTGGCCATGGCCCGTCAACACCTAAGTCAGCCTTCCAGGCAGGTGCTGCCAGACAGGCCACACCCCCTCACCTGGCTGCGGGAGCAGGAGCGGCCTCTCCGGCTGGCATGCCACTCTTCAAGAAGGGCTTTTTTGATGGAGATTTTGAAATAGTGAGTGGCTACGAATCACCATTTTTAGCATGTTGAGTTTGATCATTTAAGCGTGTATGTTTTACTGCATTACCAAGAAGGAAATAACTAATGTTTAATCAGCATTACTGTTGAATATATGACTAATGGCCATTGGTTTTGTGCTAAATCCTCCCACAAATTTATCTATGAAATTGTTTTCAATTGTTGATTGCAGCTCCAGAATTTATCCTATGAGGAGTTGAAGGCAAGAATGGCGAGTTTAGATCCTGAAATGGAGAGAGAGATTGAAGATTTGAGGAAACGCTATCAAGCCAAACGTCAACCAATTCTGGACGCCATTGATGCGAAAAAGAAACGCCAACAGAATTTCTGACCTGTCCTCCTTAGTCATATCCTTCCATCCTCTCCTAATTTGGTGCTCGGTCCATTTCTTTATAGGGCACTGAAATATCTGTCACAGGAATTTTTTTTGTAATGTTGGGTGAGAGTATATTTATGGGTTATGGACGTATCTGCATGAAAGATGGTACCAGTTTCATAATCATTGGATGATGATTTCTCAAGCTGTTCTAAGGATTCAGTGTTTATGTATCTTGTGGCCTTAAGAACATGCATCCCTTGACATTCTTTGATCCCTCAATAGGCCTAATCCTATGGCACTCATATGATATTACCCACTGTTTTGATTGGAATATTTGTTTCTGTTCAATCTTCATCATATTTTATTTTATTTCGAATTGAATTTTCCGAGCAGTTGTAGTAAATGCGGCAGCTGTTACCATTTAAGAATATGGTTTTCATTTGACATGACTTAATGCATGTCCGTTGACTGGCTCATGAGCAGCTAGCTGGTTTGGACAACATGGCCCATTGCTCATGATATTCCCCTAGCACATGTTGAGCATTTACGTATCCTGAGTACCCTATGAGTCTCCTATACCTGCTTCATGTTTTGAAGCTTTTATAACTGAATGCAAGTGTTCATGTATTGTATATATTAAAAATGTGTACATTTTGTGAATAAAATTGATTCATGAAATTTTGTTGCCTGTTTCTAATCCCAGTCTTGGAGCAATGGCCAGCTACCTTACGTTGTCAGTTCTATGTAATAATCTACGATCAAAGCTTTCCTGTAATTTCTTGACAATAATCGATGAATAATGACCATCTAGTTTTCTTGTCAATTCTAATTCCAACACCAGGCCCGTTTAAGTAAAAAGTGCTTCATCATAATGTCCTGTTTATCGTCACACTTGTGATTGATCATAATGTTGCCGATGCTTCTGATCTTTGGACCACTGATAAGGTCGTTATTCACGCTAATTTTATTGTTGTTTAGGAACCCGATATATATCTATACAGTAGAATTGAATTCACATACTTATCTGCTGTTTTGTCAAAGGAACGTATTGATCTGCATGATCTCAGAGATGTTTACTTGGGCGATAAAATAAGTTGTTGCAGTGTTGGTATTCTTTGGTACATGCATCATAACGAATCATTGTATGTGTAAGTATCACGACCTAACTACGTCGCTCCCATCACTGTACATATTGGCTGGTGGCCTAGTCTTTTACAACAAAGAGCTTATAACTACGCTAAGAGGGCTCACTTGGCTTCCACCCATAATATATGTGAACACACTACTCGTGAGCAATGTCATAGAGTCTCCTAAAATCACATGAAATTTTCTAATCAGTTCCAGGATGTAGTCACCTTGACATATCAGAAGACTCAGTATTTTCAACATAGGGTGCAAGGGCATATCCCTAAGAATCAGGGTCATCAGCCCCATGTGCTTTTGTTGATTTTATGGTAGCGCCATCTGACAATGAGCATGTGTTTCATTTGCACACTCCCGTATATCTAGTCTGAGGGAACCCTCTTAGGGTAGCTATATTCTCTTTGATAATGTGCCATACCTGCTCTATCTGAGCATTTGTGGTAGACTGGCTGGAGATTTAGCATCTTGGAAACCTGGTAGCAAGTTACCTCACCCCGGATGGTTTTGAAGATGACATGAATGATCAAGAATAGTAAATCAGGGTAAGGGTGGGGGGGGGGTTGACATACCCTGTTGTACAAGTTAACTATGTTGATTAAGCCGGGTAATATAGAAATCGGATTTATGGCTATCACGCTGTGATGTAAATAGGGTCCCGTGGCCCTTCCACTGAGTTCATCACGCATAAACACACATACACTTAGCACACACATAAACCTACAAATTTGGATTAAATTTCGCCTCTGACAGTGTCTGTGTCATTTGTTATTATTGATTTTTCTAGACCACACACCCTTTGCAGAATCTACCAGGGGCAACGTGACTCACAAAATGAGACATTTTCATGTGCTGTTGCTTCTGAAACTGCAGGTAGCATGTTGTATTTGACCTCCTAGAAAGCATGTTTTCAAAAGCACGTTCTGCAGAGATTGTAAGAAGCAATCAAAAAGATGACTATTACATCAGCTACATCAGAAACTCTTTATCAGATATATCACAGACACTCCTAGGTGACTACTATTTTGTTACTTAATTATATCAAATTGTCCATGAACTGCCTAAATACAGTAATATGAACATGGTTCAAATGTATCTTTTTATTACAATCTTCCCTTGTCATATGCAGGTCCTCGATTGCTATTGAAATGGAGACAGGAACTTGACCTTTTTGCCGAGACTGGGTATTTTTTGTTGACTACTTTGGCAGGTGAGTTCCACCTTTAGTCCATGTGATATGTAACCCGTCACACTAGTGAGCGTTTATTCCCTATAATAACCAGGCATAAAAACTGCCAAATTTTAAGGCAGTGAACTTGTTGAAATTGTCTTTATCTGCAAACCTTGACTATGTGAATGCTGTGTATGGTCATCAACAAGCTAGAATAGAGAGGGTGGGAGGAGTGTTGGGGTGGGGCTAGAGTAGGGAGGAGTGTTGGGGTGGGGTCTAGAGTAGGGAGGAGTGTTGGGATGGGGCTAGAGTAGGGAGGGGGTGTAGGGATGGGTATTTGAGAGGGAGGGGGCTGGGCTAGTAGGGAGGGTGTTGGGGAGGATGGGGATTAGAGTAGGGGAGTGTTGGGGTGAGTGTTGGGATGGGGTGGCTAGAGTAGGGAGGGTGTTGGGATGGGGCTATGGGGCTAGAATAGGGAGGAGTGTTGGAGGATGGGATGGGGCTAGGGAAGAGTATGGGTGAGTGTTGGGATGGGGGGTTGAGTATTTAGGGGTGTTGGGATGGGGTTAAAGTAGGGAGGGGTATTTGGATGGGGCTAGAGTAGGGATGAGTGTTAGGATGGGGCTAGTGTAGGAAGGTGTATTTGGATGGGGCTAGAGTAGGGAGGGGTGTTTGGATGGGGCTAGAGTATTTAGGGGTTTTGGGATGGGGTTTAGAGAAGAGCATGTGGGGTTACAGCATATATATGATTAGCAGAGGGTGCATAAAATGTACCTAATCATCTTTAGTAGAGTTTCTATGGCTTTTTTTGGGAGATTTTCCAATATTCTCAGTTCTCCCATAAATTGTGTCTAAGATAATATGTTCAAAGTAATTACTATTTATTCAAGTCTATTATAAACTAAATGATGTTGCAGGTTTCCAAACATTAGGTGAAGAGTATGTTAACATTGTGCAGGTTGATTCTAGTCAACGAGCCATTCCATCCTCCTTGGTAAGTTTAAGATGTCTTCATGGTATCCCAATACCAACTCATAAATAGACGTTTGTCATTTCATTGGACTCATTATTGTCTTTTACCTCACAGAGACGGGGTGGAATGGTTCTACTTCAAGTCATTACGCCATATGTAATAAACCGATGTTTGACCTGGCTGGAGAAGCAATTCCAGCACAATATGTCCTCAACATATCTCCAGAGAAGAGGAAAGCTATCTGTGATATTCTGACCATGTGCAGACATACAGTGACTGTACTACACCGATGCCACCTGGCGTTGTTCTACATGACTGGTGTCTTCTACCATCTCGCCAAAAGAATGTCTGGCATACGATATGTAAGTATAACAAGTGCTGACAGATACCTACCGTAACTAACTGATAAGATTGAAAGTTTAGTTATCTGTGTAACAAAAATCTTACTGTCTAAACGTTATGATATTCTTGACTTGTTTTGCTATTGTCAGCTCTTGGTACGAGGTGGCATGGATGATGCGTGGACCCCTAATTATAAGATACTTGGTTGGCTCACCATCATACAGCTGGTTGTCACATTCCTACAGCAGCTTTATCACATGTGGAAGTTACATCATATCACACCGTCACAAAAGAGCCCATCAGAGATTCACAGGTAACAAATGCCAGTCCATGCCTCAGAGTAGAGCGCTCGGTTGCATATGCCAAGCTTCCAATGACCTAGCCGCCATATCACCCCACAAGCTACATTTATATATATCAAGTTATATATAGATGTAGTAACTGTGTTGTGGTCCCTAGGAGCTGGAAACTTGGTGTCAGGAACCAAGCAGCTGTGACTTAGGATATACATATATGAGTCTTTGTTTGATGTAGTGTACCTTGTCATTCCATCCTAATGACTTATTGCATGGGGTCTTATTGGTAATAATGACCAACCAGGTAGTCATGTTCTTAGCCAGCTGTGCCCTTCTCAACGTATTAAATTATTATCATATCTTTGTTATTTTTCTACAAACACCTGATATTATGAACATGTAACCCATTATTGAATGGTATATTTGGTGTTTTGTGTGCAGTGATCATGCTGTAGCCAGCAAGTCAGTAGCAGTGACACTTATGTTAATCCATCCCAGAAGTGTTCACTATGTCTGGAAGCAAGAAAACATTCCACAGCCACACCTTGTGGTCATGTGTATTGCTGGGACTGTATAACTGAATGGGGTCTGGTGAAGGTGATATGCTAGACTACTTTTCTTTTTCCTGTGCTGCTCAGACTGTTCATCTGAATCTAATGATTGTGTTCTGTTATTGCAGCCCGAGTGTCCCATGTGTAGAGCCAAGTTTGAACTTCCTCAGCTCATCTGTCTCAGCAACTTTGACCCTCAGTGAATGCTAAGTGTCACTATTGGGACCAGGGAGTGGTGAATCATTTAAGTCATCAAATATTACAATTCACTGTCATCTATTAATGCTATGTATGAATGGATATCTGATTATTAAATTTGTAGTACAATTACATTGAAGGACTGCACGAGTCGATTCCTAAGAATTAAGTAAGGTGGAAAAGTAAGAGTGATGTGTAAAATAGTTGAACTGTCTATCAACCATGTTCCAAGTGACAATATCTAAATACCACATACACAATTTATTATCAGTCACACTCAAGACAGGAAATAATATATTTCTGAATCATGATCTATAACTGTGGAAATGCACAATGTATGTAACATTCTCCTATCATAACATACACCATGGGAGATTCATCAAAAGTGTGTGTCCTCTGCCGTTGATGATAAACCTCACAAAATCAGATAACTCATGTATACAAATATCTATGCAATACATAATCAACCCATCAGCGATAAACACAAACTTCATGATACCTATTTACAACAAGCCGAATTATATACAAGGACACATCCATCACTCAGGAGTCGTGTTGCATTAATGCTATGAGTGGGACACATGGTTCTGAATGCAACATATACAATCTTTGCCAAAACAACATTGGATTTAAACACAGTATACCGTTTATTCACGAGGACAAATTCTCCTTGTCATCAGAAAATATTTTGTACTTGACAGGGGAACTGAATGAGTGATCCAATTTGGCCGACAATGGAATCTTTGAAGATTGCTTTCTCTGGACTATAGCTCTTGGGGAGTTGAGATCTTTTCTCCGTGATGAATCGCTGATGACACCTAAGGGGGATCTTTCTCCAGGCTGTGATGATTTCACGCTGGGAGACTTGGTAGCCTTGGAGTGGAAGAGAACAGTTGGTTTCTTGTTGCTCGAGTTCAAGGAATGTCTCTTCCCACCTGCAAACAAAATCACCAGTTTATTGACGATGTCTATTCTCTTCTTGCCTGTAATCATTCTGCAATAATGGATGGTAATCTCATGACTGCCATTAGGAGGACATGATAGGTAGGATCAGGATGAGAACTAAAAACCATTGAAAAGAACCATCATGTTACCATGGAGAACATTATCTTGTAAACTTCAAGGGGAATTAAATGAAATTTTTTTGGGTAACTGTTTTCAGTCATCTTTTACAGAAACACATTTAATTTTAAACATACAAACTATCCCTATATTTTAAAACACATACCCTACCATGACTTCATTGGCAGTAAAACAATTACATTACTAAGAGGAATCACAGATAATCAACATCTCTAATCAATAGGTCAGTATCGACAAATACAGCCAGCCAAAAATATTATCATTATGAATAAAAAAAGGGACATCAGGAGGACTGTCATGACAATGATCATGTGTTGAATTCTTTAAAATTCTCTAAAGAACGTTTCTATCAGTGATCTTCATTTTACGTTACTTTCTACACAATAGACACAATAGAACAAGGAGATGCTTATTACCATTCTCTGTCTGGATGGCTGGCTTGCTGTTTGTCTCTGTTGATGGCCGCGCTCTCACAAGCAACTCTCCGCTGGATTCATTCTCAGACTCCTTCTCACATGAAGCACTTAAATTAGGCAGAGCATCACCCCCAGACTTAACTGTAGGTTTTGTGGGAGTTGCATCAGTTAAACTTTCCAGTTCAGCTGTTAATGCTCGCACAGGGGTTGCTATTACATCTACAAGTAAAACAAACCAGGCACAATATATAAATTACATTTCACAGCAAGTACATTTGCAATAGGCCAATAGACACCAAACGGATCACATGTGAGTTCATTGAGCATTTACTCTGATCAGTTTTGGCTTATTTTGATAAAGATATTCATAAGAGGTGATAGCTTTTAATAATTGTGTGAATTTGTTCTAATGTCAGACTCACCGACTTGGGTAGACTGTGTGGGAACAAACAGCGGTGTCCTTGCTATGCCAACTGAAGGTGATCGTGGATCATCCATGGAATCAACAGGCTCCAATGTTTTTTCAACATGGATTGGTGTTCTGGATATATCGGAAGAAGGTGAACGTGGGTCCTGTGTCAACTGACGTTTGTTTATAATGGGTGTAGGGGGTTGGTCAGCATCTTCCAAAAGATCTTGAAACTGTTTGCTTGCAAACGCACCCATATCTGCAGTGGCTCCTGAGAAACATACAGGTGAAATAGCCGAGGTGTAATCTTTTCTGAAAAGTGTCCCGAGTGATTTGAGGTACATTCAATCATGATGTTGTGAAAATAAATTTGCCGACCGATTCTCTTCTTTTGACACTGATGTCCAGGAGGAACTATCCTAGTTTGATAAATGACAACTGTTTTGCTTCAAGGGCTAAATTATATGAAAAAAGCAAAACCATTAAAAAGAGAACATTTGCCCGTAGACTTACTTGATAAAATCAGAAATGGAAGAGGGGCATGAAACTTTGCCTTGTCTCTGTGAACAGCACCTTCACAGTCATAACATATAGTTAGCTCTTGCAAACCAGCATGGCACTGCACATAGTAGTGTTGTTGCTCATGAGTTGACCAGGTGAGTAAGTAGGTCAGCCATACACATTGCCTGTAAGGTATTCCAACATGATGCTATATGAGAATCAGTACATGATGCCAATGTTCCAGGCCCCTAGGTGTATGACATGTTAAATGGACACATGCCAATGCATTTATAATCACGAACATTAGCTCCCATAAAATAAAATATTTCATTGACAGAAGCAAGTTATTAAAATAAAAATGGTCACTGATACAAGGAACTGGACAACCGCTAATAACACTATCACACCTTTCTGAGAGGCAACCTCTAACGAGCAACACCTTGCATTGTTTGTCATCCTCAACATCTCGAGAAATATACTCATCTGCTCAAAAAAGTACTGGCCAGGCACAGATGAAAAATCCACACTTTGCGTTAAGAGTAACATCAGTGGATGTTTTGTCACAAATACAAGAGCAATTTCCACATTTCTATATTTGCTATTGCTCTTTTTCTTCAATAGCCACTCACTAAAAGTATTACATCATGAAAGTAAATCATTACATCGTTGCAGCGTCCTGCACCGAGATTCAAAATTAGAAACTGTGTTTGCCCGGATGGTTCACATCACATTGCACCTCACTCTTTGTGATGTTCGCAAGTTTAACGCATGCATATTGTATTCTGTATTTTGCACACTTCATTTGTTGAATTTCATTGGCATGATGTTAAAAAAATCTCGGTCCTGTGAGTTTTTCAAACTTTACCGGACCGCAGTGAAATTCCTTCACAATGTATGATTTAATCACAAACTAGACACTGGGAACCTTACACCTTTGTATTTCCTTCTGTATGTGTCGAATTCTTCTCCTAGCCAAGGAGTAAGGACCTCATATCTGACTTTGATACTTACTAAGCTTAGACAAGACCATGTGAGCATCGCTTAGCATGCTCCACACACGTATCATGTGACTGGTGACACAACATTCGAGTAACTCAAGTCTGATGCCATATATGGTGCGCAGTTGTTTCGTACACAGGCGTTTCGTGCACAAGTCGTTTTGTACACAGATGGTTGCTTCGTACATGCTATAGGGAGTTGTTTCGTCCTGTATAGAATATGAAGTGTATATTATCAGTGGTTTAGGTCATGTCTAATAATATTTTTCATGCTAAACTCGTAACAAAGCTTTATAAGGATAAGGATACCTTTTTTTACATGGGAACTAACTTAAGCATACTGCTCGGAATCTAACATGTACGAAACAACCGATCTGTGTGAAACAACTTAACGGAGTGTGTACGAAACCTGTAATCCCATATATGACAGCTACGAATGCCATTTGGTCTTTGCTAGCTCCGGTCGAACGGTTAATATGAATACTCAGACGTCTTGTAGTTGTAGGGCTAGGTCTTTGCTTAACACGACCCGTGCATTCACTCTGAACAGGCAGTACTCAACAGCTCAACGGGTAGGAAGCAGGGCAGTATGATTTGGGCTTGAATCGGATCCTGGCCAGTGATATCCAAATGGCAACGAAACGTCTAGCTCCGGTAGAACGGTAATATAAATACTCAGACGTCTTGTAGCAATGTAGCCTACATTGTAGGGCTACGAAACGTCCAACTGCCAAACTCCAAAGCCAAGCAGTGAATCGTGAGACTTACTCACTGGATGACTAGTTTGCTGATTTTTTACTTAAACGATTTACAGTCAATTATAATAGATTCGCTATGCTGAAACAGAAAATGTCGGGTTACCTGTTTCAATGCTTTATAAGACTCTTACACTTTGTAAAAGTGGACGCATCACACAGCTAGCTTAAAATTAATAACAGTTGTGGATGCATATATTGACTCCAAGGAATTTAAAGTTCCCGCCTTAACCAATGAGATTCTTGGATACAACTTGACAAAAAATTTACGGTAGCTATCTCCCCATTGGTCAAACCAAAAATCACTTCCGTCACATTCATTATGATGTTCTAGTGACATGCATTATGACCATATGACATATTCACGAACAGTTGTCGGTTGTATTGTGCTGTAACCCCGGGCTGTAACCAGGGAGCTCTAGTAGCTTTTAACCAAAGTAGGACTGCCTCATAGAAAGTAACAAATGTAAAAAAGGGCCCATTTTTCAAACAAATATTTGAAAAATGGATAATATCATCCATAGGATGTGCTTAAACAATGTTATGTGATTGTGTATCCCCCTCTGCTCCCGAGAATGGAGAGCAGAGTGGGAAACTGCTCGTATCCACGCAATCATTTGCTCCAGGTTATTTTTGCATGCGATTAATAATTAAGACGATTAGAATACTTTTGACTGTTTGAAAGTATAATTAAGATGTGAGCAAAGTCTTAGCTAGAAACACGATGGCCTCAAAGTTAATTTTGGATTCATGCTAATTCCCTGATTCTGGAGCTTAAGCGTGGGAAAAGTTTAATTAAAATTTTCTGAAATGTAAAGTCATACGTAATTTTGGGTCGCAGTACTAGCTTCCAAGTTAATCGATACAGGTGATATACATCAATGAATGTTGAGGCTTGGAAATGGAATGATCTTCCTTTAAGTGTCGCTGCCGCCCCACCCATAAAGCACTTCATGTCGGGACTGCGTAAGTTCCAGAGTCGTACACAAGTCAGGCAATGACTCTGTTGGTAGAGAGAGAGGATTGCCAGGCCTAGCCTGAATAAATCTTACAGTAGGTGAAACTTCTGAAATCACCAAGTCAAATGTTACATGTAGATTGACGCATGCGTATTGCATTTTTTGCACACTTCATTTGTTGTATTTCACTGGCATGACACCATCGTATCCGACTAAATAATACATTCTAGCATCGACACAATGGACGTTCTTGCAACTCATTTGAGCAAAATTAGGTCTCCATTTGGCGGTGACAAAGTCTACAAAGATGAATGCATCTATTCATTCGACACCCCGGTATGGGTCACATCTTCTAGCATTTAAATTTCTGTCCGTTGTTCGTACACAAGCAAGAAGTCTTAAGAATGTCAATTGGCGATAATACATGTTTCTTTTATGAAAAATACTGAACCGGCGTCTGTCAAAAATATTTCGACATATAAACAGATAAAGCAGTCATTGGTTGCTGTAGATATTAAATATGGTGCCTTGGTTAGTTTTTTGACTTATATTGAATGATAATATTAGTAATTTTTCTTAGGCACTTTTGATCTCGCATGGGTTGCCTGCATCTGTGAATCAGACTGAGGAAAGATTTTGTTCAAGCATCAAGGATAAAATATATTTCTGACAAAGTATCAGATCAAGCAGCCTTCATTTAACTGGCGATGACTGGATTTAGAACTCTGGCTTTTGTCTCAATGCAATGTGGCCCTACTTGATGGCTTTATTGAGGTCCTTTAACAGTTTAACAGTTTAATTGTTTCAATGCAATGCAAAAATCAACAATTCAAACCAGACAATTTGAATCTATTAAATCTGGCAAACTATTTGTAGTAGCATCTGTTTTGATGTACCTTTGTTGATATATTAGTGGATGGAATTGTTGCTAAATTTTTTTATCACGATAAGGTAATGAAGAAACAGATGCTGTCCACCTACCGAGGTTATCTAGTTTTAGCAAATGGCAAGCAAGCTAAAACCATTTGACCTCATATTTAGCAACATGATGATCACCAATCAGGGATCATCCAAATTGATGCTTAGATAGCAATAATTAAAGATTGATAGTGAGTAAAGTTCTTTCAAGAGTTCATTTAGAGTTATGCAACACGTATGCAATTCATAATGATTCAAATGAACAAGCCTTGGGGCTAAATTTAATTTACATTAGATGTCTGTTGGGAGGTTTAAAACAAAATTTATCATTCAGTCCATGTTTAGTTCATCAGAAGATAATGTATGCCAATGCATTAATGTGAATAAGATTCATTGCATTAGATTCAGTTTTAACGACCTAGCATATCATGATAAATATCTCCAATGCTGCTTGTGGACAAAGTACAAGACTAACACTGATTCATGTTTGGTGTCAGTTTTGATCAAATTGTTTTCACACGTCTCCAAGCATAATCGAAACCAATTCTTCAACAAAACTTATTCAATGTCCTGTATACATGTGTTACGGAGATGTGCATCTGACCATTATGATTGATTCTGTATTTCAGGAATGTGAGACAGGACTGTACATATGCATGAACACATTCATGGGATTTGGTAAGAAGCATGTGGAGAGACATTTTAGAAAAACAGGAAATGCTGTTTTTCTTCACCACCAGCGCATCATAAGAGAGGTACATATAACAAAATAACACTATTCTGAGCCATCAATTTGCATGCCATAACCTACATGCTTTTGCTCTGTTGTTTTGTACACTTAAAAAGTCTTCATGTAGGTTACAATTAGTTATTCTCGTTTCAGTTACCACAATCAGAGGAAGAAGTTCCCAAGAAAAACCAACCAGAATGGCTATTGGTAATGATAACTTTGGTTGAGGAACTGGGGGGATGTAATTCAGAGAAGCTGATTTTGTTACATGTTATTTGTAATAGCTTGACAGTATAAAGTAGGCTGGTGTCATTTCTAATTAGGAATGGCTGGGGGCTTTGATTTGGATGACAAGAACTATGCCATGGAGGAGAAAAACTCAATTGTGGTGCTGCCTGACTGGGTGGAAATAAAACTGGATGAACCAGATCTCCCTGGTGAGGTAAATACACAATAATCACAATGAACTCTAGATTAAAAAGGCTGTTCAGCCCCTTATTTGGAAAGTTTTCAGCCTTTAAGTTGCTGCGCTGCACTGTGGACTTTGAACTTAGTTCCATTGCCATTATTGTTGAGAGAAGTTACTCTTGCATGCTTGTTAGTCTCATTTTTGTGAAATCTGGGCATGGATGCAACGATTAAAACTCGGCTATGATGATGCTATCTTTGACCCATTGTTACTGACCTGGCTAACAGGGAGGGGGTGTTTGTCGACGAACCGACTCAACTGAACAAAAGAGATATTTTACTTTACATCATGTGTATTCCATCATAATATTGTTGAAAATTGATCAGTATATTTTTCGAAAATTCACCACACACAAAAAAAGAACAGTATTGGTTGCTGTGGTAAACGGAGCAATGTAGAAACAAAAAGATCCCTGATTACCTCCTACTGGGCTGAACAGTCTCAAACTTCAGTTAGCACTATCAGATCTGTGGAGTTGTTTTGTTTGTTTTTCTAATAATTCTGCAGACCACTGTTAATTATGATCATAAATGTAGGCTCTCCTGTCAGGTCCAGATCAGTGCTGCTGCCATTCTAGGGGCTGACTCTGCAGCCAGACAGGAGGAGCTGGCTGCTATGGCCGGCACATGGGACGGTGAAAGTCGCCTTGTATCCAAGTGAGATCACCTAACTGCTTTCAATTACAGGATCCCTTCTGATCCCATTTTCAGTATGACTAAGAAACAGTTATATTTATGTTCTTCTAATGTCTTCTTCACGCATATTTAACATTGAGATGATTTTCAGCTGATATGTTTGCGATGACAAAAATGTGACTAAATGTCACTTTCTTTTTCAGGTATGCTGATAACTTGGTGCAGTTGAACAATGGGAAGAAGATTCCTCCATCAGGCTGGAAATGTGACAAGTGTGACCTGACAGCTAATCTGTGGCTGAACCTGACTGATGGAGCTATTCTGTGTGGTCGGAGATTCTGGGATGGGACTGGTGGGAACAACCATGCAGTGGACCATTATGCAGACACCAAGTTCCCTCTTGCTGTGAAGCTGGGAACAATTACTGCTGATGGGGCTGGTATGAATACAGCTGTCAACTTAGCATATCATATGAGATGCACATTAGCATCTTTCTTGTGAATACCAGTTTAAATAGCTAATTTTCACTCTCTTTTTGTTAATTTTATAAGTGAATTACTGGTTTTGTAGATGTGCATTCTTATGCCGAAGATGAACTCGTTCTTGACCCTAAGTTGGCAGAACACCTGACTCATTTCGGTATTGACATCATGAAAATGGAGAAGGTATTTAATTTTGCCACTTCTGGGTCATTATTTGCCTCTGAAAAATTACTTGTTGATATCTCCTGCTAGCCCAGCAAGTTAGCTATGTTCATATTTAGTTTACTATGTCTACCAAGGTTAACAATATCAAAATTATGAACTGCAGACAGACAAGACAATGGCGGAGTTGGAAATCGATTTGAACCAGAAGGTTGGTGAGTGGGATGTGATACAGGAGTCTGGCAGTGCTCTGGTCCCAGTGTATGGCCCTGGGTTTACCGGTATCACTAACCTAGGCAACAGCTGCTACATGAATTCTGTGATTCAGGTTCTCTTCACACTACCTGACTTCAAACTCAAGTGAGTGGCATACTGCTGTTGTATGTGTAGTGGTACTGTGACTGTCACTGGTCCTTATGATTGTTGTACAACACAGTCATGATGACACCTTATATGCTGAAAGTTTAGAGGAAAGAAACTGTTGAATATATTAATTGCTGAAGTAGTAAAGTAATAATATATTGTTTAATGTAATAAAATATATTGCTATGATATATTTCTTGGGGTTTTCTTTGCCAGGTATTTAGATCCAGCAGAAAACACATTTGATGCAGCAACTGGTGACCTCACAAACAACTTCAGTGTTCAGATGTCAGTAAATAGAGACATTTCTTTTGTATCTGTTATATCACTGATATGATTACCACCTTGAATGAAGCTTATTATTTCTTGTGCATTGCAGGTGTAAATTTGCTAGAGGTCTTCTATCAGGAGATTACTCCAAGGCCCCAAAGTCTGATGAATCTGAGGTACAGCCGGGTGGAAAGATAGTTGTAAGACAATCTCTCAGTTCACATTGTTCTCCTCGAAAACTGCCCTGATCAGTTGTGAAATGTAATAAGAGATTTGTTCTATGATTTGTTAGCATCAAGACAAGATTCGACCGCAGATGTTCAAGGCTCTAATAGGCAAGGACCATCCCGAGTTCTCTACAAAGAAGCAACAGGATGCCCAGGAGTTTCTACTTCATCTCATCGCGCTCATTGAGGTAATGGAAATCCTCTGATAGTGTAATGTATATTTCAGACATATTAGTTTTCGAGAGACATAACTGTCAGACGCATTGCTCGTGGTGACAGAAAAGTATTCATGCATGGGCAAATTATACTTTTGCTCCTGGCTAGGTTTTGGCTACAAAATTATATAACCTTTCAATTGTATTACATGCATGTGTGTTGACTTGATATGCAAAACTTTTGCAATGGTTGTATTACAGCGAAACACACACGGGTCAGCAAACCCAACAGACTGCCTGAAATTCCGTGTGGAGGAGCGTCTAGAATGTACAGAGTCCCACAAAGTATCTTATGTGACCCGCGATGACTTCCTTTTGGCCCTCCCTATCCCAATGGAGGCAGTCACCAATAAAACAGCTGTACAGGAATGGCAAGCTCGCAAACAACAGCTTGAACAAGACAAGCTTACTGTGTAGGTAGAACAGATGTACCTTATCTATTGTTACAAGTGCTTATACCCATCACAAAGTCCTTATAGAGGAACATGAATTTGGTGAGGAGGGTGATATCAATTGGCTGTGATGCTGGTTAAAATCACAATGCATGCATGCTGAACAGGAAATGATCCCCTCTTTTGCAGAAATCCTGCTGAGATGGTGCGACCACGTATTCCCCTCTCAGCTTGTCTGGAGGCGTTTTCTGCTCCTGAATTAATCGAAAATTTCTTCAGTAATGCTGTTCAGCACAATGTCACAGCCAAAAAGTGAGAAGATTTTGCAATAGGCAATGTTTTTGAAGGCTTTATTATATCTGCTTTTGGAAATTTATATCCATTTCTTACATAAAACTGCATCAAATAATTGCATGTCTCACATTAAACCATCAACTTTTCCTTGTTTCTGCATCGTAGAACCACTAGACTGGCTACATTCCCTGACTTTGTGATGATACAGATGAAAAAGTTTACTCTTGGTGAAGACTGGGTCCCCAAAAAGCTGGGTAAGTTTTCCCTATGTGGTGCCTGGCTTAACTGGATAAAAGTCATGCATTACAAGCTCAGGTTTATTAGTCAATACCAGGTTATTCTCTTTCAAAATAAATGAGATGCTTTGATCCTTCTGTGGTGGTGTCCTAGATGTGTCTTTGGAGATGCCTGATGAGCTGGATCTGAGTCATCTCCGTGGTATCGGGAGGCAGGCAGGGGAGGAGGAGCTTCCTTCTGCGGCTCCAGGCTCCAAACAACCAGGTCAGTACCCATTTGCTTTACAGCCGGTTGCAGTGGAAGCTGTGGTTGAGATCCTTGGTGTTGGCAAGAATACCGTAATTAGATTGAAGGCCTATGAGGAATCATGAGTGCATCATATGTAAGCAGTTGTAATTCTGACAGATTGCCTATTCAGTCTAACACCAAGGGTGTTTCTAAAGGATGCATGATAGGTAGAATTGATTTAGGCTTAGTGCATTTAGGCAGTGAGAACAGACTGAGGTGACCCGGTTTGTGTGTGTGTGTGTGACTGGCACGAGCAGCAGTGGAGATAGACTCAGGCCTGGTACAACAGGTGGCTGAGATGGGCTTCCCCTTTGAGGCGTGTCGCAAGGCTGTCTACCACACGAAGAATGCTGGACTTGAGCCAGCAATGAACTGGGTCATGGAGCATATGGAAGATGCTGGTACATAACTTCACTCAACCTTTACTCACCCACCTTGCTTTGGGGCCTGTTGACCTCTTGTTACACTTTGTTGGTGTAGTTCCTGACAGAAAAATCAATTTATTTTTTTCTCCAGTCAAGGTTTTTTGGGCTTTTCTCCGGAACGGTTAAACATATCAACATGAGATTTTGGGGAATGATAGATCAAGTTGGAACACAACTGCCGATCCAATTTGACGCGCATGCGCAGAGTTGGAGGCTTATGGGATTGATTTTTCGTCGATTTTTTCCCCCATTTTCTGTAACTATCTCCTCCATAACTACTGCGGTTACGAACATATGAATTATATGGTTGTAACAAGCAATTATCGTAGCATGGAATAATGCAAAAAAATACTTATTTTCACCTTTTGTACTTTGTATAATGACATGTATTTTAGGGTACCTATCGCAATTTTTGCTACGACTTCTC
>CM067344.1:36185384-36252884 GCA_034190875.2 Urechis unicinctus | reverse complement strand
ACAGTTTACAGGTCATGTTTTCACCATCCTTATCTACAGCTAACCTGACATGAACTCCCCTAAAATATTGAATCAGGGCTCCTTACAATGAACCTGTGTCTTCAAACTTTCTCTCGACAGGCATTGAGATGTTTAATATCTTACAACTTTGTGGGAATTGCACTCTGTTTATGACTATTACATATGTTGACACAGTAAATCAATGAGTTTTTATGTCATTTGATTCTTGGTTAGATTTTGGTGATCCTCTTGTGGTACCGGGCAGCAAGCCGCCTCAATCGGACTCATTTGTGGTCAATGAGGAGGCTGTGGGCATGGTGCAGGGGATGGGATTCAGCCGAGACCAGGCCATCAAAGCACTCAAAGCTACTGTAAGATATCTCCCTATGGCTCCATGATATATGCCAACATGAACCTTACATATATACCGTATCATTATTTACTGCTGTTGAAATCTTCCTGAGTATTCAGTATGTTAAAAGGTAAGCTGTGAGTCATTGATGTCCCTGAATGCATGGTTGCTAACGTGTAGGATAACAATTTGGAGCGTGCTGTGGACTGGATATTCAGTCATGCAGCCGAGTTGGAACAGCCGATGGATACGGAGCCTGCTGGAGGCGATACCCAAGCAGCTGCAGCATCATGTCGTGATGGACAGGGCAGTACGTTATCTCTTCATACTGTTAGCAACATTACCGAAGAGAAAGAAAGCACTTTTAGATATATGACAAAAAATTTACCTGCATTGAAAGGTTCAATGAAATGTCTTCACTGCGATTTAATATTAATTAAAAGTATTTTGGTAATGAAAGCGTTTTGTGAGAATGTGCACTGTGATTGTGTAATAACAAGTCCCTAATATGCCACTAACTGGGCAATGTGTGAACTACAGAGTACCGACTGCTGGCTTTCATCAGTCACATGGGCACCTCAACACTAGTGGGTCACTATGTCTGCCACATACGCCGACCTGAAGACGGACGCTGGGTCATATTTAACGACGAGAAAGTTCACCTATCGGAAAAGCCCCCACAGGACTTGGGTTACCTCTACTTGTACCAGAGAATATGAGAAGGCTCAATGTCCATTCCCTCAAATGTTCTTTAATAATTTAACTGTTATATCCTGTCTCCTTGCTTATTTTTTTGTCATGTAGTGCTGTCAAACTGTGTCAGTCATGTTTGTTTTTTATGGCCAAAAGCCATGGCCTCTGTAAGTTATCAATAGTAATGGGACATCTGTATCTGAATAATAAATGTTTTATGCAGGAGTTCTAGTCTTAAATGTAGCGCATGTAGGTAATGTTACCGATCCTAGTGACAACTCTCATGGCACAAAGGTACATGGAAAATCAGGCCACAGGTAAACATAACAACACACTGGTGAATTCTAGAGCAACTGATCTATATTTTACTTACAGCAACCAGATCAAGGATTCTAGAGGGCCTGCGAAACAAACATGGACTAGGTAACTGTTAATCAAAGCACCATTGGTTTTGCAGACAAAGGAATGGTCAATTGCGCCAGAGACTGACAAATGGGATGAGCAATATAGGGAAACCAACTAAGCTGCCTATTATACACATTTGAGCAGAAAAGAGCATAGGATTGGAGGTCAATAGGAAGGTCCAGATCATTCAATTATCACAACAATATCACTGGAACATCGGATATGCTATTTTAAAAATCCTGTTTTTTTACTTAGCTGGATTTGAATCTAGACTTTTCACATTTCTCTACATGATACACAAGGCATACAAAATAATCTATAGTACTCAGTAAAACCAAATTACCTTAAGGGTATAACAAGTATATATATATCTATAAAGACACTGAAAACAAACCTATCATTGTCCATTCACTCGCACATTATTGACCAAAGTTGCACTAATTAATATCAATATATTACATGACCATGCACATACTACATTAGCAGTTAAAATAATCCATGGCAAGATTTTGTGCATGCCTGGAAAGATTGTGATCAAATGTAAGAGCCATGATAACCCAGATTTCTAGCTTGTCATTAAAGCAATATCATAAAATTCTGTCCCAAAATTGTTCTCTGATTGTACAAGTCCTATATTCATAACATCACCAACAACTTTGTACATCAATTTGTAATAACAATGACCTAAAAATTGACTGCAGATATTCCATGATATATCTCAGAAATTACATTTGACGATATGAACACATCCAATTAATAAAAGAAAATAATTCATACCAGTACGAAGGTATAGCTAAAGTTTGATGTATGGCGGCAAGGAGGAGTGGAACCTGTCCAACTAAGAGAAGCAAATGATTCAACATTTACAAGGGATCAAGGCCCAAGACATCAAAACCCATTGTCTAAGCTGACTGCAAAACTTAGCCACAAGCATTATTCGTCCGGTACTTCTTGTCCAAAATTCATCCGTAACTGCTCAAACAGCAGGAAAGTGATAATTGTCTGTGGACCTAGTCTCACGAAAGCTGGTAAAAATCCCTGAAGCAAAGACACAGTTTTCCATAAAATGCAGGTGTTACGAAACCTCTCAGCTCAGCTGGCTGAATAACAATAGGTCAGAAATAGAACTTATACATGGAGGAACATCAGGCAGAGACAGGATTGATGATATTACTGCACCTTACCTTCAAATTAGAGATTATATAGCACCAAGCTGATACTTTGCTTCAAAAATAAACTATAGAACATGTAACAAGATTTTTGTTTGCTCACACTAAAGGGAACACACACAAAAACCAGCCACTTACTTTGAAGAACCCCATGGGGCCACTTCTGGCAATGTCCTTAGCACAATCGGCTACACCCTAAATTGCCAAGCATACAACTTTGTTATTTGATATCATTTGGATGACTACATCCTCAAATGGCAATATTTCCAAGAAGGGTGGTATAAAAAAGTTGATAGGATTATAAAGAAGCAAAGTCGAGAAATCGTTCAAATGATGCAGCGTAGGTGAAGGTATAGTTTGGAACTTACACTGTAGGTACCTGGAGGACTGTTCATAACACGTGTCTTCATTACATCTAGAGGCATGGTGATTAAGGTAGCAACACCACCCTGTCACACACACACTGTTTGTTAATAAATATCCAACCACTGCTAACCCAGACAAACACACATACTTAAGTAATGAAATTAGCAGCGACTTTCTGGTACTGGTACCTTCAACTATTCTCGCCTCTACATTACACCCCTCTCACTCACCCGATCACCAACCAAATATCCACAATAATTACACAACCTCCTTCTTTAGACTACTCTCACATAACTAACCACCATAATTTACAGGGATGCCAACAGGTTTTTGAAAAAAAAAAGAGGAAAATTTGCCGAAAAAGGAAAAGCCCCCCCCCCCCCCCCCCCCCCCAATTTTTCTCCTCGGATTTGCATTGATCTCAAAAATGGTCCTGGCGGCCATGAAATCCGCAGATTTCCGCGGATCCGCGGAAAATTGGCGTCCCTGAATTTACTCACATAACCACCCTTTTTAGACTACTCTCACATAACCAACCACCATAATTTACTCACATAACCACCCTCTTTAGACTACTCTCACATAACCAACCACCATAATTTACTCACATAACTACCAACCATAAATCAATCTCACACAACCCTCCCCACCTCATCCCAGACTGACAGAAATCAAACAGGTGTACCAATGAAGCACTATCATCTATGCGTCATCGCTCTCAGTCACCTTCCCGATTGTCAATCTAACAACAACTAATCTTGATACTTACTGCAAGAAAACTGGCAGTGAAATGTGTGATGATGTTGTCATCGAACATGGGCAGCACAAGCAGGAGCTGCTTGAACTGATCATAGAAGGACAGCTGGAAAACAGAGGAAATAGTCCCAATGACGCATTCATTACACACCATAAATAGTGTTCTGCGGCATTAAACATTGCTAGTGGTCTTTAGAGAAGCTTTTAACCTGGCCTATGGTGACGAGGGTAGCTCTTGAGCTGGCCATGTTCCAACCAGACATGAGTTTGATGGGCCCCTCCTCCCTAGCTACCCTCAGCAACCCATCGAGAGCATGCTTATAACTGCAATCAATCATTCAATGATTGCAACATATCATGTTCAATATGATGTACTTCATAGTAATGTCACATATTGATGATGCTAAATTTCACTATGACCAGACAATAATTCACTAGTGAGAATTTTGCAGCAATGATTAACGAAATGCATGATGCATTAATAACGTTTTTGAGATGTAATTATTAATAAGATTGTGTACAATTAATAAAATTTCCATTAGCTGACTGACTTACTTCCTTCTTTCAGCTGGTGGAACCTTCATATCATTCTGCATGCGCACATTAACCATATCACCTGGGGTGCCCACAACGCCACCAATACAACCTGCCGTGCCTCCCAGCAACACTTTCTGGTAAAATGGCATTGTTTGCCCTGGCTCAACTATGTTGTTCTTGACAGTCTCATAGATGGCAAAACGGGTCATAGAATAGGTCAGCTGAAAACACCCAAAGGAATCAATTTCATTCGTTTTTTTAACAATGAGCAAATCAATTTACATAAGAATATCATTTAACTATAGCATGTAGTTTTGATAAATGCAAAAAAAAATCTCAGTTTGACAACTCTACCAGTCGTACCTGTCGTAAAAGTGAAGCAGAGAGACCGTTGTACAAACCGAGGATTCCATCATTCTTCACAACATGCACCCCCATCTTCAACAAGCCAATATTGCCCGACTGCTGGGTTTGTAAGTGAACCTGTAGTTGTACAATAACACTGTAACAGTGGGGTGAAATTAACTTATCATATCATAAAATATCAATGAAATGGTAATGTATATACTGCTGTGAGCATTTTGTATGTCTTCATATTTTTGAACATTCTATTGCATTCCCACAATTGACCATCACTTGAAGTGGTGTCCTACCTTGAGGAGGTCTAGTGGATGAGTGCAACAAGCAGCCCCTGCACTGGCTAAACCTCCAAAATACCAACGTCCAACTTTCTTAGATTTCCCCATTTTTCACCTGAAAAACGAATGATGATTAAGAAGTTTCCAAATAGGGAGAACCATGGCTTATGTGTAGATTGATTAAGGTCATAAGAACAACACTTCCCTTCATCATATATCATAATCCAGCAATTTCATTAATTGGCTGGCCATGCTTTGATGGTATTGGGAACTACATGCGTGATAATTTTGGTTAGATGCTGTAAAATATTATTCTGCTCCTTATCAGTGAACTGGATGCAGGTTTTGCAGTACATCAGGTGGGATATTCAGCTAAGGTTCAGCTTAAACAAGTACAGCAAAGGAATTGACTTATCAAGGCCATGGTTTGTGTGATTTGTAACAAACAACTAGTGGAATATCTTTTGATATACATTGTCTGAAAGAAAAGAACACTATGATTAAGGTGGAAAATCTAAACACAGATTGTACTTATTATTTGAGACTAATCTGTTCCTTGGGTTGATTCAATAAAATGAAGTCCAATTCAAATATCATACACTAAAAGAAGACCAATATTACTTGGGGGGCAGTTCTGTTAGGCAAATGATTTATATGTCATTGTCAGCCCTCCTGATGAAATCTTGATACAGGGAGATTTTTCTGTTATTTTAGTACTAACGTCAATTGACATCAATATTAATCTAATACTTGCCACAGACTCTAAAAGTTTGTAGGTATATCAATATAAACTCATTGCACCTATCTTTGTCTAGGTAACCCCGAAGCCCCGGTCGGACAGTGATATACATGGCCTCCATATATATGAACTCTATGCAAATTTGACACTCTGATTACATTAGGATGGACACCAAAACACAAATAAAAACGTCCTCAAATATTTTGTTCTCATTGATTAAATGGACCTTGGCCTGGGGCGGGGGGACGTGATGTATTTGACCTCAGCCATGGCACAGTAACCTGGTTACTAGTAGAACTCACACTGACAGTGATCTAAGCAGGTAACTGATATCACAACCATAAAACATGGTCGCGTTTATTTTCTTTTATGTCAAATTCAAACACAACATCAAGAACACCCTACCCTACCCAATAAGGCAATATATGTGGTCAGGTTAGTCTTGATCGGCTGTCTGAACTTTGATAAACAAATTAAATAAAGTCAGACTCTGACATGGTACCCTGGGCATGCTACATGCCTTCTTGAAACATCCTCTACCTAGCGGCAATTATACTTACGTTTGATTCGTGCGATGCTGGAATTGTAAAAAAGGTCTGAAATTAGAACAACACTGTTGTTTATCAAGTTGAGGATAGCCCCCAGCAGACAGAGTTAAATGGGGTACCGGTTTGACCTTAATGGGTCAAGGGCGGTTAAAGAATGGCTGCTCAACCAATCAAATATCGTTTCCGGTCGGAGCTTCGATACTGATAAACAATGTCTGGAAAGCTATTCGAACCCAGGTATTTAACGTTTTAATAGTCTTGAGATGCTTCTGAAAAAGAGATTAATGTTTTGATTCCATGCTCTATCACTACACGATCACCATTTAGTTTCATAGCGGCCAACGTCATCAGCGTCTCCTGACAGAAAAGTGGAGATCATATTAAGATACCGTGTTAGCGCGGCTAAGTCCCCCTAGACTCACCTAGGCAAGGTAACTCGCCCCTGGTGTTTAGGCAAGGCAACTCGCACCTAATGTGTTTTGATGATCTGATGACACCTTAGGGGCGAGGGTCCGTATGGCAGAATCTTGAGCGATATAAGCAAATTTGCTCCTTCTCGCAATGCAGACAAGGGACAGTTTAAAAAACATAGATTTTCATATCCATAAATGTCTTACCATCAATCTTGCCTTGAGTGCAACAACAGTCATACTCCTTAATCCACAGAATCGACGAAATCCAACACAATTTTAAAATTGTTGTCCAACATGGCTACCGCGCGAATCGAAAACATGAGCAATATCATAGCGTATTAACGAGTATTAACTCCATTATGTTGCATTGTGGGAGTCGGCCATGATGATTTTTTTAACAAAGTTTCATGATGTGCCGTATTTTAGTGCTCAAACAGAACATTTAGACAAAACTGTAGTAATACAAACAGTCCTCGTGTCATTTTGTGATATAATCTTGCATTTTGTCACAATTTTTTTTTCTTGGAGGGCTTTGGTAAGTTTTTAGCCATTTCATTGGTCGTTATGACTTCGGAAGCTCTGTAATCTCGCAGGCTGCGCTTCGCCTCTACAGCTCGGATGTGAGAGATCGAAAGTAGTTAACAGTGCGGAGCTGTCAGAGGCGGAGTCTTTGCCTACCCTGGTGTTTTGATAATCTAACCTACTCCAGCCCCAGTCGGACTGTAATATAAATATATACGTCAATAAAACGCCTTGAACGGCTAGCACGACGTCTCGTCTCTTAATTGGTATATATGTATATTACCGTCCGAGGCTACATATATCACTGATGCAATGCATACCCTGACTCACCTCATTTGATTGTGTAAGGGTATGGGTCACAGTAGCCGTGCAAGGCGTCTTACTGGTATATATTTATATTACCATCCGACCGGGGTCACAGGATTCACTATTGACATATGATTGAATTCCCGTTTAACTTGACAAGTCACTGGTTTAAAACAGGGATCCATCTTTACAGCTGAGCATCAATATGATCCCTTTCATATCTGTTTATGTCCACATCAAATTGACCACATGCATTTTGCCAGGAAGCTTGATTTTGTCTTGGTCCAAGGCAGGCAAGGGGTCCAGCATGACAGAATGTGGTTACAGTGTGACTAGGAATGTTGGTGTGCTGGTGAGGTTATGGCACATAGTGAAAATATCTCTTAAGACAACAAGTGTATGACAAGTGAAGGGATGGGGACGGATGGTAGGTAACATTAGCCCTCACAGAAACCAAAGAGCTTATAGCTATAGCTATGCTAAGTGATGCTATCTTTAAATCAACAAAAGCACATAGGACAGTTGATCCAAAGTCTCGGGGCTCAGTGTCTGTTAAAGATATGGAGTCTTGATTGGTTGATGTGACCACGCACCCAAATTAATCAGAAAATGACAAAGCACTATGAAAAAGCACCACACTGCTCATAGATGGTTTGTTCACATATATTCTTGGGCGGAGGTGCAAGTGAGCCCTCTTAGCATAACGGTAAGATCTTAGCTGAAACCCTGAGCAAACTAACAACAATAGGACAATGAAAATCATGATAAAATACTTGATGTATAAAAAGTGGGGAGAGAGTCAGCTACTATTTGTGGGTAGGGCAACTTTTTCTCTATAGATTTCAACGGGGAGTGTCACCTCTCAATGCCCTGGAAACCTAGTTTTCTCTGGTAGATGATTTTTTTTATAATTGTTCTCTTAGAACGTCTTATTTGGTGGAACATATCTTCTTAGATTCTAGTCTCACTGGTTTGACTGTAACCTGTGAATGTAATGCTGTATATCAACTATGCATACATTAGTTGTGTGGCTAATTTGATCCCTTCAATATTGTTTCAAAAGTTTGAATGGAATTAATTGCCTGATGGAGGGAATTCATTATTTTTAATTTTTAAGTCATGTAGCCATATAATATATTGTTTATATTATGAAGTTATTAAAATTTTGTTGCATGATTGTTTTGGTGAAATTATTTATTTCCATTGATTTTATTAAATATTTCAATGGTTTGATTCTGTAAACACAAACGGGTGACATCATATCATCAAGCTTATGAGAAGTCCAAAAACGATCTGTTCCATAGGCTGGTTTCAAAACTTGATGTTTGAATAATACAGTAACAGCCAGGGTACTGTTAGGTATTTTTGTCATGACATGTAATTCAATGAACATTAATTCCAATGACTGTTTTGTGTATATGATTCCTTTGGATGGCTAATTAACCACCCACAAAGTCCAGCCACTTCGGATGGTGGTTCTCTTTGTATATTTTCACAACTGATACAAACTGTTTTTACTTGCTCATTATTACAAGTGTTGATGTTTATGAAAGAGGTATTCCCCCTGCACAATGTCCGAGTATCGATTTGTATGCGTGGTGGAGCGAGTCAAACAGGGTTACCGCGCTATTTACGCGCTATTTGGGTGCCATGAGCACCGTGATATTATTGATGCAGTCTCTTTGTCGTCCCCGCTCGATAATTTTTTCCGTTCAGGTTTAATGCTCGGAGCAGGTGACGCATGCGCCGCCTAGCGATGGACTCAAATGTATCTATTGTACGGGTTACCATGCACTGCTGGAAATTGATCACAACGATGTGGCGGAACCGAACAGTGACGCAATGAGGTAGCAAAGACATTGACCGGCAATGTATTTGTGAGATACACAGGAAGAAGTATAAACAAAATTGATCGAGGGGGTGGATGAAATGAATTCTAAAGCTCGCGTGCAATCTGTTTGTGGGTTTGTTGAATACGATGCAAATTGGTTTGTGATAACACCGTCATTGCCAAAGGAAAACCTTCGTCTTAATTGCGATCGTCGCCCGGGGGGGGGGGGGGGGGGGGGGGGGGTTGGCCTTATTCTGGATAGGGGTGTGCCGCGGGACCTCGAAAACCCGTACCCGTCGTACAAGGTCAAAATGGCCAAAAACATACCCCGTCGTACATGGTATTATGCAAATGTATAACCCGTCGTACAGATTGAAGCTGAAAAACATACCCCGTCGTACAAGTATGAGGTCAAAAAACCCGTCGAGAGGCCGAAAAAGCATACCCCGTCGCGCGGCACATATATACTACCTCTATACACTTAAGTGCCCCCCCCCCCCCCCCCCCCCCCCCCGGGGGATCGTCGTCGTTGTCAGAGTCGTAAGTTCAACGTCATCGCATTCGATATCGTCCTCATCATCATAAATCGTCGCAGTTACATCCCACCCCCTTCTTGTCCTGTCTTTCTGTCTCTTCTTAATTGTCCTTTGGGTGTTCCTCGTTTGCCAACGAGCTAATCGGAACAAACCGATCAGGAAGGGAAATATTTGCCTAAAGTATACACACTTATTGCTCCATCAGACCTGTCGTCAATTAATAAACCGTGGCGTCTGATACCAGCTCCGAGTAACGGTTCTCCCTAGAAATCTCAATGCGTTTATCAATAACAGATAAATCGCCACTCAGCAGTCTAAAAAGTGTTGACAATATCGCTGAGAGTAACATCTGACGTCATAATCAATTTTCCCGCGTTCGATCGTGTTCTCCTCAACCGATCACGTGCTACACAAACGGCGACAAAGAGACCTCTTCGGGCTCCGTGGCTCCTGCGGCTGGGCGACTGTAAGGACCCAGCCGCTCTCATATGATATATCGATATAGTGCCTGGCGACATACACCGGATCAAACACGCAGTTGGCTGTTTAATATCGTATTTCAACATATCATCTGTGTTGGGCAGTCCTGATGGCCATATAGCCAGTCCTCGCGGGGATTTCTGGGGATACTAAGGTGAAAGCATTAGAAACTTGTACCAATTCATTGAGGAAGATGGCACTGTCAAATAAGAATCCGTTCGCCCGGTATGAAGTGGGGTAAGTCTCAATATCTCCATATTCGTTGACACACCGCCTCGTGTTTCACCCTGACCGTTAATTAATGAGTGTCTATTTGTTATGCTCTACAAGAGGTGCTTTATCGCTCTAAATGATTAGGAACAGAGGGCTCGAAACTATTAGTAATTTATATAACATGTATCCCATGCATTTAACATTTACGATGTGATGACTGCTTAGCTTTAGGAAGACAAGTGTGACGTTTAGTGTCGTATACGTATGTCTTGCCTCGTTTTGCGTTCTTGTTATAAAGGGCAGTATTGCACCTGGATGACAGACGTTCGGTTCCCGATTCGTAGATTCCGAGCGCATATTGTTCAGTCTATTTGTACACAACTTGACTAAATGTGCTGTTAATTTATGATAATATTTTTCCTCTCACTCTATTTACACCAAATTAAAAGTCAGCGGATGGAGTTTCGGCTTGGAATCAAGCCTGACTGATTCAATCAACTATCATTATTCAGATGACACATGACTTATAGTAAATCACCCCTCATGACATCTCACCAAAGTAAAGAGGCTGTATCGAAACAACTGGATAAAACTATGAAATAACTCTTAATATGTTCATAGCGCTTAGTGGGAACCTGAAGAGCGATCGGTTGTTGATCGAATCAGTGGAACATCGAAAACAATTCACAAGGTAGCAACGCAATGTAGAATCACCTCCTCCCCCACGCACCCCTCCCCCACATCCCACCTATCGCTTTGAGGAGAACTAAAATGAGTAGCGGCAACATTGCAGCATACCCATATTGGGATTATGTTGATTCAATAAATAGCCGCCTCAACCTCATCCACATGTTCGGCGAATATCAGCAAACTATTATGACCCGTGTGTGCATGGTTTGTATTAATATTTGTTTCTTTATGACGGGTGTACCGGTCATTATATCTTGCGTGGTGTACCGGTCATTATATCTTGCGTGGTGTACCGGTCATTATATCTTGCGTGGTGTACCGGTCATTATATCTTGCGTGGTGTACCGGTCATTATATCTTGCGTGGCGTGTGTATATCTTGTCATTACCGGTATATCTTGCGTGATGTACCGGTCATTATATCTTGCGTGATGTACCGGTCATTATATCTTGCGTGGTGTACCGGTCATTATATCTGTGGGGTGTGAGCGTTAGTACCGGATTACAACGACGCCAATATCTTGCGTGTGAACATTATTGGCGTGGTGTACATATCTTGCGTGAACCGTCATTATAAAATATCTTGCGCCGGTCATGGATGACTAATCATGTATCATTATACTTGCGTGGTGTTTGATCATTCGATACATTGGCTACACAAGTCATAAAAACCGCCTGGATGACTGATCATGTATCAGACTTCATTTGATCATTCTATACAATGGCTGCTTGATCATTCTATACAGTGATCTTCTTTGATCATTCTATACAGTGGCTGCTTGATCATTTGATCATTCTATACAGTGGCTGCTTGGTCATTTGATCATTCTATACAGTGGCTGCTTGATCCTTTGATCATTCTATACAGTGGCTGCTTGATCATTTGATCATTCTATACAGTGGCTGCTTGATCATTTGATCATTCTATACAGTGGCTGCTTGATCATTTGATCATTCTATACAGTGGCTGCTTGATCATTTGATCATTCTATACAGTGGCTGTTTGATCATTTGGTCATTCTATACGGTGGCTGCTTGATCATTCGATCATTCTATACGGTGGCTGCTTAATCATTCGATCATTCTATACAGTGGCTGCTTGATCATTCGATCATTCTATACAGTGGCGTTTCTTAGGTGTTGAACCGTGGCATCTGAGACGTTATATATGTGAGAGTCCCAAATTGCTGAGATGTAAATTTACCGTCGGTGATGGCGGCGGTTTAACATTAAATGATTCTTTCGGCAGGTCAATTTGCTGTGAAGCGTTTTTACTATTACTGTGAAAAGTGATGTCATATCGGGAATGTAGGTAGCATCTTTCGTAGGTTTCAGCGATTGTGTGTCGTTACGCTATCAAACCAATATCCTATGATATTCTTACATCAATATTTATAATATCAACATTGAAGCTAAAGACTGAGAATGGGCGGGGGTGATGGAGACCACGTGTAGATATCGTGGTCGGTGCCATTATGCCATTGACATCAAAGCGCGTAGCTGAAGCAGGTGTGTCAACACAGGTATAAACACGCCATGAAAGATCATTACCGCGCCTTTGCGTGTTCCCTTCGCTATCGATGTGCTTTAGGTCCATGTGTGTGTGGAATAACTTGGTTAAGTGGAGTTGGGGTGGGGGGGGGGGGGGGGGGGGGGGGGTCACAATATTTACCTCATGCATCATGTTTTGTACTTAACCGAGTGAACATACTGATAAGAAGGGTTCATTGTTCTCTGAAAAAACCGGATTCGTATCATTACAAACACACTGATTATCCATGAAACACAAATACTTACTATGAATATTGCACAAGGCTTCGTTGGTTTTGCTACGTTAAGTTGGGGAAGTGTTTATTCTTATGTGCTAGATTTGTCGTTGTGAAACGGATATCAAACATGCATTTATGTGACCCATTACTCTCACCCCTCGCCTACCATATTGACGTGATGTAGCGAGGGTTGGTGTGATCTGCGCTTGTATGGTAGTTGAGCTTTATGGAGTTATGACCGATAGATGGCGTTGTTGCTAGGTGTCACAATTGCATGGAAAACAACCACGCGACTGGCGAAGATATCTAAAAAAAAGTGCCGCGATTCATCTGGAGTTATATGCAGCCTTATTTTCCACAACTGCCTTGCATTGCTTTGTGGATGAACCCATGTATTTATACTCCACGTGTAAACTATTCATCCTACTGAGTATGCCGTAAAATACTACACCTTCATTTTCTTATGTCGAATATTATTTGGTGTGTTGGGTTTGGGGCAAGGTCTATAGACTGTGCGTGTTGCTTCCATGTATAACTTGGACGGACGGGGACAAAAGAAAATGGAAGAACGATTACCGTTGATAACCTTTGATATCGAAATGTCCTGATTATGCAATTACATTTGATCATGGTATCAAATATTTCAATTTAAGACTCTGTTGCTATCTGCAGGTCGTCGGCTGGTTTCCCATCCAAATTTTCCGCCTTACCGAACATTGGAGGAGCTGATTCTCCTACACCCGTGACGGACAACCAACTGATCCCGTATGGAGGCGGTAACGGACCAGGTCGGCCCGGGGTAGCCCCGTCCAACAACAACCCCGGCGGAGATGAACGGGTGAGACAGCTGGAAACACGCGTGAACGTCGCCGAGCGATCCAACCGTGCCTTACTAGAGGAAGTGGTGCGTTTACAGAGTGAACTGAAGGGTATGGTGCGACGGAATGAGGAACAATTGAGGGAAGAAAGGAGTTCCCGACAGCAGTTGGAGAACTCTTTACGTATAAGTAACGACCTGGTGGCACAGATGAGTACTCGGTTACAGAGGACGGAGGATAAGCTACAGGAGGAGAAAGGAACCGTCAGTCAGCTGGCGAATCAAAGTAAAACCCTGGAACAGTCGATCGTGGGTAACCAACAGGAAATGCTCAGCAGGCGCGACCTCCAGGCAGCTAAGTCAGTCTACATTCTTACATGTGATCATTGTCCCATCGACTGCATTCTTTTCAGTGCTCTTGAATCGCCGCATATTGAACAATGGTAGGTTGATTAACATATGCTGTGTATGCTAGCTTTACGACTCTCACAGGTGAATGACAGACATCCGAACTCTAGTCATTATACAGATAGACAAGTATATCTCTCAGTTTGCCTGTTTGTGCTCATTCTTACTTAGGACTACCACTTTGACCCATTCCCGTTTATTAATTCCCAATACTTGACATGGCAGCTTGATCTTGCTTGGGCGACCATCCTTCTATTACGACCACTTGATGAAATGGATCATATCTTCATCGGTTGTGTGATACTGGGCCACTATGTAACCATGGTAGCAACTACGGGCGTGCTTGTATATTGGTTGGGCATTTGGTTAGCATGACCCCGAGCGTAGCTTCTTGCTAATGTATTATTCAGCTTTAGGGCTTGAATGCGACAAAGCTCCGTTTGTGATCCACTTGTCAATAATGTATTTGCCAGTTTCGCTTACTGGGATATTGAATTGATCGACATTTTCTAACAGCGTTCGTTTTGCCTCGCCGTGGGTACCATCTTCACCGCCATAGTTATTCGGTTGCTGTTTTGGCTTTTCACATTCCCACAACAACAATTTTCTGTGCTTATACGGGTGTTGCCCGTAGGAACCCCGTTAGAAATCAACCGATGTTGTGGTCGCATGTTTTACGGGCGTTCTACGGGTTGTTCATATACTCTCGAACGTTTCTTAGATATATTAATGTACTATTAATTCGAACAAGTGTGCTTTTTAAAAAAAAGTGGCCACAATCCGGTTATGGCAATTCCTTAGTGTTATCGAATAGCTTTAATACATATTGTGTGTACTCTATGCTTGTTTTTATTAATCAAAGCAACCTCAGACGGTTTTTTTGTATATAATTCTTATTTCATAGACAAAAAAAAAACTAACTACCCTAATTAAATCACTGTTTATCACAAACACCGACCGTAATTATGTAAATAGACACACATAACATGTTGTAAATTTCCATGTACACACTAAGTCCAATGGAGCCAAGCGCTCTGTATTATTCTATTTGATCGAAAAATAAAAAGTCTCGAGCAAAGTCCTCTTCATCAATTAAAGTCCTGACCTCTTACTTAACAGTCCCATACAGTTCCATATGATCACACGACAATGGTATTTTGTACTGGGCCAAAATGGCTGTATTGAGTCGAACGGGGACCGTGCGAGGCCCGTGGGAGCCCGTAAGGGGTCAAGGGGACCCGAACGACATGCGGGTCCGTATAGAGCACCCGTAATAAATCCGTGTTGGCCACGCAAGGTCCCCGCACGACTGCCTACCGGCCTTCTATGGGCTTAAACCTGCAAGGAGCCCGTGTCTGAAAGTAGTACATGTTCAACTTTTGACCAAGGGGTCAGTACGGGGCCAAAAATCCCGCACGAAACGCCGTTTGGCCCCGCACGGACTACCAGGGTTTTGACCCGTAGACAGCCCGTAAGTCTCATGTGACCTAGGCATCATTGTGATCAGCGAACATAGAGTCGTACACGGGTCTCGCCAACAATAACACACGTTATATACATACGGTAGTCATAGAAGGTGAACAGCAAGACCAGGGGCGAATGATTGCACATAGGCAATTTTAATAACCCCGGGCATCGTAGGTTCTGAATCCAGTACTGATTGCATAATTTTTCATATAACAGACCTCACGCACCATCGCATGGGGCCTGTTATTGAGAATGAATATGTCACAGAAACGACACTGTATGTGGATGTATAGAGGCATATGTGTATATATATATATATATATATATATATATATATATATATATATATATATATATATATATATATATATATATATATATCACATATACTAAATACATGTAATATATTGAATTTATGGAAGTGAAATTAATATCACACGACCACACTGTTAACGCCTCTCGTGTTTAGAAATTATGTCACCTATGTCAATTTACCAGCTCTCGTGACAAAATACAGTAACGATAAATTGACCTTTCATGTGATTGAATCCTTTAAATTGTGACTCATCAGAATCCAGGAGCTCCAAACGGAACTGGGTCAGACATCGCGCGCCAAAGACCAGCTAGAGCGCGTCACATACCAGCTGGTAGACGAGCTACGACAAGTGAAGTCCCGCGTGGACACCCAAGGTCTCGACGTCACTGCACTCATCAACGACCTGAAGAGTAAATCCCATAGGCTGGAGGAAGAGAACCGACAAGCGGTAAAGCTTCTCCCTCTCTCATTGTCGGCATTCTCCGACATATTCGGCCACGACAACGTGTCAATAATGTATCGGCCATATGCGGTCTCGGAGGCAGCTGCCATTAAAGTGAAGCCTTGATATATTATCGTTTTTGTTTTGCTGTCACACTAAGCAACTCTCCTTAATATAACCCCCAAATAGGGTGAACTTTATTGATTTGCCAACATTAATGTCATTGAGACTTTCTATAATTTATTCACCGGTATGAATATGTTGTGGGACAACTTTGGTTCAACTATATCAATATTGTGATATTGCTACCAGTGTATCATTCATTTAATTCTTTCTCTACCATGCTGCCTTATGGGTGGATCAGCGGGTAAGATTTTATACGTTTTTCTCTCTCACTTGATTAGCCTATGATTACTCATCAATGATCGTTGTAATTTGGGCTACATGTCCCCTGTTTGGGATGCCGACCCATGACGTCACCCCGTGGTCACATCGACCTGTACTCTAACTCTTTGTACTGCGCCAGAATAATTATCATAACATGTTATACACGTAATTTCTACCGATGTGTTCTGCTGATGTATTATCACATTGCGTCTCACGTTACAACTAGATCCCATCAGCCTAACCCCGCCCCATCCCATTGCCCCTCCTCCGCCTCAGACGCCCCTCCCCTTGCTCTCTCTACCTTCTATTTTTGGGCCTTTTTTTTTACCACCCGAGCCATGTTCGATTATGTAACACTGTGGTGACGATGTTTTTGTGACCTGACCTGACCCTATTTGCTGTGTATCAAACTTCACAGAATAAAATGCAGATCAGATGAAAGTCCAAAAATATAAGTTGTCTAACGCTGACCTCTTCTCGCTAACCACATTATACCCGGCAATCAGCATAATACAAGTGGCAAGAGAAGTTGTATTATAATTGACACATTATTTATGAGGAATTCATGGTGATGTCGCCGGGCGATTGAAAGGCTGTACGATCGTCCGTTTCCCTGCTCATGGCAGCTGCTTTTTCCCCTGAACACTTTTCTCTTGACCCTTTGTTGGTTTTCGCTGGACAGCCTTCGTCAGACCCTCTCTGGCCTGTATGCACTTTCGTATTTGGTAATGTCGCTGGGCGGTTATCATTGAGCGCGTCATTAGTCCGTTCCCTTACAGGTGTTATCTGCTTTGAAACATGCCCACAAGTCGATGACATTTTGTGGACCAACATTTGAACGATCACCTAGTACTGGATGACATTTCATATCCGCCATCCGACTAGAAAAGCGTCGCTCATCGGGAAGACACGGTGTTATCCCATCTCCCCGGAATCATGCTGAGGCGCGAAATTCTAACGCCTGCCGAGCCGCTTCTGTGGTTGTACAGTGTTGCAAGCACCAAACGAAGACAAACGCTGCTTGGAAGATGGCAATATTCTACAAGTTTCGCGCAACAAATTATCGAAGCATATTTCAATCAAATAAACAAACAGTCAAGCCAGTGGTCTCGATGCTGGAACGAAGCTTGCCCAAATTCGGAAATAGGTCCATTAGGGACCGTCGCAGTTTCCGTCTGGGTCTGCCTCCAATCCCGCCAGTCTTTGTATGCACTCACAGCCCAACATTCAGATCTTCTGTTTCTTGGCACCCTGTTTTTCAATAATTCTTTGAATTTGTCCGTTGTCAGCGGAGTGCCGAACCGACCCACACAAGCAGCACCCCCTACTTCCCATTTGGTATCTGTAAATGGATCCAAGGGAGCATAAAACGCAACAGGAACACTAAAATCCGTCTCAAAATCACTGGCGTCGAAAAAAGAAAAATCTTCTATAGATGAACCAATCATCACATGCAGCTGAGGCCTAATGGGGGGATACCTCTCATATTTACAGGTCCCAGACAGATACCTTACATAACATAAGTACACGCTAATTATCAATATAAGGAGACAGGGTTGTGCGCTTGGTTATCGCGTGTAGGTGATATGGGTAAATACACTCAGACGCTCCGCGTTCTCTTGTTCTTTCCCCATATCACCCACGTGACCATGCGATAACTAACACTTATCGTAGGCACCCTACTCTCAGCCAATCAGAGCTCGAGAAAAAGCTCGGTCTTTTTCCCATATCGCCTCAAGCGCACAGTTTGCCGTGCGATAACTGCAACCGTGTCGATATATCACCAAGTTACAACTTCATTTGAGAAGGTCCCTCACAGTGCACTGCTGCTTTAACATGGCAACACTACGGAGGTTCTTAATATCACGCACACCTTGCAAGTCTAATATGGAAGGTTTTCACATGAGTCATTTGCTTGCGATAATCTGGTTGCGTATCGCTCATCGGGATGTCACGGTATTATCCCATCTCCCCGGAATCATGCTGAGGCGCGAAATTCTAACACTTGTCGAGCCGTGTCTACTGCGCTTCAATGTTGCTAGAATCAAACAACGGCGAAGACGGCGGAGCTCTGATTGCCGGAGTTGGGAAGGTTCTGTAAGTCCCACACAGCAAACTATAGAAGCATATTCTAATTAAATAAACAAACAAGTAATGAAACAAAAGTATTGATCTAATCATCACTAAAACACAGGCAGCTGAGGTCGAATGGGGGATTAAGGGACTACCTCTCATATTTAGAGGTCCCAGGCAGATACCTTACATAACATAGGTTCACGCTAATTTTCATTATTAGGAGAGAGCGTCGTGCTTGATTATCGCGTGTAGGTGCCATCTCGATAAGTATGTTATCGCATGGTCACGCGGAGGATATGGAGAAAGACACTCGGACGTCGCTGAGAAGCTTCACAACCTTCCTTGCTGATGCTGAGTTTGGAAAGCTGTGCATAGCTTGTGCTCACCCACTACTTGGCTTTCTATCACTTCGACACTTCTTGCGTGTGTTTCTGATATTTTGTTTTCCACATTTTGTGCTCCGGATTCTTTGGTGGAAGTGTCCACCCACCACGTGCAGGGCATACTAGTCATCGTGAATTTCTTCCGTCTTCTTGTTTTGCTATGTAGTGAACGCCATTGTGCTCTGCCCCACACTCTCCTTTGTGATCAGGCTGTTTGTTCGTAGAGTCACGTACCTTGGGTGCAGGTTAGCGATGATGCTGGCTCTGCTCTCGCGGCTATTTTCTGTTGTTGACAATGGGAAAGACGCATCGTGATCCGATTGAATGAACCTCCACCGTTGGCGAATCACATTCTAGATCTACGACATCAAATTCTAGTTGTTGTTGACGCTTGTTCTGTCTCCATGACGACCCATGATCCCTCTTAGAGTGCTACAACAGTCACACAGTCTGTTTATTCTCTTTGAGCCGTCTGCTTTGTGACACACGACTGTCTGTCCAGCTAATGTTAGCGAATCTTACGCTAGGGGATTGAGGGATCGAAGGGGCATTTATTCCGCATCTGTCTTTGTTAGAAGAGGGGTTGTATTGAGATCAGGTTGACTAAAGTAACCGTTAGCGTTGACAACTAAAAATATTGACAAAACCTCGTGTACCCCCAGTGATACTCGGAGAGAGTAGCTGCAAGTCTCTTGGTTATGTAGGTAAGATTGTGGTGATTATAGAGACTGACCCTGATCATTGCGCCCATTGATGAACAATAAACACGCCCATCTGGCGCATATATCAAGAGATAATGACACCTATTTAAATTGGGGTTTCATCGCGGCTGCTTGTAAAAATGTAAATAGGCTTTAAACTGAGTTTCAATATGTTAATGCGTGACAAGCATCCAAGAAAATGAATAATTAACTGATTAATGACTTAATGTGGTGATCTGTGTGACGAGAATCTCCCCATTATATAATCTCCCTCCCTCACTCTCTCCCCCTCTCTCCCTCTCTCCTCTCCCTCTCTCCCTCTCTCCCTCTCTCCCTCCCAGACCACCAGCATGATACGAGTGACAAGAGCTATTGAGTGAATGAAGAGGAAGGTATGCTCATTCTGCCCTCCCACTAAGTAGCCTGGTAGCAGGTTATTGGATGTCACTATGTATTAGCTCACTGCATTGCAGCCTAATTGTCCCAACATGAAGTAAGCCACAACCCGTATCCCATTGTTCGCAAAACATTCCCCCACCCCCCACAAACAGGTAGCAACACACCAGTTCATCGATGATGCCTTTGTTATGACACGAGTGATTGTTAATTGCTTCAATTACTGAGATGAGCGAGTGTTGATATCATGTCTGCAACGATGGCAGAAGACTTAATTGAGCTCAATTTACGGTTTTATTGCGTCTAATCTATCGCTGGTGCAGACAGTACTAAGTGAGTGCTCGGAATCTGTACTTAGAGATCCGTGCGAGTAATATTAACACGCGAGTCATCTGCATCGAGGCGTGAAACGACGCGCTCACACTGACGTCACCTAACGGCTGTAGTGTTCCTATTGGCCGTTGACTGCTTGAATAATATGCCGATCTCTTAACGCATCGTAGCTTCTACGCAGCCTTGGATGGGAGTACACGGTTTTGTGGGGAAAAATATATAACAAAAGTGACTCGAGACATCCAAACGAATTGGTAATATAACCTAAAATAACAGTGCTAAAAAGACACAACCCAGAAAACGTGTACAGCTAATGTAACAAATAATACATGCCAAAATTTAGTACTTGTAACTGCAGGGCCTTAGTAATATGGCGTATATATTATGGAAGAAACTGTTGCAATTTAATTTCTCATCAACACAGGAACAAAATTGTTGAAATGAGCACTGGACACAAAAGTAATGATGGCTGTGTTAGAAATTCGATCGCATTTGCTTCTAAATAACCTCTCTGTTTTAGAAATTAATTCGATGACCCCATTTCCCCGTTCTATCGTATGGTGAACACATTAGCGAAGAAAATGGCAACAAATTTCATGCAATTGTCACTGAGAATTATTTTTGACCCAATAGTATTAATTGTCATTTAGCTACGCACGTGGTGTGAAAGTTGGCCGTAAGAAGTTGAGAATGTGAATTTGGCAACTCCATTCGAATTCACCTCCGTTTCTGTTCCATTTCATATTTTGCTCCACCATGCAGACCTAAATTATTTACCATGCATCAATCGATTATCGTTTTATCTTTATGGCTCTAAAATTATTCTTCAGCTGTGTATCGGGTACATTATGGGTGTGGCATTTTAGATGGATTCGATGAGGAAACACGGAGAAACACAAAACCAGACAGAGCAAAACACTTCACAGCTGAGAAGTCAGGTAGAAAACAGGTGAGTCCCGTAAACAATGTCGAATGCTTCATTCAGAATGACAGTGCTTTTGTTGTGCTCTGAGTGTAGTGGTATATTCATGTGTTCAGGCTGTCCGAGCTACGAGATGTCGTGGTCGAACTACGCAACAAAACAGACCAAGAAATACAGGAACGACGCATGCTGGAACAAGCTATGCAGCTTAGGTTTGCAGTCCTTTTTACAATAAACCAAATTTAATATTGTATAAGCGCAGCCAAGTCATGATGTTATCGATCGCAATAACCCTACAGCACCATGATATCAGTAAGTTATATAATTATGTATGTTAACTCTATCTCACCATAATTTTATTCGAGGACATTTTTTTTCTTTCTCATCAGGTTCCATCCATTGTTTTAATACTTCGTCGACTTCCCAATTACCCAATGTGTTAAACTAGAAAAAGTTAGTCTGCGTTGCGAAAGGAACGGGTTGAGTTATTGAAGGTGTTGCTTGAAGCTATTCACTTGATCGATATCATTGTAGTGATCGCCTGAACAAGTTTCTGAAAGCTGTTTTAGTCATTATTAACGAGTTTCGATTGAACAGCATATACTTTGATGTTAAGTCATCCATTCTATGGATAACTACTAGAGAATAACGCAGTTTAATTGGCACGCCGCCACGCCAGTTATATCCAGTTGGTTGACATGTTGCCTTAGATGGGTTGCAGCATACCGTCGTTGATCACGAGCCGGACATAAGCTCTTTTGAACCAACGTCGGTAGCCAGCCTCTGGCATCACTCGCGTCTGCGAGAAACAGTTATGTAAGATCCTAAAAGATAGTTCGGACGCATGTAGAAGTCGTCGTGCAATGGGCGTTCTCTCCATTAGCTATACCTGCTGAACGAGTTCATTTCACTCCCGTGTGGCGAGTGCGCTGTGGTCACGTGATCCCTACGTCGCGTACTATACATCGCTGCGCGGACCGAGATCATTTCTTATCCGAGGGGTTGTCAAGTCGCCTGCAAACACTGATTTTTTTGGTGACAGCAGCTCCGCATGATAATGGTACCAGCTGACATTTCTATAGGTAAATCGAATGTTGTTTTGCACGGTGGATCGACAGTGAACGCACGGGTTTGATTTCAGCCCATTTGGCATTAAGGTAGAAACACGGTCTGTGTCTGGCAGATCCAATAAGGCGCAGTTGGGTTCTACTGATGCCTTCGTTGTGTGTCAGCCATTCATACCGCTGTGCATGCCTGAGTCCTCGCCCTAGGGATATGGTGGCTAACTTTACATGTCTATTACTTACTGACCACATCGGATTGGGGTGTGTGTGTGGGGGGGGGGGGGTGTCCCATGCAAGTTACCTCGCGTCTAATGGTTGACGGACTGATATCCCACACAGCGCAGATATGACAGTTCAAAAGCAGTAAACTCTGCGGACGCTGTCATAGGCGAAGTTTCATTGCCTACAGGGGATCCCTGCTGGTTGGAGTAGAATTCACCTATGCATATGATTGACCTGTGTGACTTCCCAGACTGTCTGATGTGGCGGCAAACATCGCTGAGCAGAATCGGCGGAGAGAAGAGAGCATGCATGCCCTGGACGTGATGCAGCGGGAGAAGGAGCATGCTGCCGAGACTGAGCGCATCAAACTGCAAAGCAAAATCGCTGAAATTGCTGAAGAAGTCAGTAAGAAGATTCTGCAAAAGGAAATGAAACTTCGAGAAGAGAACCAGTCAAAGTTTGCTCAGCTTGAAGGAGTGAGCAATGTTTTAATCTTTTCTTGGATGGCTATCTTATCATGGAGTGATAAGTTGGTTGAAGCTTGTATTGAGAGTTCAAGACATATTGAGATCTCAGTACGCTGGGCTTGGTCTCTGGACGGATATGTTTACCTGTGGGTATACTTCGTAAACGATCCAATGAATAGTCCAATGATAACTGTGAATGGTATTATCCATGTGAAACACATTTAAGCTATTTCTGCCGAATAGCGTAGTAATAGTGATAACAACAACAATTTTACGGTTTCAAACAGCTTATCTGTTCACCACGTAATGACACAGACTGTCATTAGAACAACAGCCTGATTAAATTTCTGATTCTTGGAAATGATTCCTGTGCCAAAGCAAATTTAAAGCTTTGACTTCACCACTGGTTTTCAGAATTTAACTCAACTTTTCTTTAGAATTCCGTTCAGAGTCGGTCAGTGTTTGAGTTTGGGATTATTCAGTATCAGATGTATAGATTTTTCAGTAAGCGATGGGATGTGTTGAATCACCGTCTTCAGAGGACTTGTAGTGTTTATTGACTATGATGTAAGTTTGGTAAACAACTTGAAATGTCTCATTGACAGCAACGATCTGGATCTCTATGTGAATGCTTGCTCTTCTCAGGCTTCTGCACATATTGGTAAGAAGATTTCAAGGCGTCTTGATATTTCAATATGCAGGTTAATATCCAGCCCCATTCAGAGATCTTAATACGCTGGTTGACATTTCAAGAAGCAGGTTGATATCCAGCCCTGTCCAGAGATCTCAATACGAGCTCTAACCTGATAACGAATATACCATGATCCTAGTCACCACAGGGGTTTGGGCTGAACCATTATGATCCTAGTCACCACAGGGGTTTGGGCTGAACCATTATGATCCTATGATGCGGCTTTGTATTCTATATATGCTTCACTATGTCATGTCAAACTCGAAGCTAATTTCAGCTTTTTCTCCTTATAATAATACTGCTTGCAAGCCTGATTGTAGCATCATAATGGTCTAGCCTAAGCACTTGTGCAAGTAACTATGTCCATCAGATAGTGTTAGTTAGAACAAAATCAAACTAGGGTGTTTTATATCACTAAATGTGCATCCATAAAAACTGAATATAGTACAGGATATTTTAGGAATATATCGCTATATCATGTTGAATGAAATCAGCCAAGCAATTCCATAATAAAACTAAACACAAAATATTTACTTTCGTTCTGAAAGATTATAATGAATGAGCAAGAAAACAGACAACGATTTGAGCGAGAGAACCGTGAAGAAACTGAGCAGCGATGGGACTCGCTGAAGAAAGTTCAAGATGATGACTTACGTACAATAAGGGAATTGCAGAAGGTGTGTTGATGGATGTCTATATATATGTAAAGCTGTTTTAATATGTAGTTGAATTATATATTTACCTCACTAAAACTGATTAATCTTGGACAGAATAGGCGTTGAGCCATACAATTAATTGGTTTTTCAGAATGAGAAGAAGAAGAATTCGGAGACACTACACAAATTGAATGAGGCATGTAATCTGCTGGAGAGGCAGCTAGAAGAACAGAGAAAGCAACAGGAAAAGTTGATGGCTGCTGAGATATTGTCAAGGTATATTTATCTAGTCAAAGTAAAACTGTTTGAAAAAATATATCCATATTTTTATGATTGTGATCCATTTATATGTTCTATCCAGAATATTCTTATTGTTTTCCCCCTGATATTGACTATATGTAAATAACTTTCTCTGGGATTTTCCTGTGCAGAAAACAACATGAAAAGAACACTGTTGACAAAATTGATGATCTCCAGCAAAAAATAGCTGTTGCCACAGCAACACTGCAGCAAGCTATTGGTGGAATGTCTGGCCAAATGTCATCACAGTCTGAGAAGGTGGGTTATACTACTACTCATTATTCATGCCCTACTCAACACTCTCATAAAACAGGTTAATCACTTTACCCAAGTCTTGATCATGTGGCATATGTAGCATTCCCCCATGTGTAACTACTGGAATATGAACAAAGATGCATATTCTCCCCCAATGTTTTACATTTTATGTCATACCTTTCATGTGAAACCTAGTTTATTCTCATGGAGATGTAAAAGGGTTCTAATTACTAAGTATGTTTGCTTAGTTTGTGCATATCATGTACTTAAGAAGGTTGGTCTGCTTATTCTCATGCATCTATTCAGCTCACATCACATGAAATCACTCTTCCATCTTTCACTCAGCTTTTACTTGACTGACATCCATTAAGCTGGCCAATAAATACCAGTCCCTTTCTCTAGGGTCTGCGTGTTTCTTGGAATGCTTCCTTTATAAAACTGCATTGTAATCTATAAATGCTTCATTGCATCATATAAAATTTTCCAATTAAAACCATATCTTTATGAAGCAGAGCAATACCATGATTATGCACCAGACCACGTACAAGACACATAAATAGAAACAACATAAAGAAGACTCGTTGTGGTCTAAAAGGAATGTAGATTTGTTATGTGGTGGTTGTGGGAGCGAGTAGGAAGCCCCTGCCAATCATAGATCAACATGATTGCCAGTATTCAGAAGTCGATTTCCAGATGCAGATGTTTCCTATGAGTCCACCATTTTGGTTAGCAAACCACTGGCTATTTAGTTGGCAAGTGACAAGATGTTTTGTAGTTCTAATGGGGGGCATTATGAATCAAATCGGGTCACATTGTGTAATATTTGTTTTTGTTGACATTTCCAAGCATCGGAGGAAGCTAAGTTTCTCCTTGTCATCGCAGAGTATGGATTCTGATAGCGCTTGCAAAGAACTGCCCACAATTGAAGAAGAAGTGATGATCTCTGTCATTTTGTCCATGCATGTTGATGTTGAATAGCCCCACCTGTAACATTCCTGAACATATACAGTCCATGTTTGTGTATTCCTAGCTTGAAGTCATAAGACAAGACTAATGGACCAACTTAAATATCCCAAGAAGAGATCTGCATTTACTCATATAATAGCCTCAACCCTGCTTTTCTCTCTCATGAATTTGGGTATAAAAGTGGGACGGTTGAACAAGTTAATATTATAGTGAGCAAACGTTGATGAATCGTTGTGTACTTGGTGTATAACCGGTTTAGCCAATTGTGGCATTGATGATGACATGTTCCTCCATTTGATCTCATTACAAGATTAAGAATCAATAGCATTTCAACAATACACTTTCCTTCTCCTCTCCCAAAGCCTCCTATACCCCATAGGAGGATCTCAGCCAGGGCTTATTCATCTTCTATGCCCCAGAGACTTGAGCCACTGGAATCCACTAGAGTGGTCTGTTTCTAATAGTGTACCCACATCTACTGTCATTGTGCAATAATTTTAATGTGTAAAGGGATTCAATTTCTTCCAACAGAAGATACTTTCACATTAAAATAAATACCATAGTTTGACCCATTCGTGCCTTTTCCATATGCTGACTGTTAATTGTTTGTGAATGATATTCTTGCACTCAGTGGTTGTCAGTTAAAGTGCTTATCTTATTGATGTTCCAATGTTGTCATCCTATATATTCACTATGTGTTTATTTTTACACCAAAAAATTTGTCTAATCACAGCAAAAAGCCCCTGGATCAGTAGAACACTAAGACCCCCACAAACATGTTTTATGATAACTCTATGTTTTGCCATAATTGATTGTATTACAATATTGCATGTTATGTTCACACACATATAGTGGCTTTCTCATTAGTTGTCTATCATGTGTCTAATTGCTTGCATGCTTGCATGCTCTTAGTGTTTTATAATGTTAGGCAGTACTATTTTTACAATATGAGAGGTTTCTTTTCTTATAAGCATGTGAAGATTCTGTCCTATATACATAATTATCTTACCATTTTATTATCTTTCCTGACTGATCTTTCCACTTACTCTATTATTATTTACTAAGGCATCTGTACTGCCCTATGACTTTCTAGCTTACCTAGCAACAAATTGAGCTTGTGTTGTTTTAAAAAAGTATCCCTCCTGTGTGTCATGTCCTCATCCTGTCACCCTCCTATATGATGTGTGTTGCTGACAGATGCGTAAAGACATGCATCGTGAGATGGAGGAATCTCAGGCGGGATACACACGGCAGATGGCTGACATGGATGCTCGTCTCGGCTCCCTACAGCGTAGCATCTCGTCTGCAGAAGACATGCTGGAGGCCAAGATTGCAGCGGTAAGCCTGAGTCATGTGATGTTTGGGGGATGGCTTGTGGCTGTTAGGGTCTGAATTGAAATATGTTTAACATTGTATGATTGTATTCATTGAAAGTGGTGAGTCAAACACTTAGATTGGACTGCACTGATCAAATGTTAACCAAAAGCCGATCTAAAGTGACCTGAAGCTGGATGGTGGTGACCCCCAAAGGTCATCAGTTTAACATATTGCTACATATTATTAAGTCTATTGACATCTGGAATGAGACACCAACTATTATATTCAACGGGATATTGTTTCCTTATATACATCTCCTGTATTAAACAATTGATGTATTTCCTAGGAGATGGCTGATAGGTAGGTATTAATGTGGCTGTTGCAGTATGTGTTGTTTAGTTGATCGAGGTGACACATTGGTGTACAATAAGGGCCTACAACTGTTATTTGGTGTCATTTAATGACAGAAATAATTACAATTGTTGTACAACTGTACAAATCATTATTACCCTAAGCCATTATTACCCTAAGATAAGCTGCTTTGGTGTGAATAAGTTTTATTGCATTGTTGCATACAAATCACTGGTTGATCGATGTCTTCCCACAGTTCATTCGCGGGCTGGATATGAATCCCGAGGTAACAGCACTCATAGCTGCCATAAGATGTATTTCAATTTCCGCCTTTCTGCCATTCAAAACCTATATTAATTCAACCAACAATCATATATCATAGAACACCAAAAGTGCACTAAACATAGAACATAGCTGTCATTGAGCAATACTTGACACTCATGCATGAGGATCATGGCTGTTTACTTTTCCCATTTGCTTCCTGGCACAGTTTTCATTTCCTGATTGAAATTAGTCCGCTCCATGCATGCACATCCCTTGCTCAGCTGTTCCTTGCTTTGGACTTGCTAATGAACAAGTCATCTGTGCTACAATTCAATACTGCTCATTACATTCTCACATCATATAGTTTTAAATATCATAGAACACATATTAACGTGAAATTTGGCTGAGCATGAAAAACTAAGTATTATTTACTAGGGCTTTACAGTAAGTTATGATATCAATGTTCAACCTCAAGTTATATTCAGCAGAATATTATTTTCATTTCTTCACAATACTTCAATCCCAAATAGAAATAAAACACCCAATTTTCTGCCAAATATTCAATGATTCTGTTCAGTATTGTCTTCCATGACCAACATATGGTTCTTGTAGTCCTGGTATGATTTGCCTGTCATCTCTACATATGTATAAGACCAAGTTAAAGGATAAAGTCATTTGTAAACACATCACTTGTCATTGTGTCAGTGATTTAGTCGATGGACGAACTGGCATATCGTAATCATTGCTCTAGTTAGTTGTGGTGTTCGTCCCTGGTAACATCATTACCCCTACCATCCCCTTACCCATATGGAGATCTTTTAACTTTTAGTTGGTATTTAATTTGATACAACTACCCATGTTACCTATCAGTTTTACCCATCTTCCCAGTACTATAGCTACACTATTCTCTATCTTGCCCTTGTGATACCATTATCTACTTAATGATAAATGCACAGCAATAGTCTTACATGGCAGGAAATGTCAGGTCTTGTAAGCACTATATCAAGCGATAAAAGTAAAGCATGGATAGAAATATATGACAACTAGTTATTTCGATATCATGACCTGTATTATTAATGAAGCATTGTTTAAGCTTGTGGCTAGATGTACATATTACCTGTAGATGTGTTCTTCACATGCTTCTTATCTATAAACCTGCCTATGCTGATATCTTGAATGCAAATGAATGTTCTCTGCTCTTCTAAAATCTGTTTGTTATAAACTGCACCAGAAAAAGGAACTAGAGATGGTAACCTGATATTTATTATAGATGTTGATTGCATTGAATGTTAGTAACTGCATTATGAATTCATGATGTTAAATATCTTCAAAATCTGCTTGTTTCCTTTTATAAAAGTGAAATACACAAGGATCATGGGCTGAGACCCCACATCTTTCTTGTGAAAAAAAATTGTTTATTTGATATCATGACCCATTGCTGTGGTTAACTATATTAGCATGGTTGAGTAGACTGTAGAAGAAATGTTCATTTGTTATATTTGTATTGTTTTTTTGATTGATGTTGAATAGTTGTGATGTTCAGAATATCATTGTATGGTTAATTATGCAGGCATATATCATCAACATCAATGTATGCCACTGGCTTGTTAAACCCAGTTCCCCCCAACAAGCCCAAAGAAGGTGACTCCTGTGTAAGCACAATGGTGACTGGTCTTTATGTCATATAGAGGCCATGATACACTTAGTATCATGTTGTCTTCAATTTCCTGATCTTCAAATTTGTTGCATTGCAAATTTGAAAGACTTAAACTAAACATACAACTTCATTACATCTCTAACACAGGGGCCCACCAGTATGTTATATTTCCAAAAATAGAATTTTTATATCATGCATGCTTGATTTGCTGTAGACGTGCTTTAGTGGTGTGTATGGTACATTATTGCAAACATAGTGGCTTTCCTTTTGTTTGAAAGGTCAAATTATGTAGGTTTTTTTTTACTTCCTGATGAATGTTTTTTTATTGCAGTGATTGTATGATCGGCATCACTCCTATTCTATTTGCTAAGGGTGATAATGTATCTGCTTCAATTAAGTCATCAACGATACAGGTTTATTTATATCTTGTCCATTGGAAAGTTGTTTTAGTGGAATGTCTACCCTGCATCCAGTGATGCATGTGATTTTCTCTGCTCCCACTGATGTTTTTAATGCATGCACCCAATATCCCAGTGATGTTTTATTGCAGTACCAGTCTGACTATGCTGTTTATCTCAATTACCACAATATCACAAATCACCATGAGATGAGGTCATAATCAGTGGTATTTGTATGTCTCTACAGGCATCTGCTATACAATCTGACAATCTGAGAGAAAAGATTGCAGCTGTTCTTCTCTGGCAGGATACCACACAGCAAGCATTCAAGGAGTTACAGAAGCAAAACAGTGAATTGCAGCAACAGGTAAAGTGAAATCAGGGACTATAGCTGATAACCTTATGGGTTGCAATGGAAGGCTCATAAAGAGAAATCATACATTCAGTCTGTAAATGAATGTCTGTTGATGTGTGAGCATGATTTGTCAGTTATTTCTAGCATCAGTCCACATTTGTGAACTGAAGTCATAATATTCAGGCGATGTTAAAGAACAACGGTTTTTTTTCTTCTTTCAGCTTGATGAAATATCCAAAAAAGAGGAGAAGATGAGCGATGAACTGGAAAAGCGCGTCAGCGAGGAGGCTGAGAGCAGGTGTGACTGTCTTCTCTCTCTTTGACAACCAGTGATACTTAAATGTACACAGAATCTAGTGATGCTTAAATGTACACAGAATCCAGTGATGCTTAAATGTACACAGAATGCAGTGATGCTTAAATGTACACAGAATGCAGTGATGCTTAAATGTACACAGAATCTAGTGATACTTAAATGTACACAGAATCCAGTGATGCTTAAATGTACACAGAATGCAGTGATGCTTAAATGTACACAGAATCCAGTGATGCTTAAATGTACACAGAATCCAGTGATGCTTAAATGTACACAGAATCTAGTGATACTTAAATGTACACAGAATCCAGTGATGCTTAAATGTACACAGAATGCAGTGATGCTTAAATGTACACAGAATGCAGTTATACTTAAATGTACACAGAATCCAGTGATGCTTAAATGTACACAGAATCCAGTGATGCTTAAATGTACACAGAATCCAGTGATGCTTAAATGTACACAGAATCCAGTGATGCTTAAATGTACACAGAATGCAGTGATGCTTATAATCAAACCTTAATCATATGATGCTATGAATGTACTAAGAATCAAGTGATGCTTATTATGTACCCATAATCCAGTGATGCTTATAATGAACCCAGAATCCTATAATGCTTATAATGTACCCATAATCCAGTGATGCTTAAAATGAACCCATAATCCAGTGATGCTTATAATGAACCCATAATCCAGTGATGCTTATAATGTACCCATAATCCAGTGATGGTTATAATGTACCCAGAATCCAGTGATGCTTTTTATTACCTACCCAGTTTCCCATGGTACTTTAGATATGTACTATGTTATAATATGACCCTCATTTGCTGATATAATTGGGAACGTGTATGCAGGATTATAGATGTGGAGAATTTGAAGGTTCGAATTGAGGAGCTTTCAAAGCATGGTGGAGGGAGCAATGAAGAACTTGAGGCTGTTAGTCATTTCTAGTTTTCTATTTTTACCGCTAAAAAATAAAATGATTTCCAATTTTCTTTCCTTCTGATTTAAATCTTGAATATAAGATGCTCCTCCTCTTTAACAACTTATTTTGGGGTAAGAATTCTGCGACTAAGACGTGATATTTATGGTGTATTACAAGAAATAACCCTCTGTTTGATTTTTCAGCATGATTTATTCAATACTTACCATTGAAGGAGGATTTGTGTCTTATTCAGTTGCAGAAAAGCATCAGGAAGCTGGCAGAGTCCATCCAGACTGTTAAGACTGTACTTGGGATGAAGATTCAATCCGAACAGAAAGTGGTGGGTAGTACATAATGTTCATAATGTTATTTTGAAGTGAAGTTAAGAATACTCTATTAAGATCGGTTGGCTGAAGGTGCACACTTCTTCTCAAATATGTGTTTTGGGAAGCGATTTCGTATATAGCAAGAAGACAAGGACATCTTTTGAGCATCATTTTCTCATCTTTTGTGTCTTCCAGTTTTTAAGTACAATGTGCATCTTTGCAATTAGGGATTGATTAAATTACGATTGCTGGCATGTCACATCTGTTGTGGACATCTTTTTTCTTTCTTTTTTTTTTCTGTAGCGTGCAAAGGAAGTGAAACAAATTGTGGAGCATTTAACAGCAGTACAAAACCATCTGAATATTGATCCTATTGACATGCCTGAGAGCAATCCCGACACTCTTGACCTCCCATCTGATAATGACCCCTCATCAGACCCTATCAAGGACAATAATGACAGCACAACTCAGGAGACAGAAGCCGAGAGTGGGAACACGGCTTCCACAGACAATGAGCCTTCACCATAATGTTTAATGGACTCTGCATTGTTTGTTGTCTAATATGTTTGTTTTTGTGCTAATACATTTGAGCTTGCAGATTCTTGTATCACAATGCCTAACACACGTTATAGACATCAGACTTACATATGTTACAAGCAGGTGTTACCAAGGGAAGGCATTTAGAAGTCATGGTCTTATATGCATATGATTTGAACAGTCTAATCTTACTAACTTCTTGTTTGTGCTGCACGTAATGCATCACACATTATTTGACCAATGCATCTTCTTCCTTTCTGTTTATTTGCAGATTTGTGACAGCAATAATTTGAACTAAGCCTGCAGTTTTATCTACTTAATCATGCCTATGTTTCCTTTATTTCATTTTGTCAGTTAATCATAGGATGATGTGGCACTATTGATGTTTGATTTTCAACAGAGGCGTGCTTTCAACCCATACTGGATGGCAGTATAACAAACACACACTGTTCAGTGTCAACCAATATGATGCATTATGGCTGATCATTGTCTCTGTTTCTTGATAATTTTTTTGTCTTCTAACATTTTTATTTTAGATCATTTATGTTTCTTTGAAGTGATTATTTAACTCAGTCCCAACATTTTTATTCATCTAACACACTAATAACAAGTGTCCCATGTATTAACACTATGTCCTATGCTGACGAATTCATCACCAGCGCACGGAGGAGGTGAAAGACCTGGAAGAAGACCTCTCCCGGCTGCGTCAGCTTGTCGAGAAGCTCCACGACATCAAACCAGAGCCAAGGATCTTTATCAAACCTGAAGACTGGGATGAGAAAAACAAAGCTGAGGTGGAGAAGGATCAGCCAGAGGTCAACCAGTGGAGTATGTACACAGCTTACAGGTAAGGGAGAGGTGTATGTCAATCTTTGTAGAATGTAGATGTGTTAATTAAGGAATTTTGGTGTCACATATTTGAGATAATTCAGAGCATGCTGCCATGGCCTGATTTCGTTAGAATCCTACTTGAAGAGGTGTGGATGTATGCATTTACGTTTTAGGCATCTCGGCTTCAATTCTAGTTACATCCTGCCTTTTGTGGATCTCCTCCACATTTCTTGAATACCTAAATATAATAACATGGTTGAATATTTATAATATGTAGAATTTCAGATACGTTTTTAAATGATAAGTGTGATTTTAATTTTGGTGACCTTGGAATTGAAGCTGGGTTGACCTAAGTAGATTTCATCATCAATATTATATGTTCAATGTTTTGCATTAATTTAGCATTTATAGACTTAATTTTGTTCATTTCTGATGATCAATGGAACATGTTGCATGGACACCTCACTAGATAAATCTAGACTTGTACTGAGGAACTGCATCTTTAACTGTGTACATACACAACATTTTAGCCCAATCATTTACATAGTGTCACAAATAATTTACCCAAATCTTCAATGATCATGTTGCAAATTGGAAGAGTTTTATTCAATAGGAGAACATGATAATAATAGGGAACTGTACTCCTGTCTCAGGCATATTCTGTCTTATCAATATACATAGCTTCACATACACATACACACTTATACATCTCCCCCGTGGACATACTGTTGTAACTTGCCACTCAGTAAGACCTTAATTATTTGTGTCAGTAACAATCCCCACGTCAGCTGTGTGTTCAACCATGCGACTAGAGCTTGACGACTTCAGTGTTATTAGCTACTGTATGCTACTTGAAGCTGCCCTTTATCATTTCAAATTGAAATGGTTCTCAGAATGAGTAATTTTGAGTTCAATCATATTGTAAAGCTAAAGACCCATGAAGAATGATTTTGTGGTATAGAAACTAAGTCCTGCTTGTATGTGACCATAAACTGTGGTACTTTTTTCAGACAGTAACATTACTGGTCTCACCTTGATTTGTATATACAGTAGATTTCAATTATTATTTCCTTGGTGACCTCTTATCCAGCACTGAAAAGAACAAGACAGCTAAATGCATATTTATGGGACAACAGGGACACATAACACAAGATCACAATCAATTATGTCCATTCATCAAATACAATTTGGTTGATGGTTACTGCACGGCCTTTAATTCCTTTTGTTTGTGTTTGTCATATATTTACTCTTAACATATCACAATCCTTAGAGGCTTTCATCTAACTGATTTAGCCATTTTGGGATGGCCTTGGATTGATGATTGGCATGGCCATGTGTTTGTCTGATGCCCACCAGGTGGCTGCACTTGAAGCAGCGTTGGATGTACCTCAAGTGGAAGAAAGATGCCAATCAACACAACAATAAATCTCCAACTCATAAGAAGCCCAATAAAAAGTAGACCACCCTAGATACCCAGCTTGGAAGGCCTCTGTTGGTGCTAGCTAAACGTCCACATCAATAACACCTGATCCTAAGGTTACTAAGAAATCCCCTGCTAATGCTCAACAGGAGCAGGATAAGGATGGTGGTCAATAGTTGCATGGTAGCCCCGATCAAGTATGTACTGACCTTCATCATGAATGGGTAAACAGGCATTGTTTCATGAACACCAAACCTAATACGGGTTCTTGTATGTTATGCTGTGCTTGAAGAGACCTCGTGGCTTTTTGTTACATGTTATTCTGTGATATTGATGGTGAAAGTGATATATTTAATAGTTTCTGGTGCTTTGAATACTCTCCCGTGTTTCTATACAGACCAGTTGTGATCTTCAAATAATGAAGGGTGCTTTTGATATACAAAAGTACCAATCTTTGGAAGTTAATCTATAAAACCAAATAACACTAGTTTTACTATCACTGCTTGTATTGACTGATGTATCAAGCAATCATTATTTGTTGATTTTCTCTTCTTTGCCATACAACATTCAACTATTGTACATATTTTAATAGTAGATGTCAATGGGATGAAAAGCAGCCCCCTATTTTAAAGAAGATGGTGGTATAGACATATCATAATATGCATATTAATCCCGGCTAGTATGATCATTCATACTGTGATATTCTCAACATTGTATTGGTGATAGTGACGACATGGCGATTATATTTCTTTCCATTCACAAACTTCAATGAGGCTGAAACTTTATGTTGTAGTTTGCAATCATTGTGGTCTCTGTATGCAAATGATATTGTAATAAACAAAGCATGTTGAACTTTTTGATATTTTTTTGTAGGAATTATTTCAGAATGGATTATATACCACATAGCCATTTGATTATGTAATAGCCACACAACAGAACAATTATTCAACACTGCCCTCCCCAAAAAATCTAAGTTCATTATATGTTGTTTCTATCTGGCATGCATATACTTCTAAAATATATTTGTTGTTGTTAGTTGTATCCTTCTAGATGGTGTAGTCATCTTTGTTGTTGTAGTTTGTGCTGTTGTTCAATGTTTGCCTAGACAGTTTGTTTATAGCAACAAGGCTTTTGAGGTGAGTGGATACATGTTTTGTTAATTCACATCTTGCTGACATATGAATCATGTCATCATCTGGTACACTTTCATTAAAAGTTCTGTTGATATCCTATTACTCAGAGATTCAGTTCCTTTGTTTTGTGAGTTGAAATCCCATCAGCTATGGTCATTCATGAACTTAAAGCATTTTTGCTTTAAATCTGTCCAGATGGCTCATGCTCAAAGAAGCCTTAATGAAAAAGCTCCCAAAAGCAACGAAAGAAGGTGATGATACCGACGAAGAAAGCGATGAAGATGATGATGATGATGATGATGATGACGATGATGACGATGACGACGATGAAGATGAATCCAATAGTGATGATGATGACAAAAAGCCCAAGTCTAAACCCCCTCCAGATTCAGATTCTGATGAAGAATAATTAAATGGTGAAGATAGAAATCACTTTATTTTTTATACCATTTTTCAGTGATTGCAAGCATCAGGTGTATTATAATAATTTCAACTGATAAAAAACTACAATTGACCAATATATATATTAGGATGTATTTTATATGGGGTCAAACATTTCAGTATAATGACAACTAATCACCCTTGTGTGAAGATTACCAGGCACTTCTTTTTAGAGTTTACCATTACTGATCTCAAACTACCATTACACATATGAGATCGCATTATGAGACATATTATGAATAAATTATCACTACCAGATCTGATGAAGATGCTTGATAAATCTTTGTCAGTGATACCTGCAGTTTCATTGACAACTAAACATGATGTACATATTGATAAAGAAACATTGGCTTTTGTTTATCAATTGCTTTGCTATCATGATGCTTGGTAAAATAAAAACAGTTGTTGTTTGAATTTTTGTTTATATATATTTACTTAGTACTGTTTATGAATAAATCAATCATCCAATTTTTGTTCTGGTAATATATACCTGTTTGACTTGTACACACAAGTCCCAGATAGAATAATGTGAATGTAGGATCCATGTTAGCAATAAGTACATGCTAGAAAATGGAATGTTTTTGTGGTTGGTCACTGTGGCTGTTTGCTGGTTCAGATCTAGGGATATATGTGACATTTTAAAATGTCACATCTCCAACTATTTTATGAGTTATACTATGATTGAAACTTTTATTGATTTGGGATATGGTAGCAGAATATGCCAAACAGCCACTGAAGTTCAAGTGGGGGTATATGCATGGGCCCTAGTATGCATACAGTAGTCCTGAACTTTATTTAGTTGATGGTTACCATACCTTAATAAATGAAAGCATGCAGACTCAAACGACTCACGTTTGTGTGAGCAGAAAGATCGAGATTGAACTTATGTGAAGAGAAAAAAACCACAAGCACGTATTGGCTGGGCCTGTCCTTAGTTTTATGCTGAAAAATAACATGCAGTTAAATGAAACTGAGTGGTCATCTGCCTGGGATGACTACATTTCAGTGTATGTGATGCGTTTTCCCCAAGAACAATGAAGTCGCGTCAGAATTGGCGGTTCTATGACGAGCAGTTTCGCAGGGATCGAGAAATGACAAAGTGCTCATGGGCCTCGGTTGTAGTATATCTTCAAGTGTTGGCAGCCCAAAACTACCACACACCTTCAGCTTGTCAGCCCTTTCGTGAGGGCCCAAGCAGCTGAGCAGTGCCTACCATGACTCCATGACTCTGCTGGCCTGAACATGATGATTTGGTTCAGGGCTTTCAATATAGGTTTCATGATAGACTTTGATGGCCCTCAACAACAGTCATACATAGGTCTAATTCAGCTTCAGCACTGGAACAACGGGAAATAGTCACTCAAAAGCTCGTACAGGAATTACATCATGGCCGAATTCAGGGTCCTTTCATTGAGCCACCCCTACCCAATTTCAAATACTCCCAATTAGCCATCCGAGAAAAAGAGTGAAGAAGAAAAATTACACATCTCCTACCCATACAATGAGTCATCTGTAACTAAGAAAATAGCCATCATCATGGTGCACCTTAACTAAAGGGGATTAAAACAACCTACCATCAGGACATATCTCTCTGTCATTGGGTTTGTACACAGGATGCGACAGTTCCAAGATATCACTTAATCCCTGCTGATGGTCAAAGCACTCCATGGCATTGGCAACCTTCAAAGACAGCATTAGAATCCACATTTGCTATCCCATCACATATCAAGTATATCCGTCCAAGCCACACCATGCCACCTTGATCAACCCACAACCAACAGGTCAACGTAATGCTTGCCCGGATATATAGATGTTATGATATTAATCTAGCTCTTTTGACTTTTGAAACGCTCCCCCTCTTTTCCATTGTCAGCATTGTTTCACTAGCCCGGGTCAACCTCCGTCCTTAAGACGGGGGTGTGACCCTGATAAGTAGACCTGGCTGGTACCTTTTCCCATTGGCCAATGACCCTTCGAGCCCACGCCCCATGTGAGCAGTTGGGGTTGACATTTGTGAAGGGGGACCGGATATACCTGGACCAATGGGAAGCCAGCTGTGGGTGTGGTTCCGAGCGTAATCCAATGCCGGAACCCCGATAAAATGGCTGGCCTCGCCGAAGTACAGGGAGAAATACCTAGCGAAGAGACGAAGTATCTGAACAAGATTCTGACCCGAGATTCCAGAGAAAGCTAATAAGCCAAACTCGAATAAATCAACAACAACTCAACTCCTGGACTCGTGTGTTTTCTCTGGCTAGTGTCCCCACTCAAGCAACTACAAGCAGCTACAATATTCCTATATATGAAGGAGCGCGCAGAAATACGAATAACCAAGAAATATAAGTATAACAAGTGTATAGCTATATATAGGAGGAAATATAGTTACAAGAAAACTCGATCGGGGAGTTGTAGCGCAATACTTTCCCCTTACAAGTTTCGTGTATGACTCAGGTTGGGGGATGGAATTTATAGAATTTATTTTTACTTGCAGCAACGGCAACTCATCGATACTGATTAAAAAAGACAAATAAACAACAAATCCAGTGCTGCAAGTAGGGACAATGTAGCCAGGGGCTGTCTTCCCATTGTCCCTAAGTAGTCCCTGCACAAAACAGTCTTACGACAACGATGCTAGTGCTTTCCCTCCTTGCCAACGTGATTCTGCGCCTATCAGCATGCAATATATCCCTCCTAATTCCTCTTTCTCTCATTTCGCTGTTTTCCGTTCTTAGGAGCCAGTCCTTCTGTCTGAATTTGAAACGTCAGGACTTTTGCGGGCTTCGCTCGCTCCCAAAAATCGGTAATGCTTAGAGTTGGTTATCGCATGGTCACGTGAGTGGTATGGAGAAAGAACACGAGGACGCGGAGCGTCCGAGTGTCTATCCCCATATCATCCGGGTGACCGTGCGATAACATACTCATCGCGATGGCACCTACACGCGATAATGATAATTAGCGTGAACCTATGTTATGTAAGTTATCTCCTGGGACCTGTAAATATGAGAGGAATTCAGATTTAGACACCTTATATGACCTTATCGGATGTCCCGTTGGTATTGTTAATTGGGCGCTAAAATACCGTCGCTCACTAAGCTGCATGACCACTTTTTCACATATCTTCCTAACTAACGCTGAAGTGTGACGGTTATTCTTAATGATGCATCCCTATTCATATGTTTTCTGGTATTTGATATATAATATAACTGTTTGTTTCATCCAAACTCCGCCAACATTTTCTTCATCCCTTTACCCCATCCGATATGTAGCGATATTTTTCGTACTAAGAGAGTAAAACATGCACTGTTATGTACTACGATTGGGGGTAAATAGTACAAGTCCGTTTTTGAGTAACAAGTCTCTTTATTTCCAATATCTCTCCCTCTCTCTCTCTCTCTCTCTTCGTGCCTCGACTGCCTCGCACTTCAACCGAACCACAATACTTTGCTGGTCCTCCAGCCAATCACATAACGATACATATATATTAAATAACATACATCCAATCAGAGGATGCGAGGAGTAGGGTCCATCTCGGCTGATTGTGGCACACCCGCCTCAGCATTTTTACGATGGGTAATCCCAACTGACCGGATGTTATAAACGTCAAATGCACACAGGCGACTACGCATGTCCAGATGGGTCAATTACAATTAAGGAAACATCAAAGGTACAACGATGGTCAGAAAGACGGGATGTGACATAGAACACATACAACGATGGCAATAAAACAGATAACAATAAAGACGCCCAGCCAAGATGAAACACTACATATTCAACACAGGAATATGACATCCCGCCACAAAAACAAAAAAAAAGTTACCCCTTTTTTTTTCCTCTCAATCGTAAAACAATGATAGTGATACAAGAGTTGATGTTCCAATGTAGTTATGACATACATATAAAAGAAAAACGTGTACCGTAACATATCACGTTAATCAACAAACAAACAAAATTCTCATTCCATAAAATATCTGCCTTACACTTACATGCCCTTAACAGTTAGCCATACAGCAAAACACCGTGTAAACATCACATACAAGCATAGTGTCATTTCGAGTAATTGTACAATTGTAAATGATAATGTGATACATAATTAATCTTGACAGAGAACCGAAAAGATTACACAACAAACAAGTTATCAAATTGAGTTACCATTGCCATAATAACGATATGATTCGTACAATTGGTAATCTTGGTGGTCTTTCCCGAACGCGCAAACACAGCGGCTGATACTAGTGGGGACTGGAGTGTGAAACGAGTCGCTTTTCGCGGTCTACTATCCCGCTTCATCGGGTACTACGCATCCCAATACCCTTGAAATCAAATATAATAGCTCACGAAGTATTGATGACAGGGGGAGGTTTCTCAACTATGCCTTTCCTGGCTTTAGCATCAAGCTGTGACGGGCGTATCCGAAATGATTTTTGGGACGGTTCTCCAACTAACTGTACGAGATATTGTATGTCTCGCCCTTTCCCCTTTTGGCCCAAAATACGCTTAATTTTGTGGTAGCCTCGCGAGTCACTGGAGGGAGAACTCGACAACACAGTATCTAGACCAATAGGTATCCCGTACCTAGAAGGACTCTGCTTTAGACGGTTAGAACGTCGAACTGTAGTTGTTGGTGGAGGTGTGGGGGAAACGTTAGAACACAGACGGTCATCAACTGAGGGCGGGTGGTCTTCTAGGGCAGTATCATACTCCGTGTCAGCGCCATCTAATGGCTCAGGGTGACATTAGTGATAATGCGATCTGCAAAATACCGAGAGGGGTTTGGGACACGAACGTAGGCCATTTTGAGACGATTTATATGGACAGGATCTCTCAGCTTCCTTCTACTTTCCAAATTTTCGAGTTGAACCATATGAGGACTCGGTATTTCCTTTACAACATATGGACCAGAATACTTGGGCTTCAACTTTTTACCCTTGCCTCCCTGCTCGTCCAACATGTACACATAATCACCTGCCTGCAAACTCAAAGAATGTAATTTGAGATTCGCTCGTTCGAGCATTTTGGTGCTGGCTTTGGTGGCATTCTCCAGGACCTGTTGACGTATTAACTCGAGTTTATTCTCATGTGATTTGATAAACCCGTACATATCTTTGGGGATCGTTCGGGTGTCACAGGTAGGAGGGGATAGGGGGAAACGGGGACGCTGGCCAAAGATGACTTCATATGGGGAAAACCCTGTAGAGAAATTCACTGAATTATTCATGGAGAACACAATAGCTGGAAGTACCTCCTCCCAGTTCTTCATTTTAGCATCCATGAAGGGAGTAAGTCTCTCAGCTAACGTAGCATGAGTCCGTTCGCAAGCACCTAAGCAATGATGTGCGAAGCTAGGGGTAAATTGTTGAAGGACATGCATTTTTTCACACAACTCCTTGGTAACTATGGAGACGAACTCAGACCCTTTGTCGCTTATCAGTGTGTCACATACGCCATAAGAACAGAAAAGTGTGAACAGTCCGCTAGAGACAGATAACGCATCTTTGTTTGCCAGGGGAATGGTGACGAGGAATTTACTAAACATGTCAACAGCGGTCAAGATGTAACTTTTTCCCTCTTGCGAGTGCGGTAATGGGCCGTATAGGTCAATCTCCCAAACCTGGAAAGGTCCAGATGGTGTCGGGAAAGAAACAATACCATTCTTGGTGTGAGCTTTAGTTGTTTTCCGTCGCTGACATTCATGACAGGATTGGACATATTCAGTTATAACTTGGTCCAGCCTCGGGAAGTGGTAACACTCCCGTACTCGATCAATCGTATCCTGGATACCTCCGTGTCCAGCTAGTGGTGAGTCATGGTACATTTTAACAACAGTCTGAATCATTACATCAGGAACAACCAGTTGATACTGTTGCAAATTTAGCGTCCTCTTACTGCGAGCTAACCTGGAATGGAAAAGCAAACCCCCCATTATCACATGGTCGGCCGAAAGTAGGATTAGTCGCCGCGCTGCCCGCTGAGATCTAGGCAACTTGTCATGTTTTAAGTATTGGATGATCGGCTTTAGCGCAGGATCAGCCGACTGCATCTCGGCAATACTCTCCGGAGTGAAATCACATTCACTGAATAGAGCGATTTTGTTTATCTGGTCATAAACGGGGCTGTCAGTAGCCGTGTCAGGATCAGAGGTCGAATGAAGGTCACCACCTGAACTACCTTGATTTGTACAACTGCTGGGAAGATGATTAGATTTGCTATTAGCATCATTAGTCAGACCTTCAGTGTCTGACAAAGACTTGGACTGTGACGCTGAACTAGTTGTCGCTGTCACGTGACTATCACGCACTTTGGTCCGACGTGACTTTCTTTTCCTTTGCATACGGACAATCTGACTGTCGTCTGTGTCAGCGTCGTATTCTGCTTCATGCAAAGGTGTAGGCTTATTGTCGATGGGATGACGGGACATTTGATGAGAGTCAATGCCTGACAGAACCTGCGGAGGAAAGAAATGCACATTGTTAGAGCCGGCGACCTGTTCACAACCATGATGAATGAAATCTCTTAGCTGCTGCCCCGCCCGGCAAGCGGACGTCTCCAGCCGGTTCCTCTGTGTATGGAAAGTAATTATCGTCCTCGTCCGGACTGTGAGTTAGTTCACCAAGGTCAGGGTTAGGGTGACAACGACTTAGTGCATCTGGCACAACCATTTGTGCTGCTGGTTTATACTCCAGCTCGACATCAAACTGCTGAAGAATGGCCAGCCATCTTTCGTAGATTGCCCCACTCAATTTCTTTTGAAAAAGTGGTTTTAGGGCTTGATGGTCACATTCTACAACAAATTTGCGCCCCCTAAGGTAGGTTGCGCATTCAATCACGCTGCTAACCATGCCTAAAAGTTCGAGCTTAGTCGGGCCATATGACCTCTGCCATTTGGACAAGCCTTTGGAACCAAATCTGACTACACGAACTCTCTCTTTGTCTGTTGCATCTTTCCTGCACTCCGTTGGGGGGGGAGAATTTGGTACAGCATATAACCAATGCCATGACTAGACGTGTCTACACTTAGTCTGAAGGGGAGGTCAAAACAAGAGGCTAGTATTGGAGACTCAAGAAGACCGCGTTTGAGATTGTCAAAGGCATTTTGTTGTTCGTTGCCCCAGCAAAATGAATTGCCTCTACCAAGCAGTTTGTTTAACGGTCTAGCCTTAGCAGAGAAGCTGGGGATAAACTTCCTAAACCAATTGAGAAGGCCCATTACTCTGCGTACTTCTCGTACGTTTTTTAGGGGCAGGTAGCTCACTGATCGCTTGAACTCGATCAGAGGGCGGCCTAATACCATCCCTGGAAACCTCATGACCAAGATAGATGCACTTATCTTGAGCAAAGGAACATTTCTTGGGGCCTAGTTTCAGACCAGCTTGGCGCATTCGATCAAATACATCCTGTAGATCTTTCATATGTTGGTCAAATGTTGCTGAAAATACAATAACATCATCAAGGTAACAAAGGACTGATCTAAATGTCAAACCCCGGAGTACTTTGTCCATCAAAAGTTGAAATGTGTTGGGGGTGGTTTTAAGTCCCTGAGGCAGACGCTGAAATTTGAACGTGCCGAAACATGTGTTGAAAGCTGTGTAACGGCTGGAATCTTCGGAAATGGGCATCTGAAAGAAACCACTAGACTGATCAATGGTTGATATGAAATTAGGAACATTGGATGAAAATGATTCAGTTAACTCCTGTAAATCAGGAATAGCATAGTTGAATTCCTGGGTTTGAGCATTTAGATGTCTGAAGTCGCAGCAAAACCTAAACATTGAGAGACTTGCCTCTTTTGAGCCCAGCGGAACATCCTTGGATGCTTTGCGCTTTGATACTAATACAATGGGGCTTGTGATAGGTAAGTCGTCCTTCTCATCAACAGGAGATATTATTCCCTGTGAAAGAAGCTCATCTAGTTGGTGCCTTAGGACTTCCCTCTTGTATGGTGGCAGGCGATAAGGGCGCTGATGTTTAAATGACGCGTCAGGTTTCAGGTGTATTTTATGTTCAACAACAGTGGTTTTTCCCAAATTCGGATTTTCCGGGGTCACAAAAATGTCCTTATTTTCAAGGAGGAGGTTAGTAAGGCTACAGTGTTGGGTTTCATTGAGGGAACTCTCGAGATTGAAACAAGAAAGGAATTTCTCGTTGTCAGAGCTGTCACCTGTCTGCGCTCTGTTCTGACTATACCCCTGTTGATCAACTCGCTTTGTATTCTTGTTACAACCTACCCTGGCGATGATGTCGGAGTTTATTAAGCGGCCTATATGTAGCTACAACTTGCCCCCTCCTAATATTTATGTCTTTGTCAGAAAGATTCATCAGTTTGACGGGGACACGGTGTTTGTCATTAACCGTTACAGCAGCAGTAGCGACAAGCAGATCAGTAGGACGCGGCCGCGAACTCGCCTCACACACGCCGGGTAAGCCAAGGGGTAACTTCTTAGAAACGCTTGCCCAAACAACACTTTCGGAATTGGCTGGTATAAGTGTTTTGCTAGGAAGCGTTACTTTCGTCGAGTCCAGTTGGACTGACAAGTTATTGAAATCAAGATGGACTCCTTTAGCGGCCAGGAAAGACGCACCGAGAATGAGTGGATGAGAAACATCTTTCAATACATACACAGTGATTTTAAACTTACCATATTTCGTGCTGATTTGCACTCTAGCAATTCCCACAACAATAACTTTATAGCTATCAGCCACCATAAGGGTGTCCTTGCTCTCTCGAAATTCATGTACAACCTTTGAAGGCAGCGATCTAAATAAACTTTCTGACATCAAAGAAACATCACTACCTGAGTCAACTAGAGCAACAACAGTTTTCTGACAAAAAATAACATTCATATATATACAGTGACCAGGTTGATCATCATCTAAAGACTCCATGTCACTACATGAACTACCACCGCATCGTTTGTCACAATATGGTACCTTTTCTGATGTCGGCGTTCTGTGGGTGGTATATGGTTGGTTGATGGCACTGTCTATAACAGCGTTAGGCCCAAGGGAACAAGCGCTATGTCCCTTGGGCTGTTCTAGTTTCCCTGGTTGCTTTGGAACTTTTTGCACATTGGGGCAGAGTGGCCCCTCTGTTGACAGATCTGGCAGGTGATCGCGGGAGACTGGCGTCCACCTTGTCGAAGGTTACACTGGAATCTGAGATGAACCGTACTATTGCATGCGTAACATCGGCGATCCTCCGGTCGCCGTGACGCCGCTTGTGCACGTGGCTGATGCGGTTGACATGTGTTGAGTTTGGCAGCTATTGAAGCTACTTGATCAGTTAAATAATCCAATCTAGCACTTGTAGAGTCGGGAGCCTCGGATATCTGACAGTGGTTGGATTTGGCGTCTTGGCGTGGTTGAACAGCGGGGTTGCTGGGGACAGCAGCGTGCCTGTAGCCAAATGCCTCACCTCTTTTGGCCGCTAGCAAAGCGTCCTCCGTTGAGGAAGGATTACCCGCTCTGACGAAAAACGCCAGCTGTGGCGGTAGTCCCTGTATAAAGTGAAGGAGCATGTCACGATCCGATTTCCCGATTCGCGTTCCCTTTTGCAGTATCAGACTGTGGAATTCTTCGACAGTCATGTGCGCTGCTAGCGATAGTTGGTTAAACACATCCGCTTCAGCAAGTAGAGCAGGGTTGTCGTGGCTGGTTGGAACATACCTGGCCTGAAAGGATTCTTCAATGGTCGACCAAGTCCTTTTCCGTTGTGAGTTGATTGTGTGGAACCACACAAGAGCCGGGCCCCTGTAGATGAAGATGAAAAGCAGCCACTTTCCTGGCGTCGTTTTCCTGCCCCTGGAGCTGATGCAGAGTGCAATAGCTCTCAAAGTCCCGAAGGAATGTCTCACCATCTTCATTCGATAAGCCATTGAAAGATGTTATCGTCAACCTAGGCGAGCTGGCCATCTTCTCGAAGATTTGCTCGTCTCCGTCAAAAGACAATGGCAACGTCACGAAATCGGAGAGATGCCGATACCGACTTGGGCAGAGGAGTCGACGTTAGAAATGGCGGCGAGAGGACGAGAAGATCGGAACTAGAATTTCTGACAGCTGGAATTGTCAGATTTAACGGTACTTCCATCGACGATCGACTTTGAATTCTCCACCATGTTATGTACTACGATTGGGGGTAAATAGTACAAGTCCGTTTTTGAGTAACAAGTCTCTTTATTTCCAATATCTCTCCCTCTCTCTCTCTCTCTCTCTTCGTGCCTCGACTGCCTCGCACTTCAACCGAACCACACAATACTTTGCTGGTCCTCCAGCCAATCACATAACGATACATATATATTAAATAACATACATCCAATCAGAGGATGCGAGGAGTAGGGTCCATCTCGGCTGATTGTGGCACACCCGCCTCAGCATTTTTACGATGGGTAATCCCAACTGACCGGATGTTATAAACGTCAAATGCACACAGGCGACTACGCATGTCCAGATGGGTCAATTACAATTAAGGAAACATCAAAGGTACAACGATGGTCAGAAAGACGGGATGTGACATAGAACACATACAACGATGGCAATAAAACAGATAACAATAAAGACGCCCAGCCAAGATGAAACACTACATATTCAACACAGGAATATGACATCCCGCCACAAAAACAAAAAAAGTTACCCCTTTTTTTTTCTCTCAATCGTAAAACAATGATAGTGATACAAGAGTTGATGTTCCAATGTAGTTATGACATACATATAAAAGAAAAACGTGTACCGTAACATATCACGTTAATCAACAAACAAACAAAATTCTCATTCCATAAAATATCTGCCTTACACTTACATGCCCTTAACAGTTAGCCATACAGCAAAACACCGTGTAAACATCACATACAAGCATAGTGTCATTTCGAGTAAATTGTACAATTGTAAATGATAATGTGATACATAATTAATCTTGACAGAGAACCGAAAAGATTACACAACAAACAAGTTATCAAATTGAGTTACCATTGCCATAATAACGATATGATTCGTACAATTGGTAATCTTGGTGGTCTTTCCCGAACGCGCAAACACAGCGGCTGATACTAGTGGGGACTGGAGTGTGAAACGAGTCGCTTTTCGCGGTCTACTATCCCGCTTCATCGGGTACTACGCATCCCAATACCCTTGAAATCAAATATAATAGCTCACGAAGTATTGATGACAGGGGGAGGTTTCTCAACTATGCCTTTCCTGGCTTTAGCATCAAGCTGTGACGGGCGTATCCGAAATGATTTTTGGGACGGTTCTCCAACTAACTGTACGAGATATTGTATGTCTCGCCCTTTCCCCTTTTGGCCCAAAATACGCTTAATTTTGTGGTAGCCTCGCGAGTCACTGGAGGGAGAACTCGACAACACAGTATCTAGACCAATAGGTATCCCGTACCTAGAAGGACTCTGCTTTAGACGGTTAGAACGTCGAACTGTAGTTGTTGGTGGAGGTGTGGGGGAAACGTTAGAACACAGACGGTCATCAACTGAGGGCGGGTGGTCTTCTAGGGCAGTATCATACTCCGTGTCAGCGCCATCTAATGGCTCAGGGGTGACATTAGTGATAATGCGATCTGCAAAATACCGAGAGGGGTTTGGGACACGAACGTAGGCCATTTTGAGACGATTTATATGGACAGGATCTCTCAGCTTCCTTCTACTTTCCAAATTTTCGAGTTGAACCATATGAGGACTCGGTATTTCCTTTACAACATATGGACCAGAATACTTGGGCTTCAACTTTTTACCCTTGCCTCCCTGCTCGTCCAACATGTACACATAATCACCTGCCTGCAAACTCAAAGAATGTAATTTGAGATTCGCTCGTTCGAGCATTTTGGTGCTGGCTTTGGTGGCATTCTCCAGGACCTGTTGACGTATTAACTCGAGTTTATTCTCATGTGATTTGATAAACCCGTACATATCTTTGGGGATCGTTCGGGTGTCACAGGTAGGAGGGGATAGGGGGAAACGGGGACGCTGGCCAAAGATGACTTCATATGGGGAAAACCCTGTAGAGAAATTCACTGAATTATTCATGGAGAACACAATAGCTGGAAGTACCTCCTCCCAGTTCTTCATTTTAGCATCCATGAAGGGAGTAAGTCTCTCAGCTAACGTAGCATGAGTCCGTTCGCAAGCACCTAAGCAATGATGTGCGAAGCTAGGGGTAAATTGTTGAAGGACATGCATTTTTTCACACAACTCCTTGGTAACTATGGAGACGAACTCAGACCCTTTGTCGCTTATCAGTGTGTCACATACGCCATAAGAACAGAAAAGTGTGAACAGTCCGCTAGAGACAGATAACGCATCTTTGTTTGCCAGGGGAATGGTGACGAGGAATTTACTAAACATGTCAACAGCGGTCAAGATGTAACTTTTTCCCTCTTGCGAGTGCGGTAATGGGCCGTATAGGTCAATCTCCCAAACCTGGAAAGGTCCAGATGGTGTCGGGAAAGAAACAATACCATTCTTGGTGTGAGCTTTAGTTGTTTTCCGTCGCTGACATTCATGACAGGATTGGACATATTCAGTTATAACTTGGTCCAGCCTCGGGAAGTGGTAACACTCCCGTACTCGATCAATCGTATCCTGGATACCTCCGTGTCCAGCTAGTGGTGAGTCATGGTACATTTTAACAACAGTCTGAATCATTACATCAGGAACAACCAGTTGATACTGTTGCAAATTTAGCGTCCTCTTACTGCGAGCTAACCTGGAATGGAAAAGCAAACCCCCCATTATCACATGGTCGGCCGAAAGTAGGATTAGTCGCCGCGCTGCCCGCTGAGATCTAGGCAACTTGTCATGTTTTAAGTATTGGATGATCGGCTTTAGCGCAGGATCAGCCGACTGCATCTCGGCAATACTCTCCGGAGTGAAATCACATTCACTGAATAGAGCGATTTTGTTTATCTGGTCATAAACGGGGCTGTCAGTAGCCGTGTCAGGATCAGAGGTCGAATGAAGGTCACCACCTGAACTACCTTGATTTGTACAACTGCTGGGAAGATGATTAGATTTGCTATTAGCATCATTAGTCAGACCTTCAGTGTCTGACAAAGACTTGGACTGTGACGCTGAACTAGTTGTCGCTGTCACGTGACTATCACGCACTTTGGTCCGACGTGACTTTCTTTTCCTTTGCATACGGACAATCTGACTGTCGTCTGTGTCAGCGTCGTATTCTGCTTCATGCAAAGGTGTAGGCTTATTGTCGATGGGATGACGGGACATTTGATGAGAGTCAATGCCTGACAGAACCTGCGGAGGAAAGAAATGCACATTGTTAGAGCCGGCGACCTGTTCACAACCATGATGAATGAAATCTCTTAGCTGCTGCCCGCCCGGCAAGCGGACGTCTCCAGCCGGTTCCTCTGTGTATGGAAAGTAATTATCGTCCTCGTCCGGACTGTGAGTTAGTTCACCAAGGTCAGGGTTAGGGTGACAACGACTTAGTGCATCTGGCACAACCATTTGTGCTGCTGGTTTATACTCCAGCTCGACATCAAACTGCTGAAGAATGGCCAGCCATCTTTCGTAGATTGCCCCACTCAATTTCTTTTGAAAAAGTGGTTTTAGGGCTTGATGGTCACATTCTACAACAAATTTGCGCCCCCTAAGGTAGGTTGCGCATTCAATCACGCTGCTAACCATGCCTAAAAGTTCGAGCTTAGTCGGGCCATATGACCTCTGCCATTTGGACAAGCCTTTGGAACCAAATCTGACTACACGAACTCTCTCTTTGTCTGTTGCATCTTTCCTGCACTCCGTTGGGGGGAGAATTTGGTACAGCATATAACCAATGCCATGACTAGACGTGTCTACACTTAGTCTGAAGGGGAGGTCAAAACAAGAGGCTAGTATTGGAGACTCAAGAAGACCGCGTTTGAGATTGTCAAAGGCATTTTGTTGTTCGTTGCCCCAGCAAAATGAATTGCCTCTACCAAGCAGTTTGTTTAACGGTCTAGCCTTAGCAGAGAAGCTGGGGATAAACTTCCTAAACCAATTGAGAAGGCCCATTACTCTGCGTACTTCTCGTACGTTTTTAGGGGCAGGTAGCTCACTGATCGCTTGAACTCGATCAGAGGGCGGCCTAATACCATCCCTGGAAACCTCATGACCAAGATAGATGCACTTATCTTGAGCAAAGGAACATTTCTTGGGGCCTAGTTTCAGACCAGCTTGGCGCATTCGATCAAATACATCCTGTAGATCTTTCATATGTTGGTCAAATGTTGCTGAAAATACAATAACATCATCAAGGTAACAAAGGACTGATCTAAATGTCAAACCCCGGAGTACTTTGTCCATCAAAAGTTGAAATGTGTTGGGGGTGGTTTTAAGTCCCTGAGGCAGACGCTGAAATTTGAACGTGCCGAAACATGTGTTGAAAGCTGTGTAACGGCTGGAATCTTCGGAAATGGGCATCTGAAAGAAACCACTAGACTGATCAATGGTTGATATGAAATTAGGAACATTGGATGAAAATGATTCAGTTAACTCCTGTAAATCAGGAATAGCATAGTTGAATTCCTGGGTTTGAGCATTTAGATGTCTGAAGTCGCAGCAAAACCTAAACATTGAGAGACTTGCCTCTTTTGAGCCCAGCGGAACATCCTTGGATGCTTTGCGCTTTGATACTAATACAATGGGGCTTGTGATAGGTAAGTCGTCCTTCTCATCAACAGGAGATATTATTCCCTGTGAAAGAAGCTCATCTAGTTGGTGCCTTAGGACTTCCCTCTTGTATGGTGGCAGGCGATAAGGGCGCTGATGTTTAAATGACGCGTCAGGTTTCAGGTGTATTTTATGTTCAACAACAGTGGTTTTTCCCAAATTCGGATTTTCCGGGGTCACAAAAATGTCCTTATTTTCAAGGAGGAGGTTAGTAAGGCTACAGTGTTGGGTTTCATTGAGGGAACTCTCGAGATTGAAACAAGAAAGGAATTTCTCGTTGTCAGAGCTGTCACCTGTCTGCGCTCTGTTCTGACTATACCCCTGTTGATCAACTCGCTTTGTATTCTTGTTACAACCTACCCTGGCGATGATGTCGGAGTTATTAAGCGGCCTATATGTAGCTACAACTTGCCCCCTCCTAATATTTATGTCTTTGTCAGAAAGATTCATCAGTTTGACGGGGACACGGTGTTTGTCATTAACCGTTACAGCAGCAGTAGCGACAAGCAGATCAGTAGGACGCGGCCGCGAACTCGCCTCACACACGCCGGGTAAGCCAAGGGGTAACTTCTTAGAAACGCTTGCCCAAACAACACTTTCGGAATTGGCTGGTATAAGTGTTTTGCTAGGAAGCGTTACTTTCGTCGAGTCCAGTTGGACTGACAAGTTATTGAAATCAAGATGGACTCCTTTAGCGGCCAGGAAAGACGCACCGAGAATGAGTGGATGAGAAACATCTTTCAATACATACACAGTGATTTTAAACTTACCATATTTCGTGCTGATTTGCACTCTAGCAATTCCCACAACAATAACTTTATAGCTATCAGCCACCATAAGGGTGTCCTTGCTCTCTCGAAATTCATGTACAACCTTTGAAGGCAGCGATCTAAATAAACTTTCTGACATCAAAGAAACATCACTACCTGAGTCAACTAGAGCAACAACAGTTTTCTGACAAAAAATAACATTCATATATATACAGTGACCAGGTTGATCATCATCTAAAGACTCCATGTCACTACATGAACTACCACCGCATCGTTTGTCACAATATGGTACCTTTTCTGATGTCGGCGTTCTGTGGGTGGTATATGGTTGGTTGATGGCACTGTCTATAACAGCGTTAGGCCCAAGGGAACAAGCGCTATGTCCCTTGGGCTGTTCTAGTTTCCCTGGTTGCTTTGGAACTTTTTGCACATTGGGGCAGAGTGGCCCCTCTGTTGACAGATCTGGCAGGTGATCGCGGGAGACTGGCGTCCACCTTGTCGAAGGTTACACTGGAATCTGAGATGAACCGTACTATTGCATGCGTAACATCGGCGATCCTCCGGTCGCCGTGACGCCGCTTGTGCACGTGGCTGATGCGGTTGACATGTGTTGAGTTTGGCAGCTATTGAAGCTACTTGATCAGTTAAATAATCCAATCTAGCACTTGTAGAGTCGGGAGCCTCGGATATCTGACAGTGGTTGGATTTGGCGTCTTGGCGTGGTTGAACAGCGGGGTTGCTGGGGACAGCAGCGTGCCTGTAGCCAAATGCCTCACCTCTTTTGGCCGCTAGCAAAGCGTCCTCCGTTGAGGAAGGATTACCCGCTCTGACGAAAAACGCCAGCTGTGGCGGTAGTCCCTGTATAAAGTGAAGGAGCATGTCACGATCCGATTTCCCGATTCGCGTTCCCTTTTGCAGTATCAGACTGTGGAATTCTTCGACAGTCATGTGCGCTGCTAGCGATAGTTGGTTAAACACATCCGCTTCAGCAAGTAGAGCAGGGTTGTCGTGGCTGGTTGGAACATACCTGGCCTGAAAGGATTCTTCAATGGTCGACCAAGTCCTTTTCCGTTGTGAGTTGATTGTGTGGAACCACACAAGAGCCGGGCCCTGTAGATGAAGATGAAAAGCAGCCACTTTCCTGGCGTCGTTTTCCTGCCCCTGGAGCTGATGCAGAGTGCAATAGCTCTCAAAGTCCCGAAGGAATGTCTCACCATCTTCATTCGATAAGCCATTGAAAGATGTTATCGTCAACCTAGGCGAGCTGGCCATCTTCTCGAAGATTTGCTCGTCTCCGTCAAAAGACAATGGCAACGTCACGAAATCGGAGAGATGCCGATACCGACTTGGGCAGAGGAGTCGACGTTAGAAATGGCGGCGAGAGGACGAGAAGATCGGAACTAGAATTTCTGACAGCTGGAATTGTCAGATTTAACGGTACTTCCATCGACGATCGACTTTGAATTCTCCACCATGTTATGTACTACGATTGGGGGTAAATAGTACAAGTCCGTTTTTGAGTAACAAGTCTCTTTATTTCCAATATCTCTCCCTCTCTCTCTCTCTCTCTCTCTCGTGCCCTCGACTGCCTCGCACTTCAACCGAACCACAATACTTTGCTGGTCCTCCAGCCAATCACATAACGATACATATATATTAAATAACATACATCCAATCAGAGGATGCGAGGAGTAGGGTCCATCTCGGCTGATTGTGGCACACCCGCCTCAGCATTTTTACGATGGGTAATCCCAACTGACCGGATGTTATAAACGTCAAATGCACACAGGCGACTACGCATGTCCAGATGGGTCAATTACAATTAAGGAAACATCAAAGGTACAACGATGGTCAGAAAGACGGGATGTGACATAGAACACATACAACGATGGCAATAAAACAGATAACAATAAAGACGCCCAGCCAAGATGAAACACTACATATTCAACACAGGAATATGACATCCCGCCACAAAAACAAAAAAAAGTTACCCCTTTTTTTTTCTCTCAATCGTAAAACAATGATAGTGATACAAGAGTTGATGTTCCAATGTAGTTATGACATACATATAAAAGAAAAACGTGTACCGTAACATATCACGTTAATCAACAAACAAACAAAATTCTCATTCCATAAAATATCTGCCTTACACTTACATGCCCTTAACAGTTAGCCATACAGCAAAACACCGTGTAAACATCACATACAAGCATAGTGTCATTTCGAGTAATTGTACAATTGTAAATGATAATGTGATACATAATTAATCTTGACAGAGAACCGAAAAGATTACACAACAAACAAGTTATCAAATTGAGTTACCATTGCCATAATAACGATATGATTCGTACAATTGGTAATCTTGGTGGTCTTTCCCGAACGCGCAAACACAGCGGCTGATACTAGTGGGGACTGGAGTGTGAAACGAGTCGCTTTTCGCGGTCTACTATCCCGCTTCATCGGGTACTACGCATCCCAATACCCTTGAAATCAAATATAATAGCTCACGAAGTATTGATGACAGGGGGAGGTTTCTCAACTATGCCTTTCCTGGCTTTAGCATCAAGCTGTGACGGGCGTATCCGAAATGATTTTTGGGACGGTTCTCCAACTAACTGTACGAGATATTGTATGTCTCGCCCTTTCCCCTTTTGGCCCAAAATACGCTTAATTTTGTGGTAGCCTCGCGAGTCACTGGAGGGAGAACTCGACAACACAGTATCTAGACCAATAGGTATCCCGTACCTAGAAGGACTCTGCTTTAGACGGTTAGAACGTCGAACTGTAGTTGTTGGTGGAGGTGTGGGGGAAACGTTAGAACACAGACGGTCATCAACTGAGGGCGGGTGGTCTTCTAGGGCAGTATCATACTCCGTGTCAGCGCCATCTAATGGCTCAGGGGTGACATTAGTGATAATGCGATCTGCAAAATACCGAGAGGGGTTTGGGACACGAACGTAGGCCATTTTGAGACGATTTATATGGACAGGATCTCTCAGCTTCCTTCTACTTTCCAAATTTTCGAGTTGAACCATATGAGGACTCGGTATTTCCTTTACAACATATGGACCAGAATACTTGGGCTTCAACTTTTTACCCTTGCCTCCCTGCTCGTCCAACATGTACACATAATCACCTGCCTGCAAACTCAAAGAATGTAATTTGAGATTCGCTCGTTCGAGCATTTTGGTGCTGGCTTTGGTGGCATTCTCCAGGACCTGTTGACGTATTAACTCGAGTTTATTCTCATGTGATTTGATAAACCCGTACATATCTTTGGGGATCGTTCGGGTGTCACAGGTAGGAGGGGATAGGGGGAAACGGGGACGCTGGCCAAAGATGACTTCATATGGGGAAAACCCTGTAGAGAAATTCACTGAATTATTCATGGAGAACACAATAGCTGGAAGTACCTCCTCCCAGTTCTTCATTTTAGCATCCATGAAGGGAGTAAGTCTCTCAGCTAACGTAGCATGAGTCCGTTCGCAAGCACCTAAGCAATGATGTGCGAAGCTAGGGGTAAATTGTTGAAGGACATGCATTTTTTCACACAACTCCTTGGTAACTATGGAGACGAACTCAGACCCTTTGTCGCTTATCAGTGTGTCACATACGCCATAAGAACAGAAAAGTGTGAACAGTCCGCTAGAGACAGATAACGCATCTTTGTTTGCCAGGGGAATGGTGACGAGGAATTTACTAAACATGTCAACAGCGGTCAAGATGTAACTTTTTCCCTCTTGCGAGTGCGGTAATGGGCCGTATAGGTCAATCTCCCAAACCTGGAAAGGTCCAGATGGTGTCGGGAAAGAAACAATACCATTCTTGGTGTGAGCTTTAGTTGTTTTCCGTCGCTGACATTCATGACAGGATTGGACATATTCAGTTATAACTTGGTCCAGCCTCGGGAAGTGGTAACACTCCCGTACTCGATCAATCGTATCCTGGATACCTCCGTGTCCAGCTAGTGGTGAGTCATGGTACATTTTAACAACAGTCTGAATCATTACATCAGGAACAACCAGTTGATACTGTTGCAAATTTAGCGTCCTCTTACTGCGAGCTAACCTGGAATGGAAAAGCAAACCCCCCATTATCACATGGTCGGCCGAAAGTAGGATTAGTCGCCGCGCTGCCCGCTGAGATCTAGGCAACTTGTCATGTTTTTTAAGTATTGGATGATCGGCTTTAGCGCAGGATCAGCCGACTGCATCTCGGCAATACTCTCCGGAGTGAAATCACATTCACTGAATAGAGCGATTTTGTTTATCTGGTCATAAACGGGGCTGTCAGTAGCCGTGTCAGGATCAGAGGTCGAATGAATGAGGTCACCACCTGAACTACCTTGATTTGTACAACTGCTGGGAAGATGATTAGATTTGCTATTAGCATCATTAGTCAGACCTTCAGTGTCTGACAAAGACTTGGACTGTGACGCTGAACTAGTTGTCGCTGTCACGTGACTATCACGCACTTTGGTCCGACGTGACTTTCTTTTCCTTTGCATACGGACAATCTGACTGTCGTCTGTGTCAGCGTCGTATTCTGCTTCATGCAAAGGTGTAGGCTTATTGTCGATGGGATGACGGGACATTTGATGAGAGTCAATGCCTGACAGAACCTGCGGAGGAAAGAAATGCACATTGTTAGAGCCGGCGACCTGTTCACAACCATGATGAATGAAATCTCTTAGCTGCTGCCCGCCCGGCAAGCGGACGTCTCCAGCCGGTTCCTCTGTGTATGGAAAGTAATTATCGTCCTCGTCCGGACTGTGAGTTAGTTCACACCAAGGTCAGGGTTAGGGTGACAACGACTTAGTGCATCTGGCACAACCATTTGTGCTGCTGGTTTATACTCCAGCTCGACATCAAACTGCTGAAGAATGGCCAGCCATCTTTCGTAGATTGCCCCACTCAATTTCTTTTGAAAAAGTGGTTTTAGGGCTTGATGGTCACATTCTACAACAAATTTGCGCCCCCTAAGGTAGGTTGCGCATTCAATCACGCTGCTAACCATGCCTAAAAGTTCGAGCTTAGTCGGGCCATATGACCTCTGCCATTTGGACAAGCCTTTGGAACCAAATCTGACTACACGAACTCTCTCTTTGTCTGTTGCATCTTTCCTGCACTCCGTTGGGGGGAGAATTTGGTACAGCATATAACCAATGCCATGACTAGACGTGTCTACACTTAGTCTGAAGGGGAGGTCAAAACAAGAGGCTAGTATTGGAGACTCAAGAAGACCGCGTTTGAGATTGTCAAAGGCATTTTGTTGTTCGTTGCCCCAGCAAAATGAATTGCCTCTACCAAGCAGTTTGTTTAACGGTCTAGCCTTAGCAGAGAAGCTGGGGATAAACTTCCTAAACCAATTGAGAAGGCCCATTACTCTGCGTACTTCTCGTACGTTTTTAGGGGCAGGTAGCTCACTGATCGCTTGAACTCGATCAGAGGGCGGCCTAATACCATCCCTGGAAACCTCATGACCAAGATAGATGCACTTATCTTGAGCAAAGGAACATTTCTTGGGGCCTAGTTTCAGACCAGCTTGGCGCATTCGATCAAATACATCCTGTAGATCTTTCATATGTTGGTCAAATGTTGCTGAAAATACAATAACATCATCAAGGTAACAAAGGACTGATCTAAATGTCAAACCCCGGAGTACTTTGTCCATCAAAAGTTGAAATGTGTTGGGGGTGGTTTTTAAGTCCCTGAGGCAGACGCTGAAATTTGAACGTGCCGAAACATGTGTTGAAAGCTGTGTAACGGCTGGAATCTTCGGAAATGGGCATCTGAAAGAAACCACTAGACTGATCAATGGTTGATATGAAATTAGGAACATTGGATGAAAATGATTCAGTTAACTCCTGTAAATCAGGAATAGCATAGTTGAATTCCTGGGTTTGAGCATTTAGATGTCTGAAGTCGCAGCAAAACCTAAACATTGAGAGACTTGCCTCTTTTGAGCCCAGCGGAACATCCTTGGATGCTTTGCGCTTTGATACTAATACAATGGGGCTTGTGATAGGTAAGTCGTCCTTCTCATCAACAGGAGATATTATTCCCTGTGAAAGAAGCTCATCTAGTTGGTGCCTTAGGACTTCCCTCTTGTATGGTGGCAGGCGATAAGGGCGCTGATGTTTAAATGACGCGTCAGGTTTCAGGTGTATTTTATGTTCAACAACAGTGGTTTTTCCCAAATTCGGATTTTCCGGGGTCACAAAAATGTCCTTATTTTCAAGGAGGAGGTTAGTAAGGCTACAGTGTTGGGTTTCATTGAGGGAACTCTCGAGATTGAAACAAGAAAGGAATTTCTCGTTGTCAGAGCTGTCACCTGTCTGCGCTCTGTTCTGACTATACCCCTGTTGATCAACTCGCTTTGTATTCTTGTTACAACCTACCCTGGCGATGATGTCGGAGTTATTAAGCGGCCTATATGTAGCTACAACTTGCCCCCTCCTAATATTTATGTCTTTGTCAGAAAGATTCATCAGTTTGACGGGGACACGGTGTTTGTCATTAACCGTTACAGCAGCAGTAGCGACAAGCAGATCAGTAGGACGCGGCCGCGAACTCGCCTCACACACGCCGGGTAAGCCAAGGGGTAACTTCTTAGAAACGCTTGCCCAAACAACACTTTCGGAATTGGCTGGTATAAGTGTTTTGCTAGGAAGCGTTACTTTCGTCGAGTCCAGTTGGACTGACAAGTTATTGAAATCAAGATGGACTCCTTTAGCGGCCAGGAAAGACGCACCGAGAATGAGTGGATGAGAAACATCTTTCAATACATACACAGTGATTTTAAACTTACCATATTTCGTGCTGATTTTGCACTCTAGCAATTCCCACAACAATAACTTTATAGCTATCAGCCACCATAAGGGTGTCCTTGCTCTCTCGAAATTCATGTACAACCTTTGAAGGCAGCGATCTAAATAAACTTTCTGACATCAAAGAAACATCACTACCTGAGTCAACTAGAGCAACAACAGTTTTCTGACAAAAAATAACATTCATATATATACAGTGACCAGGTTGATCATCATCTAAAGACTCCATGTCACTACATGAACTACCACCGCATCGTTTGTCACAATATGGTACCTTTTCTGATGTCGGCGTTCTGTGGGTGGTATATGGTTGGTTGATGGCACTGTCTATAACAGCGTTAGGCCCAAGGGAACAAGCGCTATGTCCCTTGGGCTGTTCTAGTTTCCCTGGTTGCTTTGGAACTTTTTGCACATTGGGGCAGAGTGGCCCCTCTGTTGACAGATCTGGCAGGTGATCGCGGGAGACTGGCGTCCACCTTGTCGAAGGTTACACTGGAATCTGAGATGAACCGTACTATTGCATGCGTAACATCGGCGATCCTCCGGTCGCCGTGACGCCGCTTGTGCACGTGGCTGATGCGGTTGACATGTGTTGAGTTTGGCAGCTATTGAAGCTACTTGATCAGTTAAATAATCCAATCTAGCACTTGTAGAGTCGGGAGCCTCGGATATCTGACAGTGGTTGGATTTGGCGTCTTGGCGTGGTTGAACAGCGGGGTTGCTGGGGACAGCAGCGTGCCTGTAGCCAAATGCCTCACCTCTTTTGGCCGCTAGCAAAGCGTCCTCCGTTGAGGAAGGATTACCCGCTCTGACGAAAAAAACGCCAGCTGTGGCGGTAGTCCCTGTATAAAGTGAAGGAGCATGTCACGATCCGATTTCCCGATTCGCGTTCCCTTTTGCAGTATCAGACTGTGGAATTCTTCGACAGTCATGTGCGCTGCTAGCGATAGTTGGTTAAACACATCCGCTTCAGCAAGTAGAGCAGGGTTGTCGTGGTGGTTGGAACATACCTGGCCTGAAAGGATTCTTCAATGGTCGACCAAGTCCTTTTCCGTTGTGAGTTGATTGTGTGGAACCACACAAGAGCCGGGCCCTGTAGATGAAGATGAAAAGCAGCCACTTTCCTGGCGTCGTTTTCCTGCCCCTGGAGCTGATGCAGAGTGCAATAGCTCTCAAAGTCCCGAAGGAATGTCTCACCATCTTCATTCGATAAGCCATTGAAAGATGTTATCGTCAACCTAGGCGAGCTGGCCATCTTCTCGAAGATTTGCTCGTCTCCGTCAAAAGACAATGGCAACGTCACGAAATCGGAGAGATGCCGATACCGACTTGGGCAGAGGAGTCGACGTTAGAAATGGCGGCGAGAGGACGAGAAGATCGGAACTAGAATTTCTGACAGCTGGAATTGTCAGATTTAACGGTACTTCCATCGACGATCGACTTTGAATTCTCCACCATGTTATGTACTACGATTGGGGGTAAATAGTACAAGTCCGTTTTTGAGTAACAAGTCTCTTTATTTCCAATATCTCTCCCTCTCTCTCTCTCTCTCTCTCGTGTGCCTCGACTGCCTCGCACTTCAACCGAACCACAATACTTTGCTGGTCCTCCAGCCAATCACATAACGATACATATATATTAAATAACATACATCCAATCAGAGGATGCGAGGAGTAGGGTCCATCTCGGCTGATTGTGGCACACCCGCCTCAGCATTTTTACGATGGGTAATCCCAACTGACCGGATGTTATAAACGTCAAATGCACACAGGCGACTACGCATGTCCAGATGGGTCAATTACAATTAAGGAAACATCAAAGGTACAACGATGGTCAGAAAGACGGGATGTGACATAGAACACATACAACGATGGCAATAAAACAGATAACAATAAAGACGCCCAGCCAAGATGAAACACTACATATTCAACACAGGAATATGACATCCCGCCACAAAAACAAAAAAAAAGTTACCCCTTTTTTTTTCTCTCAATCGTAAAACAATGATAGTGATACAAGAGTTGATGTTCCAATGTAGTTATGACATACATATAAAAGAAAAAAACGTGTACCGTAACATATCACGTTAATCAACAAACAAACAAAAAATTCTCATTCCATAAAATATCTGCCTTACACTTACATGCCCTTAACAGTTAGCCATACAGCAAAACACCGTGTAAACATCACATACAAGCATAGTGTCATTTCGAGTAATTGTACAATTGTAAATGATAATGTGATACATAATTAATCTTGACAGAGAACCGAAAAGATTACACAACAAACAAGTTATCAAATTGAGTTACCATTGCCATAATAACGATATGATTCGTACAATTGGTAATCTTGGTGGTCTTTCCCGAACGCGCAAACACAGCGGCTGATACTAGTGGGGACTGGAGTGTGAAACGAGTCGCTTTTCGCGGTCTACTATCCCGCTTCATCGGGTACTACGCATCCCAATACCCTTGAAATCAAATATAATAGCTCACGAAGTATTGATGACAGGGGGAGGTTTCTCAACTATGCCTTTCCTGGCTTTAGCATCAAGCTGTGACGGGCGTATCCGAAATGATTTTTGGGACGGTTCTCCAACTAACTGTACGAGATATTGTATGTCTCGCCCTTTCCCCTTTTGCCCAAAATACGCTTAATTTTGTGGTAGCCTCGCGAGTCACTGGAGGGAGAACTCGACAACACAGTATCTAGACCAATAGGTATCCCGTACCTAGAAGGACTCTGCTTTAGACGGTTAGAACGTCGAACTGTAGTTGTTGGTGGAGGTGTGGGGGAAACGTTAGAACACAGACGGTCATCAACTGAGGGCGGGTGGTCTTCTAGGGCAGTATCATACTCCGTGTCAGCGCCATCTAATGGCTCAGGGGTGACATTAGTGATAATGCGATCTGCAAAATACCGAGAGGGGTTTGGGACACGAACGTAGGCCATTTTGAGACGATTTATATGGACAGGATCTCTCAGCTTCCTTCTACTTTCCAAATTTTCGAGTTGAACCATATGAGGACTCGGTATTTCCTTTACAACATATGGACCAGAATACTTGGGCTTCAACTTTTTACCCTTGCCTCCCTGCTCGTCCAACATGTACACATAATCACCTGCCTGCAAACTCAAAGAATGTAATTTGAGATTCGCTCGTTCGAGCATTTTGGTGCTGGCTTTGGTGGCATTCTCCAGGACCTGTTGACGTATTAACTCGAGTTTATTCTCATGTGATTTGATAAACCCGTACATATCTTTGGGGATCGTTCGGGTGTCACAGGTAGGAGGGGATAGGGGGAAACGGGGACGCTGGCCAAAGATGACTTCATATGGGGAAAACCCTGTAGAGAAATTCACTGAATTATTCATGGAGAACACAATAGCTGGAAGTACCTCCTCCCAGTTCTTCATTTTAGCATCCATGAAGGGAGTAAGTCTCTCAGCTAACGTAGCATGAGTCCGTTCGCAAGCACCTAAGCAATGATGTGCGAAGCTAGGGGTAAATTGTTGAAGGACATGCATTTTTTTCACACAACTCCTTGGTAACTATGGAGACGAACTCAGACCCTTTGTCGCTTATCAGTGTGTCACATACGCCATAAGAACAGAAAAGTGTGAACAGTCCGCTAGAGACAGATAACGCATCTTTGTTTGCCAGGGGAATGGTGACGAGGAATTTACTAAACATGTCAACAGCGGTCAAGATGTAACTTTTTCCCTCTTGCGAGTGCGGTAATGGGCCGTATAGGTCAATCTCCCAAACCTGGAAAGGTCCAGATGGTGTCGGGAAAGAAACAATACCATTCTTGGTGTGAGCTTTAGTTGTTTTCCGTCGCTGACATTCATGACAGGATTGGACATATTCAGTTATAACTTGGTCCAGCCTCGGGAAGTGGTAACACTCCCGTACTCGATCAATCGTATCCTGGATACCTCCGTGTCCAGCTAGTGGTGAGTCATGGTACATTTTAACAACAGTCTGAATCATTACATCAGGAACAACCAGTTGATACTGTTGCAAATTTAGCGTCCTCTTACTGCGAGCTAACCTGGAATGGAAAAGCAAACCCCCCCATTATCACATGGTCGGCCGAAAGTAGGATTAGTCGCCGCGCTGCCCGCTGAGATCTAGGCAACTTGTCATGTTTTAAGTATTGGATGATCGGCTTTAGCGCAGGATCAGCCGACTGCATCTCGGCAATACTCTCCGGAGTGAAATCACATTCACTGAATAGAGCGATTTTGTTTATCTGGTCATAAACGGGGCTGTCAGTAGCCGTGTCAGGATCAGAGGTCGAATGAAGGTCACCACCTGAACTACCTTGATTTGTACAACTGCTGGGAAGATGATTAGATTTGCTATTAGCATCATTAGTCAGACCTTCAGTGTCTGACAAAGACTTGGACTGTGACGCTGAACTAGTTGTCGCTGTCACGTGACTATCACGCACTTTGGTCCGACGTGACTTTCTTTTCCTTTGCATACGGACAATCTGACTGTCGTCTGTGTCAGCGTCGTATTCTGCTTCATGCAAAGGTGTAGGCTTATTGTCGATGGGATGACGGGACATTTGATGAGAGTCAATGCCTGACAGAACCTGCGGAGGAAAGAAATGCACATTGTTAGAGCCGGCGACCTGTTCACAACCATGATGAATGAAATCTCTTAGCTGCTGCCCGCCCGGCAAGCGGACGTCTCCAGCCGGTTCCTCTGTGTATGGAAAGTAATTATCGTCCTCGTCCGGACTGTGAGTTAGTTCACCAAGGTCAGGGTTAGGGTGACAACGACTTAGTGCATCTGGCACAACCATTTGTGCTGCTGGTTTATACTCCAGCTCGACATCAAACTGCTGAAGAATGGCCAGCCATCTTTCGTAGATTGCCCCACTCAATTTCTTTTGAAAAAGTGGTTTTAGGGCTTGATGGTCACATTCTACAACAAATTTGCGCCCCCTAAGGTAGGTTGCGCATTCAATCACGCTGCTAACCATGCCTAAAAGTTCGAGCTTAGTCGGGCCATATGACCTCTGCCATTTGGACAAGCCTTTGGAACCAAATCTGACTACACGAACTCTCTCTTTGTCTGTTGCATCTTTCCTGCACTCCGTTGGGGGGAGAATTTGGTACAGCATATAACCAATGCCATGACTAGACGTGTCTACACTTAGTCTGAAGGGGAGGTCAAAACAAGAGGCTAGTATTGGAGACTCAAGAAGACCGCGTTTGAGATTGTCAAAGGCATTTTGTTGTTCGTTGCCCCAGCAAAATGAATTGCCTCTACCAAGCAGTTTGTTTAACGGTCTAGCCTTAGCAGAGAAGCTGGGGATAAACTTCCTAAACCAATTGAGAAGGCCCATTACTCTGCGTACTTCTCGTACGTTTTTAGGGGCAGGTAGCTCACTGATCGCTTGAACTCGATCAGAGGGCGGCCTAATACCATCCCTGGAAACCTCATGACCAAGATAGATGCACTTATCTTGAGCAAAGGAACATTTCTTGGGGCCTAGTTTCAGACCAGCTTGGCGCATTCGATCAAATACATCCTGTAGATCTTTCATATGTTGGTCAAATGTTGCTGAAAATACAATAACATCATCAAGGTAACAAAGGACTGATCTAAATGTCAAACCCCGGAGTACTTTGTCCATCAAAAGTTGAAATGTGTTGGGGGTGGTTTTAAGTCCCTGAGGCAGACGCTGAAATTTGAACGTGCCGAAACATGTGTTGAAAGCTGTGTAACGGCTGGAATCTTCGGAAATGGGCATCTGAAAGAAACCACTAGACTGATCAATGGTTGATATGAAATTAGGAACATTGGATGAAAATGATTCAGTTAACTCCTGTAAATCAGGAATAGCATAGTTGAATTCCTGGGTTTGAGCATTTAGATGTCTGAAGTCGCAGCAAAACCTAAACATTGAGAGACTTGCCTCTTTTGAGCCCAGCGGAACATCCTTGGATGCTTTGCGCTTTGATACTAATACAATGGGGCTTGTGATAGGTAAGTCGTCCTTCTCATCAACAGGAGATATTATTCCCTGTGAAAGAAGCTCATCTAGTTGGTGCCTTAGGACTTCCCTCTTGTATGGTGGCAGGCGATAAGGGCGCTGATGTTTAAATGACGCGTCAGGTTTCAGGTGTATTTTATGTTCAACAACAGTGGTTTTTCCCAAATTCGGATTTTCCGGGGTCACAAAAATGTCCTTATTTTCAAGGAGGAGGTTAGTAAGGCTACAGTGTTGGGTTTCATTGAGGGAACTCTCGAGATTGAAACAAGAAAGGAATTTCTCGTTGTCAGAGCTGTCACCTGTCTGCGCTCTGTTCTGACTATACCCCTGTTGATCAACTCGCTTTGTATTCTTGTTACAACCTACCCTGGCGATGATGTCGGAGTTATTAAGCGGCCTATATGTAGCTACAACTTGCCCCCTCCTAATATTTATGTCTTTGTCAGAAAGATTCATCAGTTTGACGGGGACACGGTGTTTGTCATTAACCGTTACAGCAGCAGTAGCGACAAGCAGATCAGTAGGACGCGGCCGCGAACTCGCCTCACACACGCCGGGTAAGCCAAGGGGTAACTTCTTAGAAACGCTTGCCCAAACAACACTTTCGGAATTGGCTGGTATAAGTGTTTTGCTAGGAAGCGTTACTTTCGTCGAGTCCAGTTGGACTGACAAGTTATTGAAATCAAGATGGACTCCTTTAGCGGCCAGGAAAGACGCACCGAGAATGAGTGGATGAGAAACATCTTTCAATACATACACAGTGATTTTAAACTTACCATATTTCGTGCTGATTTGCACTCTAGCAATTCCCACAACAATAACTTTATAGCTATCAGCCACCATAAGGGTGTCCTTGCTCTCTCGAAATTCATGTACAACCTTTGAAGGCAGCGATCTAAATAAACTTTCTGACATCAAAGAAACATCACTACCTGAGTCAACTAGAGCAACAACAGTTTTCTGACAAAAAATAACATTCATATATATACAGTGACCAGGTTGATCATCATCTAAAGACTCCATGTCACTACATGAACTACCACCGCATCGTTTGTCACAATATGGTACCTTTTCTGATGTCGGCGTTCTGTGGGTGGTATATGGTTGGTTGATGGCACTGTCTATAACAGCGTTAGGCCCAAGGGAACAAGCGCTATGTCCCTTGGGCTGTTCTAGTTTCCCTGGTTGCTTTGGAACTTTTTGCACATTGGGGCAGAGTGGCCCCTCTGTTGACAGATCTGGCAGGTGATCGCGGGAGACTGGCGTCCACCTTGTCGAAGGTTACACTGGAATCTGAGATGAACCGTACTATTGCATGCGTAACATCGGCGATCCTCCGGTCGCCGTGACGCCGCTTGTGCACGTGGCTGATGCGGTTGACATGTGTTGAGTTTGGCAGCTATTGAAGCTACTTGATCAGTTAAATAATCCAATCTAGCACTTGTAGAGTCGGGAGCCTCGGATATCTGACAGTGGTTGGATTTGGCGTCTTGGCGTGGTTGAACAGCGGGGTTGCTGGGGACAGCAGCGTGCCTGTAGCCAAATGCCTCACCTCTTTTGGCCGCTAGCAAAGCGTCCTCCGTTGAGGAAGGATTACCCGCTCTGACGAAAAACGCCAGCTGTGGCGGTAGTCCCTGTATAAAGTGAAGGAGCATGTCACGATCCGATTTCCCGATTCGCGTTCCCTTTTGCAGTATCAGACTGTGGAATTCTTCGACAGTCATGTGCGCTGCTAGCGATAGTTGGTTAAACACATCCGCTTCAGCAAGTAGAGCAGGGTTGTCGTGGCTGGTTGGAACATACCTGGCCTGAAAGGATTCTTCAATGGTCGACCAAGTCCTTTTCCGTTGTGAGTTGATTGTGTGGAACCACACAAGAGCCGGGCCCTGTAGATGAAGATGAAAAGCAGCCACTTTCCTGGCGTCGTTTCCTGCCCCTGGAGCTGATGCAGAGTGCAATAGCTCTCAAAGTCCCGAAGGAATGTCTCACCATCTTCATTCGATAAGCCATTGAAAGATGTTATCGTCAACCTAGGCGAGCTGGCCATCTTCTCGAAGATTTGCTCGTCTCCGTCAAAAGACAATGGCAACGTCACGAAATCGGAGAGATGCCGATACCGACTTGGGCAGAGGAGTCGACGTTAGAAATGGCGGCGAGAGGACGAGAAGATCGGAACTAGAATTTCTGACAGCTGGAATTGTCAGATTTAACGGTACTTCCATCGACGATCGACTTTGAATTCTCCACCATGTTATGTACTACGATTGGGGGTAAATAGTACAAGTCCGTTTTTGAGTAACAAGTCTCTTTATTTCCAATATCTCTCCCTCTCTCTCTCTCTCTCTCTTCGTGCCTCGACTGCCTCGCACTTCAACCGAACCACAATACTTTGCTGGTCCTCCAGCCAATCACATAACGATACATATATATTAAATAACATACATCCAATCAGAGGATGCGAGGAGTAGGGTCCATCTCGGCTGATTGTGGCACACCCGCCTCAGCATTTTACGATGGGTAATCCCAACTGACCGGATGTTATAAACGTCAAATGCACACAGGCGACTACGCATGTCCAGATGGGTCAATTACAATTAAGGAAACATCAAAGGTACAACGATGGTCAGAAAGACGGGATGTGACATAGAACACATACAACGATGGCAATAAAACAGATAACAATAAAGACGCCCAGCCAAGATGAAACACTACATATTCA
>CM067344.1:36140998-36177867 GCA_034190875.2 Urechis unicinctus | reverse complement strand
TCAGGTTTCAGGTGTATTTTATGTTCAACAACAGTGGTTTTTCCCAAATTCGGATTTTCCGGGGTCACAAAAATGTCCTTATTTTCAAGGAGGAGGTTAGTAAGGCTACAGTGTTGGGTTTCATTGAGGGAACTCTCGAGATTGAAACAAGAAAGGAATTTCTCGTTGTCAGAGCTGTCACCTGTCTGCGCTCTGTTCTGACTATACCCCCTGTTGATCAACTCGCTTTGTATTCTTGTTACAACCTACCCTGGCGATGATGTCGGAGTTATTAAGCGGCCTATATGTAGCTACAACTTGCCCCCTCCTAATATTTATGTCTTTGTCAGAAAGATTCATCAGTTTGACGGGGACACGGTGTTTGTCATTAACCGTTACAGCAGCAGTAGCGACAAGCAGATCAGTAGGACGCGGCCGCGAACTCGCCTCACACACGCCGGGTAAGCCAAGGGGTAACTTCTTAGAAACGCTTGCCCAAACAACACTTTCGGAATTGGCTGGTATAAGTGTTTTGCTAGGAAGCGTTACTTTCGTCGAGTCCAGTTGGACTGACAAGTTATTGAAATCAAGATGGACTCCTTTAGCGGCCAGGAAAGACGCACCGAGAATGAGTGGATGAGAAACATCTTTCAATACATACACAGTGATTTTAAACTTACCATATTTCGTGCTGATTTGCACTCTAGCAATTCCCACAACAATAACTTTATAGCTATCAGCCACCATAAGGGTGTCCTTGCTCTCTCGAAATTCATGTACAACCTTTGAAGGCAGCGATCTAAATAAACTTTCTGACATCAAAGAAACATCACTACCTGAGTCAACTAGAGCAACAACAGTTTTCTGACAAAAAATAACATTCATATATATACAGTGACCAGGTTGATCATCATCTAAAGACTCCATGTCACTACATGAACTACCACCGCATCGTTTGTCACAATATGGTACCTTTTCTGATGTCGGCGTTCTGTGGGTGGTATATGGTTGGTTGATGGCACTGTCTATAACAGCGTTAGGCCCAAGGGAACAAGCGCTATGTCCCTTGGGCTGTTCTAGTTTCCCTGGTTGCTTTGGAACTTTTTGCACATTGGGGCAGAGTGGCCCCTCTGTTGACAGATCTGGCAGGTGATCGCGGGAGACTGGCGTCCACCTTGTCGAAGGTTACACTGGAATCTGAGATGAACCGTACTATTGCATGCGTAACATCGGCGATCCTCCGGTCGCCGTGACGCCGCTTGTGCACGTGGCTGATGCGGTTGACATGTGTTGAGTTTGGCAGCTATTGAAGCTACTTGATCAGTTAAATAATCCAATCTAGCACTTGTAGAGTCGGGAGCCTCGGATATCTGACAGTGGTTGGATTTGGCGTCTTGGCGTGGTTGAACAGCGGGGTTGCTGGGGACAGCAGCGTGCCTGTAGCCAAATGCCTCACCTCTTTTGGCCGCTAGCAAAGCGTCCTCCGTTGAGGAAGGATTACCCGCTCTGACGAAAAACGCCAGCTGTGGCGGTAGTCCCTGTATAAAGTGAAGGAGCATGTCACGATCCGATTTCCCGATTCGCGTTCCCTTTTGCAGTATCAGACTGTGGAATTCTTCGACAGTCATGTGCGCTGCTAGCGATAGTTGGTTAAACACATCCGCTTCAGCAAGTAGAGCAGGGTTGTCGTGGCTGGTTGGAACATACCTGGCCTGAAAGGATTCTTCAATGGTCGACCAAGTCCTTTTCCGTTGTGAGTTGATTGTGTGGAACCACACAAGAGCCGGGCCCTGTAGATGAAGATGAAAAGCAGCCACTTTCCTGGCGTCGTTTTCCTGCCCCTGGAGCTGATGCAGAGTGCAATAGCTCTCAAAGTCCCGAAGGAATGTCTCACCATCTTCATTCGATAAGCCATTGAAAGATGTTATCGTCAACCTAGGCGAGCTGGCCATCTTCTCGAAGATTGTCTCCGTCAAAAGACAATGGCAACGTCACGAAATCGGAGAGATGCCGATACCGACTTGGGCAGAGGAGTCGACGTTAGAAATGGCGGCGAGAGGACGAGAAGATCGGAACTAGAATTTCTGACAGCTGGAATTGTCAGATTTAACGGTACTTCCATCGACGATCGACTTTGAATTCTCCACCATGTTATGTACTACGATTGGGGGTAAATAGTACAAGTCCGTTTTTGAGTAACAAGTCTCTTTATTTCCAATATCTCTCCCTCTCTCTCTCTCTCTCTCTTCGTGCCTCGACTGCCTCGCACTTCAACCGAACCACAATACTTTGCTGGTCCTCCAGCCAATCACATAACGATACATATATATTAAATAACATACATCCAATCAGAGGATGCGAGGAGTAGGGTCCATCTCGGCTGATTGTGGCACACCCGCCTCAGCATTTTTACGATGGGTAATCCCAACTGACCGGATGTTATAAACGTCAAATGCACACAGGCGACTACGCATGTCCAGATGGGTCAATTACAATTAAGGAAACATCAAAGGTACAACGATGGTCAGAAAGACGGGATGTGACATAGAACACATACAACGATGGCAATAAAACAGATAACAATAAAGACGCCCAGCCAAGATGAAACACTACATATTCAACACAGGAATATGACATCCCGCCACAAAAACAAAAAAAAGTTACCCCTTTTTTTTTTCTCTCAATCGTAAAACAATGATAGTGATACAAGAGTTGATGTTCCAATGTAGTTATGACATACATATAAAAGAAAAACGTGTACCGTAACATATCACGTTAATCAACAAACAAACAAAATTCTCATTCCATAAAATATCTGCCTTACACTTACATGCCCTTAACAGTTAGCCATACAGCAAAACACCGTGTAAACATCACATACAAGCATAGTGTCATTTCGAGTAATTGTACAATTGTAAATGATAATGTGATACATAATTAATCTTGACAGAGAACCGAAAAGATTACACAACAAACAAGTTATCAAATTGAGTTACCATTGCCATAATAACGATATGATTCGTACAATTGGTAATCTTGGTGGTCTTTCCCGAACGCGCAAACACAGCGGCTGATACTAGTGGGGACTGGAGTGTGAAACGAGTCGCTTTTCGCGGTCTACTATCCCGCTTCATCGGGTACTACGCATCCCAATACCCTTGAAATCAAATATAATAGCTCACGAAGTATTGATGACAGGGGGAGGTTTCTCAACTATGCCTTTCCTGGCTTTAGCATCAAGCTGTGACGGGCGTATCCGAAATGATTTTTGGGACGGTTCTCCAACTAACTGTACGAGATATTGTATGTCTCGCCCTTTCCCCCTTTTTTGGCCCAAAATACGCTTAATTTTGTGGTAGCCTCGCGAGTCACTGGAGGGAGAACTCGACAACACAGTATCTAGACCAATAGGTATCCCGTACCTAGAAGGACTCTGCTTTAGACGGTTAGAACGTCGAACTGTAGTTGTTGGTGGAGGTGTGGGGGAAACGTTAGAACACAGACGGTCATCAACTGAGGGCGGGTGGTCTTCTAGGGCAGTATCATACTCCGTGTCAGCGCCATCTAATGGCTCAGGGGTGACATTAGTGATAATGCGATCTGCAAAATACCGAGAGGGGTTTGGGACACGAACGTAGGCCATTTTGAGACGATTTATATGGACAGGATCTCTCAGCTTCCTTCTACTTTCCAAATTTTCGAGTTGAACCATATGAGGACTCGGTATTTCCTTTACAACATATGGACCAGAATACTTGGGCTTCAACTTTTTACCCTTGCCTCCCTGCTCGTCCAACATGTACACATAATCACCTGCCTGCAAACTCAAAGAATGTAATTTGAGATTCGCTCGTTCGAGCATTTTGGTGCTGGCTTTGGTGGCATTCTCCAGGACCTGTTGACGTATTAACTCGAGTTTATTCTCATGTGATTTGATAAACCCGTACATATCTTTGGGGATCGTTCGGGTGTCACAGGTAGGAGGGGATAGGGGGAAACGGGGACGCTGGCCAAAGATGACTTCATATGGGGAAAAACCCTGTAGAGAAATTCACTGAATTATTCATGGAGAACACAATAGCTGGAAGTACCTCCTCCCAGTTCTTCATTTTAGCATCCATGAAGGGAGTAAGTCTCTCAGCTAACGTAGCATGAGTCCGTTCGCAAGCACCTAAGCAATGATGTGCGAAGCTAGGGGTAAATTGTTGAAGGACATGCATTTTTTCACACAACTCCTTGGTAACTATGGAGACGAACTCAGACCCTTTGTCGCTTATCAGTGTGTCACATACGCCATAAGAACAGAAAAGTGTGAACAGTCCGCTAGAGACAGATAACGCATCTTTGTTTGCCAGGGGAATGGTGACGAGGAATTTACTAAACATGTCAACAGCGGTCAAGATGTAACTTTTTCCCTCTTGCGAGTGCGGTAATGGGCCGTATAGGTCAATCTCCCAAACCTGGAAAAGGTCCAGATGGTGTCGGGAAAGAAACAATACCATTCTTGGTGTGAGCTTTAGTTGTTTTCCGTCGCTGACATTCATGACAGGATTGGACATATTCAGTTATAACTTGGTCCAGCCTCGGGAAGTGGTAACACTCCCGTACTCGATCAATCGTATCCTGGATACCTCCGTGTCCAGCTAGTGGTGAGTCATGGTACATTTTAACAACAGTCTGAATCATTACATCAGGAACAACCAGTTGATACTGTTGCAAATTTAGCGTCCTCTTACTGCGAGCTAACCTGGAATGGAAAAGCAAACCCCCCATTATCACATGGTCGGCCGAAAGTAGGATTAGTCGCCGCGCTGCCCGCTGAGATCTAGGCAACTTGTCATGTTTTAAGTATTGGATGATCGGCTTTAGCGCAGGATCAGCCGACTGCATCTCGGCAATACTCTCCGGAGTGAAATCACATTCACTGAATAGAGCGATTTTGTTTATCTGGTCATAAACGGGGCTGTCAGTAGCCGTGTCAGGATCAGAGGTCGAATGAAGGTCACCACCTGAACTACCTTGATTTGTACAACTGCTGGGAAGATGATTAGATTTGCTATTAGCATCATTAGTCAGACCTTCAGTGTCTGACAAAGACTTGGACTGTGACGCTGAACTAGTTGTCGCTGTCACGTGACTATCACGCACTTTGGTCCGACGTGACTTTCTTTTCCTTTGCATACGGACAATCTGACTGTCGTCTGTGTCAGCGTCGTATTCTGCTTCATGCAAAGGTGTAGGCTTATTGTCGATGGGATGACGGGACATTTGATGAGAGTCAATGCCTGACAGAACCTGCGGAGGAAAGAAATGCACATTGTTAGAGCCGGCGACCTGTTCACAACCATGATGAATGAAATCTCTTAGCTGCTGCCCGCCCGGCAAGCGGACGTCTCCAGCCGGTTCCTCTGTGTATGGAAAGTAATTATCGTCCTCGTCCGGACTGTGAGTTAGTTCACCAAGGTCAGGGTTAGGGTGACAACGACTTAGTGCATCTGGCACAACCATTTGTGCTGCTGGTTTATACTCCAGCTCGACATCAAACTGCTGAAGAATGGCCAGCCATCTTTCGTAGATTGCCCCACTCAATTTCTTTTGAAAAAGTGGTTTTAGGGCTTGATGGTCACATTCTACAACAAATTTGCGCCCCCTAAGGTAGGTTGCGCATTCAATCACGCTGCTAACCATGCCTAAAAGTTCGAGCTTAGTCGGGCCATATGACCTCTGCCATTTGGACAAGCCTTTGGAACCAAATCTGACTACACGAACTCTCTCTTTGTCTGTTGCATCTTTCCTGCACTCCGTTGGGGGGAGAATTTGGTACAGCATATAACCAATGCCATGACTAGACGTGTCTACACTTAGTCTGAAGGGGAGGTCAAAACAAGAGGCTAGTATTGGAGACTCAAGAAGACCGCGTTTGAGATTGTCAAAGGCATTTTGTTGTTCGTTGCCCCAGCAAAATGATTTGCCTCTACCAAGCAGTTTGTTTAACGGTCTAGCCTTAGCAGAGAAGCTGGGGATAAACTTCCTAAACCAATTGAGAAGGCCCATTACTCTGCGTACTTCTCGTACGTTTTTAGGGGCAGGTAGCTCACTGATCGCTTGAACTCGATCAGAGGGCGGCCTAATACCATCCCTGGAAACCTCATGACCAAGATAGATGCACTTATCTTGAGCAAAGGAACATTTCTTGGGGCCTAGTTTCAGACCAGCTTGGCGCATTCGATCAAATACATCCTGTAGATCTTTCATATGTTGGTCAAATGTTGCTGAAAATACAATAACATCATCAAGGTAACAAAGGACTGATCTAAATGTCAAACCCCGGAGTACTTTGTCCATCAAAAGTTGAAATGTGTTGGGGGTGGTTTTAAGTCCCTGAGGCAGACGCTGAAATTTGAACGTGCCGAAACATGTGTTGAAAGCTGTGTAACGGCTGGAATCTTCGGAAATGGGCATCTGAAAGAAACCACTAGACTGATCAATGGTTGATATGAAATTAGGAACATTGGATGAAAATGATTCAGTTAACTCCTGTAAATCAGGAATAGCATAGTTGAATTCCTGGGTTTGAGCATTTAGATGTCTGAAGTCGCAGCAAAACCTAAACATTGAGAGACTTGCCTCTTTTGAGCCCAGCGGAACATCCTTGGATGCTTTGCGCTTTGATACTAATACAATGGGGCTTGTGATAGGTAAGTCGTCCTTCTCATCAACAGGAGATATTATTCCCTGTGAAAGAAGCTCATCTAGTTGGTGCCTTAGGACTTCCCTCTTGTATGGTGGCAGGCGATAAGGGCGCTGATGTTTAAATGACGCGTCAGGTTTCAGGTGTATTTTATGTTCAACAACAGTGGTTTTTCCCAAATTCGGATTTTCCGGGGTCACAAAAATGTCCTTATTTTCAAGGAGGAGGTTAGTAAGGCTACAGTGTTGGGTTTCATTGAGGGAACTCTCGAGATTGAAACAAGAAAGGAATTTCTCGTTCGTTGTCAGAGCTGTCACCTGTCTGCGCTCTGTTCTGACTATACCCCTGTTGATCAACTCGCTTTGTATTCTTGTTACAACCTACCCTGGCGATGATGTCGGAGTTATTAAGCGGCCTATATGTAGCTACAACTTGCCCCCTCCTAATATTTATGTCTTTGTCAGAAAGATTCATCAGTTTGACGGGGACACGGTGTTTGTCATTAACCGTTACAGCAGCAGTAGCGACAAGCAGATCAGTAGGACGCGGCCGCGAACTCGCCTCACACACGCCGGGTAAGCCAAGGGGTAACTTCTTAGAAACGCTTGCCCAAACAACACTTTCGGAATTGGCTGGTATAAGTGTTTTGCTAGGAAGCGTTACTTTCGTCGAGTCCAGTTGGACTGACAAGTTATTGAAATCAAGATGGACTCCTTTAGCGGCCAGGAAAGACGCACCGAGAATGAGTGGATGAGAAACATCTTTCAATACATACACAGTGATTTTAAACTTACCATATTTCGTGCTGATTTGCACTCTAGCAATTCCCACAACAATAACTTTATAGCTATCAGCCACCATAAGGGTGTCCTTGCTCTCTCGAAATTCATGTACAACCTTTGAAGGCAGCGATCTAAATAAACTTTCTGACATCAAAGAAACATCACTACCTGAGTCAACTAGAGCAACAACAGTTTTCTGACAAAAAATAACATTCATATATATACAGTGACCAGGTTGATCATCATCTAAAGACTCCATGTCACTACATGAACTACCACCGCATCGTTTGTCACAATATGGTACCTTTTCTGATGTCGGCGTTCTGTGGGTGGTATATGGTTGGTTGATGGCACTGTCTATAACAGCGTTAGGCCCAAGGGAACAAGCGCTATGTCCCTTGGGCTGTTCTAGTTTCCCTGGTTGCTTTGGAACTTTTTGCACATTGGGGCAGAGTGGCCCCTCTGTTGACAGATCTGGCAGGTGATCGCGGGAGACTGGCGTCCACCTTGTCGAAGGTTACACTGGAATCTGAGATGAACCGTACTATTGCATGCGTAACATCGGCGATCCTCCGGTCGCCGTGACGCCGCTTGTGCACGTGGCTGATGCGGTTGACATGTGTTGAGTTTGGCAGCTATTGAAGCTACTTGATCAGTTAAATAATCCAATCTAGCACTTGTAGAGTCGGGAGCCTCGGATATCTGACAGTGGTTGGATTTGGCGTCTTGGCGTGGTTGAACAGCGGGGTTGCTGGGGACAGCAGCGTGCCTGTAGCCAAATGCCTCACCTCTTTTGGCCGCTAGCAAAGCGTCCTCCGTTGAGGAAGGATTACCCGCTCTGACGAAAAAACGCCAGCTGTGGCGGTAGTCCCTGTATAAAGTGAAGGAGCATGTCACGATCCGATTTCCCGATTCGCGTTCCCTTTTGCAGTATCAGACTGTGGAATTCTTCGACAGTCATGTGCGCTGCTAGCGATAGTTGGTTAAACACATCCGCTTCAGCAAGTAGAGCAGGGTTGTCGTGGCTGGTTGGAACATACCTGGCCTGAAAGGATTCTTCAATGGTCGACCAAGTCCTTTTCCGTTGTGAGTTGATTGTGTGGAACCACACAAGAGCCGGGCCCTGTAGATGAAGATGAAAAGCAGCCACTTTCCTGGCGTCGTTTTCCTGCCCCTGGAGCTGATGCAGAGTGCAATAGCTCTCAAAGTCCCGAAGGAATGTCTCACCATCTTCATTCGATAAGCCATTGAAAGATGTTATCGTCAACCTAGGCGAGCTGGCCATCTTCTCGAAGATTTGCTCGTCTCCGTCAAAAGACAATGGCAACGTCACGAAATCGGAGAGATGCCGATACCGACTTGGGCAGAGGAGTCGACGTTAGAAATGGCGGCGAGAGGACGAGAAGATCGGAACTAGAATTTCTGACAGCTGGAATTGTCAGATTTAACGGTACTTCCATCGACGATCGACTTTGAATTCTCCACCATGTTATGTACTACGATTGGGGGTAAATAGTACAAGTCCGTTTTTGAGTAACAAGTCTCTTTATTTCCAATATCTCTCCCTCTCTCTCTCTCTCTCTCTTCGTGCCTCGACTGCCTCGCACTTCAACCGAACCACAATACTTTGCTGGTCCTCCAGCCAATCACATAACGATACATATATATTAAATAACATACATCCAATCAGAGGATGCGAGGAGTAGGGTCCATCTCGGCTGATTGTGGCACACCCGCCTCAGCATTTTTACGATGGGTAATCCCAACTGACCGGATGTTATAAACGTCAAATGCACACAGGCGACTACGCATGTCCAGATGGGTCAATTACAATTAAGGAAACATCAAAGGTACAACGATGGTCAGAAAGACGGGATGTGACATAGAACACATACAACGATGGCAATAAAACAGATAACAATAAAGACGCCCAGCCAAGATGAAACACTACATATTCAACACAGGAATATGACATCCCGCCACAAAAACAAAAAAAAGTTACCCCTTTTTTTTTTCTCTCAATCGTAAAACAATGATAGTGATACAAGAGTTGATGTTCCAATGTAGTTATGACATACATATAAAAGAAAAACGTGTACCGTAACATATCACGTTAATCAACAAACAAACAAAATTCTCATTCCATAAAATATCTGCCTTACACTTACATGCCCTTAACAGTTAGCCATACAGCAAAACACCGTGTAAACATCACATACAAGCATAGTGTCATTTCGAGTAATTGTACAATTGTAAATGATAATGTGATACATAATTAATCTTGACAGAGAACCGAAAAGATTACACAACAAACAAGTTATCAAATTGAGTTACCATTGCCATAATAACGATATGATTCGTACAATTGGTAATCTTGGTGGTCTTTCCCGAACGCGCAAACACAGCGGCTGATACTAGTGGGGACTGGAGTGTGAAACGAGTCGCTTTTCGCGGTCTACTATCCCGCTTCATCGGGTACTACGCATCCCAATACCCTTGAAATCAAATATAATAGCTCACGAAGTATTGATGACAGGGGGAGGTTTCTCAACTATGCCTTTCCTGGCTTTAGCATCAAGCTGTGACGGGCGTATCCGAAATGATTTTTGGGACGGTTCTCCAACTAACTGTACGAGATATTGTATGTCTCGCCCTTTCCCCTTTTGGCCCAAAATACGCTTAATTTTGTGGTAGCCTCGCGAGTCACTGGAGGGAGAACTCGACAACACAGTATCTAGACCAATAGGTATCCCGTACCTAGAAGGACTCTGCTTTAGACGGTTAGAACGTCGAACTGTAGTTGTTGGTGGAGGTGTGGGGGAAACGTTAGAACACAGACGGTCATCAACTGAGGGCGGGTGGTCTTCTAGGGCAGTATCATACTCCGTGTCAGCGCCATCTAATGGCTCAGGGGTGACATTAGTGATAATGCGATCTGCAAAATACCGAGAGGGGTTTGGGACACGAACGTAGGCCATTTTGAGACGATTTATATGGACAGGATCTCTCAGCTTCCTTCTACTTTCCAAATTTTCGAGTTGAACCATATGAGGACTCGGTATTTCCTTTACAACATATGGACCAGAATACTTGGGCTTCAACTTTTTACCCTTGCCTCCCTGCTCGTCCAACATGTACACATAATCACCTGCCTGCAAACTCAAAGAATGTAATTTGAGATTCGCTCGTTCGAGCATTTTGGTGCTGGCTTTGGTGGCATTCTCCAGGACCTGTTGACGTATTAACTCGAGTTTATTCTCATGTGATTTGATAAACCCGTACATATCTTTGGGGATCGTTCGGGTGTCACAGGTAGGAGGGGATAGGGGGAAACGGGGACGCTGGCCAAAGATGACTTCATATGGGGAAAACCCTGTAGAGAAATTCACTGAATTATTCATGGAGAACACAATAGCTGGAAGTACCTCCTCCCAGTTCTTCATTTTAGCATCCATGAAGGGAGTAAGTCTCTCAGCTAACGTAGCATGAGTCCGTTCGCAAGCACCTAAGCAATGATGTGCGAAGCTAGGGGTAAATTGTTGAAGGACATGCATTTTTTCACACAACTCCTTGGTAACTATGGAGACGAACTCAGACCCTTTGTCGCTTATCAGTGTGTCACATACGCCATAAGAACAGAAAAGTGTGAACAGTCCGCTAGAGACAGATAACGCATCTTTGTTTGCCAGGGGAATGGTGACGAGGAATTTACTAAACATGTCAACAGCGGTCAAGATGTAACTTTTTCCCTCTTGCGAGTGCGGTAATGGGCCGTATAGGTCAATCTCCCAAACCTGGAAAGGTCCAGATGGTGTCGGGAAAGAAACAATACCATTCTTGGTGTGAGCTTTAGTTGTTTTCCGTCGCTGACATTCATGACAGGATTGGACATATTCAGTTATAACTTGGTCCAGCCTCGGGAAGTGGTAACACTCCCGTACTCGATCAATCGTATCCTGGATACCTCCGTGTCCAGCTAGTGGTGAGTCATGGTACATTTTAACAACAGTCTGAATCATTACATCAGGAACAACCAGTTGATACTGTTGCAAATTTAGCGTCCTCTTACTGCGAGCTAACCTGGAATGGAAAAGCAAACCCCCCATTATCACATGGTCGGCCGAAAGTAGGATTAGTCGCCGCGCTGCCCGCTGAGATCTAGGCAACTTGTCATGTTTTAAGTATTGGATGATCGGCTTTAGCGCAGGATCAGCCGACTGCATCTCGGCAATACTCTCCGGAGTGAAATCACATTCACTGAATAGAGCGATTTTGTTTATCTGGTCATAAACGGGGCTGTCAGTAGCCGTGTCAGGATCAGAGGTCGAATGAAGGTCACCACCTGAACTACCTTGATTTGTACAACTGCTGGGAAGATGATTAGATTTGCTATTAGCATCATTAGTCAGACCTTCAGTGTCTGACAAAGACTTGGACTGTGACGCTGAACTAGTTGTCGCTGTCACGTGACTATCACGCACTTTGGTCCGACGTGACTTTCTTTTCCTTTGCATACGGACAATCTGACTGTCGTCTGTGTCAGCGTCGTATTCTGCTTCATGCAAAGGTGTAGGCTTATTGTCGATGGGATGACGGGACATTTGATGAGAGTCAATGCCTGACAGAACCTGCGGAGGAAAGAAATGCACATTGTTAGAGCCGGCGACCTGTTCACAACCATGATGAATGAAATCTCTTAGCTGCTGCCCGCCCGGCAAGCGGACGTCTCCAGCCGGTTCCTCTGTGTATGGAAAGTAATTATCGTCCTCGTCCGGACTGTGAGTTAGTTCACCAAGGTCAGGGTTAGGGTGACAACGACTTAGTGCATCTGGCACAACCATTTGTGCTGCTGGTTTATACTCCAGCTCGACATCAAACTGCTGAAGAATGGCCAGCCATCTTTCGTAGATTGCCCCACTCAATTTCTTTTGAAAAAGTGGTTTTAGGGCTTGATGGTCACATTCTACAACAAATTTGCGCCCCCTAAGGTAGGTTGCGCATTCAATCACGCTGCTAACCATGCCTAAAAGTTCGAGCTTAGTCGGGCCATATGACCTCTGCCATTTGGACAAGCCTTTGGAACCAAATCTGACTACACGAACTCTCTCTTTGTCTGTTGCATCTTTCCTGCACTCCGTTGGGGGGAGAATTTGGTACAGCATATAACCAATGCCATGACTAGACGTGTCTACACTTAGTCTGAAGGGGAGGTCAAAACAAGAGGCTAGTATTGGAGACTCAAGAAGACCGCGTTTGAGATTGTCAAAGGCATTTTGTTGTTCGTTGCCCCAGCAAAATGAATTGCCTCTACCAAGCAGTTTGTTTAACGGTCTAGCCTTAGCAGAGAAGCTGGGGATAAACTTCCTAAACCAATTGAGAAGGCCCATTACTCTGCGTACTTCTCGTACGTTTTTAGGGGCAGGTAGCTCACTGATCGCTTGAACTCGATCAGAGGGCGGCCTAATACCATCCCTGGAAACCTCATGACCAAGATAGATGCACTTATCTTGAGCAAAGGAACATTTCTTGGGGCCTAGTTTCAGACCAGCTTGGCGCATTCGATCAAATACATCCTGTAGATCTTTCATATGTTGGTCAAATGTTGCTGAAAATACAATAACATCATCAAGGTAACAAAGGACTGATCTAAATGTCAAACCCCGGAGTACTTTGTCCATCAAAAGTTGAAATGTGTTGGGGGTGGTTTTAAGTCCCTGAGGCAGACGCTGAAATTTGAACGTGCCGAAACATGTGTTGAAAGCTGTGTAACGGCTGGAATCTTCGGAAATGGGCATCTGAAAGAAACCACTAGACTGATCAATGGTTGATATGAAATTAGGAACATTGGATGAAAATGATTCAGTTAACTCCTGTAAATCAGGAATAGCATAGTTGAATTCCTGGGTTTGAGCATTTAGATGTCTGAAGTCGCAGCAAAACCTAAACATTGAGAGACTTGCCTCTTTTGAGCCCAGCGGAACATCCTTGGATGCTTTGCGCTTTGATACTAATACAATGGGGCTTGTGATAGGTAAGTCGTCCTTCTCATCAACAGGAGATATTATTCCCTGTGAAAGAAGCTCATCTAGTTGGTGCCTTAGGACTTCCCTCTTGTATGGTGGCAGGCGATAAGGGCGCTGATGTTTAAATGACGCGTCAGGTTTCAGGTGTATTTTATGTTCAACAACAGTGGTTTTTCCCAAATTCGGATTTTCCGGGGTCACAAAAATGTCCTTATTTTCAAGGAGGAGGTTAGTAAGGCTACAGTGTTGGGTTTCATTGAGGGAACTCTCGAGATTGAAACAAGAAAGGAATTTCTCGTTGTCAGAGCTGTCACCTGTCTGCGCTCTGTTCTGACTATACCCCTGTTGATCAACTCGCTTTGTATTCTTGTTACAACCTACCCTGGCGATGATGTCGGAGTTATTAAGCGGCCTATATGTAGCTACAACTTGCCCCCTCCTAATATTTATGTCTTTGTCAGAAAGATTCATCAGTTTGACGGGGACACGGTGTTTGTCATTAACCGTTACAGCAGCAGTAGCGACAAGCAGATCAGTAGGACGCGGCCGCGAACTCGCCTCACACACGCCGGGTAAGCCAAGGGGTAACTTCTTAGAAACGCTTGCCCAAACAACACTTTCGGAATTGGCTGGTATAAGTGTTTTGCTAGGAAGCGTTACTTTCGTCGAGTCCAGTTGGACTGACAAGTTATTGAAATCAAGATGGACTCCTTTAGCGGCCAGGAAAGACGCACCGAGAATGAGTGGATGAGAAACATCTTTCAATACATACACAGTGATTTTAAACTTACCATATTTCGTGCTGATTTGCACTCTAGCAATTCCCACAACAATAACTTTATAGCTATCAGCCACCATAAGGGTGTCCTTGCTCTCTCGAAATTCATGTACAACCTTTGAAGGCAGCGATCTAAATAAACTTTCTGACATCAAAGAAACATCACTACCTGAGTCAACTAGAGCAACAACAGTTTTCTGAAAAAAAAATAACATTCATATATATACAGTGACCAGGTTGATCATCATCTAAAGACTCCATGTCACTACATGAACTACCACCGCATCGTTTGTCACAATATGGTACCTTTTCTGATGTCGGCGTTCTGTGGGTGGTATATGGTTGGTTGATGGCACTGTCTATAACAGCGTTAGGCCCAAGGGAACAAGCGCTATGTCCCTTGGGCTGTTCTAGTTTCCCTGGTTGCTTTGGAACTTTTTGCACATTGGGGCAGAGTGGCCCCTCTGTTGACAGATCTGGCAGGTGATCGCGGGAGACTGGCGTCCACCTTGTCGAAGGTTACACTGGAATCTGAGATGAACCGTACTATTGCATGCGTAACATCGGCGATCCTCCGGTCGCCGTGACGCCGCTTTGTGCACGTGGCTGATGCGGTTGACATGTGTTGAGTTTGGCAGCTATTGAAGCTACTTGATCAGTTAAATAATCCAATCTAGCACTTGTAGAGTCGGGAGCCTCGGATATCTGACAGTGGTTGGATTTGGCGTCTTGGCGTGGTTGAACAGCGGGGTTGCTGGGGACAGCAGCGTGCCTGTAGCCAAATGCCTCACCTCTTTTGGCCGCTAGCAAAGCGTCCTCCGTTGAGGAAGGATTACCCGCTCTGACGAAAAACGCCAGCTGTGGCGGTAGTCCCTGTATAAAGTGAAGGAGCATGTCACGATCCGATTTCCCGATTCGCGTTCCCTTTTGCAGTATCAGACTGTGGAATTCTTTGACAGTCATGTGCGCTGCTAGCGATAGTTGGTTAAACACATCCGCTTCAGCAAGTAGAGCAGGGTTGTCGTGGCTGGTTGGAACATACCTGGCCTGAAAGGATTCTTCAATGGTCGACCAAGTCCTTTTCCGTTGTGAGTTGATTGTGTGGAACCACACAAGAGCCGGGCCCTGTAGATGAAGATGAAAAGCAGCCACTTTCCTGGCGTCGTTTTCCTGCCCCTGGAGCTGATGCAGAGTGCAATAGCTCTCAAAGTCCCGAAGGAATGTCTCACCATCTTCATTCGATAAGCCATTGAAAGATGTTATCGTCAACCTAGGCGAGCTGGCCATCTTCTCGAAGATTTGCTCGTCTCCGTCAAAAGACAATGGCAACGTCACGAAATCGGAGAGATGCCGATACCGACTTGGGCAGAGGAGTCGACGTTAGAAATGGCGGCGAGAGGACGAGAAGATCGGAACTAGAATTTCTGACAGCTGGAATTGTCAGATTTAACGGTACTTCCATCGACGATCGACTTTGAATTCTCCACCATGTTATGTACTACGATTGGGGGTAAATAGTACAAGTCCGTTTTTGAGTAACAAGTCTCTTTATTTCCAATATCTCTCCCTCTCTCTCTCTCTCTCTCTCTTCGTGCCTCGACTGCCTCGCACTTCAACCGAACCACAATACTTTGCTGGTCCTCCAGCCAATCACATAACGATACATATATATTAAATAACATACATCCAATCAGAGGATGCGAGGAGAGGGTCCATCTCGGCTGATTGTGGCACACCCGCCTCAGCATTTTTACGATGGGTAATCCCAACTGACCGGATGTTATAAACGTCAAATGCACACAGGCGACTACGCATGTCCAGATGGGTCAATTACAATTAAGGAAACATCAAAGGTACAACGATGGTCAGAAAGACGGGATGTGACATAGAACACATACAACGATGGCAATAAAACAGATAACAATAAAGACGCCCAGCCAAGATGAAACACTACATATTCAACCCAGGAATATGACAGCACCCCTCACGAGCAGCCGTGATTTGTTGTGCTAGAATTGTATTCGAGTACTTGTTTTTATCTTTGTATGTGTCGCAGTGAGCCGGGATATGCCACCTCTTTGTTGTTGTTTCAGGTAATAATGTAAGTAGGTGCACGGAGGTAATACTCTAAGGTTAGTGTCGGCTTTTGAGAAGCTGTTGCAGGGGCTCGCGGGGAGTGCAGTCAACGAAATGTCATGCACGAAACGTCGCTCACTGTGTGGCATCGCGTTTTGGTCTCAGCGAACTTACATGGATATATGTTTGGTCATGAATAATTAACAAGCTATGTGTACGAGTCGACCAAGTCAAATCGTCAGCGTCCAATGCACCTCATTTGGTATATATAGATGATCTATATATACCAAATGAGGTGCTTTTCGTGCTGGTCAGTTCCGGGGGGGGTGGGGGGGGGGGGTTGTGTCTCACTATGAGGAGGTTAGTGGGGATGTGCCGCCAATTTGGGTCGGTTTTTTGGCATTTTGGTATACAAATGGGTCGTTATTTCTTAAAAACAGGTATAGCAATGGGTCGGTTTTTGGGCAATGACCTGGTATACCGATAGGTACGTATTTTTGACAGTGACTATAGCAATGGATATTTGTTTTGTGATGGGTATCCAATATTGCGTCCCAGACTCCAGGGGTTCCGCTACGCTTCTCGCCTGATGGCGAGACTATTGAATATCAGTAACATGTTAACAGCGCCCGCAGCCATCAGGCTAGGGGACCTTAACTAAGTATCCAATACGATGCTCAATATTGGGTTTTGCTCAACTCCCCTGGGTCAATGGTGGCCAGCACTATCAGTCAGTGTGGTTGCGTTGTTTCAAAGACAAGTTTTATGGCATGATAAGCAAACAGATAGGTCAGGTCCGTACATTCTCCTTCCACTGTTTCCTGCAATATCGTCTACCTCATGGGCCGGACGTCCTGGGGCGCTCGTTGATAGCCTGCGGGCCCGAGTCACACATCTGTTTATTTAGTGGCCGCTATTTAATTAACTAACTTGCCGTTACGAACCAGAGCATCGTTGGGACTGACCACACTATCAGCAAAGTTGCGAAGCTTAATAAACGTACTTTTTCATTCTGAATCGTTAGTTTGGTATATTGATGGGTCCCTTGTAGCTCCTCGAGGAAGTCTAGATATGATTTGGGATCATTAATTACGGTATATGAATTTGGATATGAATGGGTCTTTTTTCAGAGGATTTGGTATGTATAAATGGTTCCCTTTTCCCACTTTGGCTTGATATAGATATGGTCCGGTTTTTGATTCCCATGGCGGCTCACTCCTACCCTTTTCCATGGAGAGAACCCCCCGCGGGGGTCAGTTCAGCATCAGCACCGTAGCGCAGTAGACACGGCTCGGCAGGTGTTAGAATTTCGCGCCTCAGCATGATTCCGGGGAGATGGAATAATTGACCTTTCCCCATGCTCCGCCCACCTTGGTTACTGTTGCTATGTGGAGACAAGCTACAGCGGAAAATGTCGACTTGCATGTATTTAGATAGGAGATTTGTGAAAGTTTGAGAGCCAGTCGTGAATGAAATAAGTGGTGTCGTACAATAAAAACCAGGCAGAAATTTATAACAAACTATGCTTTAGTGGTGAAAGATAATTAAAGACCATATTAAACCGTAGCATAATGCGATTTCGGCGATTTTTCCGAGGTCGTGTAGGAACTTCAAGAAGCTGGTCCCACGCCGCACTCGCGGGCACGGCTTCGCGACCAGTCAGAATCGAAATACTTAGGTGTGTTTGTCACAGTAAATATCTAATATGAGCTCCTCAAGTTACCAAGTAATTAATAAAAAAAAAACTATTCAATCAAACTTCGACCAATTTCTTTTCTAATACACATCTAAGTAGCATCATGTATAGCCGTGCACGACGTTTATTAACGTCGTGCGATGATCGTAACCAAATGCGGCGCGACAATACATGAGTTCCAATAATACACGATTATTACAGACACGTACATATGAAGAATAATTTTTCACATAATTGAATGTTTATTAACAAGTTGAGTTAGTTTACGTGTGAGATTTCGTCAAAGGCGATTTAATCCAGCCACACAAATTCTGAAAAGTTCATGTTTATTTTGAACGACAAGATCGGCTTCTGCGCGCATGCGCAGACAAGGTTCTTCGCAAGCGAACTTTTTCTTTCTGAATTTTATTATTTAAGTATATGTGTCATTTTGTCAATGATTATCTTTTGGAAATATCTAATTTGAAGGGCGATATGTATTCAACGATATCACATTGACATTTAAAAAAGATAACACTTATTGATTCCCGCAGTCTGGAGGGGGCACTTGGCCTTGTCCTGCGTAGGGGTGTGCCCCGGCATCTCAAAAACCTGTACCCGTCATACAAGGTAAAAATGGCAAGAGCATACCCCATCCTACAATTATGAGGTCAATAAAACCCGTCGGGAGGCCGAAAAAAACCTACCCCGACATATGTATACTACCTCTATATACTTAAGTGCCCCCTCCCCCGGGACCTGCAGCCACATGGCGAGTGAAAATGAAACTGGGTAATGTGACGTCATATCTCCAAAACTGGGGCTGCCGTGAACGAAAGTTGTGATTCTAAAAGTTCATTTGACAATTGCTAAATAATCACGAGACAGTGGATAACCAAAATAGTCCGGTTCAGCGGATATTCATCTCATTTGTCGACATATATATTTACGTAAGTACACAACATTGATGAGAAGCTATATGCACGCAAAATATAAAACTTGCCACACGACCCACATATCCTCAATCACGACGGTATATATTTATATTACCGTCGTGCGCGGCTACATCATGTACAACCAAGCACGCGCAGCAGCGGAAGCAGACGCAGCATCCTTAGGCGGGTGCTACCACTAGTCTGCTTGACTAGGCTACCACGGGCGAGGTGTCGTTTATGTCATTTACCTCGCCGCATCATTGATTCGCGTATCTTATTGCTGTGGTGAATTAGGTTATCTTGTTAAAATAGCGAACTATGGCGATACCCGTTAGTTTGTCGGCATTGCCTCAACAGTTTTCAGCATCCTTTTTGCCTTACCAAATTTCTCTTCGTCAGCGGCAGCGAGCAAAGGCTGACAAGCAAATAACTCTTGAGAAAACCTTCGTTTTAAGACTTGCAAGGTGTGCGTGATATTAAGACCCTCCGCATTGTTGGCATGTTAGAGCAGTGGTGCTCTGTGAGGGTTCTTCTCAAATCTGGTTGCTGCTTGAATTGGTGATATATCGACACGGTCGCAGTTAATCAAACTGTGCGTTTGAGGCGATATGGGAAAAAGACCGAGCCTTTTCTCGAGTTCTGATTGGCTGAGAGTATAGGGTGCCATGCGATTAGGTAGCTTATCAATTCCATGTCGCACATAATATTAGGTTTTCAGGTCACACGATTCATCACATTTATGTTTATCTATGTATTGGTTGTTAATGTGGCTGTTCAGTTGGTATGTGAGTACAGGTTATCTAAGGTACCTTAATTCATACATAATATAGCATTTTGTGTCAGATCGAGGACTACTTCAGTTAGGGTATAAAAATAATTGTTTATTAAATGCACAGTTATCAAAATGGTGTAAAACATGTTACAGATGAAATGGTAACTATTTAAATATAATGTCAATTGCAAAGATACATAGAAGTGACATGAAAACAGATAATCATAGATAATTATCAAATAAAGAGATTCGTTGGTAATAAAAAAAGAAGCGGGAAACCCTCTTCCCGTTTGCAAGGGAAAACCGGATACGAGCTGGGGGGTTGCTCCCCACAACCTATGTATGTTTCCTTATTAGTATAACATATTTTATAGTCAATAATTATGTTAGACCAAGGAGTTATAACCAATAGTCTTTAGTTATGTAACTCCTGGGTAAGACGTACTATATGGCATTTCCCTATCTACTTTTTATATTTGGTAATATCTTCATATTGTGGCTAAATGTATTTGAGATTTGGTACATGATATCCATATCATTCATTCATTCATATCATTCCATATAGTTCATTGTTATATCATATGACAAATATTTAAAAACCCAGCACTTGGTAGTTGTTGACTCACACAAAAATATGTTCAGTGTTTGGATTTGAATGCGAATTGGTTGTCATTTGTATTCTATTCATTGCATCTCGTGTTCGACGGTATTGCAGATTAGCGTTAGCGGCAAAGAGCTTTGAATAAAGTCCTGGATGGTCTTGTATTATTTGGCCAATTTAAAGAACTGTACTAAAAAAAAATTAAGAAAGGTCAAGTGCACACCAGACCAATAACAGTCTGTATATATTCTTTTTCATCCTACAAGACGTCCAAGAATATATTACTGACGGGGGCTATATATTTTGCAGCTAGTACCAACAATTCAACAGATTTTTGGCGATGTAGGCGTATCCACAATTCAACAGTGTCATATTGTTGGTGACACTCGCAGCAGGCGAATGTGCTTCTGTCCTGACCCATTCGCTGTCGTTACATTATAATTTCATTTTAAATCAGCTTTTTAATCGAATGACTTGCATTTGAAAGTCATAATTTCACTCTTATAGTTTCTAGTACTTGATATCACCTATCGTTAGGGGTGGCAGTGATTTTGTCAAAATTTACCAATGGATAGAGGGTTTGATCTATGACTCAAGGATGACGATTCAGAATGCGTAACAGGTGGGGACGATACGTATGGTGACCATTTTTACGCTCATCATGGTTTTTTAGAGCTCTTTTTTAAGTTCGATTGTTTTGCAATCAAGGCAGGATAAAGAGGTGATTTATTTAGCGTTGTATATAATTCCAATGTTAAGAAGAATCATAAATTCCGAAAGCGATGGGGATTTTGTTTTGATTACTTGATGTTTTTTGAACGATAATAGGGCCTACGACTATTCCCGTCCAACACTGCCAAATGTCACTCGTTCTATAAAATGACGATCAAACCCTGGTAACTGAATAAGATTTTTGTTGAAATCTAAAATAGGTCTAGGCTTCATGCCGTTTGTGATAATCAATCCATGGCTTAAAAGCTTGAATAATGACAATGCGTTTTATAGGTGAGTTATCGAATATTTGTACGCCATAGAATCCTACACGATTGGAGATATCTTGAATAAATCACCCGAGTTTCTGCGTTCGCGTCAACTTAAACTGCGTGTCTATGTCAAAACTAGCTCGTGACGAAGTGAATCAGTTTAGTAAGTAATCGTGGCGTTGTTATTGATAATGTAAAGATGAATTACTGCTATTTTTTTCCATTGGCTACCATTTCCCTATTAAATATAAAACCCGACGCAATTTCCATTCTGCCATCTTAAAATGAGTATTATTTTGAAATCAAAATTTCAATGAACATAGCAAACAATCCATCCCCTACTTAATTTTGAAACCTCTTCAGGACCTGTCCGTGGCTGCAAATATCTCCATCATAGGGGAAACTCCCCTGGATCAATTTTTCTGCTCAAAACCTTGAGACCTTGCACCAGACAACTCTTTTCTTCCTTCCTGAAACAAAACCTATTACTTGATACGCTACCTCCCACGCGCTACAACACACACTCCTTCCGCATCGGCAGGGCAACACAACTGGCTTCTGACAACACCCCCACACAGTCATTGAATCCACAGGCAGATGAAACAGTTCTGCCTACACACAATATATCCGGCCTCACACTTTCACCCTTCCTCTTTGGATCTCCATATCCATTCCTTTAACATTCACCCCCCCCCCCCTCCCTCCATCCCCCACCCCCATCTGCTAGGGTTCAGTACAAACTCCCCTATCATCTCGGGGGTCAGTACTCGCTTCCTTTCACTCATATCTCACTCTTACTTGGTCCTAGTTGGTAGGGGTCAGCACATGCTTTATTTTATTCCCAAGGAGGGGTCAGGGCTCACTTCCCCACACCCTTATGCCTTGGCATGTGCTGTCCTTGAGAATGTAGGTTGTGGGATGAATTCCCCCAAGTTTCTGTGTTCGCGTCAACATAAAATCTGTGTCAATGTCGAAACTAACTTGTGACGAAGTGAATCAGTTTAGCAAGTAATCATGGCGTCGTTATTGATAATGTAAAGATGAATTACTGGTAAATTTTTTTCCATTGGCTACCTTTTCCCAATTATCATAAAACCCCATGCTATTTCCATTCTGCCATCTTTAATTGAGTATTAGTTTAAAAATCAAAATTTATATGACTTGATGCAATTTGCTGAGTTGCACCCCTGATTGTTTATTAAATTTATTGAAAAGTTTGATATATATAATGTTTAATATGGTCTGTATTCTATATTTACAATGATCATTTTTTCAGACTAAATCAACCATAACCACTCCATGAAGGCAAGCATCTGGAAATATGGGTGACAGAAGTAACCCAGACAGTTATTTCTTCGCTCGTATGCGAAACAAAAATGAACGTTTAGGAACTTACCATGACTACCCACCAACGGCCCATGTTACTCCCGACGCTTTAGCGGCTGCTGGCTTCTTCTACACTGGCAATGGGGATGATGCCAAGTGTGCCTTTTGTACGGAAATCATAGGTGATTGGGAAGAGGGTGATGACCCCATGGAGGACCACAAGAAGCACATACCTCACTGTAAGTTTGTGCAAGGTCAGGACCTGGGTGATGACTTAGACCTAAGGAGTCAACAGGATTTAAGTGTGGCGGATGCATGTCAACCACGGTCACAGACAGCTCCACAATCTGTGAGTTAATGTTTTGAAAACCAGTTATGCCCTTTGGATGTTACTCAGCACACTGAAGCTATTTAAACCATCTATAATTCAGGTGTGATAATATCTTCAGTCAAACCTAAGTATTTCCTGAGATTTATTATTTGCCTTGTAAGGAGTGTTATTTTAACACTTACTCAGTGTCATTTCAGTTACTTAAACAACTTTGCGTGTCATGGTTTCAGAATGGAGCCACATCAGCTCCTGTCAAGTCAAAAAGTGAGTTCTAGAGGTTCTGTTGTTTTGTAGCTCAGTTATAGAATTGCGATATTCAGGGCACTTTGCCTGTGGTAACCTATTGCTAGAAAATGTATTGGCCCTTTACAATGCCTTCAGCGTTGCCAGAGTGTTATTAAGCTGATTAGATGTACATGTCACTGGCTGAGTGCTGCATTATAGTCTGTTATCCACACGGTTAATGCTATGTCACTGTGTGCAGCCACATACATACAGAGAGCCATTCTGGATTTAGAACACACTCGCATGCTTGTTGACAAATTTGGAATGGAAGATGTCAAGAAAGCTATAGAAATGGGCATCAACAAGCATGGTTAGCACTTTTGTAATGAAAGCTGAAAGAAATTACACAAGTTTCAGAGCAATGACTTGTTGGCAGTTGTGGGTTTGACAATGCCACGTATTTGATAGTCAGTGTGCAACAATGATAGTTGTCACTATATGAGGTGTTTGAATTATTGTTAAGCTCTGATTTATCTTTTGCATATGAACGGACTAGAAGTGGTCTCAGTTTCAGGGAAGACCACCCATTTAAATAGAAAATAACTACATGTGCCACTCATTGATCAATGTATGGTGTGGTGATTTCAGGGGAGAGTTTTGATTCGGAGGTGCATCTGTGTGACATCATTTTGGATCTCCAAAGTGTCTCATCTCCTGTAACTCCCCCACATGGTGAGCTCTTCAGTTAAAACATGGCTTCCACATTATGATATGGTATTTGTTGTGCTGTGGAGTGATGTTGTATAATATTTGTGGCTTATGTCTTGCCTGAAATAGAGAATTATGCATTCATTGTTAAAATAATCATGAGGAATTATTTGTCACTGTCAAACACCACTGTGAGGAATTGGTTTAATCCTAATTTTTCTTAACCACATAAATGGTTTTATTTCAATCCTGCTTACTCCCCTCAGTTGCTACTGTATTGTAAGAGAACAGTACAAAACAGGCTTGTATTATACAGCTCCTGTGTGCTTGTGTGTACAGGTGGGCCCTCAACAGCAGTATGTAAGACGTGCAAAACAAGAAATGCAAATGCCAAATTCATCCCTTGTGGTCATAGGAGTATGTGCACACAATGTGTCAATAGCCCTAAGTTTTGCCAGGACTGTGGCCAAGCGGTTAGCAACATTCAGACTGTTCAGCTTTAAGCGCCATGGAATGAGCTTGTTGTACTGTCCTACCCGATAAACCACGTGTTCATCCATATTCCAAGACCTCTGAACCTATTTTAGTCTCTGTTATGTGGATTAGAACATGGCTGTGGTGAATATACAGCTCTCTGCTCATAGCAATGGATGCATCATTGACTTACTCCATTGAAGTGGATATTATTGGTGCTCAATTGATGGATGTTTTGTTTCATATACATCAATTAACTTATTATCTAAGTTGTGAATAATTTGCCAATTGATTTGAAGAAGAATGTAAGTGATAATAATTTTGTACTGTAACAAGACAATTACAGGTTTTTATATAAATATGAGGACTTACTTGTGGTCTGTGATGTTATAGCCTGAATAGAGGTTGGGAATGGGACATTTATTCTAGGCATTTGTCCCCAGTGTTATTATTGTTGTAGTAGCTCTCTTGTTATGTTATGAGTTTGTATGTATGTGTTGGTCTCTTAATGCTTTGAAGAGCACCATATTGTGAAGTCATCTCAATAGCTTTCCTTGAGGATAAATCAATGACCGAAGTAATACATTCAATCAACATAATTGGGGAATTGCACTGATATGTCTTATTCATGGCCAAAACTATGTGGTGTACCAGTCTGTCAAACATGCTGATAATTTACGAAGTTCAATAGCTTAATTTGGTATATATCTGACCAATAGACAGAAACATGTTGTGGCTATATTCTCTTGATGGCTATGTGTTGTTGTAGAAACAAGTCAAGGACGTTGTAGGGGGCCGAAATATAAACTTCTCTTTATTCAGTTTAAGGTTCTTTTGATGACTGTCGAAAGGTGTGCCTGAAGACTATTGTAGGAGGAGATACCAGAAGATGCTGCTTGGTTGAGGGCTTGCTCGGGACTGTCTAAGTTGGCGGGCAGCCACATGTCTTAGCCACATTGCATCATTAATATCAGCAGATCATCGGAGGTTCCCTGCCACCATTGAAATAATATCTGTTTATTTTCTGTTGCTGCCGAACAGTATGTTAATCATAGTTATGCATATACAATTTTTATGTCAATGATTCTATGTTGCTTTTGGAAAATTGCTGCTTATGGAAAACAACACATTTTTAGTCTCGACGTGGAGCGGTTTTCTAGGATATGCACAAAGTGGTGATTGTTATCATGGCTTGGTGTGGTAACAAATGTTACCCACAGGTGATGAAGTATTTCATAATGAAGTACAGCATATTGTTGCTTTTGAGAACAAAATGTACATGAAATAAACAGGGATTGATTCAATTGATGATGTTGATTAAGAATAGAGAAACAATCTCTGAGATGAAAAGTACCCAGGTCTCTTGACGGAGTCAATCACAATATTGTGTGCAGCAGCCAAGGAACTGCATTGTTAAACAGGGGCATTTTGTCCTGGAACATGCATTCGAAACTGAAAAAAATTTGCCCAAATGCTGGGGGCTGTATATATATATATATATATATATATATATATATATATATATATATATATATATATATATATATATATATATATATATATATATATATATATATATACATATATATATATATATATATATATATATATATATATATTTATATATGTAACACAACTATTTATACTGTCGCATTTTTATGGGAATAATGGAGAAACTAAGCATGCCCTTTGCTGTATTAAAATATCCTTGGTAAAATAAGTTTTCTTTTCGCGCCTCCGAGAGCTATGAAATTAAGACCTCCATCGTCTGCCATAGCCATTCCCCGCGCACCTAGTCATGTGGCCACTGCGGGTTAATCTCAGCACAACAATTTGTACGCTAACTTTTTGGTACACACTAGATATTCCGCAAATCTTGGATAAAAACTAAGTCAATTTGACTCCATTATACTGTTATAGTAAAGCTACAGTTTGTCACTTTAGTAGTAGTGCCTGGGCGACCTTTTTGAGGCGACTGCATGATCTCACTGTCGGTATCCAAAAACCGCACCACTTCATTCGGCACATTAGAAACGCTAAGCTAGACTTAGAAATGTGGCTTCATTTCCTGCAACATACAATGGTAAAACCTTCATCTATCAGGCTCTCCTTGCAGACTGCTCCATGTTTAATTTATTCTCTTCAAAACTTGGATTCGGTGCCACTTATGGCTCATACTGGATTCAAGGCTGCTGCCTCTACTGCTGGAAAACACTTGATATCACTGTACTAGAATTCTATCCCATTCGAGACATCCTCAAATCTTTGCCCAACAAACTCAACAACTCACGCATCACATTCCACTGCGATAGCATTGCAATAGTTCATGTCATCAACAAACAAACATCAAAATGCCCACAGATCATGCAAATCTTGCGGCCATTTGTACTCACAACTCTTCAATATAATATCACATTCCGTGCTGTACATGTGCCAGGCAACAAAAATGTCTTATGTGATCTCAAAAGGTCACCCAACAGCTTCGGTGTCAATATGGGATGCAGTGCCAACCGACCCCCATACCCAACAGCATACTCCCGGCAATGTTCAAAATCATTTAGATCACCTTCTCAGCACCTCCCTCAAACCTTCCACCAGCACTGCCTATCTCCATCACTGGAAAGCATTACTGTCTTTCATGACAACAAAACTTAAAACACTTGTCAACCTACCCATCCCTGCTAAAACCATTGCGTTGTTTGTAGCCCATTTAGATATAACCGGCTTAAAACACACCACTACACAAAAGTATCAGTCTGCAATTTCATTTGTCCATAAAGCTGCAAATTCCACAGACCCAACTGCCTCTGTTATAGTCACAAAGGCACTTCAGAGCATTTAAAATTCAGCACAAGCATCCACCTAAAAGCTTCCAATAACTAAAGATATCCTTAAAAATAATTGTTGACTCTATCCCTTTCTGCCCTCCTTCCCATACCACAGGAGTCTGTTCAAAACACTTTTTTTCTTTTCTTTCTATGCCTGCTTACGTGCTGGCGAAGCAGTGGTCTCTACTACCTCTGCACACACACTACACCTTTACCAAGTCCACCACATCAACAATAGTTGCCACATATCATTCAGATCGTACATGCACAGCAACAACAACCAACCCACTCTATATTAATCCTCAACCTCAGTCACTTTACTGTCCCGTTCAGGCACTCGAACAATACATAGCTAAAAGGGGCAACCACTGCGGTCCACTATTCACAGACGAACACACTCAGCATGTTAATCGGGAAGCCTTCTAAAAAATTTCTCAAAACCTGCCTTTCCATGGCCAACATCCCACCCAGACATTACAACACACACAGTTTCAGAATTGGATGGGCAACTCAACTAGCAATGGACGATTGTCCTGACCACATCATCAAAAGTTCAGGCCGATGGAAGAGCTCAGCGTATCAACGCTATATCAAAAAACCCTTTTTCACCCTATCTCAGTAACCACTCTACCTATCACCAACCACCCCTCGTCTACCCTGCGGGAGTCTGCATAAGCAGCCCACACTCCATCTCCCTCTAGCAATTGCGCCCGCAAGTTAGAGTAAGCAACTCTCAACCCTAGTGCATAGTGCTATAGGAGAATCTGCATTAGCAGTTCTCCTTTTAGTTCTCAAACTGTAGGTCCACAACAGAATAGGAGAATCTGCATTATCTGATATCAGTTCCCCTATTAGTTCTGAAACCATGGATCAAATATAATATAAGTCTACATCAACAGTCTACATATCATACCCCAAAAATTTTAAATCACTCTCGTTTTATTATTCTAGCACCCTGTTATGTTTCTTTAGTAGTCTCCTTATGAAATGCCACTCGGTGCCTCGTTCTGGCGCTCTATGAGGGCATCCCAATAGTTAAGCCTCTCCTTTACCTACATGTGTATTGTGTAAATATATATTTGTTCATTTTCTGTTTGTAAACACTATTTTTTTTACTTGTTTTACATTGTTTAAATTAAATTAGGTCATATCTACTTACCTCAATTTGTGTAACATCTAACCTTCAGTTTCCTTTAAAACTAGTCATTGAACTTGTGTCATTTCCTTTCCAATTTTGTGCCATATTTTTGCCTTTCAAAAATTATTTTGTAAACTGTTGCATTTACTGTTGTCATATCAGAAACAATTTGGTTCTGCCATTTACACACAACTTCAATAAACTTTTATAAAGTATTTATACTGTCGCATTTTATGGGAATAATGGAGAAACTAAGCATGCCCTTTGCTGTATTAAAATATCCTTGTTAAAATAAGTTTTCCTTTCGCGCCTCCGAGAGCTTTGACATTAAGACCTCCATCATCTGCAACAGCCATTCCCCGTGCATCTAGTCATGTGGCCACAGTGGGCGAATCTCAAGCACAACAATATGTACGCTAACTCTTTGTCACAAAAGTTTTCCCTGCCCACCGTTCCCCAACATCTACCCCCCCCCCACCCTTTCTACCAATAGTAGTATATATATATAAATCTATATATATATATATATATATATATATATATATATATATATATATATATATATATATATATATATATATATATATATATATATATATATATATATATATATATATATATATATATATATATATATATATATATCTCTCTCTCTATATATATATATATATATATATATATATATATATATATATATAAACACAAACACCACACCAATCAATACTCCGTCGAGTGGTGCTCAAGTGCTGTCACTGTCAGGAATGATATAACCTCTGCACCAGGCAGTATCTCCCAGGCCACCTCCACATGGTGAGTGCTTCAGTTATAACATTGTTTCCACATCATGATATGGTATTTGTTGCGCTGTGGAGTGTTTGGGAAAGTATTTGTGGCTTATGTCTTGCCTAAAATAGAGAATTATGCATTCATTGTTAAAATAATCATGAGGAATTATTTGTTTCTGTCAAACACCATTGTCAAGTATTGGTTTTGTCCAAATTCTTCTTAACCACATAATTGGTTTTATGTCAATTCTGTTCACTCTCCTCAGTTGTTGCTGTTTTGTATGAGAACAGTACCAAACAGGCTTGTATTATACAGCTCCTGTGTACTTGTGTGACAGCAGTATGTAAGAGGTGCAAAAGAAGAATTGCAAATACCATATTCATCCCTTGTGGTCATAGGAGTATGTGCACACAATGTGCCCATAGCCCCAAGTTTTGCCAGGACTGTGGCCAAGCGATTATTCGCATTCAGACTGTTCATTTTTAAGCACCATGGATTGAGCTTGTTGTACCGTCTTACCCGATAAACCACGTGTTCATCCATATTCCGAGACCTCTACAACTATTTGGGTCTCTGTAATGTGAACCAGAACGTAATATCTAGGTTGTGAATAATTTGCCAATTGATTTGAAGAAGAATGTAAGTGATAATAAATATATACTGTAACAAGACAATTACAGGTTTTTATATAAATATGAGGACTTACTTGTGGTCTGTGATGTTATAGCCTGAGTAGAGGTTGGGAATGGGACATTTATTCTAGGCATTTGTCCCCAGTTTTGTAATTGTTGTAGTAGCTCTCTTGTTATGTTATGTGTTTGTATGTATGTGTTGGCCTCTTAATGCTTTGAAGAGCACCATATTGTGAAGTCATCTCAATAGCTTTCCTTGAGGATAAATCAATGACCGAAGTAATACATTCAATCAACATAATTGGGAAATTGCACTGATATGTCTTATTCATGGCCAAAGATAAAAATATGTGGTGTACCAGTCTCTTAAATATGCTGATAATTTACGAAGTTCAATAGCTAAATTTGGTATATATCTGACCAATAGACAGACACACCTGGTCATATCTATCATCAATCAAAAACAATAATTTATGTTCCTAAAATATATAGATTTTGCTGTACTTGTGTTCGATGTTTTTGCTAAATGAATTTCTAAGCAAAATAAGTTGAAATATGCATTCTTTTCCTGGTTAAGATTTTGGTATCATATTTTGGGAATTTCATGATGTTTAATAATGTGTCATCAATTCTGGGTGGAGGAATACTTCATATGATACACAAAGCATGCATGCAGGATATCCTTTGATCTATTACCAGATTGTTAAAAATCACAATGGTTATCAGTTCAGTTTTTCTTTTTATTGCTAATAAATAGACCGTTATTATTTTTATTAACTTTTAAAAATCCACATTTAGCAAGTGTATATAAATGATCTTGATGGAACAACATGTCTTTGCCACATTGCATCATTAATATCAGCAGATCATCAGAGGTTCCCTCCATCAATTGAAATAATATCTGTCTGTTTTCTATTGCTGCCTATCAGTATGTTAGTCAAAGTTATGCATTATCATCGCTCAGATGACAATATACAATTTTTATGTCGATGATCGTCCATGTTGCTGTGCAATGTAGCTAACTGCCGCTTATATAGAAAGCAACACATTTTAGTCTTGACGTGGAACTGTTTTCAACGGATATGTACAAAGTTGCATTAAATGTGGTTTTTGTTATAATGGCTTGATGTGATGTCTTTCATAATGAAGTACAGCATATTGCTGCTTTTGGAACCAAAATGTACATGCAATACACATGAGTACACAGCTCTCTTGACGAAGCCAATCTCAATGCATTGAAACTGAAAAGCCAAATGAATTTTGTCTTGTTGAAAACAGTAAATCCATTTTTCTGTGGGTATATGCATTCGTTAAATTCACCAAAACCCAAATGCATTCGATTTTTTGCTCACGCTTATTTAAGCAATCGAAATGAAAATCTAAAAGTAAATCCAATCCTTTCTGTGGGTTATTGTTAATCATATCACAACACACACACACATATACACACACACACACATATATATATATATATATATATAGATATATAGAGATATATATATATATATATATAAATATATATATATATATAAATATATCTACACATATAAATGTATCTACATATATATATAAAATATATATATATATATATATATATAAATCTATCTATCTATCTATCTATCTCTATCTATCTATCTATCTATCTATCTATCTATCTATCTATCTATCTATCTCTATCTATCTATCTATCTATCTATCTATCTATATCTAGCTATATATATATATATATATATATATATATATATATATATATATATATATATATATATATATATATATATATATATATATATATATATATATATATATATATATATATGTATTATCTGCATGTCTGTCACCATGGGCCGGTCATGATGCGATCCCCATGTGTCCACATCTTACGGGACACACGCGTGTGTAGTCGTGCCCAAACCTAGAGGTGACGTAAAATAATCCACGCCCAATTATGCCCCAAACGTTTGACGACTCTCGAACTACACACTAAACTGTCAAACTAGCTAAAAAGCAATAATAAGCTGATATTATCTGTCATATGACAAAAATAATTTGATGATATCGTATAAAAGGCTTCTTCCAAATCTGAAATAGCAGCATAAGCAAGACGCAAATCTTGAATTTGGCAAGCGACCAAGTGGGCTCGCCGTTGAGTGGTTCATTTCCTCTCGCACTTTATATCACGCAACATATACTCAATTTGTACTGTCAATGATATTGGACCCACTTATTTCAACAATTCTTGGTAATATTTATTCAAAACAAACGTTATACACTGGACGCATCTAGCTGGGTGTTCCAGTTAGCGGCGACCAATCCAGCTTGCCATCTCAGTGCTTTACCCACAGTCACACTTATCTCAACTTCTAGTCAAATATCTCTCAAAATAATCCTCTTCTTTTACAACTACTCTAGGTTATAATGACCCAATACGACGTTTATAGGTAATACAGGGTGCACCTGACAGAGTGTTTCAGTTAACATCAACCAGCACCGTTAAGTGGTTCACTCCTTGCCTCACTTAATATTTCGCAATATATATTCGATTAGCATCACCAATTATCTTCAACACATTGTTTTCAACATTTCTGGTTAATATTGACCCCCATACCAAAATAAATTATAACATAAGAAGGTTCTAAAATAATGTTCCACGAAACGACGACTAAATGAGCTCGCCATTAATTATTCCCTCTATATATCGTAAACAAACAAATTTAAACTGCTCTGGGTGATATTGACTCAATACAAAGAATATTAGAAACTCAGGGTGTATCTATAATGTATTGGAGACTAAGCAGATACTTCTATTAATAGGATTTTGCACTTTGCAGGCACTTGACACGAAACCCCCCTTCTGTTTAAAAAGTTTCTTATCGTTCTCGCATGACCAATGAAGGGTAAAAGATGGGCCAAATTTCATGCTTAAAGACCACGGTGGTAGAAGCATATTCTGACCACTACCAATACAAAATTATTACTTTGAACTGGTAGTGGTAAGTGCATTTACTTCAGTTCTAGTGAAGAGGAAAAATCCGTTTGAAATCGCTAGGTCCTATTGAGACAATATGCATGGTACCTTGCCTGTAAACAATTGAAGTGTTCAATGGTTTCCCGATAATGTCTGTGTCTTGTGTATAAACAAAAGGCCAATAAGGGACGACGACTGAAAGAACCCCAAGAAACTTGGGGCACCCCAATCCGTGGATGCTGCACGTACTGGACATCTGGTGTTCTCTGACCCTGGCGTGGAATATCCGACACATGTAAGTGTCCCGTGGCCAGGGGCTGGGGGAACTTGACTAGACGAGCCCATTTGGTATTCGTTAACTAGAACACTCTCTTAGATGCACCCTGTCTTAAAAATATTCATCGTATTGAGTCAATATCACCAAGAGTTGTTTTAACAAATGCACTGAGGATTTAGTGATATTTGAATAAATGTTGCAAGCTGTGATGTGTGACTGGGGTCAAGCACTTATATGGTGAACCTATTTGGTCGCCTATAACGGGAACGCTCGGCTAAATGTGTTAGTAATATTCTTTGTTTTGAGTCAATATCACCCAGATTTGTTGAAAAAGTGTGTTGAATATTGTCATTGGAACTAATTGAATATTGCGAGATATAATGTGAAAGCGGGAATGAACCACGTAACGGCGAGCCCATTTGTTCGCCGTTAACTGGAACACTCTCTCAGATGCACCTCGTGATACTAATATTCATCGTACTGAGTTAATATCACCCAGAGTAGTTGAAATTCAGTTGTTGAATATAAGCAATGGAAATAATTTTGATGATGTGGTCTGAGATAAGGAATGAGGCACGTAACAGCGAGCCCATTTGGACGCCGTCAACGGGAACACTGTTAAGTGCTTTCTGTGTTACTTACTATTGTGTGGTGTTAGTTGGTACGCCACACCATTGCACTTATGGTCTGAGTCAATAAATATGTTTAGGTTCAGGTAACAAATATTGTTGGTGTAGAATGAATGGTGTTTTGAAGGTAAGTGGTAGTACTAATTAAATATATGGTGCGAGGTATCATGTGAGGAAGGGATTTACCCAATTAACGGAAAGCCGATTTGGTCGCGGTTAAGTGGTGGATTATTTTAGAGGCTTCTCGTGTATCTGGTATGGGGTCAATATTACCCACAGATGATGATAACAATATGCTGAAGATGATTGGTGATAATAGTTGAATATATGCTGCGAAATATAATGTAAGGCAGGGAGTGAACCGCTTAACGGCGATCCCATTAACCGCCGTTAAGTGGTACATAGTGATACAGCCTTATTATGTTATGAACGGGTCTGGTATTGAGTCAATATTAGCCAGAATTGTTTAAAACAATGTGTTGGAGATAATTTTGAGTAATATTTGAATATATGTTGCGAGATATGAAGTGAGACAGGGAGCGAACCAATTAACGGTGAGCCCTTTCTTCGCGGATTACAAACCGCAGTGAAGCAAAGTAGTTTCACGCTAGGCAGTCGACGATTGTTGGTTACTTACTTGCTTTGATGAGGAACATTATGTTAATCTCTATGACATTTCACGAAATCATGGTCTCCCTCGTTAAATATTAACCATCGAATGTTTTCGATAATTAATGGAACAAATAGAACGCTTGGCGAAAAAACAGGCGTTGATATTCAAGTTTTCTATGCTGCTTTATAAGTCATTTCTGAGTGTTTTGAATTAATTTTATATGCTTGATTATCAATTTATACTTTAGGGTTATAACTTAATGACCCTTGACAGCTAGTTTAGAAAGCATAGTGTGAAGTTCGTGTTTTTCGAGTTGCACCTTTGGGTTTTGGCAAGTTCACGGCGTGTTCCAGTAAACGGTGTGTAAGAAAGTGGACTTCACAAAGTACTGATTTTTCCCAGTGTCTGTATGATTGTCCGTTGACTTTGTTGATATCTGTCTAATGTGAACCACGGACACACCATCTGTCACATGAGAGCACCCCGGAAGACCACTTTATACGCAATCAAAACAATTCGTCGTCCATCATCCCATTCCATTGATCGTTCACAACTGCTGCCGTAAGACTCATCGGGGTTCACACTTGAAGAGTTTTTCAAAAACTATAAGCTCCCAAAGTTTATTGGCTAATAAGGCATTAAAAAACCCGCTGTATTTCTATTCCAAAAACAATTTGATAGATAGCGCTATGTCATCGGTTCCTTGGGTATTTCAGTCAATCAAGATGGTAGCCATCAACAGTAATCTTACCCTGCAAAGGATCACCGATTTAGGAAGAAGATAGTTGTACTCACTTTTCAAAAGGCGTGCCTGGAACATGCACTATATCGAGGCTGTTAACGTTATGCATATGCAAAAGGTAACACTGCTTATTCTAGGTAAAGTTCCCCCTGTCTCTCCCATTAATTATCAGCACGATATGGCCTGCGCTAAATCCCATTGGTTAATGACTAACGAGTCTACTGCCCCATGCGGGCTCATCATTTATATACACACAATTAAATCCACTGTCCATGGACTAGCTTTAGTTGTGGGTCCTTTCACTGAACACACTCTTTGTATAAGTATGTAAATCAGCGAAATATTTCACGCTGTTTGAATGTTATAATGTATGTTTCTCGTCATTATCACATCCACAAATATTCCAGCTGTACACAGCATCGATATGAGGATCGGTGGAGCTAAAAATCGGAAAACGTACGTAGCACAATTGCCAATAACGTATATTTCGCATATACAATGATACATATAGCTCAACATTAGTTTCTAGCCACAGGCAAAGCATACTTATTAGTTTCAAACCCGTTAACATGATGAAGGCAAAGCGGAGTTTGCAGGAGGGCATTATGCTGTTACCAGCCTCCCTTCATTCATCCATCAGCATGGCGGCTGTGTTAGGGGCCAATCACATATCTGTGAGATGGGGTTGAAGACGAGCCTAGCTGCACAGCGCCGTCTTACCGCCCTTCGCCAGCGGATACCCGCATAGACGCACTGGTAGTAATAATGGCAGTTGTTTGGGTCAGCGTGTAACGTGCGCCATGATAACCCACGCCGTGGACACCGGAAACCACCTTAACGAAAATGAAGAAAATAAATGAAATTCGATATTAACCTCGAATCACAACCATTAATGTTTAAAGATGTAAGTTATTTTGACTTACACAGATTTCGAACTTTAAAAAGTACGGTCCACGAGCTTGATCAAAGTAACTGAGCTAGTACCTTTAATTCACTAATGAACATTATTTCCGGCAAGTGTTTGTTACTTATAAATATTCAAATATACGAATTTTAAAACAAGAATAATTCAAGTCACCCCACCAGATGGAGATGGTGAAGCAGTAGTGGTAGTTGTCGTCGTAGTCGTTGTCGTTAATGTCGTGCTTGATGGCTCCCCCTGGTGGCATTGACACAAGTGTCTAAACAAAGAGCGAAAGCGGCCATTGGTAGGGCATTTCAGGTGAAAGAACCTCTCCCGTGCGGTACCCATGTATGCGCAATAGTAGAAGTAGGTACAATCATACGGGTCAGCGTATAGACCGGAAATGCGACTGGGGTTGCGTGGACAGTGGAAAGCTGCAAGATAAATAGACCAAAAGTTCATAAAATATATATTAAATATGCTCATGAATCACAGGTAAACTAGTAAAAGTAAATTCAAATAAGCAAAAGTAAATGTTCGTGATAAACTTTTGCAACTATCGGACAAGGTGAAAATGGCTAAGCAAGGATTCGAACCCATGACCCTCTGCTGACCGTGCAGACACTCAACAGTGTTCAATCCAGCAGACATTTTCACCCATATGGTTCAGGGACGTGCAACATTCTCCCCTTTTCCAAATCAGTCATTACCACTGTGACTTTATAATAAAACCTTAAGGCGCCTTTGTCATGTGAGTGGGGTGTATTTGAACACCTCTCTTTTATCACACCGGAATCGTACCACGGATTTAACCACACATACATACATACATACATACAGACATACATACATACATACATACATACATACATACATACATACATACATACATACATACATACATACTTACATACATATACATACATACATACATACATACATACATACATACATACATACATACATACATACATACATACATACATACATACA
>CM067344.1:35510998-35533498 GCA_034190875.2 Urechis unicinctus | reverse complement strand
GGCCCAATAAGACCCCGTTAAACTGTTGTCTGAACAGCGATAGTCTTTGCTGAGTAAGATATTTGTATTATTTAAACGCTTGTTTTCTGCCACATCTGATCAATATCCCAAGCAAATATTTCAGTTTTAATAATTGGAGCTGTCACATAATGTAAGGAGATTATCCCAGCGCCAGTCGTTTATTTGAGAAAAAAGTGGCTGAATCATTGAATGCTTTTATCGACGGGGGTCGGTTATGTTGCTATTCAAGCCACATTCATTCCTTCCAACTATAGCGCTGAATTGGCATCATGGAGATAAGGCTCTTTCATAACTGCATCAATACACCAATGTGGTATCAACGGAAACTTGATCTTCATATAGACAGGACATGGATATTGCATCATTTCTATCTAATTAAGGGTTAACAATAGGCCCTGCTAAAAACTGCTATCTATGGGATCCCTTTTGCATCATTCCGTTTGTTCTGTAGTTTGTGTGAATGAGGCTGACACCGTAACAGGTAATTGTTCTAACATGAGCGCTTTTAGTCAATATTTAGTTCCCAATGCATTAACGGTATCCGTGTAATAATTAATACCACTTCATTCCAGCTGTAGTTTGTTTGGTGATGCTAAATTACAGTCACAACGACCCCTTCCGGATTCCTCATTACGCTTCAGTAGCCGCTGATTGCGTGCTTGTCCCAACTGGGATCCATCAAATACCCATTCCCAATGACATCGTGAAGGAAAAAGCCCGTCCCCCGGTAAACCGACTGCACAAGGACCTCCGATGTCTTTCGGCATTGTTGGATACAGAGTGGCCTTGAGTCAAGCCTACTCTCAATGATACATCTCTCTTCTCAAAGGTAAACAAGAATACGCAATGTCAAGATAAGCTGTGTCAAGAGAGGCCCAAGTGTGCACACCTGAATGTACAGGCGTTTATTTAAAGCTCATAGCAAATCTTCCTTGAGGCCACAGGAAGCCTTAGCTATCTCCCTTAATGCGCCACTTGTGCCTACAGTTACAGACTGTTACTGAATTTTGTAATACTATACTTCCTATAAGACAAATAGATCATAGTCATTGCACTCAAATCACATCCTAAAAAACAAACTTATTTCCTCCAAAACAAGGAATATGCAATCAAGAGTGGTTCGATGCAAACGCTGCGTCTCATTCCTAACAAGGTGGCCAAGTTGTCAGTGCTTCAGGTTGAAAGCATAGTTGAAACGTTACAGGCTAGTGCGACATAAGCATCAGCAATGCCAGGAGTTTCTGTGAGTCTTGGCAACAGCTGTCTGGTAATGGCTGTCAAAATATTAACAAACCAGACAGTCGTCGCTGTTAATGGCCGCTCCGCCTCCCTTTTCATACCGATTATTGAGCGGTAGTCTGCAGGGAATGAATTTCTTGCAGCCACTAACGACGTGACGCTGACGTGACCCTGTAGCCGTTTAGTAGGTCAGGCTTCACATACGACGCATATGACGCGATGAGCTGCGTTATAGAAATAATGTTGCTGTTCCATTATCTGCCATTGACTGCAAGCTTCTACATTTATCTCTGTGAATAACTATATTATAAGAGGTCAATTGTAAAGAGGGTGCGCTGAAGCAGTTATAGTAATGAAAATATATCCGCACTGTTCAATTGTTATGGCTGGATATAATATTGTTATTGCTAATTCACATTTTTTTGTGGAGCTACCTTGATTAATATATATACGACGAAGGCTAATAGCGACACAGACTGGTCCAGACTAATTATTCCAGCATCTTTTATTTCGGATGATATTATGGGCATGCGCAAAATATACACATCGTGAAGCAGTATCCTATGGCTGTTGCGTTATCCCCTATAGCCAATTCATCACAATCAACCCGGAATGAAGTTTATATACATCACCCAACCGGCCCTTCTGCTACTGCAGTTGGTTTTTGTCTCACTTTTGTTATCATTAAATTTACAAAATTTAGCTGTGTTTAATGGCTCCTTCATTTAAGAGCTCGTATAGTTTGCCTAAGTGATGTAATGCTCAAGGCACTACCGCCTGTCGGCTATTTGGTCCATAACCATCATTGGCTGAACTGAGCAAGCATACAAAGTCTTGGGAGGGGTATTGCCTAGCATCTGTAGTCAAGCAATACTCTGCGTCTTGGGTGATTGCGCTTCAGTTAGAGTATTACCACTACATATATTCATGCTTAATCGTTAAGTGTGTGATAATATGTGAACCTAATAGTTTAGCATTAAGTATGTATTGTACGATCTTAACCAGGATTTTGAGCGCGTTACATAAAAAAGCCTAGTATGAAGGCGGCTGCTGCTAGAATCCTGCTAACAACGTGTGTGAAAAAGCTTGAAGGCGGCTGAGTTTGAGTCTGATTACCCAGAAAAGCAGAATATCTTACCGTGGCTACTCTGTCATAAGTCTAGATAACGTTATCTCCATTTTATCGACCATATGTAGCCATTTTGAGTGAATATACTTCACTTCATCCGCATATGTAACATTGCAATTCAACCACCCTGACCCCATCAGTAATGATCGCTAAGCTCAATGTCTCTGCTTACACAATTGTTGCAAAAATTCAATATTAAAAGTACCGCCGTAAGACCAATCCTTTGTCACACCAACCCTTTGTCACTATAGGTACATGAATATAAAGCGTAAACCAGATTTACAGATGTCTGAAGATTGATGGTAGATTAGTCAGGTAACAGGTGGAAGAATGGGCGCTATGAATCAGAGCTATATTGTGACTTCAGCAGTTAGCAGGAAGACTCGTTCTTTAACGAATATCCTCCGTATTCTTCTTAACCCACTTTTAACTGTCTCAATAAACCATTCATTTTATTTATCGTGTTAGATGTCTGGCGTAAATGACTGTATTGCTTCGCACACAGGAGTTTGTCCTCATATATTGTCATGGATATTGCACCTGCATCGAGTTTGGAAAAGAAACTACGATGTCATTACTAGAGAGTACTGTTTATATGGAAGTGACTCCCACGGGCTTCTCCGTTGTTTCTTGGCATATGCTTGCAAGGTGAATAGCATCAACTACCATTTATGTCCTAAAGTTCGGACAATTCAGAGACTTCTTCTATCCTCTAATGCTCTTCTGTAGGTACATATATAATTCCGTGCTATACACAAACGTTTGCCACACAAGCAACATATGTACCAGACATACAGATTACTTTTAGAAGAAAATCTGAGTAAATCCGTCGCGATCACTCTCCGACGAAAGCAAGGTGACAGCTCCAAAAACGCTAGGTTTATAATTGTTTCCAAAAACCTATTATGAGGTGATATTTTACATGCATCTTGTATGCTTATTCAATGAGGTTCGTCTTTCACACCTGTATGTGAGTTTTGTAACGCACTGAATACTGCACGTGACTCAAATGTGAGGGTTCTAATGTAATTGCAATGACCGTGAGCAGACAACCAGAAGGCAACCGATTGCATACGGGTCAAAAAGATGTGCCGTGATCCCATTTACACGATAGGTCCTTTCCGTTTATATACCATATAATGGGATGTATCAGGCTGTTGTACGGAAGCGGCACGCATGTAAAAATGGGTAGTGCGTGATGTTGGAATGAGGATTATCCGATAAGTGACAGCGCTGAATATATTCCTAATGGCTTCCGATTTCTGAATGCAATAGTCTAAATTCACATTGTCATTTACAGTTGAAAGCACAGTCCATTAAGTTTGACATACGCGGTAGGTGTGCTTGGTGCTTCTGTGAGCTTTGACAACCTCCAGCTGTTAATGGTTGCTACTATATTGACCCACCAGACAGAAGCCGTTAATGGCCTCATTAAGGAAAATATTCACATATACGACTAAATGATGACACACCAACATCGAAGTCACTGACTGTGTGCTATAGATAACCCATGAAGTACTGAGTCATTGAAATAAGGTTACTGTTTCATTGCGCAGTGTATGTACACTTTACATCAAATGTGCTACTATGGAAAATAATGCTCCTTTTTAGTTTCGCACTATCGATTTAGATGATTTATATTTCATACGGCATTATACAAGGTAATGGTGTATACTAAAGTGTACGGGGGTGAGTTTCATTTGAGATACAGGTCTGTTATCCTTTGCATAGAGCTCTCTATCAACGCCAAATCCGGAATTGTGTTGTCCTATTGAGCATACGCATAATAGCATGTAAGCAGTATCTCTGTTGCTTTTGTTCTAGCGAGTACTATGCTTCTGTGACATATGCCTGTTACAAATGAATTATGCTAAGCATACAGCTAATGGAAACCCTGCTGCTTAATTAGAAGAGCGAATTGCTAGATTGATACACGGACTGTCATGATTCTCACTGTTAAATGCAGAGATATTATCGATGTGTGTTTCTCTAAAATTGATTGTTATAAATGGCATTAGGTAAATGATGCATAGACGGTATATATCTTACAGAATGGATTATGCATGATGTACAACGCAGCTTTGGACGATAAGATCCAATCTCGATGCATTTAAATGACTATACGACAAACAACATATTCCATTATCTAGAAAAGATATTGGCATGACTGGGATTTTATCTTTATGACTCATTGTTTCATGAATAACATGACAAGACATGCCTCGTCGGATTACATCCACTGATAATGTGCGTAAGATGCAGTGGGTAGCATCCTTAACAGTCTGCCTGTGTGGTTGGAGAGAGGGATCCACATGAAATGTTGCCCTTTGAAAAGTCATTTGGATGATCCCATAACACATACATGGTGACAAAGTAAATGGTTCGAGTGATAACATCACTGCTCCGAGTGAATTCTCATATAGGAACAATTATATAGCCATTTTGGAGACTAGTAACTCCACCAAAGCCCTTCCAAAACAGTGAGGATTCAAAAAACGACAGGAATACCTAAAGCTTAAATGCATATGGCAAGATAGAGGGACTGAGACAGAATTGATTTATGTTTAGAAACTGTATGGTTATCAATTATGACAGGGGAAGCAGAGATTATCAATTATTATTAACGGATATGTCATATGACTCACTGTTGGCATGCAGGCCCTGTGTGTTCCTTGCAATTTTTCGTGTCATTCGATTATCTACATACCGCATCCACTTTACTTGAACACATTGACTACCGCATCACAGGCCTTCACTTATCTGTAACGGAAATGGATACCATAAATCCACCTCAATGTTATCCTTTTAGTACAAAAGGTAATATCTTTTGTCAAACAAATCAAAGGTTGAGATTGGATAAACATTTTCTACAACAACACATTCGTAAGACCGTTGTAAATGAAACGGATATGTCATATGGTGGACAAATGCCTAATTGTACCCTTCTTGGGAGACCATTTAAGGTCATCAATTGTTAACTGACATGAACCAGCCTTAGCCTTCTTTCGTGGCAATGAATACAATAATATATGTCAAAAAATAAATACGGGCGTCGATTTCATTTAATTAAAGATGTTGCTGAAAATACAATGAAGAAATACACAGTGAACGTTTGGTTTCTTCGGATCAGAAAAAAAAAACAAATTAGTAAATTTTAAGCATCAAAGCCAATTTAATCCCTCATTAATTGCAATTGCAAAACAAGTGAAAAAAGCGTTGTTTTGTTATTTGTCACATGCAACGTCTCGCATGGCAGCCAATTTCCCTTTCGTTTTTGCTCTGTCAGGTAAACATTTCACAGTTGTTGGTGTGCAACATCAACTTTTAAGATCGTTACCAGTGCACAAATGCCTAATTGCACTTTTAATACTGCATTTATGAATGTCATTAATTGTCAGTTGACATGATCAAATGATCACTTCTTTCATTGTGCATTTGACAGAATAATATTAGTCAAAAATTGGCGGCGAATTTGACGATGCTTCAAATTATTTGAAGCATGGTCAGCATGATTTGATACAATCTAGTAACTAACAAACATGCTTAACGGGCAGTAATTTTATTTATCACCAATTACTATTTCAAAAGCAAGTTCACGCATTGCGACGTGTATTTGTTAAAGCCTTTGTTGGGAATACAAAACATTGATATTGATATTATTTGGACTGAGTTATTTTAAGCAGGCTAAATATTCGCATTTGTACATTGTGCGTCATTAACGTCAGAGTCTCATCAATTTAACCTCTATATTGGCCCAAAAAGGCGATCTACGTAACTACGCTTATTGTGTGTCCGAATTTAGCAGTAACATTTGCTGTAAATAGCCAGGTAATCAGCAGTGCAATTACTGTGCGCAATACGCGTACATCGCCACACCCACTGTGATAGTACATGCAGAATGGGCGATTAGATCTGTTGTTGCCCACCGCCTGAATATTACAGCGGCGCCACCAATCTCTCGCATCTGGAAAAGATTGTCCACTCTCGCTGGTTAAAAAAGTGCTCTGGTGTACTTAAACATTATAGAGATAAGGTCTACCAATAATAAAACGCCGAGCAAACAAAAGACACATGTGAATAGGGTGCAGCTGATTAATGACGTCTATTCTTGTTCCAGATCCGTCAAATGATCTGCAGGTGACAATAGCAAAATGTGCCCAGTACATGCGAGGTTACCTTTGTGTCTTTTCTCACCATCCCCTGCGACTCAATATTTATGCTTACACTGTATATCATCTTGCTGATTGGTGAATATTTTGCGTGACGATCATCACACAGTTGCAACACCTAAGCGCATCAGCGTCTATCACCCAACGTACCCTCGATCATACTACCTTACACACAATGATCATCATAAACTCCATAATTTGGAAGATCTATAGACATAACGCAGCGTTATCATTGCGAATCTTCATTCTAGAAGCAATATGCACTGCCAACCGTTATTAGGCACATAACCTTCAGCTAATCATCTATCACGCAATATCACATGTGAATATATTTTCGATTTCTTCTTTGGAGTTGTAAAATGTCGAATAGGTATGTTTTTAACTGTAAATACTAATGGAAGACTGAACATTATGGAACCTTGACTCTTGCTGAGCGAAACGTTCGAATTGTACGACTCTAGTGATCGGCCTTAAAACACTGGCATTTATTCCACAACTGGCATTGACATCATATCGTACCAAGGATGATGATGCAGTTATTCCGCGAGCGCTTTGTTACTGAGGACACGGTGCCATATTATAAATGAAATGAGTCGAAGATAGAAAGTTAAAATACAGCCATATCAAATTGCGCATCCCGAAAGCAAGTCACACTCTTCAACATATATGCAGAGCAGCTTGCCGACATCGACAATGAGCGTCATTTGGACATAAAGCGACAGAGATATTGCTCTTGAGATATCAATGGTCAAAACTTACTGCAGTTGTGTTTGTGTCGGCATTTATTTATCAGCTATAGAAGCAGCTTCTACATATGTTATTTCGATCTAAGCGTCTGCTCATACGATCTTATCTCCCACAACTTCAGCTTGGTGTTGGAAGAAGCTTACTCGTTACTCGTTGTACTATTTAATCCTGATTGTGGGTTTTCGCTATGCTAAGAATAGGCCATGTTGAATATTAATTGGCACATAAAACGCTAAGTATCAGATGTTTAATATGTCATTTTGGTTTGTCAAATGTCTTTATTGATATAGCAACATTTGCACTATTCATTATACTAATAGCGAGGAAATTGGCCATGAACATAGATATGGTGTATACGCATTTTATTTGAATCTGGCACTTAGTAGTTGCGCCGTAGTGAGATCTGTGTTTGTGTTAGTGAGTTCGGTTTGACAGATGATAGTACATGCGAATAAGTCTGTAAACGTAATTATCTGTTGGTCTTCGCTAGTGCTCCCTGTAATGATTGGCATAAAGTAGCATTCCGTATTATTCTGTGGAAATGGATGGCCCCCTTCGCTTCTTCTCGAGATGTGTTGCTGGTAACAAAATAGAATGATATGATGCCAAACGAAGCCCGAGTTTATTAGTTATCACACAAGCCTGTATTTCGCGACTTATTTTCATCGAAAATATAGACGTGTTGATTTGAAAGGTTATTATGCAACATGTGTCAATATACAATTTGATACCGGACTATTGTGTTGCTAAAGTGAGAGGAACTTCGACCGTTTTTTTCAAGATGCTTCGCATGCATCTCGGCTTAAACGTCACTTCCCTGTTTTAATTGCATTACCCTTTAGATAGCAAAATCGGTTGCCAACATTGGAACACGCATCTTAATCCTCTGCGGTGTTGGAACAGCCTGTGTCAATGACAGGTTCACATATAGCCAATAAATACTCATATAATATCGTCATGGCCAGCGCTTCATTTGTTTTCGGAAGATAGCTTATTCAGTGTTTATTGATGTAGCTGAAAATAACCTGTTCCATATTGGTGATGGTACTTTGGTGCAGCGGGAAATGTGGCGTCAATTTGTCGCATCACAATGTAATTGAGGCGGTTAACATATGACCATACCCATTACGGCACAGAGCCACGTTATATATCATGTGTTCTATGCCACCCACTCACTCTGCATAAGCGTTCGTGGCTCAATACATATGGCAAATATCTGAATGTAGAGCTGCATTCACATGGAATAGTTCAGGTGTTATTCGATGAAGCAAGAAACATAACACATCTGTCCTACGGTACACTAAGAGTAAGCTGTTGATAGACAACCCATCACTATCGACTCCTCATAGCTAGCACCACCTAACGCACTCAATAAATCAGGAGGCGCATGTATAATACACATCCTGTTTTATCGGCTGCCTGAGTCAAAAATGTATACTGACGTTTGGGATATCATTCACTGCAACCTTCTCTTTGTTGGTCCAAGCTGGCTATGTGAAATGACTCATGAATAACAACACGCGCTTTGTCAGCAAGATATATTCCCTACTAAAGACTTCACATTTCCACCTTCAATTTCCATGGTGACATTCACATCATTGGCGGAACTGGGCATTACTCCAATATTGCGTAACACAAGATGTCCGGCTTCATACCGGTAATATACAGATACAGATGGTCATATAAACCCGCCATACGGATGGTTATTAACGAAACATTTCATGCAATGTGTTTCCTTCTGGGTTCCATCATTTACCCCATTTTTATGACACATTTAATAGAAGGCTACACAGGTGGTTCTGGTGTCTTGAACTATTGGTCCATACAGGATCTAGCAGGCTCCTGATGACGTATCGCTATTTTCGAAGGTCAGCACATCGTTGACAAGGGAAGTCATTAGAATTAATTTCTTGGCATTACTGGTAATCGTTATAAAGGGGAAACCGACATTTGCATATGAAGCTGCATTATATGTTTCGAATGTTTCCCGTAAATTATGTCTCATGAAAAACATTATGTAGTTGATGTTATCAACTAATTGGCTTCTATGACGAATGATGTAATCGCTTCGCAAAGATGTACGTTAACCATATGTCTATCACTGTACACCACTGTATTGCTCCTAATTAAAGAGAGTGTTCCGAATCCTCGGGTTCTGCTAGGTGTGAGGCGTAGAAACAAGTGTGTTCAATGCTGACGCTCTTTTATGTGAAAGGTAAGCATTACTGATCGATGTGTAGCGATGCCAAATTTGAATAATTCCAATCTGTTTTCACCCTTGTAAATGAATTTCGTAACCAATTCAATGTTCTTAGGCAAAACCACATACAGTTTAGAGTACGTCAGTGAACCAATTTTACGTAACTGAAAAGTATACATGCTATAATTTTCAGCATCTTAAATTCACCACATTATTTGTGTAGAAAGTTCAAAGGGAGGGTTAGCTTGGTATCATCCAAGCACTGTACGAGGGGATAGATTCCTGCTGATAACATGTTAACCAATATGCATATGTCATCTGCTTGCATCAATATATTTACACGATCACAATTGGAAGTTGGCTGTGTTGTTTTGAGAAACATTGACGACACAAAATATCCTACTTGTTGCCACTCTGACATCAGTCTTTAATTGACTAATAAGGGTCAATTGACTGCCAATATGGTCTGATTATTGGTTCCGATATCGGTATCAGCTACTTCGTCACAACCTCATAGTTTATTAAATCCAAGGACTTATATTAACCTAGAAATTGAAGAGATAGTGTAACACGACGAGTTGTTCTAGTTTCTAATATGTCCGTCGCTTACATTTGAACATTTATATTCAATGTTATTAGCAGTACATTACCCCAGATGAGCTAACGTGACATATTTGTTGGCAGACATCACGTTACGGTGTAAGTTGGAGGTTTGCTTGCGACCAAGCAAGTCTAACAATACTAAGTTATGCAATATCACTATGCATATAAAGATGGCCCAGAACGTTATGCCTATGTCTGTCTAAGACAGACCGATATATAAAGGAATTAAATATCTGTATGTTAAGACGTTTGCCTAGAACCACGCTGGAGGCAGCTTCAAAATAAAAGTTGATCGCTAAATGGTGTCATTGAGATTACGTAGCTAATGGGCGATTTGAAGACATGGAATTTGTCTGTAATGACTAATGTGTGACGACCCTCATCATAACGCTATCTCCTAATGTTTACATGTTAAAGAAGATACTACAAATTACAAATGCATTTTTACAATAATAATCTCGAATATCGATGTCATTCTACATATACCGTCAATAGTGTGGAAGAATAGAGAGAGAGAGAAAAAGAGAGAGGGAGAAGAGAGAGAACGAGAGAGATATGAAGAGATAGCGAGATAGGGAGATAGAGGGAGTGACTGCTTAAGGGTGATAGAGAGATGGAGACAGATATAGGGGTAGATAGAGAGATGAAGAGACAGACAAAGATGCCGACACCCTACAGGCAGATAGGTTACAGACAGAGAGACAAGGGCTACTATACTATTGTTGTTCACACTAACGCTTGTACAACACAGTATTATGCATATCGCAAATCAAGGTCCTTCTTTATAATGCGAAACTTTAATCTATGCATAACACCATACCGATACTTCGTTGTTCAGAATGATAGTTGTCAAAATGATTAAACATGATAAGCATAAATGATTCTGATATTTCACAATTTAAGACTTAATACATTGCGCAAACGTGACGTCTAATAAGGCAATCACTATTTATAACGTCGTTATTGAGTTGATTGGGAAGTTTTGTCAGTTCAGGTGGGACATCCAGTTAGCAGTCGCTCCATCGTAATAACGTGAGCGAAATGTAATAGGACTGCAGAGAGCGATTCAGTTGGTAATTGATATTACTTGCTTGCTCACTTCCAGAGAAATGTTTTAATGCATAGCCTTTTCCATTTTTTGCTCTCTGACTTGGTGTTATGATAGGCAACTACCAAATATATATCTCATTATGTAGTGTACTCTTTATTGATGCAATACCTGAAAAATTCATCTCCCGGTCACCACATAACAATCGAATACATCTACTTCTGTACATATGCAGTTGAAGTCACTTGAAGGGAATAATCCTCACTAGACAATCCTTAATAATATGATTTCGCCCTATTTCGGTGTCTTTTATATATTGATTAGTTCCATGATGCAACGTTTGAAATCACTTTTCCTGCAGTTACAATTCTATAAAATGTATAAATATTCTGTCGTCTCAATATAACTTGTTGATATTGTTCTGGATGTCCTCTGATTCCAACTTCTCTTTTCTTGGAAGAGCTAAGACTCTTGTTTTGTTATATAGTGGTAGTTTTGTTCAACAGGAAATGATAACTTGCCGACTCGAATATTGCTTGCTTTGCAGCAAGCAATATTTGTGGACGTCTAAACATGACAACTACAGCCCCTTAAGAGGCTGAGCAGCTGTGCTCAGAATACATGACCCCCATTTGAGCCATGGCTTTGTTAAGCCCGCATTTATACCGTTCTGGCCACATTTCTCTCTATTCCCATGATAACGACAACCTCCTATTGAGCTTTAATGGTTCAAAGCCCATGGCAATATACAAATGTGTTATGTGACGTAGCTACCAACAGTTTTTAGTGCTTGAAACCATTCATGGTCAAACACTTTTCTTACAGACCCGTGAAACAATAGCAAGGAAAGTTCATGACTAACTAAGACCCAATAGATAATTGTGACTAACATTTGTTCTACTAAGTCCACAACTAGACCTATAAATACTGCAGATTTAAAAGAAAAACAGTCCGGAAATGACACACCGCCCTTAAAGACGTCATAAACACAGTCTATCAAAGTAACATGAGCAATAACGACGAAACACCGAGACTTATTACAATTTGAGTATTGGTTGACACCGCAAAAAGATGACAATCTTGCTATGTGTGACTTAACCTGTTATTATTCATGTCTATAAAAACAAGTTTCTGCTTGTATATTTCGTTGCTGAGGTATTTGCTTTAAACGATATTATATATGTGGATTGAAACAATGGGCAGTCCGTTGTTACACCCATTACAAAAGATACAATGCAGTCGTTCGGCGTCGATGAATAGAAATTGGACTTGTGTCAAGCAGACCCTCTATGACACATTCATCTCTCCAAAGGGCAACAGTAACATTCAATGTCAAGATAAGCAGTGTTAAGCCAAGTACACAGATTTGAATCCACATGGATCAACCAACTTATCAAACTTGTCTACAATCCACTCAACCTTTCCCCAAACTAACCTTTTAATCAATTTAATATGTCGTGGCTTTCATTTGAAACACTTAGTTGGATTGTCTGCAGGCTACAATGATATGTTGCCAAGTATATCGGGATGACCTATAGTCTTTAATTATTTGCTTTAATTCTACATGAAAGCGGGTTCAGCCTTGCTAGGAGACTCATTACTCATACTGATTTTACATTCCACAACGGGTGTTAATTTCTACCAACGGCTAATATGTTGTGGTGCCTGATATGCAATTAAAAACTACTCTAGAGTAAATGAGCTAATTAAGTGGTAGCCAATGATCTATGTGAGATATAATGCGGACCACAAACTGCAGAATCCCAATCATACTGCTTTGAAAAGTGTGATTTATAGAGCTATTCGCATGTCCTGGGTTATTGATTACTAAACGGCATAACGAACCCATGTAAAACGGCTTGTCGTGCTCATTGGAACGGGTTATGAAGGATATGCATATTAAATAGCTCCGGGAAATATTCGGCAATGAGCATTAATATAAAAACAGAGTGATATATCTAAGCAAGAAGCTTCTCAAAAGAAGAGAGTATCGTTTGCGAAGCTGCATTCTAATCAATAAGTATGGTTTCCATTCCAACACACTGAATAGTCGTTTGGCTTAGTGTGTGCCAGTAGCGTGGCGAATGAAGGCGTTAGCATATATACTATTTTGGTCCGAGCTGTTTAATGTAGTGTTCAGAAGTCTTTTCTCACGAGGAGCTTAATTACACCCAAAAATATAAACCCACATCAGCGTGCAAAAATACACTGCAAGATCTCTGCGGACTGGCATAGATATATGTGACCTAACTTATGTAGATTATAATCCAACATGGCTGCTACAAAGGGAATAGTTTTCGGACTGTCAGCGAGACGTAAGTACAACATATATACACGTTAACTCGCTGTCGCAAAAGCTGACTTGCGTTCACCATTTGTCAATAGGACATTGCTTTGATGACCGATCATAATTGATCTCTGCTGAGGTAATATACTTAAGAAACCAATAAGAAAATCTATAGGCATGTATGATGGCGGATTCTTAACACACAATATAACATCGAGAATAAACACCAGGCATTCCAAAATAACCGTCCAGGCACGGGAATCTCAGCTCTGTTATGTGGACGGTAATCTTTCCTGGATGTGACGTTAATGTCAGGTGCATCAAATAAATACCTGTACCAAATAATGCCAACCACGGAAAACATCAACCAGCTTTATGCATTATATACCTCATGGCAGTGTTCATTATTTACGACCTTGCCGAATAATTGAACATCATATGTTTGCTTGCTTCGGATAATTTTACACGCTTGGACTAAATACCCAGCTGCTTTATTATGAATGTCGCCTCAGCATGCATACATAAGGGTTTTATTAGTCGTTCTAAAGATGACATCCACGATATTGCAGTAATATTTGTAATTAGCCAGAAAACCAAGTAACGAGTTTCAAGGGAAGATGATCATGCTTATGAAATTACAATGAATTACACGAAATCTAATTCACGCGACCGTAGAGCTATAACGATGTCATGTGCATTATGGTTTAGTGAAGCAAATGGGGATTAAGTTTCTATTTAATTCACACAATAGACTGCAGAGGCCACTAACAAGTTTTATTGGCATTTCAATTTGGAACAACCACCAAAATATCCTCATTTATCAGAGCAGATCAGTATATTCTATCAAAAGGAATACGCCTTTACAGTGGTGTGATTGTCGTAGTCTTCTCAATAAGATCTTCGCATAGATGTGCTCCGACAACACTAATTTTATAGTGCCTTTCCAACCGTTCCCAATCATACTTACACGCCCCACTCCACTGGATTGCAGAGGATGTATCACATGCTACGGAAACATGACGATGATGACATGAGGGAGGGATAATGAGATGATGCATTGAAAGATAGCCATAGCTTCCTGATTGCAAAATATATGAAGCATCAAGAACCCGTCAATATGAACGAGTCTGGGCGAGTTTTTCTAGCTACTGCATTTATATGCTTACCATTGATAGATGCATCATTGGGAGTGGGCGTCACTTACCTGTTACCTGCGCAGCTCTCAACACAAACATTGCTACACGTTGTACATTAGGATATCCCATTCATTTGTGCACTACTAGGCTGTAAACATATACAAAAACTGTGTTATGAGTGCTGCGGTAACGCGATCAGTGATAATTGGTTTTTAATGCAATAACCAATGTAATGGGGGGTGTATTTGAGATAAACTTGAAGCTCTATGGCGAGCACAGTTGTATCAAATAAGTTACCCGCTTCATCATTCGGAAGATTGTCAAGATCAACTGTCTAAGTTTTTATCTATAATCAACAAACCGGCAGCATCAACTTTCTATCTATCAACAGGTAGGCATTATATATGTTCACGTTCGCAATATGCAAATTTAGCACCTCCTATATCACAGGTCGAACAGATTTAATAACATTTCGCATATTGAAGCGTTCTCAGGAACGATAGACGCGCTTTTTTTACGAATTTCTGGCGAGGCAGACACACTTTGTAAAGACATCTAATTCAGCAGACTTGGGAGTAAAAGTTGAGCATATGCATTCATCAAATGTAGGAACGTACATTTGGCTCAGCCGATTAGAAATGATAAAGTTTGCCCTTATTAACAGCAGGTGAACTTGTGATATCAGTAGCAACAATTGATACTCATTATATCTGATGCATGTCAACTCTCGCCAATCCACTATCAACCGACTTTCTCATGACTATGTGACAGTTCCTGGCATCAACCTGAAACTCCTCGTCATAGCGCAAGAGATTTTGATTGCACTCACCTCCCTCTCCCTCCCTCCTCCCCCGAACTTCATGTAGCCTCGAGAACACAGTCAATGTGGGTGCATAGGGAATAAATCTATTTGAATAGTTCATCGAACGGGGATCCCAGTAGTTTAAATGCGCTCTCTCAGTAATGAGACAAGAGAGGTTTAACGAACCCTATTGGCATTACTCCCTGTTACAAAAGACAACATAATTGCTTTTAGCGTCCGTTGCCTATTGAAATCAAGTCCTTGTTGCGAGTACGCATTAATGCTTATATTTGTCTCCCCATGCAACGCAATCAATCGTCTGTATACATACAGCGTTGCAGGGCTTCCCTTCCTCCACCGGAATTGCTCCGAGCAGGGATATTGCTTGTATCAACGGAGGTCAGCAACAGTACTATTCGAATGACATATAGCTCATTAGTTTGTAGTACTTATGGGACACGATGGATATAGCGTCTTAATAAACCAACCAAGGATAGAAGCTTGCTCTATATATGTACGATAAAAGGATATCGTACAATTCAATTCGGAGTATTGTTTTTTCACTGTACAAACAACAGGCTCGGCTCTTCATTTTGAAATTTGTCTGCTTTCAGCACTCCATCTCTGGCTATGTATTTCTTGGGAAAGTAATTAACTGGATAAGTGGCTTAATGCTTGACATTTTGTGATTGTGATTTAGTAAGGTCGATGATAGCGTTCACTGATGACTATTGAAGTTAACATGCAACATGATTGCGGGCAAATTCAAGTATCAGTTATCTCAACGATACCACTTTTCCGTCCTTGTAATCGTAGATGTTATACAAGCCGATTTATTGTAGTACTTAATTCAATGAAATCAACTCTACGATGCACTTCAACGGATTTAAACCTGTATAAAGCCCAGGGTAACTGATGTTGTCTACCTTTATGACCAATTAAGCCCCGTTTATTTTACCAACCGCTGGTAAATGCCATCAAAGGCGACACCAATTAGATTATCGTCTAGGCTGTGTGGTTTAAATGCTTGTTTTCCGCTTCATCTGATCAGAACCCTAAATAAATATCTCAGTGGCTTGATTAGTTGTAACGGTGGTAGCTATCGCTTAATGCAAGGAGATCTTCAGCGCCAGTCGTTTCTTTAAGATAAAACATGGCTGGATTATGAAATTCTTTTATCGACGGAGGTCGGTTATGATGCCATTCAAGCCACATATATTCCATCTGAATGGAGTGCTAATTTGGCATCACGGAGATAAACCAACGTGGTGTCGATGGAAATGTGTTTTTTTTAGACAAGACATGTTTATTGTATCATTTAAATCCTATTATTGGCTAACAATAGGCACTGCTTAAGAATTGTCATGTGTGGGATCTATATAGCATCATTCCGTTTGGTCTGATATCTCAGTGAAAGTGGCTGTCAAAATTTTGTTGCCTGTTTTCACCAGGGATTCGAAATTGACAAAATACTTATGAGTGGTGTTTTATACATGAGCATGCATACTTTTGGTCGGTATTTAATGGAGTGGCTGATTGTGTCTGGTGTTTTGATGATCAGGCTCTATATGGTCCCAATTTAATTGAGAAGACAAGGCACTCGATTGCATTAAGAACCAAACATCCTTAGCAATTCTCTTTGCAGATATAAACTAATCGCTTATGTACGATACAATGCAATTTTTCTGAAGACATACTGCTAGTGTGTCCTGCTGAAGAGGGGGCACTCATGCACAAACTGGCGGTGCGTGATAAAGCTAATGTGAATGAGGAATCGATACATTGTCAATAAATGTCTGAATAATGGATGCCAATATCAGTATAAATTAACAACAAATAACCACATTGTTTATTACATCAAAGGGACGTGATTATTTACACATTGAAGAACTAAAGATAGCTAGAGATATGTATAGTATCAGGGCAAATGGAGTTGTTATGTTTGATTTTGTGTCCGTCTCTTACTTTTAACCATTTATCGTCAAGGTTATCAACGGCTACAACCTCGCCTATGAAATTGCCCGGCCGAGGTTTGGATTGATATCAATTAAGTCCACTGCCACGTTATGTTATATCTCTAAGCAAATAGAATTGGCGTCAGTACAGCGCCTTTATGTTAACCGTTAATGGAACGCAATGTTTGCACTCTTAGACAGCTTATTCAGGTGAATGTAATATATTGGTACGAAGTCAGAGCCATCACCAATGCTATTTCCAGGAACACACGTAGCAAATGACATTCTTGTTGAGGATCAAGTAGACAGTCGTGAGGATAAAAAGGTTACGGATGCACAATGAAGTAATGGTTTATATTCATGTTCAATCGGGGTGATACTGAATACCAGATCCCGATGTATTTGCGATATCGGTCTAGTAATTAGTACCGATTCATTCCCGCTATGGTTCGTTTGGTGATGCTAAATTACGACGACAACAGCCCCTTCCGGATTCCTCATTACGCTTCAGTAGCCGCTGATTGCTTGCTGGTCCCGGTTAGGATCCATTCAATACCCATTTTCAATGACACTCGCAGTTCCCCGTTAAACCGACTGCACAAGAACCTCCGACGTCTTTCGGCATCGGTGGATACTAAGTGGTCTTGAGTCAAGCCTACTCCCAGTGATACATCTCTCTTCTCAAAGGTCGACAAGAATACGCAATGTCAAGATAAGCAGTGTCAAGAGAAGCCCAAGTGTACACACCTGAATGTACAGATGATCATTTGAAGCTCATATTAAATCTTCCCTGAGAACACAAAAAGTATCTCCCTTAATGCACTACTTTAATACCCACGCAACAACAATAGATCGTCACTGAGTGCCACTGAATATTGTACTATTCGGACCATATTGAGACAAATAGGTCATAGGCAGTGAAATCAAATTGCATCCTAAAAAAAAACATATTTCCCAGATCAAACAGAGAATATGCGAGTGGTTACGTTGTCAGCGCTTGTAGTTGAAAGCAATCTACAAAGGACGTGCACTAGCGCGAAATACGCATTTGCAATGGCGGTCGTTTCTGTGAGTCTTGGCAACAGCTGTCTGGTTATAGCTGTCACATTATTGACACACCAGGCAGTCGCTGTTAATGGCCGCAACAGCTCCATCGTTTTTCACATTTATTATTGAGCGGTCAGCCAGATGGAAGGAATTCGACAGCTGCAGCTACTAACGACATGACACTGATGTGACCCTGTAGACATATTGCAGATCAGTATCACGTAATAAGCTGCGTCATCGAAATAATGTCTTAGGAAAGGTCATGCTATTCAGTTTCGCATGAGTATTACCAATACATGTCTAATTGTGTTGTCAAACGAAACGCGCGTCAGGAGGTGTGAGAGTGTACGTGGGTGTGTTTGCTGTTGTGTGATCGGCTAATGGGACAGATCATGGTCCATCATTGTAATTGTTTTTCTTTATTTGATTATTGCCATCATAGCTGTAGATTGTTGTTCATTTGCTCTACCAGATCATGACGTGTTCTAGCCGTTCTGGCGTTTGCGTGACTGGCTGCATTAGTCTATGCGCCGCCGATGAAGCAGTGTAAAAGTGTTATTGCTATTGTCTCTGGAGAGGAATTGTTAGGTTTAATCATCTTTCAATTCGTCCACTTGTATTTACGGAGATTGGCCACGTTGCTATTCCAACCCCATGTATTGGATTAGATGGTAGAGCTAGATGGGCATTATAAATATGGAGCTTTCTCGTAACTGTCCTAATAAGCCTGTCGGGTATTAACAGAAGTCTGCTAGTTACAAGGATTGAAAGTGAATATTCCACTATTAAATTGTCAGGATAACTCTGCCAGTAATAGGTACTACTAGACATTGTTGTTTGGGCGCCATGGATCAGATCGATATCATCTCATTATGGTTTATGGGATTTCGCCACAGATATAACTAGCATGGAGACTCGGTCTTGAACAATCAATATCCTCTGTATTCTTCTTAGACAACAATTCGCCTGAAGACAAATTGCTAAAATATGATCACATTAGATTTCGTTTTGGATGAACGCAAGTTGACGGCTACAGAACACAAGGTTTATAATTCTTCCCAAAGGCTTATTATGAGGTGATATTTTGCATATATTTTGAACGCATCTTAGAAGCTTACGCTTCAGGTCGATAGACACATATCATCAGTTATCATTGAATTAACAACAATCGGAAGGGCGTGTTCTCTATTGATGCAATGTTGAATGAGAGCTACGTCTTTTACATCTATATGTGCGTTTTACAATGCACTGAATACGGCACGTGGCTCGAATGTGAGGGGCATTGTTCTGATGTAAGTGCAATGCCCTTGAGCAGAACAAATTGAGGCAACGGATTGTATACGGGGATGTGCCATAATTCCCTCAACAAGACAGATCCAAACCATTTATATACCAAAAAAAAGATTTATCAGGCGGTTGGGTAGTCTGCACGCATGTACAAATGATATATATATATATATATATATATATATATATATATATATATATATATATATATATATATATATATATATATATATATATATATATATATATATATATATATATATATATATATATATATATATATATCGTAAGATGGGCTGCGATGGCTAAATTATGTTCCTTCACCATTTAGGTACCATCCCACTATCGACTTCCAGTTTCCCCCTTTCGTATATTTTGTTGGTCCTATTTGAATGCATTAAGCATACATTCTTGATATTCCTTGTCACGATTTACCAGATCCCTGTGGTTAACAATAAAATCTAACCAATATTAATATATTTGACAATATCAACATATTTGACAAACTTCTTGTTCCTTCATCTAGGAAACAATACGGTTTGGAAGTAGGCTCCTTTCAGTCAGAGAAAGGTTCAACGCGACAGGCTGCCCAGATTTACGACAAAATTTGTAATTGCTAATGTTTTATAACATATAGGGCTATGCCCAATGTTGCAATTGCGTTATGTTCCACATACAAAAACGACAACAAATAGCCGCAATACGTTTTAGGTTTCATTATTCTCTTAGGTTGAATCCCTTGTTGATGTGTACGAGCCGGACTGCCATCCGAATTGAATGCAAAGTCGGACAAATACCACGTGTAAGTTAGGAGCGTATGTAATTTAAGCAATTTTATAAGGCATGTAAAATATGTTTACAGTTGAATCTGTATTGTCATCTCTGAGCTTTTCTCTAAATTTGAAGGTCTAATTGGCATGAGGTACAGGTTTAAATAGACGGTTAATATCTTTGAGATTGGCTGCTATGATGTCCCATAGGACTATGTATGATGTACGACGCATAATTGGTCCATAAGATCCAATCTGTATATGATGACTACAAATCCCATCATCGACAAAATATATTGGCATGACTGGGAAGTCTATGTATGACATGCTTTGTTTCTTGAATAAAATGACAAGATATAAGGGTCCCAACTGAGCACCCTCTAAAACGCAGCCAATGATATAAGGGTGCTGTATATGGCATCTGCTAGTTCCCAAATACTGATCAAAGCTCAGTATGTAAATGCACATATCATACAATGGCCTCATGACTCAAGTATTTGCATACGCCCACCTTGCAGTATATTTCCACTATTGTCACTTGACTTTGGGACTCTTGGGAGACACCCCGCCGGTGACCCGTTGAGGTTGAATCACTCACGACAGGTTCACCATGAGCCTAGGAAACGGACATAATGTATATATGCCTGATGGTTGAGAAACAGTGGCTGCGGTAGAGTACTTTTTGAACTCATTTATATGTTACCACATCAGATCGATAACTACGTATATATTCCAACCATCTGGACGTGAACTCTTCGTAGAGATGATAAATGGATGTTTCCTCTCCAACGGTTATAAGGATTTGAGTGATATTCGCCTAAATTGCGATGAGCACCGAGGCTGGAGTTGTTTGTGAACCTACTTTCGGTTTAAGATTCTGTTAACCAGTAATGGGCGATTAATCACCGAATTATAATATAATGTAAGTTTTAACTACGCCCGCTTTCAAGATTATTGTTATTGTGATCTATATTGCAGGGTAACCTTCCCTGACGATAACATTTGACAGCCGGAGTCTTCTGTGGCCTCAAAGTCCTGTCAAAATGTGCTCGGTTATCTTAAGTTAGGTTTTCAGGCGCCATGAAAATAAGAATATATCATAACATTCTTCTGATTTTAATTGCTGAGTTTTATCCAGCAATGCACATCCTCGTCATATTCCACATCGGGTAGGAGGCCTGCATGTTTACTTTCCGCTCTCATGCCTAGCTCCACTTGAATTTTTCCCTTGGAGGGTGGAAGTGCAAACGTTGTCGCCGAGTTTGGGGCTAATCCTCATTGTCTTACTTTGAAAATACGAAATATGTGTTAACCTATTACTTGTATTTATAATCACAGTGACCCTCTTGTTTTGACATGCATTTCGAGTCATCTACGTCTTTTTCTAGGGAAACATTGGGCTGGAGCATCTATGAAACTCGAAACACTGCCGACTCTCAAAACCTGTATGCCTGACATTCACTTGAATGGTACCTTTGGTATGTAGAAATATAATAGATTACCTTTGAGCTCTGTCTCTCCCCTCTTTACCCATATCCACTGCCTCCCTCCCTACCCTTACTCCCATCACCTCATACCCATTCCCCTCTCACTGCTACCCTCCCGTCATTTTCCTCTCCCCTCTCCCATCACCCCTCCCTCTCCCCCCTCCCTCCTCTCCTCTCACCACCCTATGTCCCTTATACCATTCCTCTCTCCTATCTTATCCCCCCTCTTCTCCTTCACTCCCGCCTTCCATTTCCATTCATTCCCTTTCACTTGGATTTAGCTATATAAATAGGATTAGGTCAAATTATTGCGATCCCTTGCTGTTTGTCGATGACCGGGCCTAAGTAATGTCCCTGCTTTAGTTAATAAAACGAAACTTAGTGCTGTAAACCTTCCCGTTCTCCGGGTCCTCTCCACTCACTTTCTGTCTTTTTCTCTAATCTTCATTCTACTCCATCCTTTTATTTCTCTCACTCACGCTCTCCCTCTGTCGCTCTATCACTGCATTTCGCTCTCGCTTGCTATCTCTTTGATTTTACTTGAATTTGTGAAAATAGTTGTGGTCGCTCTTT
>CM067344.1:35460998-35508498 GCA_034190875.2 Urechis unicinctus | reverse complement strand
TATATATATATATATATATATATATATATATATATATATAAATATATATATAACTATATAGTAATTAAATGACGTGAAATTGGTTGACCAGCCAGAAACCTACTTTATCAGGTGATGAGTGGGGACATATCTGCACAATAACATGCAGAGCATGGACAGCTGTACAACATAGTGATTATTCATATGTATATTCTAAATCCTTCTGGTCATTAAATGCATTGGTAACGACCGGTTAAGGGAATAGTTGATACATTTAGTGTTTTTCAAATACGCATCAAGGATCCATTCATAAACTGTCCTTATTCGTCACGTTTATTTTTCAGTACACTACCGACTGATTGTTATTGTTCGTGTGTGATAATGCCATATGTATTTACGTAGCTAGTGATGCAAGCCAAAAAATCTCTCATCGCCCAGATATACAGGTTGTTTGCGTCGAGGTACTGTATGTAGCTGCTCAGACAGCTTGCTGTAGAACTCCTGTTTAGTAGGTGGTGGAGCGTCAAACTAATCCCAGCCGTTCATAAACTCATAAGGGTACACTCCCTTGCACAGTAGCTGCCCGCGCGTCGTTTCGTCGGGCTCAGGCTTAGCTGTCACTGCAACAGCGTCTGGGTTGTTTGCAGAAACCAGCCTGTCAAGCGAGGCCCGAGCAACTGTGTACTTTCAATGAAGCGGAACTGTCCTAGGGACAGTGATATATACTTCTCCGTGTTGTTGGGGATGCAGTTGCTTTTGCCTTTCATCTTACTGATGGCCTGCATCAAGAGGTACGAGTCCGTAGGTTGTGGACGACAACTAGCATAGTTGTTTTGGGATTCAACCGCAGCTTTAGGTTACATGCATTGTGGGCTGGCCCCCTGTGCTTTCCTGTTATAAGACAGTGGTCATGGACAGAGTCTCATCATTCCCATAGCTGCAGGTCTCAACTGTGTGTTGCTATTAGTCAGGTCCAGTGCAGGGCCTCATATTTCCGCGTAGATCCGAGCCACTGTTTGATCTTATCGTTTGCATTCTTGCTTGTGACCCTGAAGCAGATCTTCTGTAAAAATTCTTCATGTTCCGTTATGCCCTTTTTGAAAATAAGACCCTGCTCCAGCTTACCAAGCTGGTAGAGGTAGCGAACGCCGCCTCCAGAGGGAAACGTTTGTTCCATTAGCGTACTGGGACCATGGAAGAGGGCTTTTGCGCAACGTTTGTGGCCCTGATCACTCACCTGATAGATGTTCTACCTCCACGGCGTGCTGGTGTTCAAAGAACTGCTCGGCAAGAGTGCCATAAAAGCGTTCCACAATAGCCTGGTTTCGATGGACATCTACTCGGCTACGTCTGAGAGAGACCCTATGCTTGACCAGCAGCTGGCTGACTGCACCCATAAACTACTGTTCAGGGTCGACCTGAATCAGTTGGGGCCAATGCAGCACTCATGGCTTGTATATCCGTGCACCTGCAACCTCTTTAGCCTCTTTTATAGTCATTAAGGAAAAGATAAGAGATCGGCTTGGTGGACCTCATTAGGTCCAGATTAAATTTTGGTCTGGGAATATGAAATAAATGTCAACGCTGCCACCGACCCAAACTACTTATCTGGCCTGTAGGCAACCAGGCCAGTTGTAACCTCCCCTCCCTTATGGTCATATGAGGGTACACAGAAACTGAAAGTTTTGGCTCAGGCTCCAGTGGATGGACGGATCTGCCTGTGACCAGAGAGAACTCACGCGTAGCGTCGTTGGCCCAAACCACCTGTGCAGACTGATGCTACTTGATTGCTGCATCATGGCGTTTTACATTCGGCGTCCACTTTGGAGTTTCGTAACAATGCTCCATCATTAACAAGGGCACCTTCAACAAGCATTACTATTTAGCCATTGTGTTTACTTTAGAATATTACCTGGTATAATTCCTAGTTTGATTAGCATGTCCTTGGTGACCATGGCTAGGGCTACGTCGACAAAAGCCGTACCCAGGTACCGTGGCGTAAAGTTAAGCCTGGGGATAGCCCCACCAAGAGCAATCTCGCCCTGTCAAAATGAGAAGACCTTTCCATGAATGTGGGCTGAGACTAACTTTCCGCGTGTCTAGCGCGCCTTTCGCCTCACGGCATGTTCACTCAGAAGCTTATTTACTTAGCTTTTCGAGCATCTTGGTTGACTGTTTGGCCGACAACAGTGGCAGGATCCAGGGTGGTCACTCTATGTACTTTCGAATAAAATTTGTACACCGCACTAGTCCAAATAACCCGCGGCATCCAGCAACCCAGGGTTCCCTTGTAGCATTTTTTCCGCCTGTCAAAATGAGAAGACCTTTCCATGAATGTCTACGCTAACTTTCCGCGTGTCTAGCGCGCCTTTCGCCTCACGGCGTTCACTCAGAAGCTTATCTTACTTAGCTTTTCGAGCATCGGCGCCCTTCCGACTTGCAGCAACCTTATGGGTTTTTTGTAGGTTCTCTAGTCACCCTCTCCACCGATGTCTATAGATTCGTTCCCTCTGCTGCCATCTGTGGATGCTTAGATATCTATGATTAAAATACTTGTTTGTCCAAATTGAGAGTGCTCGGCTGCTGTTAAGACCGCAGTTAGCAGGGCTAAGTACATGGCATAGCGGTGATATAACTCACAAGTAGCAGTGCTTAGAGCCTACCCAACAAACGGGTCGCCCCGAAGTCTCCAACTAGCTTTGGTCGGTTTTCTGGTGGAATCGGGTGAAACATACAAGCAACATCTGAGAACAACTGTTGAGATGCCTGACCAAGAGTGTGCATCATGCTTGCACCTAGCCGAGCCTCGTATCTCACAAATAACTTGGTTAGCTCTTCGTCAGTCATTAATTAAACCTGGTCAGTTGCCAGACGTTGCGAACCCAGGTACTGACGGGCTTGACAACCGACTATGACTGCAGCAAGCCTATTGCTCACGTCAACAGAGGCCCCTCTGAGTTCGTCAGCTTGGGCTGCAGCTGTTTGTCTAGAGCACCGAGACTAAGCTGGCTCTGCAATGAGTTGATCAATAATGCTATCCGGATCCATATTGCGTGCTGTTTCTTATATAAACTGCCAAAGTCACATATATTAGGTGTACTGACCAGAGAATAATACCTAACCAGACATCAAGATACCTGCAATCATGGACAACGGCATATGCGGTCGGTTGATCAGCATCAATTTCGCGTGCCTAGTCTCCGCAAATAGCTGGCATACAGCGGAAGGTTCCCCTATTATCGGTATCACATCATTCTCACGCAGGGCGTCCTCAAACGGTCCAAGACACTTTGCTTGTGCATGGCGGTGGCTAAAGGTCTTCTTTCTAGGTCAGCGCTCTTTTGGCTGAGGAGTCCGCAATAATGGACAGAGTGTTGTCGCCCTGAAACCTCTGGTATAAAGCCCTCAAGTAGTGGCAATGCATACTTAGCGAACTGCTCTAACAAAACTTCCATTCTTGATATTTAGCTGTGCGTCCATAACCACACACATATCGACGTCTAATGGGCTAGCCACCTCAGCGTTTTTGGGGCTCTAGATGGTGACACCACCAAACAGGTTCGTTACACGCCCATCACGAACGGCGTAGACACCTTAGCCTATCTAACGTGGAGGAGACGGGCCTTTTGGGGGTCGGGCCGGACCCATCTTTCTCTCGGGTGAGCTCACCCTACGTGAGCAGGGAGCACAATCATGTATAAGCTGTAATTTCACGTATAGTATGAATTAATGGGGGGTCGCCCTGTCATTCATTATCTTATCTTATCACATTGCTTGGCATAAGTTTTGGTGTGCGATACGATCCCATTATTACTTTCTTACTTAAAAGTCTCGGTCACGAAGATTTACTAATTTTAGTTCAATCGCGAAGAGCCTCGTTGGAGAAACAAGATTTATTTCCGCCCTCTTTTTATCAAATCAAGCTACTTTCTGTCTCGCTCTCGTGACTAATGACAGGTCATCGTATCAGTTCGTATTATGTTATACTCTGCAAAGATCAGACTGTCACACCAACTACTGACGAATAATGTTGCTTAAACATTAATTGCGAGAGACAGGTCTCTATCTGATTGCTTATTCTAATTAATGACAAACCAATGACATTCAGCGACAAGCGGTATCTGATATACAACACAGTACTTTATCATTCTTACTCAACTTGGTATCTAAGCCTGATTAACGCCCCCAATTATTTACTCGAACCAATGATGTGATACAACAATGATGTTGAAAATGTGTCAGCCGTTGCATTAATGCGTGTATTAAATTGCGAACACGAGTGTGTTCCCTCAAAGCGCCGAACCGGGGGGTTATTGTATATAACCATAGTCACTGTTGCTGACAACTAATATACCCTGATTGTGTGTCTTGCCATTGTCGCATTCGTTCTGGCTTTGTTTGGGTTATCGGCGTCGTGACCGACCTACATGAATCAAAGCGTTCATTAACCTATCCAGTGTCATGGGAGTCTAAATACAGAGACATCCTATTAACAAAACATCGACGGAGATGGCCTCTCTCTAAGTATGTAGAGATGGCTGCCATGACGAGGGCGAAACCAGCATCTTCAACGTGTTCAATCAATACATCGTGAGCAGCAGGTGTATACTCCGTGGAGGCTAAGGCAGGTGCTTATCTCTGCTCGTGGTACATATGCTACAGTCGCGTACAATATTTCATATTTGAACACTTGCTAGCGGCTTATAGAGGTGTTATATCAGCGCGAGGGACAAATACCACACACACAGATCAATACCCCGTGAGAAACAATATTATGGGTTCCACTGTGCCTTTAAAGTAGCAGTGTGCGACATATTAGCTAACAGCCAAACAAGATAAATGTATGTCGTAAAACGCGGCTACAATCTCTATCCCAATTGATCCACTCCACTTTGTCTCCTCGTGGGCATTGTAGTTATACTTAAATAAAGGCATTTACAGGGCAGTTATGCCCCTCTTGGACGGTTTTATCGCTCGGACGGAAATAATGTCCTTCGCAACCGTAGCATCGGCATAGAAGCATCGCAGTCATTTATTCGGATTTAGAAATGGCGAGTGCCTGAAACAAGAACTTACTGCTGTCAGATGGACAACTGGATAAAGAATTATTCTCGGTTTGGATCATTTTCAAGAAAGGAAATTTAATAACTTCCTGTTTCGTTTTGCCTAAGGTATCTGAGGAAAGGTGGCAACACTATTTTATTTGAGGTTTTTGAGAATTATCCAAATCATCAATTATGCTCATGTCACCAGATTATTGTCCAAGAGATCAATAACCAGGTTGCTCCCTCTAGTTCTGGTGCAGAGACCAATGCGAAATTCACTTGAACAAGCTCATCATTAGTACATATTCCGCTAATGTACGCAGGAAATCATGGGTTGTACAGCAACGCCCACATAGCAAGCAATAGCATATTCGATAAAAATGGAAAAGCTTTGGCAAAAGTCTATATTGGTGTTTGTAATTTTAAAAAACCCACGCAACATCTTCTTTTACAGAGCAAATAACAAATCCTAGCAGCAATATTCTTTTTAGGACCTACGCGAGCAGTCTTTGACTGGTAGTGTGTATAAAATACTGCCCTTACGGGAAACTACCTAACAAAACAGAAAATTCAGCATTCAACATTTAATTAATCAATGAAATGCTTTGTTGGTTTTTTCAAACAAAGCAGACAATGCAAGCCCTTTATACTCTTGCAACGCAATGTTAATACGAATTGCAAGGTTAGATATTCTCCGCAAGAGGTTATTAAATGTTATATAATGCTAGTAAAATAACCCTTAATACAAGGGTGATCCACGTTAGTATGATATCCTTTACACCTTTCATGTCTACAAGCGCCTTATTAGGCACCCCCAACTGTTCCGACCATCAACGTCATTAGGCGTTATTCATGCGTTAGCTTCAAATGTGAAAGCTTATACCACATATTTATGTGACCGTCTCTGTCTCGTAATACATTTAATAAGCTCTAATAGAGATTGATGCTTTACAGAACAACGATATATTCTGTCATAAACTGAAAGTGGAGAGTTCGTTTGTTAATTATACCTGAAGTGAAAGCATTAACAATTGTGTCTATTGATTAACTTCGCTGTGCATTTAAAAATTATCCACACTTTGCTGTCTTGTTGTAATTTGGTCGCACTCTAGTGCGTTACCTAGTCAAGGCCGGTTTGCTATTAAACATGTTATTTGGGTGCTGGCGTGAATCTCTACCAGCACATCACAGCCAGGAGATGATATTAGACATGTGAATCCTACATTACACCTCATAATAGCCACTATGGCTGGAATCTTTACGTCAAATCTCCTCGCAAATATTCACCATATCCGACAGATAACGTCGAAAATGGTCCATACAATGAACGGTAAACATTCCAGTCACTTTAGTTATGCTACAAAGATAACATGAACTTTATCCGCCATTTACCCGTGTTATTGATGTAGCTAATCAATGTCTCGTCGATCAATATAGTGATAGACGGTCATGTATATTTACGACGAGGCTCCTTTCATTAATTTTATTTGTCACACGACGGCCAATACAATTGCCTGCATCGCAAGACTGGCGAATATGTGAGGTACAATCGGAGCTGCTTATGCCGTGCCTTATGTGTGATGATGCATTGTTTGGAACAATCACTGTGAAAAGCAACTCATTCAGCCTCCTTACATGATATCGCTAAAGGCTGTGTAATGGATACGATGGACCCTAGAATTGTCCTCTCAGAAAAAGCCGGTTGGTGTGGTTCATTAAGGGATGCCATTTATAGGCACATCCAGTATACAGAGCTTTGCTGAAAAAAGCGCACAGAGATGGCTTCTGATGCTATACCTCCGGCACATTGCGGTGGCTCACACTGATTCGCTTGATGAAGCCACCATCAGAGTCTCTTTTTGTGCTTATGTTGTTATGGGAACAACGTATTTCAGGGATGACATAACTTCGATATACACTTTGGAAAATTCAATACCTTCTTGCGCTTAACTTACCTAACTCAATGTTTTGCCGTTCCATTGCAAATGTACATTTTATGTCAAGTGGTGATTTGGTATCGAACTGCAACCTTGGTAATGTGATAAATGATTCAATCATAAGTCTAATAGCTTGATTAAACAGATACGGTTACGACACATTATCGGGATGATGGGACTTTATAATATGATTATTTGACAAATCAATGGTTGCATGCAGTGTTCGCTCTGAAAGCACAGATATGGTTAATGCTAAGTTCCGTCACTATCATGAGCAGAACACCCCCAATCAGAACAGTCAGACAATATGGCGTAAATGTGCCTTATAGCACTAATTATTCTTGGCCTAATGTATGACAATGGTGATTATTACTACTATTTATTTCAATGTGTGCATACTGCCGCTGTTTCAGCTTAGGATTCTACAAAAATCGATGTTGCATTAATGTGGTGAGAATCATATCAGTAAGTCTGCGAATATAGCCTTAATGACGTAATTATAATGGTGTTGCCCAGTGGAACGAATGCTTTAAACCAAAAGTAAAACCACGAAGTGATAAGGTGATAAGTTTCACAGGCTTAGATTCAATCAGTGACAGGAAGTCGTTGGATGCTCGTCATGTCGACATGTCTTGAACATCTTGCCAACACTGTGCTGCTCGACAAAATGTGTCCTATGGCAGAGTACATTGTACCAAATATGTCGTGAAATATTTATTAATGACGTTCCTGTTCCTTGAAGGAGGAATCCGCTGTCCAGGTGTTTTGGTCTCGCTTTCATATGGTGACATAAGCACTTTAAATCAGTTATCCTCTGGTTTTTTGTAAACGATTACACCCCAAAGGGAAATATGACAACGCCAGGCTTGATATAAGCATGCTGAGGAGAGGAGATACCTGAGGCAACGCAACTAATGTAGCACGCAACTGCATCATTAGTCACCTTATCCTTTGTAAAAAGATGAGGGGAAAAACATAGCGTGCAGACATACAGACATGCGTTCCTAATACTAAAACACCGACCCCAGCTCACTCAATACCTACTGGCGATACAAGATAGGGCTTAGATACAGACCGTTTAAGTTGATGGTACTCCTTGACGAACCGCCCCAATCAATATACTCAATAGTCCTACTTGTCAGACAGGATGGATGTACATCAGCAAATGTGGCTTTTGTTTAATCGATGAACGTCATGGCGATATGTTGGCTTATGGAATATACGCAGAGATGTGGCGTGTAAATGATGAACGTATGATGGCTCTCTTTATTAACCCGATGCAGTTGGATTCCTGAGCAACTTCATCAGCAACATGCGCTGATTACGCCTACACATGACATATGCTATTCTTGTTCTGTTGATGTGTGTTTTGTAATGAGCAGAAATATTGCACAAGATATAGCCAGGCACAGAATAAGCCGAGATTAGTTCTTAAAACACGACAACATTATCTTGACTGATAGTACTCTAATGCTATCAGAACTGCAATATACTCAAAAGGATTAATTATGTTATAGCTCAGCCGTGAAAATTTCTGCAACCAGAGCACTTAGAGAAAGTGAGTGAACGTAAATTAAGCGATGTTTGGTGTATTTATCGGAACTGGATGGAGGTAGTGCAAACGTGTCCAAAATGTAATGCGGTAATTTATGTCCTTTTCGCTCACCCATTGCTGCCATTTGCATTCATAATGTACTCAATCGCAGAACTTCTTGATATTAACACATCAAGCCTTACAGAGAGTGGATCGAATGGATGTCGTTTAATGATGTTTAAGATACTAACATTGTGCTTCTAATCGATATCCTCCACTGTGATTCCCAACTAACAATGCAAGGCCGGGGTAGTAACCCTAGAAAATCATTAAGGAAAGAGAGTAGAGTGACCAGGTAATGCCTTGGGGCAGCTGGCAGGAGAATTTCGTCGTTGAAAGCACATTAAGAACATTAAGAACAAAAGAGATTGGATCGTATATAAACCAGCAAGCTTCTTATTGCAAAGAACGTTACAAAACAAGGGTCACGATCAAGGGAGCCTGTTTCTTTTGTTGTATTTATTTACCATATAACAGCGATCGACCTGCAACAACAGATTTGCGCACCATGTTAAAGACGCACCTTTACGCTGCTGCAAATTGTTGTTTGCATTCAGTGTGTTTCGTTCCTTAACACTGTTTCTCAGATGTATTTGGCTGCTCCCAAGTAAAACAAATTACCCCGCTCTTCTTCCATAGAACACATGGTCTGTTAATCATCAACCTTGAAATATATTGAACCAGCACAAAGATCGAAGACAATGCAAAGTGATAACTTATCTCATTAGCTAGACTTATAATACGTTATATACCCAACGATAAGTACCACATCAGAGAATCGAATGTTTACAACAATAACCCGATTTGAGCCATCAGAGAAAACACAGGCACTCAACGCACCTTAAATATCTAATTGCAGGAAGCAGCCAAATGTTGCGAACGTATTTTAACTGCATCGCATCATAACACATCCGCTATACCAAACAGAACATTGAGATCTTGCGACGGAAGATTGGCCATTCTATTCGTTAGTTTGCGGATTTTAGCAGGTTCCGAATATTCCCCTGGAGTCTGACGCCGTCATGCGCTGACTTAGATAAGGATGCATGTCTTTATATGATACCGTGTACAACGTCCCGACACGCACAGGAAAGGTTAATAGAGTAGGGTGGCTATCCCAAAGCGAATTTGCTCAAACATGAGAAATGGAAATCAGGGTCGTTGATCGCCAATGGATCATATGGGGAAATGTATACTTTCACGACGCACTAATGAACGCTCTATTAATTTTGCCACCACCTTAAGACATATCATGGAATTGTACCATTAATTCTGTTTAATCGACATAGGTAGGATCATAATCTGTCAATCAGCGATAGTACGGAATGGGTAAACATCTATGGCCTGCAACTAGTAACCCTCTATGTGCTTGGCTGCGTCGACTCTTAAGCTGTTTGTGCGATCCCAAGGCTAGAAAACCCTACTGGTTCCGCGTGACTCAGATGATACCGTGAATAGCTGCCCCATCTCTGGAGGAGGCTGACGCGGTGGTTCAATGCTATCGCACTTGGCTTTCGTGCAGGCAGCGTGGGTTTTTACGCAAGTCGATTCTCGCTCTAAATAGGAGCTGTCGACCTCATCCATCACCGCCGCTATATCACCTCTGTGTTGAAGGTGACAGAAATCCCCAATATTACAATTATCTATAATTTGGATAACACGACAACCATACCCCTGACCTTGTACACGGCTACTCGTAGAATGCGGGACGTCATTTAAATGGAAAGAGTCAATATCAAGGTTATCATGGACTTCAGATCTCAATGGCGTAGAACACAAGATAAGGCATTCGTAGCGGTGACTTAGTCTTACACGGTGGAAGCCATTTGTGGTGGTGACTAGGTCCTCACACAAAAGTTAGTAATAACTTGAGAAAAGTGCGTAATGATTGATGCTGCCAGTGACTCGCCGATGACTCTTACCGTAACTCTATTTACCCGACCTACTATAGTACCAAGCGTCATGCGATTATCTTGCCCATTATACCACAGTCTGTCTTTGTACACACTTAAGACTAACTGCATCCTGTATGGCCATTTGCAAACACAACTATTCTTTTAGAGAGTAAATAGTATCAATTATGAGAAAGTACGTCTCAGCTTCAGATTGGATTCCTCGATCACATCCTCGATCACATTCCCAGCTAAATACTTTATAACTATCTCATCATTCTCAATTTACATGATATAGGAAGCAGAGATAATTCATCGTTAACTGTTCCGTGACTTTAACCAGCGAGGGCCGTGGGTGATTGGAATACCGTGAGAACTGTTGGTAAACTTATTGCACGAGCTGCAGACATATTTCACTCAGATACAAGTAATAGCGGAATGCAACCATAAATTACAAACCAGGGAATTATTATCCCTTTATATTACATGCAGAAGAGGGCGATGGGGCGGAAAGGAGGGGCATAGAAGAGAGGTAGTAGATGTGTTAAAAATAACTGTGCTTTCAATCATCACAGGGGCTTTCACAGGAACAGGCAGAACACGTTGATGACAGCGAGCCACGACACTGCGCGCACTTGTTAGACATCGATGATGCATATAAGGACTGAACAGTTTGTCTCTTCATGACGGAGGTGCTGCGGCTAGATACCCAGCCGTGTTTAAAGGAGCGCAATGATCAATGGGTAATCCAAGCAATAAGTACCTACGGAACCCGCGACTTATTGTGCACACCGAAGCAGTCGTTCTTATGAATGACTAGCGCCGTCGTTTGGAGTAAGTCAGAAGTCAAAAACAAGAGAAAGATAAATACTAGTTGTACCTGCTACACAACGATCTACAAATGGTTCTCAATCTCAGCTGGCATTAGGCGTGGACATGTCCAGTATTAATTACACCTTTACTGGAAAAGTCATCCACAACGGATTGTTCTATAATGAGTAGGTGTCCGTATACACCAATATGCCAGCTTGCCAGACAGACAAACATGCACTGACTACAAGCGACATTACCATAAACACTGTAACTTATATAGCATTGCACCAGCAAAATAAACAACTATAAAGTCATCTCTATTATCAAAACATCATCCACTGTGGTTGGAGATGTTGAATAATGAAAACTAACTTTACATAAGATGGTGCCCTATATATTGTACCAAGCCACTTAACATTACCAAAACAAACGCTTGAAAACTCATCTCAATTTCAAAACATCCCGCAGCGTGGACTGACATGTGGAATAAAGAGAACAAAGGCGTGGTTGTAATTTAGGATGCTGTTTTATAACACCGCCATGGAACGCAAAGTATCACCAAATCGATTTGTTGTCGTAGGTCTGTAATTATCAGCCGTACGTCAAAGGAAATGGAGCCACGACTCTGAGACGACATGTCAATCATACAAAACATTTCCACATAAGAAATAGCCGCGCATCTTCTGATAGCTTAACCAAGAGTAAAAAAGATTGCACCGTAGGAGTCCGCAAAGATTTGCAAGATGAATGAGATCATTACCTTTTCAAGTCATGAGAAAATGTTGATGGTGATGCACAAGGGCTTCAGTTTTCTGATGCATGTTTGGTGAACATTGACAAGCGATTCAATGTAGGTCGCTGTGTTCAATAGGAGTGATCCAAACGGCCGCTCGGCAGAAGCTGTCAGAAGCATATGCTGGCCTAGCAATTGAGGTCATTTAATTTCTTCCTCATAAGCTACACCTCCGCCCCCCCCCCCCCCCACTCCCGCGATTAACCAACAGTCCCCGGCTACTGACAACAATTCCACAGTGAGGAACATATATCATCATTGCTGGTTATCCGGTTCTTCTAACCTGAATACCTTCACCCCTCATCATACCACAGACAATAATATCAAATGCGAATATTGTGAAAGGATGGATGCGTAAGAGTTGAAGGATGCTTGTATGATAAACTTTTAGACTGTTAACCGCATCAATTATGAGACAGTACGTCTCAGCTTCAAATTGGATTCCTCGATCACATCCTCGATCACATTCCCAGCTAAATACTTCGCCTTCTAAATTGAATGATGCATATGTGATAAACACCTGGGCTTCGCCTTCTTACGCATTCTTTATTGGTGACCAACAAGAATATGCACTTCCCACATCATAAGTGTTTCTATAGGTGCCACCTCCTTGGGATATCATGTTAATCCGTCCCACCTGTTAGTAGGGTGACGACCTACTGTAGTCTATTGTGGTTCATGCCTACACGGCCCACAAATTTATTCAAATTCACTATAATGTTCATGTGATAACATTAGCGATGACTGTAGGTATGTTGATATTCAGGTAAAATGCAGAGGTCAACATCATTACCATTGTCATCATCATCATCATCATCATCATCATCATCATCATCATCATCATCATCATCATCATCATCATCATCATCATCAACATCTTCATCATCATCATTATCCATTATCATCATCATCCTCATATTCAGTAACACCATCTTCATTGACACCATAATCTTCATTATATTTGCAATGAAGTCATCCTCACCATAATAACCATTGTCACTATCGTTTCGATCGTCATCATAATCATTATATACATAAATATACTAGTAGTCACTATCATTACCTTAAAAATCATCATCATCATCCTCACTAAATTAGAACTCATCGTCTCGTTGACATCATTGCCACTATCGGATTTCGGAATCGAATCCTCTTATACAATGTCAGGGCAGTAATCTGAAGATAACCAAATAGATTAAATATTTCAATGTGCTGGGTTATTGATATCTGGTTACTGAAATCCTAACTCTCAGATGGTATCATGTGCTTCTGCAGACCAGTATTGCAAACGGATTTCTCCGAACACCCACAGCCGTACACACGATCCTATCGATTGCACACAGCCTACAGGTGTGCTCTCGCTACATCGAGCAAGTCACTGCTGTCAGCATATATGGCTTAATGTCATTATAACACATCAATGGCATGAACGCATCATACCTCCTTGCACGCAACTTAAACCAATGCGTAATATGGTGGTTTACAATATCAATCTATCTATTGACAAATAAGATTTAGAACCACATTAAGTCCATTCATAAACACACATCACCTAGCCTTATTATCGATGGATAATAACCAGGCTGTGTCAAGGACAGATGTCACCAGGTGTATGAGTTCAACAGGAAAAGGGTACGGAAATTTCCCCAAGCATGTGTAATATGGATTTGCTGGGCCTTATGACCTTGCGCCAGATTCCAAGATCCATGGGCGCTGTTAATTTCATCACGATCAAACACAAATCATCTTATTATCCTAAATAAGTACTTGTGACAAGCTGCAATAAATATTATTATGCTACAATACTCGTGCGAGTGTGGATGCGTAATATTGAGCATCGGATTCGTGATGATTGGCAATTTAGAGTGATATTTTTAGTCGTTGGAATCTTGTGTCAAATCTCTCAATAACATCTCTGTGAATCGACTGTGAAGGACGGAAAACTGGAGATACTAAATACCACACACGCACACCATCAAAAGAAGCTGGTATGTACAGGTGTCTCTTGTGGGGCAGAATTTTGATGTATCTATGACATCTTTATGGTCACTCTTACGTTGATGCTCTGCAATCATCTTGGCTAAGCACCTCTCTCATCCTGTTGCGTAAGCGCAATTTGTAGCGCCATCGTTCAACATGATTGAAGTTTAGAAGGGTACTATAGTCTGATAGGTGCCCGGACCATCACTAGCATTTACTGAGGCGGTGCAGTGTAAATCATATATACAGTCTAGCCATGGTTGTACGTAAGATTTGCAGTATATACATTGAAAACTGTGCGAGACAGCTCATTACTTTACATGGCCAATACGAACATTTTCATTTATTTCAACCTCATTATCACATTCGGTTGGAAGGAGCGGATATTCTTTCAAAAGACAGCAGCGCACCCTGATCGTACAAAAGAGGGCCAAATCTCCGCAAATGTGTTACGACCCAAAGCTTGTTGACAGTTCTGCAGAAATAGTAAATAACGAGCCTTATTCTAATAGGAAATAAAAGGAGTCTAAGAAACCTCAGGCGCCGTTTTGGTCCCTAGATGGAACTGGACGAAATTGAGCACGGATAAGAACACTCACAAACGGCTATGCACATTGCATTCTACAGTTATTGTACCCGTGAATCGTCATTTGTATATCCAGGCTATAATTATGACATCTATCGTCTGGCACTTGTGCTTATTATATCATAAGTCAAACAAATCAGCAGGCTGATGTTATGACAATTGTCATAATGATATTCATCACGCAGCTGTGACCGCGATATACATGATCACTCATAAAATATGCATCCATATAACAACGGCATAGACAGCCTTACATGCCGTGTAATTGACGCTCGCCTTCTATCCATATCTGCAGATATTGTCGATTCGCATTTAGACCTCAGGCTACTGTGACAATACATTTGTACGCCATCTTGTTTAATAAACACGTGTGTGTCAACGATGGAGGATTGAAGCTGGTCTCTTTGGCGTGGGATTCAGCTTAAATTGTCAAATATACGATGAGCAAACATTTATGTCGCCCGAGAATTTTGACCTTAATTTGTACTGCTGCACATATAACATTATGATTCTCCAAGTCAATACTATATGGTATATCATATTACTTAACAGGCAATAGATGCTCACGTGTTGAGCATACTCCAAAAGAAATACTTACTCTGGTCCAGAAATAGAAATAGTACCTACGCCAGTGTACTATTTGAATAAACAATGGACAATCGATGTTGGTAACGATCGCATATTTGTGATGAAGTAATCCAGACAATAGCGCATCCAAAATGCTCGTTACTTGTAACACATGACTGCCTTCCATTAAAATGAATGTCATAGTGCCATTATGATTTATTATGCACAACAGAAGACAGATAAGAAGACTTACAAAGTCACTTTAACGTAGGGGAAATAACTTTGAAATGGTTTAAGATGGTTTTGGTTTGCACACAATCGTGGTTTGACAAACACATTGAGGTACAGCATGCTGATATGTATATAAGCAATTTACTTAACTATTTAGTTGGTGAGGGTCACCCGACATTATCTCTGCCGCATTGTCTTTCGTCTGATTACTGTATATAATAGTTATGTACCAGGGTTTATCCGAGGTGATTGGATGTCATACAAGTACGACAGATATATACATATTTCATTGATCCCATCATGCAGTATTTTAAATCCGCCACGAAAGAGACTGAATGCAGATTATGTGGTTCACCACTAATTGATTGATCACATAGTCAGCGTTAAGCTGCTATAGCGAACGACTAATACAAATATGGTATAACCATTTCTATTTGACTAAAAATACAGTTGCTATTTCTAGTGCAGTTTGTTTGAAAAGAATAAATTGCTAATAAATTGCTACAAACTACATTTCTTGCTTTTCCATGCGAAGTGTTTTACAAGCCATAAAGTCACCGTAAGCATGACTTGTTACAGCGAAATCAATACTCGTTTACCCTGTGTCTTATTATTTGTTTGTAACATAGAGCTACGAAGTGCACACCGGTAGTTACCGCTGACTTACCACCTTGTTATGAGAGTCACATTTGTTGTTTGTGTTTTTACTGTATACGGGGATTCGGATTAAGCAGCGATTGTAAAAGCCCAATCAACGCACGTGTGACACGATGTTTCTGATAAAGTGTTTACATACAAATGCCAGAGACCGAGAGATGAAGGGACCCAAAAATATTACTCGTTCAAACATTTAATAAGGTTATGTCGTTTATTTGTGCTAGATTTATGCGAGGACTAATATCCACATGTCAGACTGGGGTTCTATCCATCGTAGTATCACATTCTGCAAGAGCAGTTCTTCGTATTTCATATTTCGACAGGATTGTCTGGCATGCTCAACAAAGAATACTAAGTTTACTATGCTTATAGTGATGCTACCACTAGACAGCAGACATGGCTGCTACAAGGAGGCAGTCATTTAGGATTAAACGATCTCTCCCTGCTATACCCTACGCTTCCGAAAATTCAAAAAGAATTCGATTTCTTGTCGAGTTCAAAGTAATACTTTACTCTGCTACAACATCCAGTGCATAGCAAAACTCCCCAGCCATGTTCCACTTAAGAGTAGAACATGGCTGGGGATTGCATGAATATATTTATACGCGACACTTGATAGCTAACCTTAATTACATTTTAAGTGGTCCTTGTATGTAATTGAAGTTTCAGATGTTTGGTGTTCGTTTTAACATTAGTCTAATCCTAGCACGCCGCATTCCAAACCAACTGCATCCAATTCAAACTCGGCGAAGTGACTGTATCTGATGTTATCATTCTTCAGGAAACTACTTCAAATGGCACGTGTTATTATGTAGTATGGATAATATATCATATTCATTGTGCTTTGAACACCAGTGCGAAGTTTAGTAAGTGCCAATGACCTATCTCAGTATTCCAGATATATGTCCAGGCTAACATATTCTGTTTTACAATGTGTAGTCCCAGTTTATCACAACATTCATGTCAGATATACTAGCATGTTTTTACCTCTAATATCAAGGCACTTACCTATTCGAGATCGCTTAAGATACATGTATCAGATGTTCTTTTAATGGTGTGAAAACGTGGCATCGAAAGTCCATTATCTCATTCGCTAAGTGGCTGCAGCTTTGTTTACCGCATGGGTCAGACTGGGTAACCTTGGGGAAAGTTTAATGACAACCATTACCCCCGTGTTTGTAATTACTATTGTTCTGTACACTGCATTTCTAAAAGACTATTAACAGTTGGGCCTTTTCCAGCTCAGATTTGCAAATGCTGTATTTATGGCTATAAAACTGTGGGGCTTTAATTTTCTGCTAATAGTTATTAGTAATCGTACAAGCGGTGGTATAACGATCTGGCAGAATTCTTGATATAGTCAATGAATTATGACGCAATGTACAACTCGTAGTTCGATATTTAATCATGAATGGGAGACACTGTAAATCAATAACACCAACCAGCTATGCTGACCGTAATAATTAAGCGAACGGGGAAAATGTATGGAAGATTTCAAATTGCTTCCCTAATTATTATAGCGTGCATTCGCCGAACAGCTTAATATATCTGACAACCATAATAAATAATCAGTATGTTTTGCTCTTTAGTCATAACCGAGCGCCTGAATTATTAAACAGCAGACTCAGACGGGAAGTTGAATAAACGTTACAACCATATATTGCCCATGGTGCAGTTGATGTCCTAAGAGAGACCGCGTTGGAATGAATGATGAGACACAGGAATATGTGAAATGGCATGTGAGGAGGGTTTGTATTTATTGTGGAGAGCCTAGCTATATAATGTGCACACTAATGGTTGTTCTTGTTACGTCGAGAGGCGACAATTGTTGCCAGTGTTGACAGTTTCATAAACAATAACGACAGTCACAACCACAGCAGCCTATAGTTACGGTTAGCACCAAACAATGTAAGAAACAAAAAGGGCAGAATTCACCCGGTTGCAATAGCAGCACCATCATTAAATGTCAAACACAAAACAAAAACATATTACATGGGCCGAAATTTATGCTTCGTTAAGAAGAGCTAAATGATGAGATGCGAGCACCGTCACTGTGTCGCGATTGATGGTTTTGTAAGATTACCAGTTGCATTTTCCTCAAGATGAATAATGATACAAAGATAGGATGACCGCCAACAACAAAACGATACTGCTGTTACACATACCGAATCAGGTACAATGGTCATGAACACCTCTAGGCGGATCGTTTGACCTACGTCGCTGTCTCTCGCATTTGGGATTTGTAGTTGACCAACTGCTGTAAATTGATGTCAGCATGTCGCCAATAGATCAAAGCACCGATGCAGTTAGATGTATCAAGCAATGCCTACTCAGCACCAGCGCCCATTCGGTATCCATTGCAAGAAGCGTCAAATATAGGTAGCGACTAAACTAGACTAGGAGGCGACCAATGGTTACAATACACAAATAGTTAAGGAGACCCACCGAGGGAGTACAACGTAGGTGGCTATCAGAATAACTATTCTAAGAGCTCCGTGACTTTGGTTTTGCACAAGGGACTGGCCGCAGAGAATGTGGCAGATCTGCAGGATATTTGACGTGATGCAAAACGATGCAGCAAGCCACCATAAAACCTGTTGTCTCCCTCCTCCCCGCTCAACCACATATCAAGTCTCATTGCGCGTCTAATGCTATCATTCTTCCATTGGATGCAGATGGTTTGTTACTTAAGAGCTAATGCCTTTGGAAAAAGGAGCGTCAGATAGGAAGAGAGTGATAAATTGAGTTTGTAAATGTTGCCGAGGCTGCATTTTGATAAAAACGCCCACTACAATTTGATTCTTTAATTGTGCCATTGGTGCATTACAATAAACAGCACCTTCCTAACAATGTCGAAAAAACATCGTTCATCATATTTCCGGCTCTAGCTTCTCTAATATCCAATGAATGCAGAACGGAGTCCGACGTAAACTTTGTGCCTTTCAAAGACGCTCTGAGCTTGTCGGGTAACAGATGTAGCAGGTGACTTCAGCATTCTTTGACTATAAAAGAAGCCCGAGATATGATTGACGAGATGATGGGCGAGGCTTGTCATTCACTAAGTGTCATTCCGACGAAGTGATTCCTGATCCACAGTAACTAATGTCAGGGAATCTGCGCCTTAATATCGCATTAGCGCAAAACATAGAAGCGTTCATTCGAAAGGGTAGCTTCTTCCATTTAGCAAATATAATAATGATCATAATAAAGTGTTGTATGATTGCGTGGGCCAATGCTTCATTAATTACCCTCGCTATTACTCTTTGCGCTCATCCAGGACCTTTGCTTACCTATTCTCCGAGTGTAATACTTCCAGTATAATATAATTCTAGACCCCGCCACGAAGGTATTGATTATTGGAGTGCAACAACAACACGACTATTGGAACCGAATGGTGTTTGGCGTTTGTCACAACGCCGTCTTATTCAACAACATTTCCAAACTCAATTTATTCCAAAAGGAAGTCCCTTCCTATCTAGCGCTCGTTTGTCACAGCGGCTCCGCTCGCCTGCAAAACAAACTGCAGAGGAAATCTCCTTGCATCGAATTGACGATTGAGACTTGGAATGAGTGATGGATATGGAAGGAGGGATGCTCGGTGAATAGGGAGATAGCGACTCGGTATATGTTGCTTGTGATGCACATATCTTCTACTTGTCTCATCAATATATCTAGCAGCAACGAGCAATTATTTTCGGAATGACATCCTTATCTTTCATTTTTGCTGTCAAAATCTAATTAGTTATATTTGCGGATGTTCTTATTTGCGACATTATTCTGACTTGGGATAAGGCTAAAATGAAATGGCGACCACAAGAAGTGAGAGAGCTGTTGGATTCACATCGGTCATTATATGTTTAAAAACAATTTAGTGCCCGCAATACGTCACGATGACGAGTAAAGCAAAATAATCAATAAACTCTGGTCAGACTCTCTCTACCATTCGTTGCAGCTTAATCCTGCATTTAAAACACCCGGGGTATGTTTAAGGGTAACTACACGTTTTCAAACCCCAAAATGGATAAAACGAATGTAAATTGCACAGCTTATTCGGAGTAAGCTGATGTGTCAATAGTCATTTAAGTACCTTGCCGTATTGAACATAACTGAAGTAAGGTTATCATATCAAACCTATACATTTATCGCATCAAACCGGCATATTTAGGACAGGATGTTGTCGGAAGAAGGTTTTACAGAATGGAAACCTTGGGACGAGCAATGCGCTTTAGCCGAGTTCTCTCCCACGTAATACTAACGAATTCGTGTGACAAGCTGATCCTTAGAGTGCTGAATGACAGACGTCGTAATAATGGCATTAGTTGGCAGGGGCGGAGTTGGAAATAAAATATTGAAGAGATAGCCGGAATTCAAGTTGACAACAATGGCAATTTATCATAGATGTACACCCATCTGTAGCTCGGGGCATTCCGAGTCGACACTGATTTAGATGGAGTAGCTTTATGATGCTCCAAAATGCAGTCAGACAGGACGAAACTTCTCCACTGAACGACTCATTGATGGAGCTCTCTCGGGAATAGACGTATTAAGCGGTGGCTGGCCACAATAACAAAGAGGGCGGCATCAATTATTCTTCCTGGTTGGCTCATTTATCTGACAGAATGCATAGACAACGTGCATACGACAGCAAGCTCTGGTATCCAGTAACCCTCACAACTTTTTAACCTGGATCCAACACCCTTATGACACACATGAATATTGTGAGCACCTCGTCTTTACAGCGAATATCCGACGAGACCTACCTTGTCATATCCACGGACCCCACGAGGCCACACTCTTGTAAAGCACATTAATGGATGCTGAATTCCCAAAACAGTGACAGTATAACTAAGGGGAGTGAATGCGGAAAGGGGAGGTCGGTAGTGAGTTTTTCCGAAAGTAACAGTCCGATCTTAATATATTCAACATTTGAAACACGAACTCGCTGTGAACATGCTCATTCGCAGTCACATTGTTTGCGGTTCACATGGCTTTAGCTTGATAAGGTGACATGGGCGTTGTGTGGAAGCGAAGCAATCGACAGACGTGGATATAAATTTGGCGTTAGGGATGTCTACTAGGTGATAATTGGTGGGTATATACCAGTCGATTGCATGAATCACTGATGGAGATGACACTGTTCAAGACGAGTAACTGCTGTGGCTCACGCTGTACCCAGCGCCAACTTAGTCCAGATGAGTGAGAAAGTGATTGTACCTGTGGGTACTGATTCTATTCACATTGCCATTGTAGAGAGGTAGTAATTTGGCTAACCTTTGGCTTATAACTAATCAGTAGCCAATGATGATAAGCAGCCATAATCTCTTTATCTCACGCATGTCCTGCTTATAACATCAATAGTGCTGAGAAAAATTGCATAGACAGTATGCAACATATAGAGCTCGATTTTCATTTGGAAGCGATATAGGTATGCCTGTGTAACTCACCTCATTGACATAAACTGAACACAGTCACCGTCTCGCACCACACCCTATTCCACGTAGTACAAATCCACAGCGCCCCAAATGGTCTCACTCATGATATTTACATCCCTACAAGGGCAGTTTGTGAAGTAAATCGGCCACTTGAACACCTCTATAGCCCTAAGTTGGCGAAGTATCTCCCCCAAGGGATCAATATGAAATTGGAAAGGAGTGATCAGTGGGAAACGGTTAGCTTCTAGATGCCGTTGCTGAGCTGAGGCGTTCAATGGTAATGGCACGCTTTTGCTAAGTTTGCGCTATTAGTCATGGCCGCTAAAATGAATAAAAATCTGTTCACAGCGGTATGACAATATGTTTGGTAAGCTTTCTTTAGCTTATGGTCGTTCGTAATCACATATTACCATGTGAGCAGATTGACTCTTTACAGCGGTATATTTTGTATCATATCTAACTAAATACCATGCTGCAATAATTATCGACAATCATTCAAGTTTAACATTTAATGTCAGATAGCAACATCCACAATGTTGTTGAAAGCGTTATCAAGGGATAGCTTTCCATCACATTACGTAAGAACCACGATCTAGCAAGCATAACATGTCTTGAAGACTGCAGCCTGACTGTCCGTCATTTATCAAAGCCGTTCATTCCAAAGCCACTATCTCAAGCTTGTTTCACACGGAGCAACAGCGTGTCAAAGGGAACTAGAAAACAGCATCAATCAGTTTGATTCTTGAAGTGGAGTTGAATATGTATTCACGCGTGATGCATTGATTACCGTCACCAATAATTCCTCCACAATAAATAACGGCCCCACTGAGCGTATCATACACTGTGTGCTATCTTTTACAGTCTACTTTTCCCTGATCGCTTCTCTTAGAGTTTAACGTGTAGCAGAAACCAGTAACTCTCGGTTTAAATGCGCATTGGTTGATATACAGGTATATAAAATAGGTCATCATCATCATCATCATGATGATCATCATCATCATGATCATCATCAACAGCAACAACAACAACATTAGGATTACCTTTCACTCATATCCTCAACGAATACACAGCTGATTGTACCCATTCACAAGCAACCAGTTAACAGTGCGCCTAATAAAAAGCCCTGAAGGGTAGACATTACCGATAGATTGCCACATGATTCAGAATATTAGGCCAATAATTTTGTCAACGGCTCAAAGACAATAAGACTGCCTGGGCCGGACTTAAACACTCCAAGAGGGTGTTTAACCTTTTATTCACCTACCATCAGTGTATGCCGCTGGTGACTCAGAGAAGATGATGATTCTAAAACAAAACGCGCAGTTTCTGTTCTGCGTGAGGCAATTACTCGTAAAAATGGAAAACGCGATGGCTTGAACTTCTTCCCATGTCATTATAAAACAGGACTTTTTGAAGCTATACAGTTACAAACTTCAGTCTGAGTTGGTAATTAATCTACCTATACCTAATATAATATTAGACCATGTATAACAGCTCATCCCATCATCTTCACCTCATTTCCTGGGCATAAGTTATCGAGACGAAGTCAGCACACTCAGGAGAGTCTCAGAGATACATGCCTGTAATGTGTTGTGGCCAAGAGAGTAATAACACATCTCCAGTAACGATCAACAGCCAGATTTGGCAAGAAAGCTTAGAGGGAGTAAGAAACATCTGGTGCCTCTTTGATATATTGAGAGAACTTGCGTAATGAAGATTACTTCTTCGTGATAAATCAGCGAATAAAATGCCGATATTGATCAAAGGAGATCAGAATTCTCACAAAATGGTATCACAGCATGTACAAAGCTCATTGTGAGTTGAATGAATTAGCCCTTTTACCCATCAATTGACAAATGTAAATCACGTCTATAACATATTGTGACCCTACAGGGCCTTGACAAGAGGCATATTCAGGGTGTGACCCAGACAGACAACGCCTCGCTATCATAGCATCGTTTGCCTTCGGGCTTTGGTGGAGATAATTGTAATCAGCAACAAAGGCTACTTCAAAGGTAGAAATCGGTTTGGGTGCCATACAATTGACTGATACATCCTTTTGATGATCTTGCTGGGTCACAGATGACAGATTGCACATAGTGACGGAGCAAATGATGGAATAAATATAGTGATGGAGCAAATGATGGAGTCCATGTTGTGATGGAGCAAATTATGCTGCTGCAAATAAAGTGTCACACACTTACCATTGAGATAGCATCCGTGACAATTTAGTATTGGTGATAGGCTGAAGGAGACTAACATCATCCACAGTGTATAATATCCTATTGATGATTTACGAGCACAGTTGAATTGTGCCATAGTGATAGCTACAATATTGTTTTTGCTTTCCTAAACCTGTCTTAGCCGCATGCAGCAAACACAAATAAATCACATCAGAAATATTACCTAAGGGTGCAAATGCCCATAAAGGTTTAAACATGATCAAATAAACGCTCATGCACTTGAATGACCCGCTTTATAACATATTGTTTTGATTGCCTGGCACAAAGACCCGATCATAATCTGCGTTAATTCATTTTCACCATTTTCATATGAGCAAACATATGCTTGGAGCGAATATTGATTTTCTGTAAATTGTTGGGATAAAATGGTGAGATCAATTTTACGTTGTTGCCAATTTTTGAATATAGTCCATGTAACTTTAATACTGTTTTGTCGTTGTGAGCTATTGGGAAAACAGCGCTTTTGATGGCGATGGCATGTTATTATTGATTAGGTACACTGCATTTGTGAAGAAATAAAGAGATGCAAGAGATGCAGGATGCATTTCGCATTGACTCGGAACAATGTCTATATGTTCTGGCGTTGTTTGATCCTAATAACCCGCTCTAATCAGGTCTTTGACAACAAGAGACTGCTAATGAATCTGTCAATATCAACTCAATTATTGCAATAGCTACAAACATGCCAGACGCAGTAAAAAAACAACAAACATACATTATCTGTGACGGACGGATCCTAAATGCAACCAGATAAATCTAATGGCAGATATATAGTGAAAACATTTCTTGTTCCTTCTAACTACCCGCAGGTGCATTTGCTGGCTATAGTCGTGACGGTTTGATCACGATACCCAAACCCACGCCATTCTATTGACTGATCCTAACCAACAAATGTGTCGTTCCAAAAAATAGCGAGTTTGTACAATTCTACAAGCACGGCCGAAAAGCTGACAACATACAGGGTGTACCTCCATATACCAGAAATACCAGAAATACCAGAAATACCATGGCTACACCGCTCACATCTCACATAATCGAATCCATCCGCTGTTGAATATTGCGTTTGATAATACATTAGCGAATCACACAGTATGGACATATTTTTATCATATATGGTTGCCAACTATGGTCTCAAACTAGATGAAAATGTGCATGTCATGTTTGAACGTAATATCAAATAATGTATGACAAGACTGGATGGGTTTTTGTACATAACTCTTTCTGGTTTGTTCCTTGACTAAGTATTTTCATGATCTCAATAAGACGTAATCAGTAGAATGGCAGGTCGATTTATGTCAGCATATGTTACAGTAGCAATTTGCGATATAATATTCATCGGCCTAAATGGAAACAGAACATTATTATTATTTTGGCCGACGAGCTCACCTTAGTTTCATTTATAATACGCATTGCATCCCAAATCTTCACCGCTAGCTCGACAACCTTACATTCCGTGTGCAAGTGGGGATCAGGAAATTCAAGGAGAATTGAACCACTTCCGGTCGCTTTCCAAGTAATCTCTTGCTGGTCAGATAATGCTTATGACAGCCAGCAATTCAACACTAAATGTGAGTATTTGCAAGTGTCGATAGCTACAGCAAAATGTGTGTATCAGACATACAAATCGACGTACATCTACGATTAACTTGAAGAATGACAATCTACAGAAAAAATTGTTCGATGCAAACAAATATAGAGAAGATCGAGCGTGTTCTATGAGCAATGGAATGTTCTTAGCGTTTTCAGGATATTTATAACATGACGGGGCTTCTGTTACTTGTACATGCAACCGTTCAAGAATGACAATTGCAACTTATGAAGATGATGGGATTTCATGTGATAACGTTGGAGATATGTAGTGTACAATTTGCCCAGTTGTGCAGAATGCAGCGGTCTGTATTCTTTACATATATGTGCATAGCTCGGTTAGAATTTCACTGAGGCACACATATACTGCATCTAACTAACATGATTAATTGATGACAAAGTATGGGATTGGGTGCTTGCCTATCATTGTGCACAACCTATTTTGCAAAACTTTGCCTCCCTTCGAGCAAAGGAGTTAGACACGCATCGTGGCTTTAGTACGTAGCCTTCACATCATATACATGAGGTAGTCAGTGCAGCTGTTTTGCTAGGCATCCGCAGACTAAGCTACAGTCATACCTAATTTGCACTCTTTAGGGGAATGCTATGTGTATACGATCGGCATCGGGCTCGGACATGAACATACGCGACCTACGAAGTTGTTCTCTGGTGGGCGATCTTTACGACCTCAGGAGGCAGACCGGGTTGGGATAAGCAAGGTGGTGGCAGCGTTAAAATATATTTGGGATGAAATACCACTGAAAAGGTACAAAGCTTAAAAAAACCATACTTACTAAATTCATAATGCTCATATAATGCAGCTCTAGTTTGTGTCATAGGCTGTCATCACCGTGCGTGTCATAGAGAGGCATCGCCACGCTGACACAAACATACATTATCGGACTATAGACAGACATTACTAGGCTGGCAAAGACATACCTCACCAGGCTGACATAGTCAGACATCACCAGGCTGACATAGTCCAACATCACCAGGCTGACATGGACAGACATCACCAGACTGACGTAGACAGACGTCACCTGACTGACATTGACAGACATCACCAGGCTGACACAAACATACATCACCAGGCTGACATAGACTGATATCACCAGGCTGATACAGAGAGACATCACCAGACATAGATGTTCGCCGCCAGACAAAGCCCCCTTGACAAAGATAACTGCCACATTCAGGACATCACACTCGTATTCACGTGAATGCGCTGCAGCTAAGTATGGTGAATTTCGTTCTGCAGGCGCATTATTCATGACGGCGTTATGCAACCCGCGCCTATTTGAGTCGCGGAGGCCAAGTAGGATGAAGCCACACAAGACCACAAACAATGGTGGACGTGGGTGGGGGCGGAAGAGCTCAAAGCGTTATCGGATGTGAGGCACAAAGGGAAATTAGTCAAGTGGTTATCATTTGGCCTTGGGCATTCTCACCCAATTTGGATTGTGAATGGACCGTCAAGAGCTACTCTTTGAAGGGTAGTTTCAGTATACCCCCAGTTTTAGGATGACATGTTTGACGCCCAGCCTTACGTAATGGGACTGCCATTTAACGTGATCATCCGAGTCACGGGGAACCAGTCAGGTTTTAACACCTTGGTACCAAACCCACAACCTGGAGAGTAATTTGGTGGGTCACAGCAGAGAAACACAAGCATGCAGTAGCTACAGGATACATTAGCGAATAACCCCCAAAGATATCAAGCATATTACTGGCTGTCTTCACCAAATGAATGGCAGGAAATTTAAAGATGTATTTTGTGGATGCTAGGTTAAATTTTCCGCGCCTTTTTTCATATTTGGAACATCAAATAATTGATAATTCATCGCAATCGGAGCTTGAATGCATCGTCTGAATGCTGTTTACAAAACAATATAAATGAGTAGTGCTCAGTCAGAGAACTATGCATGTGCTATTCCATCTTTACTGCTATTATCGCCAAAACTTCGTCCCTTTCAGTTTCTGATGTCTACTAGCATCTACATCGTGTCATGTTTCGATTAAAATTCACGTCCCATTATTAAAAAGCAATCGGAGTAATACAAGCCTCAGATACAGCAGGGGACACAAATTAGATTTGATGTTTTGGATTCAATGGCCAAAAAGCAGTAGGTAATTGGCCATCCAAATTTTCCCCAAACAGAATAATGATAATTTTTTGTATTGAATACCTCATTAAATCTGAAAGAGCAGGGCTGTTAGAAATTTTAAACTACTCTAAAAATGACTGCCAACCTATTCCTGACTTTTATTGACCCTTGATCCCATACTCCGCACACACCATCTGCCATTAAGAAACACTAAACAAATCGATCAGAACGCCAGGGCCCTGAGGTGTGTGAGGTTATTCCTTCCATGAACAACTTTATCTACATAGCAACTCATTACTATTCAATGTCAATATTTTGTGTATACCTGTTAGCCAGGCTTGCGGAAAGTTATATTTTCATAAATTTCATTTGCTTAATCAATTGCCGTTTATTTATGCTTCTGAAAACTTTCAACAGCAGTGAGTATTTTAGCATTGATTCAACCCAGTGGCCAGTCTGCCTCCACAACATTGTCTCGGTCTTCTGATTCGAAAGGCCACCAGTGACAGATTAGTGCAGCGGAGCATTAAATGCAATTGGATATAAATGCACAATCAATCCTACATAAATCACCAGCGTCATGCGAACAGACATATTAAGAAACGTACAAGACAATCGTTGTCTGTATTCCCCTGCTGTATGATTGTAACACTTTGCATGTACGAAATGGCCAATAACTCTCTAGACCAATGTGCTATTTTCACCTGAATTTTGAGGACAGTTCGTTCGGCAGCACGTCGCTAAATGACTGCTACTGCAACAGAACGTTAATCATAGAAACTGTTGCCGTCGCCAGGGTCGCCATTGCACCTCTTATATATAATGTATCCGATGATTTATTCGATCAATGCCTTGCATTAGTTGAGAGATGTCAGATAATATTGATGAAGAACGACATTGTTGACATGATGTGGTGGAAATGATGAAGACGAAGATGAATAGTTGCGCAGCGTCATTATGCAATGCTGGGTACATCGGAATAAGATTTAAAATCTTCGAGTCAGGAACTCGAAAATCTACCGTTGAATGCTCCTTTCCGTTCCTTTTGGACAGCACATTATATCAATGACCATCACACACCCCTGTTTCTTCCTATAACACCGACAACGGTTACTCTGATGACTGGTTTCACACCAATCAAATGTCGATCGACATTAAGGTTTCCGATGAAAAGATTATGCTTGATGGATAGTGGCTTATGTCAGAGGGAATTAAGAACTCTATCTCCACGAAATATCTACTTAAAAATGTACGAGTAGTTATTTGCCCAATAAGATGACAGGGGCAAGACGGACTGTGGTAATGCAAAAGCCAGTCATGAACGATTCAATAACTAACGTATGCATTTCCTTCATTGAATTGTGAGTAACGCAATGCGCTAGAAATAGAGAGCATGTCTGAGTCATCCAGATACTTATCTTACTCTACAATGTATAATTTATTAGACAGCAGATACCGATAAACGTTCGTAGTTAAAATCATCACCGACCTCTAACGTCTATAGCCAAAACCCTTTCTTAATCAAGCTCGTTTGTCACCGGTGTTATGCTGTAAATACATGTGATAACGGCCCACCAGCAAAGTGAACCACAGACGACATCTGATATTCGACAACAAACAACCCTCTAAGATGCTTAGTGCGGATTTTCAGACTGGGCCGAATAATTTTCAGGGGGTAGCGAAATGGTAATTAGTCTTACCTGTTTAAGATTCACTTACGTTCCACTCATCTCGTCAAAGTTTTGGCTGATTCATTACCAGCTGACAGAGCCAATCACTGCCAGACTGCTTCATAAACAGACATTATCAAGCTGGGTCAAAGTCAACCGTCACTCGGCTTTCATAGACGGACATTGTCTGACTGGGTCGCAAATAGACAACACAACACTGTGGAATAGCCATATATGACCAGTTGCAATAAGCTGATATCACCAGACTTATACACACAGATATAACCAGAATATGTAATATACGGATGGGACCATGTGCCATGGTCATATTAATCCTAGACAGATACATCAGGCTGACATAGACATATGTCACAGAGCTGACTTTGCCAGGCTTACATTGTCAGACTTCACCAGACTGACGGAGAAATACATCGCCAGAGACAACCATTACCAGGTTGATACAGGCAAACATCGTAATATTTTGCTTTAATCAGATACCACCAGACTGTGATATAGATGCATGGAGGTTATATATATATAGAGAATATATATATATATATATATATATATATATATATATATATATAGATATATATATATATATATAGATATATATATATATATATATATATATATATATATATATATATATATATAGATATATATATATATATATATATCCTATATATAGTCAGGCATATATATATATATATATATACATATATATATATATATATATATATATATATATATATATATGTATATGTGTATATATATATCTGAATATAGATATCTATATACTGTGATATATATGTATATATATGTATCTTATATATATATATATATATATATATATATATATAGATATATCTATATATATATATATATATATATATATATATCTATATATATATATATATATATATATATATATATATATATATATATATATATATATATATATATATATATATATATATATATATATATATATATCTTTAATAACTAATGCATCCAGTAAAACCAAGGGGACAAAGCTCTTAGCTTAATATGATAGGTAAAATCACACAGGTTATCGAGATAAGAACCACAGACATTATCGGTACTTGACTCATGCAAAGGAAACTTGTTGACCCCGAAGTTCGAACCCTCTCAAACACCCATACAAATCTTTGCTTGTGCGGAAAAGTACTTGCATTTTACCTGTTGCATTTTAGGTAAAAAAAACGCGGTCATTCATGTCCGGGTGAAGCCGAGACGACCTGGTTTAATATCTGGCTGTTGTAGGAAACGAGACGCGCGATAATCAGCTAGGCGGCTGTGATTACATTCGACAGAAGCATAATACTAACCACAGAAGACAAGAAAGGTAAGACCTCAGAGATACATTCCGCAATTCTGAGTGATCCATTTAACACAGGATAGAAGCCGAGAGCATTTGGCTGTCTTCACTCCAAAGACATAGTTAGGGCAAAGAAAGGCCGACATGGAAATTCAGATATTCAACACAACTAGGTCAAAGCTTGCTAAAGCTGATATGCTGTGACAGTTTAAGATTCGCAATGTGAAACGTTATAACAAGCAGGTAGATTAATCAAATATTGCATAGGATCATGATCATGTTTGTAAAATTGGGAATATATATATATATATATATATATATATATATATATATATATATATATATATATATATATATATATATATGTATATATATGTGAGTGTGTGTGTGTGCGTGTTTGTGTGCGTGTGTGCGTGTGTGTGTGGGTGTGTTTGCGTGTGTGTATGTGTTTGTGTGTTTATAGTTACACGCGATTTCCGTGTTTTATTGAGCAGCCTATATAACTTAAGCGAAAGTGAATGTGGTATGCGCAACACTGAACAATTTCACAATCATGTTTGTGAAATTGTGTTTGTGTTGATATTTAAACCTCGGCCACACGAATTCCGTGTTTTAGTGAGCAGGCTATATAACTAAAGCAAAATGTGGTATGCGCAACACCAAACAATTTCACAAACATGGTTGAATATATGAATATATATATATGTATATAGGTATATTTATATGTATATATTTACATATATAGATGTCAATGTATATCTATATCTGTCTATATATACATATATATATATGAATGTATGTATGTATACATATATAAATAAAATCACATATATAGATATATATATAAATGTATATATATATATATATATATAAATATAAATATATGAATGTATGTATGTATACATATATAAATAAAATAACATATATATATGTATATATATATATATATATATATATATATATATATATATATATATATATATATGTATATATATATAAATATATATATATATATATGTATTGATATATATATATACCTATATATATATATATATATAAGGTGATATATATATAATAAAAACAGACAGGCAGAGAGAAAGACAGTGAGAGAAAGAGAGATAGAGAGAGACAACCAGTGCATATATATATATATATATATATATATATATATATATATATATATATATATATATATATATATATATATATATATATATATATATATATATATATATATATATATTTTATATATATATAATATATATATACATACACATATATATATGTATTTATATTCATAAATATATATGTATGTTTGCATGTCTATAAATACAGAGAGAGAGAGCATGAAATAGAGAGAGTGTTTGTGAGAGTGAGAGGGTGAGAGAGAGAGGGGGGAGAGAGAGATTGGGAGAGAACGGCGTGTATGCATTGTCAATGAAATATATTTACAGTTGGACACCTTACATATTATACTGGGAATGTACTGTTGATGGGTTAAGTGATACATGAAAATAGCGCAGTGAAACATACATTTAGCAGCCTTAACCAAAAACAGTTTCAGGGACAATGGCGGAAGAGATTAAACGCATGTTGGTAGAGCATCGCGTGGAACTCGCAGAGAATATCTACTTAGACGACTTAATGTGGAATCATCTGCGAGCCGGTGATGTTGTATCTGCCGCACAGCGAGACAGAATTCAGGTAAAATTTACAATTTGGAATTCGATTTTTAATACAGCAATTGCCATCAGTGTATGGTTGTATGACCGACACCATGAACCAAAAGATATGTCTTCTGTTGCGTTCTCAGCATGACAAGACCCATACTGAGCAAGTAGGATCTCTGCTAGACTTTCTTGCTCGGAGGCCAGAAGAAGATATCACCCACTTCTGCAGGGTCTTACGTTTAACCAACCAAAATCATATCATCACAAGTTTTCTGACTCCCAGTAGCCCGAAGGAAGTCCCTTCTACTAGGGGAGGTTAGTATACATTTCAATATCCATTTTCTACTGTAGTTGGTGTTGATAATGGCAGTCCTTTTCTACCACTCGCCATTGTCTTGAGCTTAAGTTATATCATATCATTCTAAAATGATGGTTACTTGCAAAACAATCGAAACGATCAATTTATCTACTAAAACGTTACATACTCTAAGAGTTCCTACGACTTTAGACTGTGCAACATTGAATATAATATGTATGTGTAATAACTCAATGTTATATGCTAAACTTCTTTTATTATACGACATATTCCACAGAATGACCGTTTCAAGTAGTGATATTCTGTCATTTAAAACCGCTCACAGGTGATCCTCAAGCTGAACCAGGGCAAGCCTTCAAAAGGAAGAAGACTCCAGCCACCTCTGGCAAAGCAGGGCCTCAAGGTGGTTTACACAATTCTCGTTGATTTTTATTCCTTTACGCCCTCTTATAACGTAATGACACAATTTGTCAACTCTTCACTCTTGTATTAAATCGTAACAATGACTTAAAACCTAAAGCCTAATAGACTATTTGACGGCAAAATTTGGTCATCAAAAAAACAAGTTGCTCTTAACACTTGTTACCAAACTAATCATCACATGACTCGTTCCACATGTCAAGTAATAGCAATATTGACTCAAGTTACTTCGTGCGTTTTACGTTGGTCATAAAGCAAGAGAGAATCGGACCATGACAGAAGACAACAAGAAGCTGCTGCGAGTCAATCGCGAGAACATCATTGATAATCTGGACTTGGATAAAGCGGTATGGAAAGAACTGATCAAAGCCAACATAATCTCCGGCGACAAAGCTAGATCGATTCAAGTAAGTCAGATTCAATGAATCCATTATATGCTGTTTTTACAATTGGCTAATAGTAACAATAAATCATCTTGTTCTGACTCAGGGAAACTACAAGATGGCCGAAGATCAAGTGGGTCCTTTCTTGGATCACTTAATCCGACGCCCAGAGGACGACTTCAACAAGTTTTGCAGCATTCTCATAGAATGTAACCAGGATTATATTGTCAATGACTATCTTACAAAGAAGTAAATTGCAGCAACTGCCCTAACTATTGATGGCCTAAATCCCCCATCGCAGCATATTTTCTATTTTACATGTTTCAGTAAGTATAAAACAAAGATTTTTGATGACTTTATATTGCTGAAGAAGAACAGTCGTATGTATAATGCTCCTAAATTTAAATAAAATGAAAACATTCCTAGCTACCTATTGACGTAATTCAATGATTTTGTACATCAAGTAAACTTTGTGTGCGAATCACTAAACAAATCCGTCCAACCCAACTTGGGTTTCATAAGTGTATTCGAAGCACTCAAACAGAGATTAGATGAACGCATCAGGCAACTTTCCCATTGGTCAAACTACAACGAAAAGAGCATTGTTCTAGAATCACCGTCCGCATGCATATGAATGTTGTTGAAATAGATCAGGCCAATCCTCATTCAGGAACATCAAATGGTTGCCACGGCGTGAGCTGCATAAGCGATATCGTCTCTCTCTCTCTCTCTCTCTCTCTCTCTCTCTCTCTCTCTCTCTCTCTCTCTCTCTCTCTCTCTCTCTCTCTCTCTCTCTCTCTCTCTCTCTCTCTCTACTTAAATATTGCCAGATGATCAAATAGCCCAGTTGTAAGACTGGTGATGCGTCGTCCAGATACTGATTTCAATGCGTTAGGACGTATTTTTATAGACTGTCACCAGGGTCATATGGTCATTGAGCTTCTTAGGATTACACGATAGCTGTATTTATATCCGCTTGTTACAGTGCCACAAGACATATATGTAAAGCATCCATTTAAAAAAGTTATGGTTTTTACTTTCTTACTTGACGAAACAATAGGTGTTCAGTTTGTTGAACATATCAATAAAAATATCGATCAGACAATATATTGCCCTTACGTTTTCAAAGTAGAAAAAGTACGATAAATCAATGTTTATTCATTGATCAGGTCATCAAACAGAATTATTTGACCATGTTGACGAAATATAGATATCACTCACGGTTCAAGTCTTGTTCGTGTTGTCTATCTTTAAAACATAACAATTTGCATTGTGACGTAGCGTTTTATTCTTGTGAATGGGTTTAGATATGACTTTCTCATAGAGCATGGCCTACAATGGCGCGCCTCTACTCACTATCTGTTGAGGAAATCAATTAAGAATGGCAGACCCTGACTTGGTGAAATTCGAACTGCAAGAGAGTTAGACAAAAGACTTTTTGAAATGCTAAAATGTTTCACAATAACTTGCTGCGCGGTAATCATGAAAATGACTAAAAAACACTCCCGTCATCGGATGACACTACCATGATATCAACAGAAGCAGATGGGCCAGTTGATCTGACGTCTCACGGCTCGGCGTCTGTTAAGGGTCAGTCGAGGCGACTACACCCCCGAATTAATCATAGAATTCAATGTGATTTTAAGAGCCGCTAGGACCACGCTGTATATAGGTGGCGTGATCACATATTTGAATGTGCAATAATTAATGCATCAAGTGAAACCAAGGGGATATAGCTCATAACTTAATATGATAGGTAAGAGCACACATGACATCGAGATAAGAACCACAGATTTTACCTGTAGTTGACACAAGCAAAGGAAAATTGAAATATGTAAAGGCGTAAAGAGACGCCTTGGGATTGAAGTTTAAGCTACGATCGATAAGTCACCTGATCTAACCTTCCGTGCAAGCAGCAAACTGGATAGAAAACTTATTGACCCCGTTATGTTATTCGTACCCTTTCAAAAAGCGATTCAAATGCTTGCTTATGCGGAAATGTACTTGAAGTGTACCTGTGCAATGTCAAGCATTAAAACGATTAAGTGGATTGTCCATAACATATCCCACATATCCCGGTTTGCTTTGCTTGTCTACTTTCGCTTTCGCTTTAACGTCAGTTGTTTTTGAGAAAAAAAAGCCGCAGTCATTCATGCGCCAGGTGAAGTCGAGACGACCTAGTTTAATATCTGGCTGTGGTAGGAAACGACACGGGCGATAATCAGCTAGGCGGCTGTGATTACATTCGACAGAAGCATAATACTAACCACGGAAGACAATAAAGGTAAGACCTCAGAGATACATTGCGCAATTCTGAGTGATCTATTCAACAGAGGATAGAAGCCGAGAGCATTTGGCTGTCTTCACTCCAAAGGCATAGTTAGGGCAAAGAAAGGCCGACATGGATATTCAGATATTCAACACAACTATTGCAAAGCTTGCCAAAGCTGATATGCTGTGACAGTTTAAGATGCGCTTTATGAAACATTATAACAAGCAGGTAGATTAATCAAATATTGCATAGGATCATGATCATGTTTGTGAAATTGGGGAATATATATATATATATATATATATATATATATATATATATATATATATATATATATATATATATATATATATATATGTGTGTGTGTGTGTGTGTGTGTGTGTGTGTGTGTGTGTGTGTGCGTGTGTGTGAGTGGGTGTGTTGGCGTGTGTGTATGTGTGTATGTGTTTATAGTTACACACGATTTCCGTGTTTTATTGAGCAGCCTATATAACTTAAGCGAACGTGAATGTGGTATGCGCAACACTGAACAATTTCACAATCATGTTTGAATACATCAATATATATATATATAGGTATATTTATATGTATATATTTACATATATAGATATAAATGTATATCTATATCTGTCTATATATATATATATATATATATATATGTATATATACCCATATATATATATATATATATATATATATATATATATATACATATATATATATAATTATATATATATATATATATAAATATATATGAATGTATGTATGTATACATATATAAATAAAATCACATATATAGATATATATAAATGTATATATATATATATATATATATATAAATATATATATATGAATGTATGTATGTATACATATATAAATAAAATCACATATATATATATGTATTGATTTATATATATTTATACCTATAAATATATATATATATAAAGTGATATATAAATAAACAGACAGAGACAGAGAGGCAAAGAGAAAGACAGTGATAGAGAGAGAGAAAGAGAGATACAGAGAGACAATTAGTGCATATATATATATATATATATATATATATATATATATATTTATATTATATAAATATATATATATACATATACAAATATATATATATATATATGTATTTATATTCATAAATATATATGTATGTTTGTATGTCTATAAATATAGAGAGAGAGCATGAAATAGAGAGAGTGTTTGTGAGAGAGTGAGAGAGAGACGGGGGGAGAGAGAGAGATTGAGAGAGAACGGCGCGTATGCATTGTCAATGAAATATATTTACAGTTGGACACCTAACATATTATACTGGGAATGTACTGTCGATGGGTTAAGTGATACATGAAAATAGCGCAGTGAAACATACATTTAGCAGCCTTAACCAAAAACAGTTTCAGGGACAATGGCGGAAGAGATTAAACGGCTGTTTGTAAATCATCGCGTGGAACTCGCTGAGAATATCGCCCTAGACGACGAAATGTGGAATCACCTGCGAGCCACTAAAGTTTTGACTGCCGCACAGCGAGACAGAATTCAGGTAAAATTTACAATTTGGAATTAGATTTTTAATACAGCAAATGCCATCAGTGTATGGTTGTATGACCGACACCATGAACCAGAAAATATGTCTTCGTGTACGTTCTCAGCATGACAAGACCCATTATGAGCAAGTAGGATCTCTGCTAGACTATCTTGCTCGGAGGCCAGAAGAAGATATCACCCACTTCTGCAGGGCCTTACGTTTAACCAACCAAAATCATATCATCACAAGTTTTCTGACTCCCAGTAGCCCGAAGGAAGTCCCTTCTTCTAGGGGAGGTTAGTATACATTTTAATATCCATTTTCTACTGTAGTTTGTGTTGATAATGGCAGTCCTTTTCTACCACTCGCCATTGTCTTGAGCTTAAGTTATATCATATCATTCTAAAATGATGGTTACTTGCAAAACAATCGAAACGATCAATTTATCTACTAAAACGTTGCATACTCTAAGGGTTCTTACGACTTTAGACAGTGCAACATTGAATATAATATGTATGTGTAATAACTCAATGTTATATGCTAAACTTCTTTTATTGTACGACATATTCCACAGAATTACCGTTTCAAGCTGTGATATTCTGTCATTTAAAACCGCTCACAGGTGCTCCTCAAGCTGAACCAGGGCCAGCCATCAAAAGGAAGAAGACTCCAGCCACCTCTGGCAATGTAGAGCCTCAAGGTGGTTTACAAAATTCTCGTTGATTTTCCTTTCGACCTCTTATAACGTAATGACACAATTTGTCAACTCTTCACTCTTGTATTCAATCGTAACAATGATTTAAAACCTAAAGCCTAATAGACTATTTGACGGCAAAATTTGGTCATCAAAAAAACAAGTTGCTCTTAACACTTGTTACCAAACTAATCATCACATGACTCGTTCCACATGTCAAGTAATAGCAATATTGACTCAAGTTACTTCGTGCGTTTTACGTTGGTCATAAAGCAAGAGAGAATCGGACCATGACAGAAGACAACAAGAAGCTGCTGCGAGTCAATCGCGAGAACATCATTGATAATCTGGACTTGGATAAAGCGGTATGGAAAGAACTGATCAAAGCCAACATAATCTCCGGCGAAAAAGCTAGATCGATTCAAGTAAGTCAGATTCAATGAATCCATTATATGCTGCTTTACAATTGGCTAATAGTAACAATAAATCATCTTGTTCTGACTCAGGGAAACTACAAGATGGCCGAAGATCAAGTGGGTCCTTTCTTGGATCACTTAATCCGACGCCCAGAGGACGACTTCAACAGTTTTTTGCAGCATTCTCATAGAATGTAAACAGGATTATATTGTCAATGACTATCTTACAAAGAAGTAAATTGCAGCAACTGCCCTAACTATTGATGGCCTAAATCCCCCATCGCAGCATATTTTCTATTTTACATGTTTCAGTAAGTATAAAACAAAGATTTTTGATGACTTTATATTGCTGAAGAAGAACAGTCGTATGTATAATGCTCCTAAATTTAAATAAAATGAAAACATTCCTAGCTACCTATTGACGTACTTCAATGATTTTGTACATCAAGTAAACTTTGTGTGCGAATCACTTAACAAATCCGTCCAACCCAACTTGGGTTTCATAAGTGTATTCGAAGCACTCAAACAGAGATCGGATGAACGCATCAGGCAACTTTCCCATTGGTCAGACTACAACGAAAAGAGCATTGTTCTAGAATCACCGTCCGCATGCATATGAATGTTGTTGAAATAGATCAGGCCAATCCTCATTCAGGAACATCAAATGGTTGCCACGGCGTGAGCTGCATAAGCGATATCGTCTCTCTCTCTCTCTCTCTCTCTCTCTCTCTCTCTCTCTCTCTCTCTCTCTCTCTCTCTCTCTCTCTCTCTCTCTCTCTCTCTCTCTCTCTCTCTCTCTCTCTCTCTCTCTCTCTCTCTCTCTCTCTCTCTCTACTTAAATATTGCCAGATGATCAAATAGCCCAGTTGTAAGACTGGTGATGCGTCGTCCAGATACTGATTTCAATGCGTTAGGACGTATTTTTATAGACTGTCACCAGGGTCATATGGTCATTGAGCTTCTTAGGATTAGACGATAGCTGTATTTATATCCGCTTGTTACAGTGCCACAAGACATATATGTAAAGCATCCATATAAAAAAGTTATGGTTTTTACTTTCTTACTTGACGAAACAATAGGTGTTCAGTTTGTTGAACATATCAATAAAAATATCGATCAGACAATATATTGCCCTTACGTTTTCAAAGTAGAAAAAGTACGATAAATCAATGTTTATTCATTGATCAGGTCATCAAACAGAATTATTTGACCATGTTGACGAAATATAGATATCACTCACGGTTCAAGTCTTGTTCGTGTTGTCTATCTTTAAAACATAACAATTTGCATAGTGACGTAGCGTTTTATTCTTGTGAATGGGTTTAGATATGACTTTCTCATAGAGCATGGCCTACAATGGCGCGCCTCTACTCACTATCTGTTGAGGAAATCAATTAAGAATGGCAGACCCTGACTTGGTGAAATTCGAACTGCAAGAGAGTTAGACAAAAGACTTTTTGAAATGCGAAAATGTTTCACAATAACTTGCTGCGCGGTAATCATGAAAATGACTAAAAAATACTCCCGTCATCAGATGACACTACCATGATATCAACAGAAGCAGATGGGCCAGTTGATCTGACGTCTCACGGCTCGGCGTCTGTTAAGGGTCAGTCGAGGCGACTACACCCCCGAATTAATCATAGAATTCAATGTGATTTTAAGAGCCGCTAGGACCACGCTGTATATAGGTGGCGTGATCACATATTTTCGCAGGTGAAGGCGCGAGTGTACCCTGTCAGCGTAGCTATAAGCTCTTTTGTTAAACTGCTCCATTCAGCTCTTATCTTGTGGATTGCAGAAAACAACTTAAAGCCCTTGATCGTTCTATGATGATTTTATTAAAAGGTACAAGTACTCAAGTATCCAGGAAAACCAAAGGGACTTGCCTCACAACAGCATGTGACAGTTAAGAGCAAACAGGACTTCGAGATAAGAGCCACGGAAGTCAGTGTTTATCTTTAGTTGACACGGAGTAGAGAGGCCTTGGGATATAAGTTTAAGATACGATCGATAACTCGCCTCTTATAATCTTCTTTTCAAACAGGTACTGGGTAGAAACAAGATGACCCAGTTATTCTTATCGTTCCAAACAGCGATTCAAATGATCGCATATGATGAAATGCACTTGGATTATACCTGTGAAATATCAAACATTAATAAGAATAAGTGAATTGTTCATAAAATGTCCCGGATCTGATTTTCTGTGGAATAATAAAAAAGGGCACACACAGGTTTCTCTTGTTGTCCACTATCGCTTTCGCTCTAACGACAATTGGGTTTTTTTTCATGCGGCAGGTAAAGCCGAGACTACCTTGTATTGTAATGTTGTAATGCAAGATTAGTTTGGATTGTACTTTTGTAATTACTGGTGACTAACAGGATGCGCTTATTTATCGCTCAAACGGAAAACCAAACCTTGCACAGTTATGATGACAGCTGAACATAGTGTCTTAAAGAGTTGCACATGTCTTCATGTACATTATGACGTTCAGTCAGATAATTATATTTCTCCCCAACTGGTAATTATAGTCCATATATGATATTTATGCATGTCACTTATTACGCATAATAGAGATCAGGTTTTATATACTGATATGGTAGAATTTTCACTGTAGGTTTGATGAATTTTATATAACTTGTTAAGTTATCCAGAAGGCTTTCCTCGGCATTTAGATGGGGATTATAATGTCTCAATCACATTATGTCTTGCATTCTTTTAGGTATAATGATGCTTTCTTTCCACTTGTAGTGCACCTGATAGGTGATCTGCGAGGGCGTCTCAGAGGTATTTACCTCTGTTTTAATAGGATCCTATCTTGGGTTTCATCCAGGAGCATTTCTTCGTAGTCATAATCCTCATCGTGTCTGCTTGACAGTTGTGGTACTTACAAAATGATATATTTTTTATACTTTGCAGTAATCATGGAGCCTTTGACTGCTAGTACTGTAAAGTCAGTGGATTATACACAGGCGAGCAGGACCTCTATTGTACAGTCGGAGATTTTAATTCTATTTTGGGCAGTAATGAGTCGGCGATAGTGATGATGAAGAATGTGTGATCCTCCTCACCGTCTTCGCTGCTATCTGCCTGCTCAAGGTTATGTACCGTGGTTGACATACAATATTTAATAATAGTAGTTTACTTTTTTGATTGCTTGGCAGACTGTACCCATGGCAGGACAGGCTCTACTTCCACCTTTGTGTGCCCACTCATCCACAGCGGTTTCGATTGTGGGAATTGGGCTTGGGTGGAAGGTGTTTCTTTCAGATTAACTTTCTGGTGTATTTTGCTTGTCCATAGCATGACCTTTGCCAGGATAATGGAGCCACGCCTCACTCCATCACTGCTCAACCATCTGCAAGCCTGCTGTTACGCCTCCCATGGTGGAGGTGTTATTTGCGTCTTTTTCAATGCCTTCCATATGCATGTACCTTCCGCCTGTGGTACCACTACTTAATCTACCTGGGATCGGGTCAACTCGTAAACAAACCAGCTCGTACCCAGACCAACTCGTACCCAAACCAACTCGTACCCAGACCAACTCGTACCCAAGTTTTAAGATTAATACCGGACTTGCTTGTGATTAATTTATGTACAATAACGTTGAGTATAAACTTCATCAATATGAATTTCTATTATTTTGTCAAGTAATGTTGTCGCCCTAAACAGCTAAACTACTCTCCTTGCTGACGCACCGTGCCTAAAATAGCCCCTAGCTCGCCCGTCACTAACGACCATAGCGCGGCAACCCGTGCGTGGCATATGGTGGTTGCGCTTGGGTGGGGTAAGGTAGGGTAGCGTTGGGTAGCCTCGGGCCGGGAAGCGTCGGGTAGCATCGGGTAGGGCAGCATAGGGTCGGGGGGTAGGGTAGCGTATGGTAGCATCGGGTAGTGGGTTGGGTCGGGTAGCATCGGGTAGGGGCAGCATAGGGTCGGGTGGGTAGGGTAGCGTATGGTAGCATCGGGTAGTGTTGGGTCGGGTAGGGCAGGGTAGGGCAGGGTAGAGTAGGGTAGCCTAGGGTCGGGTAGCGTCGGGTAGGGCAGCGTAGGGTCGGGTAGGGTAGCGTCGTGGAGGGGAGGGGAGGGCAGTGTAGGGTAGGGTAGGGTAGCATCGGATCGGGTAGCGTCGGGTAGGGCAGCGTAGGGTCGGGTATGGTAACGTCGGGTCGGGTCGGGTAGGGTAGGGTAGGGTAGCATCAGGTAGGGTACGGTCTGGTCGGGTGTGACAGTAAGCAATAAATGCTACTCAATATCATGTTTGTTCAATTGTGTATGTTCAAATAACGTATGTACGTACATACATACATACATACATACATACATACATACATACATACATACATACATACATACATACATACATACATACATACATACATACATACATACATACATACATACATACATACATACATACATGCAACATACATGACATACACATACACATACATACATACATACATACATACATACATACATACATACATACATACATACATACATACATATACATACATACATACATACATACATACATACATACATACATACATACATACATACATACATACATACATACATACATACATACATACATACATACATACATACATACATACATACATACATACATACATACATACATACATACATACATACATACATACATACATACATACATACATACATACGGCGATGAGTGTAGGTGACTATTATGGCGGCCGTACGAATATACTGTATACAAAATTTGACAGCGGTCAGAGAGCGATGTAACTGTTAAAATTGGCACTATATGTTTTAATTTTAGTCCAATTGGAACAAGGATCAAATGGAAAACTTGACAGTAGAGATTCTGTTGATACTGATTACGAATGCTGTATTGGGGTATGATGCTAATTTTTCATCTCAATCATTAAAATCTATATTTATGGGGCAAAATCTACGATTTCTGTTTTATTTGTTTAATCTTGAGATTCATCACTTTGAATGACGTAGAGTGTTAGTGCCCATATACATTTTGATAATTGCTAAATAATTGAGCAGTGAGCAAATAACATATTGCCATGTCTTTGGTTATTTGGTAGTAAATATCTGCTGTTCAATATCATAAACATCAAATTATTAAATAGTAATATTACTAGTAATAGATTAGTTTACTATCCTTTCAAAAGTAGAGAATACATTCGTCAGGAATAAAATGTCAAACAAAAATTCTATTAGTTGTGGAACATGTTATGTTATGTAACTATAACCGTGTGGAATATTCCTCTGGACTTGGGTACGGCGAGAAGTGCGCTTATTTGACGATATAACGAAAAATCTATTTTCAGGACTTGGCACGCTGTACAAGCCTTTGAGGTTCCGCTCAGCGTAGTTCTACTTGTGTTGATTGAACGTGTGTGTATGAGGTAGAGAGATCGAATCTGTGAGTATGAAAATTTTTATTTGGGGTCATTGGCTGGATCAAAATACGTTCATGTTGTTTCAAAGTGATTTGACCTGAAACAGGTTCAACGTGATAAGTCTGAACAGGGTTAACTTTGAAGGTCCCAAGTGACCTCTTAAATGAAAGCATTGCTGGGTGTGGGTGATTGTGTTCAGAAATGTATACATATATGGATAGATAGAAATAGATATATAGATAGAGAGAGAGATATATAGATAGATATATATATATAGATAGAGAGAGATATAGATATATAGGAGAGATATAGAGAGAGGAGAATATAGATATATATTCATATATATATATATAGATATATATATATAGAGATATATATATATATATATATATATATATATATATATATATATATATATATATATATATATATATATATATATATATATATATATATATATATATATATATATATATATATATATATATATATAGCTAGGGGCTATTATAGGCATGGTGCGTCGGCAAGGAGAGTAGTTTAGCTGTTTAGGGCGACAACAGTGCTTGACAAAATAATGGAAATTTATATCGATGATGTTTATACTCAACGTTATTGTACATAAGTGATTTACACGCAAGTCCGGTATACATCTTAAAACTTGGGTACGAGTTGGTCTGGGTACGAGTTGGTTTGGGTACGAGTTGGTCTTTGTGCGAGTTGGTTTAGCCTATTTAGCCTCTTTTGCAGTCAATGGCTCAAGCGTTATGTAGTGTGAGGCAACGTCCAATTTGTGAGGGCATACTTGTTAGTCGGACGTTTTACGCTGTAATGAGGAAGAAACAAAAGATCGGCTTGGTGAACCTCATTAGGCCCAGACATTAAATTTTGGCCTGAGAATGTGTTTCAGGATTGGCAGGTAGATGTGCCATATAACTTGCTTTGTAAGCCAACCCCGAGCAACTTCCTCAGCAACCCTCGCGGCTGCTGCAAGGTTTTTGATTGTAGTAATAGCTATCCAAAAGCCCAATGGGCTATATTAGATTGTTTGCATGCGGTGATCTATTGCGATGTATTCCAGCACAAGGACTCCAAATGATGTGTGGGAAAAAATGTCAACGCTGCCATAGCCCCAAAGTTCCGGTAGGCAACCAGGCCAGTCGCAGCCATGCCAAGGATAATGAAAGTCACCTCGCGTCCCTTTAGGTCATCTGAGGGTACATAGAAGTTGAGAGTTTTAGCTCACACTTCAATGGGTGGACGGATTGGCCTGTCACCATGGAGTACTCGCGCATAGCGTCGATGGCCCAAGCCGCCTGTGTAGTCTGAAGCTGCTCGATTGCTGCACCATGGCGTTTACATTTGGCGTGCACTTTGGAGTTTCGTAAAATTGAGAATTTAACGTTGCTCCCAGAAAATACAAGTGCATTGATAAGGGCACCTCAATCAAGAATTACTATTGAGGCCATTGCGTTTATTTCAGAATATCATCTGGTATAATCCCTCGTTTAACTAACATGTCCTTTGTGACCATGGATAGGGTTAGAACAGTACATAGTGTTGTCATGATTAACTCATTCCATGAGGAACAGATCCTTTTATTGTACTGTATTTACCTGGCTTGGTTGACCGTTTTGGGCAACAAAAGTGGCAGGGTCCAGGTTTGACACTCTGTGTGTTTTCGATTACAAACTGTACAGCCTTGCTAGTCCAAACTACCCGAGGCCACCAGCTACCCAGGGCGCCCGTGTAGCATTTTTGACCGTCGGTTCAAATGAGAATACCTTTCCATGACTGTGGGATGAGGCGCCACTGATATAACGATTTCTTCGTCTGTAGCGATTTTTTTGTGGGCTCACTAGCCACCCTTTTTTACCGACATATGTGGATTCGTTCCCTCTTCTGACATCTATGCTTTGTTATATTTGATTAAAATAATTGACAGTGCTGGACTGCTGTTAAGACCGCAGTTAGTGAGGCCAAGTATATGCCATTGCGTTGATATAGCTCACATGTAGCAGTGCTTAGAGCCTACCCAACAAACGGGTCGGCCTCAAGGTCTGCAACTAGCTTTGGTCGGTTTGTCTGATGGGATCGAAATAAACATACACGTAACACCTTAGAACAGCTGTTGAGATGCCTGACCAAGAGTGCGCATCATGCAAGCACCTAGCCGAGCCACATATCTTTTCGTCAGTCATTAATTAAACCTGACCTAATTGTCAGACATTGCGCTCCTGGGCACTGACTGGCTTGACCACCGACTATAACCGCAGCAAGCTTATTTCGGTGGCTCACTCTGATTCGCTTGATAAAGCCACCATCAGAGTCTCTTTTTGTGCTTATATTGTTTTGGGAACGACATATTTCAGGGATGACATAACTTCGATATACACTTTGGGAAATTCAATACATTCTGGCACTTAGCTTACCTATCTAAATGTTTTGCCGTTCCATTGCAAATGTACATGTCTTTATCAAGTGGTGATTTGGTATCAAACTACAACCTTCGTAAAGTGATTAATGATTCAATAATAAGTCTAATAGCTTGATTAAACTGATAAGGTTACGACACATTATCGGGATGATGCGACTTTATAATATGATTATTTGACAAATCAATGGTTGCATGCAGTGTTCTCTCTGAAAGGACTAAGTCTAATGCTAAGTTCCGTCACTATCATGAGCAGAACACCCCCAGTCAGAACAGTCAGACAATATGGCGTAAATGTGCCTTATAGCACTGATTATACCTTGTCTAATGTATGACGGTGTTGCTGCTGATTATTACTACTATTTATCTCAATGTGTGCATACTGCCGCTGTTTTAGCTTAGGATGCTGCCAAAAAAGAAAATTACTTCAGGCAAATGCAAAGTAATGAGATATGCGCGGTACGGCATGCGCGGGTTTGCAGGAAATTCGTTTCCCGTTGGAATATATGGGGTAAGAGGAATAACGGAGTAGAAACAACATTGTCTCACTGCATAGCTTGCGGTGTCTCAAGCGATAACCGGTTTGGTATATCCACTCCTCAGCATCTTTATAACAAGACCTGTATTGCCATATTACCCGTAGGGCACACTCGCTAACAAAGATACCCGAGGATTAATTATTTCAATCGCTAATGTCACCATAGTAAAACGAGGCGGAAACACTTGGATAGGGGGTGCCTCCCAAAGGGGACATAAACGTTATTTAATGAATTTTGCACGATATATTGGATACACGGTACTCTGCTTTAGGACAAGAGATACATTTTTGTCATTGGCACAGTGTTCGCAAGATTATATTTTCGAGACAAAACGACATGACGAGCATCCAACGACTTCCTGTCACCAAGCCTGTGCAAATGGTCGTATTATCACTTCTGCACATGTCTTCAGCTCTGACGTCATAACGGTTAATTATTGATCTGACCACTAGGTAATATTTGTCCAACATCCAAAATTGTACTTGTAATAAGCAATCTCTCAATTGACGCTCTTGATTGGAACTTCTTAATGCGAACGCAACATACAGGAGATTGTTTATGGGACACATATCATATAATGGTCTCTTTGGGATCATGCATGCGCTGCATGTTGTTATTGCATTAACGTGGTGAGAATCGTATCAATAAGTCTGCAAATATAGCTTAAATGACGTGCACGTAATGGTGTTGCTCAGTGGAACGAATGCTTTTAACCAAAAGTAAAATGAAGAAGTGATAATGGGATAACTTTAACAGGCTAAGATGAATCAGTGACAGGAAGTCGTTGTATGCTTGTCATGTCGATATGTTTTGAAGACCTTGTCAACACTGTGCTGCTTGACAAAATTTGTCTCTTGCCCTATGGCAGAGTACAATGTTCCAAATATGTCATGAAATATATATTAATAACGTTTTTGTTCCTTGTGGGAGGAATCCGCTTTCTAGGTGTTTTCATATGGTGAGCACTTTCAAT
>CM067344.1:35405036-35456498 GCA_034190875.2 Urechis unicinctus | reverse complement strand
TGCACAGTTATGATGACAGCTGAACATAGTGTCTTAAAGAGTTGCACGTGTCTTCATGTACATTATGACGTTCAGTCAGATAATTATATTTCTCCCCAACTGGTAATTATAGTCCATATATGATATTTATGCATGTCACTTATTACGCATAATAGAGATCAGGTTTTATATACTGATATGGTAGAATTTTCACTGTAGGTTTGATGAATTTTATATAACTTGTTAAGTTATCCAGAAGGCTTTCCTCGGCATTTAGATGGGGATTATAATGTCTCAATCACATTGTCTTGCATTCTTTTAGATATAATGATGCTTTCTTTCCACTTGTAGTGCACCTGATAGGTGATCTGCGAGGGCGTCTCAGAGGTATTTACCTCTGTTTTAATAGGATCCTATCTTGGGTTTCATCCAGGAGCATTTCTTCGTAGTCATAATCCTCATCGTGTCTGCTTGACAGTTGTGGTACTTACAAAATGATATATTTTTTATACTTTGCAGTAATCATGGAGCCTTTGACTGCTAGTACTGTAAAGTCAGTGGATTATACACAGGCGAGCAGGACCTCTATTGTACAATCGGAGATTTTAATTCTATTTTGGGAAGTAATGTGTCGGCGATAGTGATGATGAAGAATGTGTGATCCTCCTCACCGTCTTCGCTGCTATCTGCCTGCTCAAGGTTATGTACCGTGGTTGACATGTAATATTTAATAATAGTAGTTTACTTTTTTGATTGCTTGGCAGACTGTACCCATGGCAGGACAGGCTCTACTTCCACCTTTGTGTGCCCACTCATCCACAGCGGTTTCGATTGTGGGAATTGGGCTTGGGTAGAAGGTGTTTCTTTCAGATTAACTTTCTGGTGTTATTTTGCTTGTCCATAGCATGAGCTTTGCCAGGATAATTGAGCCACGCCTCACTCCACCACTGCTCAACCATCTGCAGGCCTGCTGTTACGCCTCCCATGGTGGAGGTGATATTTGCGTCTTTCCAGACCAACTCGTACCCAAACCAACTCGTACCCAGACCAACTCGTACCCAAGTTTTAAGATTAATACCGGACTTGCTTGTGATTCACTTATGTACAATAACGTTGAGTATAAACTTCATCAATATGAATTTCTATTATTTTGTCAAGCAATGTTGTCGCCCTAAACAGCTAAACTACTCTCCTTGCTGACGCACCGTGCCTAAAATCGCCCCTAGCTCGCCCGTCACAAACGACCATAGCGCGGCTACCCGTGCGTGGCATATGGTGGTTGCGCTTGGGTGGGGTAAGGTAGGGTAGCGTTGGGTAGCCTCGGGCCGGGAAGCGTCGGGTAGCATCGGGTAGGGCAGCATAGGGTCGGGGTGGGTAGGGTAGCGTATGGTAGCATCGGGTAGTGTTGGGTCGGGTAGGGCAGGGTAGGGCAGGGTAGAGTAGGGTAGCCTCGGGTCGGGTAGCGTCGGGTAGGGCAGCGTAGGGTCGGGTAGGGTAGCGTCGTGGAGGGGAGGGGAGGGTAGTGTAGGGTAGGGTAGGGTAGCATCGGATCGGGTAGCGTCGGGTAGGGCAGCGTAGGGTCGGGTATGGTAACGTCGGGTCGGGTAGGGTAGGGTAGGGTAGGGTAGCATCAGGTAGGGTACGGTCGGGTCGGGTGTGACAGTAAGCAATAAATGCTACTCAATATCATGTTTGTTCAATTGTGTATGTTCAAAACGTATGTACGTATGTACGTACATACATACATACATACATACATACATACATACATACATACATACATACATACATACATACATACATACATACATACATACATACATACATACATGCATGCACATACATACATACATACATACATACATACATACATACATACATACATACATACATACATACATACATACATACGTACGTACGTACGTACGTACGTACTACATACATACATACATACATACATACATACATACATACATACATACATACATACATACATACATACATACATACATACATACATACATACATACATACATACATACATACATACATACATACATACATACATACGATGACATACATACATACATACATACATACATACATACATACATACATACATACATACATACATACAATACATACATACAAATGGAAACATACATACATACATACATACATACATAGTGAGCAAATAACATATTGCCATGTCTTTGGTTATTTGGTAGTAAATATCTGCTGTTCAATATCATAAACATCAAATTATTAAATAGTAATATTACTAGTAATAGATTAGTTTACTATCCTTTCAAAAGTAGAGAATACATTCGTCAGGAATAAAATGTCAAAAAAAATTCTATTAGTTGTGGAACATGTTATGTCAAGTAACTATGACCGTGTGGAATATTCCTCTGGACTTTGGGACGGCGAGAAGTGCGCTTATTTGACGATATAACGAAAAATCTATTTTCATGACTTGGCACGCTGTACAAGCCTTTGAGGTTCCGCTCAGCGTAGTTCTACTTGTGTTGATTGAACGTGTGTGTATGAGGTAGAGAGATCGAATCTGTGAGTATGAAAATTTTTATTTGGGGTCATTGGCTGGATCTAAATACGTTCATGTTGTTTCAAAGTGATTTGACCTGAAACAGGTTCAACGTGATAAGTCTGAACAGGGTTAATTTTGAAGGTCCCAAGTGACCTCTTAAATGAAAGCATTGCTGGGTGTGGGTGATTGTGTTCAGAAATGTATACATATATGTATATATATATATATATATAGAGATATATATATATATATATATATATATATATATATATGAATATAGAGTATATATATATATATTATATATATATATATAGATTATATATATATATATTTATATATATATATTTTTGTGCATATATATATATGTAAATATATATATATATATATATATATGATATATATATATATATATATATTTATATATATATATATCTATATATAATATATATATATATATATATATATATATATATATATATATCTATATATATATATATATATATATATATATATATATATATATATATATATATATATATATATATAGCTAGGGGCTATTATAGGCATGGTGCGTCGGCAAGGAGAGTAGTTTAGCTGTTTAGGGCGACAACAGTGCTTGACAAAATAATGGAAATTTATATCGATGATGTTTATACTCAACGTTATTTACACGCAAGTCCGGTATACATCTTAAAATTTGGGTACGAGTTGGTCTGGGTACGAGTTGGTTTGGGTACGCGTTGGTCTTAGTGCGAGATGGTTTAGCCTATTTAGCCTCTTTTGTAGTCAATGGCTCAAGCGTTATGTAGTGTGAGGCAACGTCCAATTTGTGAGGGCATACTTGTTAGTCGGACGTTTTACGCTGTAATGGGGAAGAAACAAAAGATCGGCTTGGTGAACCTCATTAATTTTTGGCCTGAGAATGTGTTTCAGGATTGGCAGGTAGATGTGCCATATAACTTGCTTTGTAAGCCAACCCCGAGCAACTTCCTCAGCAACCCTCGCGGCTGCTGCAAGGTTTTTGATTGTAGTAATAGCTATCCAAAAGCCCAATGGGCTATATTAGATTGTTTGCATGCGGTGATCTATTGCTATGTATTCCAGCACAAGGACTCCAAATGATGTGTGGGAAAAAATGTCAACGCTGCCATAGCCCCAAAGTTCCTGTAGGCAACCAGGCCAGTCGCAGCCATGCCAAGGATAATGAAAGTCACCTCGCGTCCCTTTAGGTCATCTGAGGGTACATAGAAGTTGAGAGTTTTAGCTCACACTTCAGTGGGTGGACGGATTGGCCTGTGACCATGGAGTACTCGCGCATAGCGTCGATGGCCCAAGCCGCCTGTGTAGTCTGAAGCTGCTCGATTGTTGCACCATGGCGTTTACATTTGGCGTGCACTTTGGAGTTTCGTAACATTGAGAATTTAACGTTGCTCCCAGAAAATACAAGTGCATTGATAAGGGCACCTCAATCAAGAATTACTATTGAGGCCATTGCGTTTATTTCAGAATATCATCTGGTATAATCCCTCGTTTAACTATGTCCTTTGTGACCATGGATAGGGTTAGAACAGTACATAGTGTTGTCATGATTAACTCATTCCATGAGGAAAAGATCCTTTTATTGTACTGTATTAACCTGGCTTGGTTGACCGTTTTGGGCAACAAAAGTGGCAGGGTCCAGGTTTGACACTCTGTGTGTTTTCGATTACAACCTGTACAGCCTTGATAGTCAAAACTTCCCGAGGCCACCAGCTACCCAGGGCGCCCGTGTAGCATTTTTGACCGTCGGTTCAAATGAGAATACCTTTCCATGACTGTGGGATGAGGCGCCACTGATATAACGATTTCTTCGTCTGTAGCGATTTTTTTTTGTGGGCTCACTAGCCACCCTTTTTTACCGACATATGTGGATTCGTTCCCTCTTCTGACATCTGTGGGTGCTTTGTTATATTTGATTAAAATAATTGACAGTGCTGGACTGTTAAGACCGCAGTTAGCGGGGCCACGTGCATGCCATTGCGTTGATATAGCTCACATGTAGCTGTGCTTAGAGCCTACCCAACAAACGGGTCGGCCTCTAGGTCTGCATCTAGCTTGGGTCGGTCTGTCTGGTGGGAGCGAAAGAAACATACAAGCAACACCTTAGAACAGCTGTTGAGATGCCTGACCAAGAGTGCGCATCATGCTAGCACCTAGCCGAGCCTCGTATCTCACACATCACTTAGTTATCTTTTCGTCAGTCCAGAACCGGGCCAATTGTCAGACACTGCGCACCTAGGCACTGACTGGCCTAACCACCGACTATGACCGCAGCAAGCCTATTTCTCTTATGAGTCACGTCAATACGGACCCCTATGAGTTCGTCAGCTTGGGTAGCAGCTGGCTCTGCAAGGAGTTGATCAATAATCCTATCGGGATCCATATTGCGCGCTGTTTCTAACATAATATATCGATATATTGCCCAGTTAATAAAACCTAACCCAGCGAGCAAGATAGATTCTATCGCGAACAACGGCGGTAGGTCTTCAGCAGCAGTTTACGTGTTTGGTGTCTACAAGTAGCTGGCGTACATAGGCAGGTTCCTCGATTGTCACATCATTCTCACGCAGGGCGTCTTCAAACAAGTCATGGTCTCAGACAGTTTGCTGTGCATGGCGGCCGCTAAAGTTATTTTTCTAGGTCAGCGCTCTTGTGGCCGAGCAGACGTCAATAATAAACAGAGTGGGATTACCCTGAAACCGCTGGTAAAAAGCCTTCAAGTAGTCATGGATCGTCATGATCAACAACGTATACCTCAATTCGAATCACACCCAGGGCCGTGCCTGGTAGGTTTGATTGACAAGGATGGTGGGGTAGATGATTACAATATGCTGGAAGGCACCGAAGAAGGCGCCCTCAAGTAGGTCGAGCATAAAGACGGTTTACTCGGTAGGTTACTCGCGTGAGCAAACCCTACCTTTTATTTTTTTCCGCCTCAAACGCCATCCGTTTTGGGTCATAACGGACGTCCAGACCAGATACCTTGACGACGCTCTCGTAGCTATATGCATCATGTGCACAGAGCACCCCAAGGTATTTGTTAGCAGCCGTTGCCTTCTGACGCCAGTACGTGGTACACCAAACTCGCTACAGAGTCTCTCATGTACCCTGAGTACGTATTGATTGTCATAGGGATCGTGGGCCTGGTCCTTGGGTAAAGCACTGTGTAACAAACGTGTTTAGGGAGCTTGGACGAGGGGTCGTTGGATGACACGCTGCTTGTACTCCCAAAGCATCCAGTTTATCTGGTCCTGCCAGAACTGCATTGGCTTTGAGGCCCAGGTTGCACTTATGCGCAGTTACTGGTGCCATCTCATCATAACTAAACACCTCCGAAACGTTTGCTCTGAATATAACGCCGCTGCAAACGACTTGAATGATTGACGTTACTGTTGAATTAATAGGCCGACATTGTTAAGTATGTATCAAACTCTGACAAATTTTCAAAGGGGGGAAGCTATGCCCCTTGCAAAATTCTTTTGACAACACTGCAGGACTTTGCTGTTAGCGCTGTTCTTGAATTTACAAGATGTCATTAAAACAGGAGTATATATGGACCTAGACAAAGACAGAGAGCACTCAATAAGACCTCTCTGAAATTGCAACAAAGACCTATGCTTCTATTTGTGACTCACAAAAAGATGGCTTAAGCTGGTGGTACTATCACTTGAGACCATAAAATGCGAGATTATAAAATCCCTCGCTTGGGATACCCGATATCACCAAAGCATGCTGTTAATAAAAAGACTGCATAGACGGCAGCAAAAGGGGCATGAGACAATATGTAGAATCACGGACGATTCTCCTCCTTACTTTTTGGGCGGAGCAAGTGGCTCCCTTCGTAAGGGCTATGAGTGGGCGTTTGGTGATTGGGCCAGGGGTCAAACCTCACGTGACGGAAGCTTTGGATATACATGGTGACATCATTCGTATGGGGTTGTATTCTAGTGTGAGCGCTGATACTGATGCTATAGCAGTCTAGAGGATGGGGTTGGCGCTATCGACGTTAATAAGCAAAATGTTTGACCTGTGGTGTAAGTGGTACAATGGCATGCACAATAATTTTAGCATCATGACCATGAATGAACGCTGCATATACATCAATTGCGAGTGACACGTCCCTATCTGATTGCTTATTCTAATGAATGACAAACCATTGACATTCAACGAATGCGGTATCTGATATACAACACAGTACTTTATTTTTCAAATTCGACTTCTTCTTCAACGCGTTCCATCAATATTTCGTGAGCAGCAGGTGTATATTCAATATTCCGTGAGCAGCGGCAAGCAATAATATATGATCCACGGTGCCTTCACGTAGCAGTGTCCGATATATTAGTTAATTGCACCACAATAAGAGATGTTGCGAAGAAAGTCCCCTAAGAGCTACTCGAGCATTCGAATGCATTATCCTTTGCGGTTGAATGTCATTGCATTTCCCTATCTTGATGGGCTGTGCAGGGAACAGGTGCTTATCATGCGCATATCTCTCTAACGCATAGCCTTCGTTTAGAGGAGTTGATCCGCAATTCATCACAAGAACATTGGGGAAATATGTATAGAACACACACACAGAAACACACACAAATATATTTATATATATAAATATATTTATTGATATAAGCAATATATATATATATATACATATATATACACCAATACTGATACAGATATATATATATAACGATATATTCCCTATATATGTAAATATATATATATATATATACATATATAAATGTGTACATATACATATACATATACGGACCTAAATATATGTGTATATACTATATATATGAGTATTATATATACATCTATATGTAGTCAGTCAAGAATATATATATATATCTACGGGATGATGCATATATAAATAGAATATATATATATACTGTTATCCGTCACCAGACACGTCATTGTTATGCCTCATATATCTAGAGGATGGGGTTGGCGCTATCGATATCAAAATGTTTCTGTGGTGTAAGTGGTACATATGGCATGCACAATAATTTTATATATGACCATGAATGATATATATATAATATCTATATTGTCATATAAATATATATATATATATATGACTTCTTCTTCAAACGCGTTCCATCAATATTTCGTGAGCAGCAGGTGTATATTCAATATTCCGTGGCCGTGGCTTCAGTAGCAGTGTCCGATATATTTTTAATTGCACCACAATAAGTGGCTGTTATGTGGATATAGCGGTATATCTTATCGTGGATAAAGGTTGACGGTTGAATTATAAAGGTCGCGTTCGTGCTATAGTATATGTGCATAAATATATATATATATACATATATATATATATATATATAAATATATATATATATACATATATCTATTGAGAGAGATATATATAGAATATATATATAGATATATATATATATATATATATATATATATATATATTTATATATATATATATATATATATGTATATAACTATTTGTATATATATACATATATATATATATCATATATATATATATATATATAATAAAATAATATATATTAATATACATGTATACATATATATTATGTACATATATATTCATAAATATGTGTATATATATATATACATATGCGTACACATATAATTAATATATATATACATATAATATATATATATATATATATAACATATATATATATATATATATATATATAGAGATATATATATATATATATATATATATATATATATATATATATATATATATAGATATATATATAAATATATTTATATAAATGCTTATACGTGTGGGTCTATGTGTGTAATTGTGTGTCTGTATAAGTTTGTGTGTACTTCATATATAAATGCATTAGTTGAATCGTTGGCGACAAACATACATATATATACCTAGAGATACATATCTCTCTCTCTCTCTCTCTCTCTCTCTCTCTCTCTATATATATATATATATATATATATATATATATATATATATATATATATATATATATATATATATATATATATAGGCGAGATACATATATACCTATAAGTTTATATATCTATCTATATATATCTATATATATATATATATATATATATATATCTATATATATATATATATATATATATATATATATATATATCGAACCACTCGTTACTTTATTTTTTTTAAGTGATACACGTACTGGGTTTATGGCAATACATCTTCAAAACACTCCACTAAGTTACGCCGTGCTAGATATTGCCCCAGCAAAGCGCTTTTTGGGGGGAATGCGATACAGCTCGGCAGCAATCCCTGAATTACATAAAAGCAAATAAGTATGGTTTCATAGCAGTGATGCAAGTCTCTGATTAATTTAGTCTTTCTTAGGTTTGGAGTGTGAAGCTTTAGTAAATGTTCACTAAAGTCAATGCAATCTACAATTGCCAAAGCTTCTCTAAAATCACTGTCACCATGTACTCTATTGCAACAATGCAGAAGCCCGAAAGCTTGAAGTTCATGTGCCCATTCCAGTCAACATGATCTCATTAACAACTCTGAAGTCGGTCATTAACTGGCACAGCATACACTTTTACTCTTGGCTTCCCATGTGTGTTCAAGATTGGTAGAGAGGGGGATGTCGTTTACGACCAGTCTTGTAGCATATTGAATGGCTTTGAGCGAGGACCCACATTAATATACGATATCCCCTCTAATTTGCCTAATCGAACACAAGAACCTATGTACATACATATTAACGACACTGACTGATTACTTAGTAAATGTCTTATCAGAGTGATGTATGCTTCACAACAAGGAGCTAGATTAGAGCCCAGTGAAAGCATGACATTGGCACTTTACTGGTCGATGAGGTTGTATTTATGGAGCTTACATTTAAGCAAATGCAACTTTGTAAGAGTTTGAAACTGGCATCTTTTGGTTTTCTATATACATGGCATTTCATGCCCCACTTGGAAGGTTTCCATATCTGCCGCAACCATTCCTACCATCAACATCGTTAGGCGTTATTCATGCTATAGCTTCTAATGTGAATGCCTTTACCACATATTTATTCAACCGTCTCTGTCTGAATCGTCATGGACCTTTATAAATCAGCCCGCGAATCGCATTACATTTAATAAGCATGGAGAACATGCTGCTTTACTGAACAAAGATATATTCTGTCATAAACTGAAAAGGGAGAGTTCGTTAGTTAATTCTACCTAAAGTGAATGCATTAACGTTCCATTGCAAATGTTCATTTCTGTGTCAAGTGTTAATTTTGGTATCGAACTGCAACCTTCGTACAAATCTGCACCTTTATGTTAAGCTGAATCATTTCATTATACGGTTGTAAACGTTGTCAGGCTTTTCGAGTCAATGAAATGTCAAGTGGATTATATTTGGTTGGCATGGGGTTTTCCGCGAACGAATCTGCAGCCAGCCTTGTGTCGAAAAACGAGCAATGACTCTCACTCAAAACTGTTCATCTGAATCAATAATCTAACAATATCTATAAATAAACAATGATCGTTATATATTTAAGAGCTTGTTATTATTTACAATAAATAATATGGATAATTGACAAATTGTAGAGCATTGTAGTGGATAGTGTAGGGCTATTTTGTAGCGGGGTTTCGTCTGCAGCCCGCCTTGTGTAATAGTATTCATAAGCTAACGTTTCTTACCCCGTGTGACACCATCAACTATCAATCCATTGTTTTTTGCCTCTCTAGTAAGCTCGCGTGGTAAGCTCGCTTTAAAATGGGACGATCTAATATGCCTTGAAAGCGGATTATCCCCACATTAAAATGTAAAAGCAGGCCCTTATATGAATAATTCTACTGTCTCCTGAGACATAACATAGAAATCTCTTACAGTCACTGTAAAAACCCATTGGGCATGCATCATTCATAATCAGCTCCAAATAATATACAAAATAATATGGTAGGGTGTTTTCTATTCTGTTTCGGTGAGAATATCAAAATCACATTTTCGTCGTCATATCTATTCAATACATTAAATAAGGACACTGCTGTAAAACTATTGCAGCGTCTAATTGCAACTGACGTCAATTTACGAAGCGGTTAAAACGAGTGCAGACCGGGTCACAAGTAGCTGAATACCTTCTTACATGTCACCCATTTATCATGTCTGTATACGCCATTGAGTCGGACTGCTGGTGCTCACCACATAAGGATTTGCATGTTGCGGGTCACAAGAATTTAACCATTTTAATGATCTATTCGTCCTGTATTTATTCGTTCTGGATCTACCTCTGCTTCAACAACTTAAAATTATACGGCATCATCCATGGAGCAAACATTGCTGCTGACGCTAACTTGATCAATTTGGTATCAACTGCACAATTTAATATCTAACATAAAGTAATGATTGTTGGCATAAATCATCATGAATGACAAATTCAACGTCGTAGACTAACCTCATTGACTAGAAAAGCCTTATTCATTGCTTTAAAATGAAACTCTTTCAATCATGCTCTTTCGCCTCGGGCACACATAAACTTTAAATTTTTCTGAAAACACACCACTTTATATTTGAGTGTATATGTTACCAGTTGAAAAGTAAACATACTCTAGAGTCTGTTTATTAATCAACACTTGCACTTTGCGTTGGTATGGCGATTAGTCAGTTATGCACTGAAAGCACTAGAAGGAGCATATGTTTCCGTTGAGCTATAACGCGAACGCAGATATACCAGCGTGTCAATTTGCTCTTATTAACAATGTGATAAATGATTAAATAATAAGTCTAATATCTTGATTAAACTGATACGGTTACGACACATTATCGGGATGATGTGACTTTATAATATGATTATTGACAAATCGATGGTTGCACGCGGTGTTCTCTCTGCGGTTAATGCTATCATGAGAAGAACACCCCACATAAGAACAGTCAGTCAATATGGCGTAAATGTCCCTTATAACAATAATTACATCTTGCCTAATGTATGACCTAATGTATGACCGTATAACTGCAACTTATCTAAATATGTGCATACTGCCGCTGTTTTACATTAGGAATCTACAAAATCTGCAACAGTCCAACAAGAAGTTACTTCAGGCTAATGCCAATCAATGAGGAATGCGCGGTATGGCATGCACCGGTATCTTTTCGGCATGGCTTAAAGAATATTGATGTCTATGTTTAGTGTTTTAGACTACCCAAAGAGCAAAGTTTGCAAACACTGCTCTCAATGTATCATCTCTTCATCAACTTTGATATCGAATCATATATTCCGATAACAAAAAAGTCAAAGCTGAAGGTCGTCAGTGTTTCCAACCTTGGCCTTTGTTCTGATTCCTCTTGTATCTATTTTCGACTGAATTGCAAGAAATGATGTGCGTGTGCGTGCTTGCGCATGTGTGTGTGCATAAACTATGGTGGAGGACTCATGGAAAATAATATCATAACCCTTTTCAGCGATGACTCTATGGTATTTGTCATAAAAAAATCATGCATAAGATAGGGATCTGGTGCCAGAAATCACAAATAGAATGAAATTGCATACAATATCGGAGGTTTACGATTCTACTGTGCAAGCCTTTAGTGAAAAATCTGACGACGGGACATGCAATACGTCAGAGGTGCGTTACGCCCCAGTTACATTTAAGGTGGCATCAGGATAGTATTAAGCTAGCTGATCCGAGTAAATGCCATGGCTGTATGTCTGCAGATGGCGAAGAAACAACTGCTTATCAAACTTGCGCTGTCTTAAAGAGATAACCGGTTTGGTATATCCTCTCCTCCCAGGATGCGTAGCACGCCCCGCTAACATTTAAGGTGGCATCAGGATAGTATTAAGCTCGCTGATCCGAGTAAATGCCATGCCTGTATGTCTGCAGGGAAATTCGTTTCCCGTTTGTAAAGAATCCACTTCTAATAAGCAACCTCTCAATTGATTATCTTGTTCTTGACCATTGATTTTTGAATGGAACTTGTTAATGCGAACGGAACATACAGGAGATTGTTTATGGGACACATATCATATAGTGGTCTCTTTTGGACCATGCATGCGCTGCGTGTTGCAATTGCATTAACGTGGTGAGAATCATATCAGTGAGTCTGCGAATATAGCCTTAATGACGTAAACATAATGGTATTGCCCAGTGGAACGAATGCTTTAAACCAACAGTAAAACCACGGAGTGATAAGGTGATAAGTTTCACAGGCTTAGATTAATCAGTGACAGGAAGTCGTTGGATGCTCGTCATGTCGACATGTCTTGAATACCTTGCCAACACTGTGCGGCTTGACGAAATATGTCGCTTGCCATATGGCAGAGTACAGTGTACCAAATATGTCGTGAAAAATTTATTAAATAGCGTTTCTGTTCCTTGTGGAAAGAATCAGCTGTCCAGGTGTTTTCGCCACGTTTTCATATGGTGACCCTAGCATTTTAAATCAGTAATCCTCTTGTATCTTGTAAACGATCACACCCCAAGCGAAATATGACAACGACAGGCTTGATATAAAATGCTGTGAAGAGATGATACCTGAGGCAACGCAACTAATGAAGCGCGACATTGTGTCTCTACGCCATTAGTCACCTTAGCCCATGTAATTGGGATGAGGGGATAAACATAGCTTTCAGACATACAGACATGTGTTCTTAATAAATACACAGCGAACCCCATCTCACTCAATACCTGAATCAGCCATCGGTTTTCAAATCGACATTTACTCGACAACAAAACATGAAATTACAAAGATGATAAACATATATTTGGTGCGGTAAACTGACATATGTGCTATATGCATGAGTGTGTTATCTAATATCATCGAATCGATCGGCTGTGGCCACATATGCTCGAGCTTGCTATGTCATCTAATGAGTGATCGCAAAATCAACTTCCAGCAAATTAATTTGACCATCACGTTTTGAGTTACCTTGAGCGAAAGCCCTAATCATAATACGATATATCCTACAGTATGCATCGATGTATTGAAGAGCACCTAGTGCATACATTATGCCCTCGCTGACTGATTACCAAATGAGTGGTTCTTCTAAAAGATGGATGGCCCACAAGGAGCGAGCAAGAATTGAGCGAAGTTACTGTTTAACATAAGGACTAAGACTTTGCTTCTATTTGGGGTCGAGCGCGTCCATTTTATTTGACATTTGAAAAAATCGACGAAAAATCGTTCCTTAAACCTCTAACACTGCGCATGCGCGTCAAACTGGATCGGTAGTTGTGTACCCAATACGATCAAATTTCATGTTGATATGTCCAACCGTTCCGGAGAAAAGCCCGACCAAATTAGGCTGGAGAAAAAAAAATTACGAAAACAAAATGTCTTCCAACTATCGTTGAAAGACATAATAAGCCTTGATTTTTGATAAATTTTGGACCGTATATCGGTCGTTTCACATAAATCAAGAGGAATGGAAGTTACTTCCTGCTTCATTAAACATAAGGTCGCTTAAGCGTGTGTATATTATGATCCATATTGTCATACTTCCTGAGAGATGGAGGCAAGCTTTCAATACCATAACCAGGGGAGCTTGTCGTAGAAATGTGATATCACGAGTGATGCCGTTGTTGGCTCTTTGGACATTGTGAACTTCAGATGAACTGGTCAACCTGACTTTCATCCTCACTATATTTAACAAGGGCTGCTATTTTTCTTGCAATATTATGTGAACCTGCTAGGCCATCTTGATTATTTCGACCTACAGCTTATATATCGGCAGCTGATCATGATCAAAATGGCGATATGTTGGCTTGTGGTATATACGCAGAGATATGACATGTAAATGAAATGCTCATGATGTGTTAAGTTGCTGTAACATAATGCTGCAGGAAGATAGCAAAATGCATTACCTTGACCATATACTTATGCACTTGGCGATATTGAATGAACACCCTTTCCAAACCTTTTCTCGGGAATATCCATTGTATCCAATTGACAACATTAATTGGTGATGTGCAATGTGTTTCATGCTACTTGGTTCTCTGTTTTCAATTGATTAGCTCACGAATTCATACCTCGTAATCTAGCATTTACCCGGAACAATGTATGATGGCTCCTTTTATTAACTCGATTCGGGTGGATATCTTGGAAAATTCATCAGCAACACGCGCTAATTTCGCCCACATATGACGTATGTTATTCTTGTTATGCAGATATGTGTTTTGTAATGAACAGAAATATTGCCCTAGATATAGTCAGGCACAGAATAAGCCGAGATTAGCTCTTAAAACACGACAAAATCATATTGAGTGATAGTACTCTAATGCTGTCAGAGCTGCAATATACCTTAAAGGCTTTATTATGTTGATAGCTCAGCCGTGAATTTTCTGCTACCAGAGCACTTAGAGAAAGTGAGTGAACGTGAATTAAGCTATGTTTGGGGTATTTATGGGATTTGGATGGAGGTAGTGCAAACCTGTCTAACATGTTCTCAGTTAATGAGTGTTCCTTTCGCTCACCCTTTGCAGCCATTTGCATTAACACTGTATTCAACCTCAGAACTTCTTGGTATAAACACATCAAGAGTGGGCCAATCTTTCAGAAGTATTGATATATTGAGATGTCGTTTAATGATGTTTAAGATGCTCACATTGTGCTTCTAATCAATATCCTCCACTGTGACTCCCTTCGAGCAATACAAGGCCGGCGTAGTAACTCTAGAAAATCATCAAGGAAAGAGAGAATAGTGAACAGGTAATGCTGTGCATCAGCTGGGCGGAGAATTTGGTCGTTGAAAGCGCATTAAGATCATTAAGAACAAAAGAGATTGGATCGTATATAATCTGGCGAGCTTCTTATTGCAAAGAACGTTACAAAACAATGGTCACGATCAAGGGAGCCTGTTACTTTTGTTGTCTTTATTTACCATATAACGGCGATCGACCTGCAACAACAGACTTGTGCACTATGTTAAAGACGCGCCTTGACGTTAGTGCAAATTGTTGTTTGCATTGTGTTTCGTTCCTTAACGCTGTTTCGCACATGTATTTAGCATCTCCCAATTAACAAAAATGACCCCGCTCCCCAATGATTTTTCCTCCACGAATGTTTACAACAATAACCCAATTCAAGCCGTTAGAGAAAACACAGAAACTCTACGCACCTTAAATATCTACAATAAGTACACCAGCAAAAAAATGTTGCGAACGTATTTTCACTGCATCGTACCATAACACATCCGCTCTACCAAACAGAGCAACTGAGATCTTGCTACGGAAGATTGGCCATTCTATTCGTTCCAATACACAAGGCAGAATTTGAAACTGATAGTCCATACACATCAATATGAGACGACGAAAGTTTATTCCAAGAAAAATTGAGAGTCCAACGCCGTCATGCACTGACTCAAATAAGGATGCATATCATTATATGATAACGTGTACCCCATGCCGACACGCATAGAAAAGATTAAAAGAGAAGTGTCGCTATCCAAAAGCGACATTGCTACAACATGAGAAATGTTAAAGAGATAAAGATCACTTGAGGGTCGTTGATCGCCACTGGAACACATGCGGAAATGTATACCTTCACGGCGCACTAATGTGCACTCTATTCATTTTGCCACCAACTTTAGACATAGTTTGAAATTGTACCATTGATTCGTTTTAATCGACATATGTAGGATCACAATCTGTAAACCAGCGATTTCTATTGGGACATAATCAGTGTGAATTGACAAGAAATATTGTATGGGTAAACATCTATGGCTTGCAACTAGCAACCCTCTATGTGCTTTGCATGAGTGGCAAACCAAGGCATGTTTAATGGGCGGCACTTGGCTACATCGACTCCTAGGTTGTTGGTGCGATCCCAGGAAAAGGTTAAGTCTAATTCCTGTTAGTGATGGTGCGTAACAGATCCCGATGTTGTGACAGAGACATGCATCATCAACCTGCAAGAGCATCCAAAATATCGATAGTGTCATGTGATTATCTTGCCCATAAGGCCACAGTCTGTCTATGTGCACAATTTAGACTTACTGCATCCGGTATAGCCATTTGCAAACACATTTATTCTTTTAGACTGTAAATAGCATCAATTATGAGGAAGTACGTCTCAGCTTCAAATTTGATTCCTCGACTTTGGTCACATGATCACATCCCCGGGAGTGCATTGGTCATGTTACGTCGTCCATAAACATAGTTTGCCAGATACTTACTTTATAACTATCTCATCATTCTCAATTTACATGATACGGGAAGCAGGGATTATTCATCGTTAATTGTTCCGTGACTTTAACCAGCGAGCGCCTTGGTTGATAAGAACACCGTGCGAATTCTGTTGGTAAACTTATTACACGAGCTGCAGACATATTCAACTCAGATACAAGATAGCGGAATGCAACTTTATATTACAAATACGACAGTGTCAACCGGGGAATCATTACCACTTTATTACACATTCAAAAGAGAGCGATGGGGCAGAAAGGAGGGGCATATGAGAGGGGTGGGGTTTCAATATAGCTAGATAAACATATGTGCTTTCAATCACCACAGGGTGGCTTAATGTCATTATGATACATCAATGTCATTAACGCATCCTACTTCCTTGCACACAACTTAAACCAAAATGTAATATGGGGTGTTACGATATCAATCTATGTATTGACAAATAAGACATATATACTCGCGGATGCCGCTATAATATAGCTGCTGCTTCAGATTTAGAGCCACTTTAAGTCCATTCATAAACACACATCACCTAGACATATTATAACCAGGCTGTGTCAAGGACAGATGTCCCGAGGTGAATGATTTCCCTCAAGCATGTGTAATATGCCTGCCTATTTATACATCCCCTTTCGTGTGAACAAAACTTCGTGAAAGGCATCGATTCATTTCTTGTTTATAATTTGCATTAAAAATGTGTTAGTTTTAGTAATATGCTGAATAACCCAACTCTTTACCCCCTTTCATTTTATTACAGGATAATTTATTCAGCATCGGACCTTTTTCAATTGGCTGCATTGACAGGGCATGGTTCTTTGAATTAGTTGAATTGAAGTTTCTGCCATATCAAACGCAGATCCAGCATTTACGTGCGCATCACTAATCCTCTTTCAACTTACCAAATTCACGCACATGCCCACACGCGGCACACTCATTGCCCCCAATCAAGGCACGTAGCTACGCCTGTAGCCTAATAAGAGGACAAACTAGGGAATTCACCCAACGTCCTGCATAACAACGAACCCATATGTGACCTCTACCGCAAGAAAGCAATAGCTCCACTCACGACATAGACAGGGCACTTAACATGAGCTGATATATTAAGGTTGCATTATCCCTTTTGTAACCTTTGCGGGGAAAGGGAACTGACGCCAAGGGAATGATGCAAAAGACATAATTCGAACTGCTCTGACAGCAACATAACCGCTCTCAGGGGAATTTCTTCATTAAAGAGAAGGCAAGGCAGAGTTGGGAGCAGAAAGCTCAATTCCCACCGTCAGTCGAAACTGTGTCATGCATCACCGCATGCCCCATACACAATCTTTTCTAGATACCGTAACTGCGCCGATGACCCCATTTTTGCAAATAGAATTTCTTTGTTACATAATGCTTTCTTGTTGCCGTATGGTGCTGATTATTTCGGGAGATACCCAGTACCTACGTTTCGCGTCTGTCCTTACTAAAGGTAGCAGTGAGTGTGCTTAATCTTTGAAATGAGACATGGCAGCTACCAACAAGCTCGTTACATTACTTTCTTCCATTAAAATGAATGTCATAGTGCCAGGGCGATTTATTATGCATTACAGAGCGGTTAGAAGACTTACAAAGTCACTTGTTCGTAAAGGGGAAGAGCATAAATTGTTATAGACTACACATTTGAATATTCCGGGCGAAGTGTTTTACAAGCCACAAAGTCACTGTAAACATGACTTGTTACAGCGAAATCGATACTCGTTTATACTGTGCTTTATTGCTTGCTTTTAGCATGGAGCTACGGCGTGCACACCGGTGGTTACCGCTGACTAACCACCTTGTTATGTGAGCCACATTTGTTGCTTGTGTATTTACTGTAAACGGGGATTTTCGGATTAAGCAGCGTTTGTTAAAGCCCGATCAACACACGTGTGACACGATGTTTCTTATTTGATCGTCCATAGGGTGTTTACATACAAATGTCAGAGACCGATAATGGAGAAATTAAGGGACCCAAAACTATTTATCGTTCAAACATTTAATGTCGTTTACATTTGCGAGATTCATGCGAGGACTAATACACACATGGCTTGTCAGTCGAGCTTTTGTGCATTGGAACATATATCCTTAATTAGTGATCAAATACAGGCTGGGGTTCTATCCATAAATTCTGCAAGAGCTCTTGTTTTTAATGTATATTTCGACAGGATTGTCTGGCTTTGAGTTGTGCTCAACAGAGAATACTTACGTCACTATGTTTATAGTGATCCTGCCACTAGACAGCAGACATGGCAGCTACAAGAAGGCGTCGTTAAGGATCAAACGATCTCTCCCTGCTTTAATATACCCTATGCTTACGAACATTCAATCATAATACGATTTCTTGTCGATTGATGGAGTTCACAGTATTACTTGACTGTGCTACAGCATCCAGTGCAAAGCAAAACTCCAAATCGCGTAAAGCATTCTATATTATATGATGTTTGCAACTACATAGCATCGGTTTGACCATTTGGTGATGTAACTTGATGCTGCTGACGTTGTGCAAAGCAAATACGTCCCTCTCTCGGGGTACATTCTTTATTCTTAGATCGAGTAATGTCACCATTATTTGCATCATTTGCAGAGAGTGTAGTGTGATGTGATGAGTGGCTCTGAGTCAAATGATTGCATACTGTACCATGTCGGTAATGAATGGCAACACTTGTTTATCATCTGTTTTTAACTTGTCCTGTCTTTAGTAATATGACAGCGTGTAAAGCCCAAATCGTGGATGTCAGAAAAGCGCCGTGTGTGTGGTAATTCCCTGGGACATTGTAGAGAATAAAGAGGGAGTGCTCCCGATTCTAAAGAAACAAGACACTGCCCCAACGCCTGATATAAATACGGTCGGCCCAATGCAATGGGTATCCCTTAGAGGCAAGGTCCTCCAAGAGTAGTTTCTTTGTAAGGAAATATTGCCTGTTATATGTCTTATAACTGATACCACAAGATAATCTATCATTTTGGCTTAAAAAGGATATTGCTGCTAATTTGTACAAGTCCTATGTCATTCATTAATGATGACGGGGACGAAAATGATATTCAGAGCCCAAGACTTATTTGTGTATTAGTGTTATTACAATTGTTGTTGCGCGATGTTGATCTGTAACTTTTGTTAAAGGTGGACTGACGTAAACAATGAACGATAAATCCGCAAATAGCCCATATAAACATCGGGCGTTGATATTTTTGCAGGTGATAACTCTTGCGACGTATATATCACAGAATCTTGTAGAGATTGGAGGCATATATCTATATGAGGATTCTCGAATGTTTGCATATTCAGGTAAGTAAACATGTTTGCAGACATTATCGTGTGGGCTCTGGTATGCTGCGATTGTTTGTCACAGAACGTCCCTTGTTCCACCAAGGAAGCAAAGGGCATGCATGTCAATTCAGCAACGATTTGTATTCCTTAAACCACCAAGCCCATTGTTTGGCGACGTCAGAGGTATGTCTGGATTAGTTATCTCCCTAATCATACACTCATGAAGCCATGTAGGGCGTTGTGCGATAAGTGTTTTCTTAATTACGGCGCACCTCATATTATAACAACAAGGGATTCTGAACTGGGATTACTGTCATCCAGTGTTAATACTTTGCATGCGGTCAGTCACAATCACTTGAGCATGTGAAGATTCCCTATCTTGAAATCTGGATCTTAGCATCGGGAGACGCTATCCGTTTATTGCCCGCAATTTAGGTGATTTAAGGTATAGACAACGTGTCATTATAGGTACGTTTATAGCTCACTGCACCGTCTCCGTGATCAAATAAAAGAATTATAGGAGAAAATATAAAATAAACTGTTCTATGACGATGCATGAAGCAGAATATTTATGTTTTCGAAACGATATTGTTTCTTAATTTAGATTTGATTTAAGAGTGGATTGCACGAATATATTTATACGTAACACGTGATAATTAACCTTAAATACATTGTAAGTGGTCCTTGTATGTAATTTATGATTCAAATGTTTGGTGTTCGGTTTAGAGTCTGTATTAAAATGATAACATATTAAAGCCATCAATTAATCAATTAGTCTAACCCTGGCACAACACAGTCCAAACGAACTGAATCCCATTCAAACTCGGCGAAGTGTCTGTATTTGATGTTATCATTCTTCCGGAAACTACTTCAAATGGCACGTGTCATTATGCAGTATGGATAATATAACATATTCGCTATTCTTTAAAAGCCAGTGCAGTTTCAGTATGTGATAATGACCTTACCTCAGTATTCTATATGTCCATGCTAACATATTCTGATTTTCAATGAATACTCCCAGTTTATCACCACATTTATGAGGGATATACTAGCATGTTTTTACCTGCAATATCAAGGCATTTATCATATGATGCGAAAACGTGGCGTCCAAAGTCCATTATCTCATTCGCCAGGTGGCTGCTTTGTTTACCGCTTGGGTTGCCGAGTAAGGGGGTATTTTCAAAAAAACGCCAAATACAATTTGATTCTATAATTGTGCCATTGGTGCATTATAATAATCAACACCTTCCTAACAATGTCGAAAAACTTCGTTCATAATATTTCTGCCTCTAGCTTCTCTCATATCCAACGAATGCATGACGGAGTCCGACGTAAACTTTGTGCCTTTCAAAGGCGCCCTGAGCTTGTCGGGTGACAGATATAGCAGGCGACGTCTGCATTCGTTGACTATGAAAGAAGCCCAAGATATGATGGATGAGATGATGGGCGAGGCTTCTCATTCACTAAGTGTCATTCCGACGAAGTGATTCCTGATCCACAGTGAGGAATGTCAGGTAATCTGCGCCTTAAGATCGCATTAGCGCAAAACATAGAAGAGTGCATTTGGAAGGGTAGCTTCTTCCATTTAGCAAATATAAAAATGTAATATTGATCATAATAATCAGATTTTGACAGCAAAAATGAAAGATAAGGATGTCATTACGGAAATAATTGCTCGTTGCTGCTAGATATATTGATGAGACAAGTAGAAGATATGTGCATAACAAGCAACGTAGACCGAGTCGCTATCTCGCTATTCACCGAGCATCCCTCCTTCCATATCCATCAACTCATTCCAAGTCTCAATCGTTTTACAGAAAGGACACATTGGGACGAGCAATGCGCTTTAGCCGAGTTCTCTCCCACGCACTACGAACGAATTCGTGTGACAAGCTGATCCCTGGAGTGCTGAATGACAGACGTCGTAATAATGGCATGAGTTGGCAGGGGCGGAGTTGGTAATGAAATATTGAAGAGATATCCGGAATTCAAGTTGACAACAAGGGCAAATTATCATATATGTACACTCATCTGTAGCTCGGGGCATTCGGAGTCGACACTAATTTAGATGGAGTAGCTTTATGATGCTCCAAAATGCAGTGAGACAGGACGAGACTTCTCCGCTGAACGACTCATTGATGGAGCTCTCTCGGGAATAGACGTATTCAGCGGTGACTGACCGCAAAAACAAAGAGAGCGGCATCAATCATTCTTCCTGGTTGGCTCATTTATCTGACAGAATGCATCGACAACGTGCCTACGGCAGTAAGCTCTGGTACACAGTAACCCCACGACTTTTTTAACCTGGGTACCTACACCTCCCATCATCCAACACCCTTATTATGACACACATGAATATTGTGAGCACCTCGTCTTTACAGCGAATATCCGATGAGACCTACCTTGTTATATCCACGGACCCCACAAGGCCACACTCTTGTATAGCACGTTAATGGATGCTGAATTCCCAAAACAGTGACAGTATAACTAAGGGAAGTGAATGCGGAAAGGTGAGGTCGGTAGTGAGTTTTTACCGAAAGTAACAGTCCGACCTTAATATATTCAACATTTGAAACACGAACTCGCTGTGAACATGCTCATTCGCAGTCACATTGTTTGCAGTTCACATGGCTTAAGTTTGATAAGTTGACATGGGCGTTGTGTGGAAGCGAAGCAATCGACAGACGTGGATATAAATTTGGCGTTAGGGATGTCTAATAGGTGATAATTGGTGGGTATATACCAGTCGATTGCACGAATCACTGATGGAGATGACACTGTTCAAGACGAGTCCAGATGAGTGAGAAAGTGATTGTACCTGTGGGTACTGCTTCTATTCACATTGCCATTGCAGAGATGTAGTTATGTGGCTAACCTTTGGCTTTTAACTAATCAGTAGCCAATGATGATAAGCAGTCACAATGTCTTTATCTCACGCATGACCTGCTTATAACATCAATAGTGCTGAGAAAAATTGCATAGACAGCATGCAACATATAGAGCTTGATTTTCATTTGGAAGCGATATAGGTATGCCAGTGTAACTCACCTCATCGACATAAACTGAACACAGTCACCGTCTCGCACCACACCCTATTCCACGTAGTACAAATCCACAGCGCCCCAAATGGTCTCACTCATGATATTTACATCCCTACAAGGGCAGTTTGTGAAGTAAAGCGGCCACTTGAACACCTCTATAGCCCTAAGTTGGCGAAGTATCTCCCCCAAGGGATCAATATGAAATTGGAAAGGAGTGATCAGAGGGAAACGGTTAGCTTCTAGATGCCGTTGCTGAGCTGAGGCGTTCAATGGTAATGGCACGCTTTTGCAAAGTTTGCTCTATTAGTCATGGCCGCTAAAATGAATAAAAACTGTTTACAGCAGAATGACATGGGTTTTGTAGTATATGTTTCCTTAGCTTTCGGTCGTTCGTAATCACACATTACCATGTAAACAGGCTGAATCCTTACAGCTGTACCTATTGTATCACATCTAACTAAATACCATGCTACAACAATTATCTTTAATCAGTGAAGGTTAACATTTACTGCTTTATAACTTGTCAGGTAACAACATTCGCAATTTTGTTGATAGCGGTATCAAGGGATTGCTTTGCATTACATTCTGTAAGAACCATGATCTGGCAAACATAACATCTTGAGTCTCGTTTGAAGACTGCAGCATGGCTGTCCGTCATTTATCAAAGCCTTCAATACCCAAGTTACTATCTCACACTTGTTGTCTCGCAGAGGAATAGCGTGTCATAGGAAATTAGAAAAAGTTTTTGGAACGACATGTTTGGTCAATATTCCTTCAGCAGCAACAATCAGTTTGATCCTGGAAGTGAAGTCGAATGTTCTCATGCGCTCGATTGATATGCGCTTGGGTTGATACACAGGTATATAAAATAAGTCGTCGTCATCATCGTCAACAATAGGATTACCTACTTTTCAGTTGATTGGACCCAATCACAAGCAACCAATAACCAGTGCGCCTAATAAAAAAGCCCTGAAGGATGGACATTACATATGGATTGCCTCATGATTTGGAATATTAGGCCAGTAATTTTGTGAAAGGCCCATATGACTGCTTGGCCCTGATTGAAACACTCCACGTTTAACCTTTAATTAACTTACCACCAGTGTGTTCCGCTGTTGACTCAGAGAAGATGATGATTCGGAAAAATGCTCAATTTCTATTCTTCGTGTTGCAATTACTCCCTACAATGGGAAACACGATGGCTTGAACTTCTTCCTGCGCCATAAAAAAACCAGGACGTTTCGTAGCCATACAGATACGCACCATAGTCTGAGTTTGTAATTAATCTACCTTTTCCTAATTTAATCTTAGCCTATGTATAACGACACATCCCATCATCTTCACCTCATTTCCAGAGTGTAAATTATCGCTTTATTACTTTATTATAGTCCTAACCTTTTCGTAGGCTATGTTCAACCCCATTATCCTTCTCCCAAATACTTTTGATGTCATTACACATTCGTGTCAATGTCCCGCTAGAAACTATATCAATAGCGCAGAATATCACATGTACAATGTTTTGACATAAAATTAGCTAATCTCCGTTTTAAATATATAAATGCAAACCTAGTGACCAAGCCATCATCAACTGATATGCATGAAGTCCAAACAATCCAATGGTCTTTGGCCGATAAACCGTCGGATGACTTTAAGGGGAAAAGGAATGCACATTGTATGTATGCTGATCAGTCAAGATGAATGTAGTACGCTGCAAAAGTCATTGAATATTACACTCAAATATCATTAAGCAATATATGTAAGACGTGCCAAACTTAGGTGGCTGCAGGTGTGTCATTCCAATAGCTTGTGATGCAGTCACGTGTTTACATCTCTTTCTTAAGGCAGACAGACGAAGACGCAGCAATAATGGGCCAGTTCCATATAACTGAAAGAATATTGCATCAACGCTCACATAACACAATTGTCTGTGGAATATTGCGTTTTACAATACAGGCATGGTTGTAGTCTACATGTATAGCTAGCCATTTTGGTCAAAATGCAGATGAAATAGCGACATTTCCTGTTATGAAATTTTAATCAAGTACGGAATCATGGGTTTGACTGCGTGTTAGATACACGAATGTCTCAATCCGACCTCCTTAAATATGAACTCTGAATGTTAAAGTACTACTTACAGGTGTTATATTCACTATGACTCGGCTTAAACATCTGACAACGACTGTGCATACAACCCCTTGATATTCCAGATATCCAACAGGGCACTAAGCACTTTCAGCTTCAGATCCACACCTTCAAGCAACCTCTCCCACATAACGCGCCACATTCATGCATATATACGCGTGATGTAAGGATCAGGGATTAAAAGGAGGACTGACCTAGGATTGAGTTGTGATTAAGGAGGTACCTACCGCCTCCGTCCATCTAGCTAAATATATTAAACTGCCAATACAATATTTCTATTTGTGCTTAATAATTTCTCTCCCTTCTGATACCCTACTGGGATATCAACTTTCGATTATGCATTTCTGCCCCCAAACAAAGGTAAAAACCTAATGCCTATTTCTCTAAACAGCCATTTGAACTAATTTGCATAGGCAGCTACGCAGTTACCACAAGCAAAAGCGATACTCCGATGTTATGAATCCGAGTGTCATCAAGCTTGTCTCAAATACCTGTAACATTTGAGAATTTGTTCAGTATTTGCGCGCGTGTGCGAGTGAGTGTGCGTGTATACGTGCTTGTGCAAAAATGACCCAAAAGGCGGAAATAATGTTTAATCATGAGAGTTGAATATACATATTTGATGTATTAAAATATTTGATTGATTTTTCACTTAAATTAGCGAAAACTTTTATTTTTTTTCTAATTATTCGTCTATTTACAGCTTCTTCTAATCCATAATGACTGAAAATGATTTCAAAACTTCGGTTTTACGCAAATATACGCTAATATATATGGACATGAAAGGTTCATTTGTAATTATATATTAGTATCTCGACCATTCGTGGCGGACCGAAAGTATTTACCAGGAATAATAAGTTACTGCAGTATTCTGACTTTTGATCATATCGTTGAAGGGGACAGGCTACCTCTATCTGTCTGTTGTCGTGTTGGGTGGAAATAAATATCTTTTGAGTTCGTACACAATCTTTATCAGCATCTATCAGTTTCAAAAATGCAGTAAATATTTTCGTTATATCAATAGTAATATGCTGAATTAATAATCAATAATTAATGATAAAAAATACGACTCGATAGGTTGGAGTCTACGAATGGCTGTCATCATCGATTTATATATATATATATATATATATATATATATATATATATATATATATATATATATATATATATATATATATATATATATATATATATATATATATATATATATATATATATATATATATATATATATATATATATGACTATCTTACAAAGGAGTGAATTGCAGCAACTGCCCTCACTATTGACGGCATGAATCGCACATTGCAGCATAGTTTCTATTATACATGTTTCAGTAAGTTTAAAACAAAGAGTTTTGATGACTTTATATTTCTGAAGAAGAACAATAGTATGTATAATGCTCCTAAATATGAATAAAATGTAAACATTCCTTGTTACCTATCAATCAAGTAAACTTTGTGTGCGAATCACTTCACAAATCCATCGAACGCAACTCGGGCTCCATAAGTGGAGCGTTGCGTATGAAATCAGATTGACTCAGCTCGGTCATCATTGATATCTATCGTCTATAGACGAAACCCTCTCTATATCAGGCTCCCAGTATTACTGTAAATGTCGTGCAATAATTGAATTAATAGTTATTTGTTATGGTTAAGATTAAGGTAGCTGCTAGCGGATCTGCATTTGTAATTAGGGTAGCTGTTTGACATCGAGAGATAATGTAGAAGACATAACTGAAGCCTCAGATAACATATTATGGCATCATTCAATATGAGTGTCTACTGAAGCCAATTCAATGAAAGGGATTGATAATAAATATATTATATATATATATTATATATATATATATATATATATATATATGTATATGTGTATATAGATGTATATATATATGAACATGAACATATATATATATATTAATACGCAAACATATATATACAAATATATATACTTATAAATATACATATATATATGTATGTTATTTATATATATATATATGTATAATATATATATATATATTTATAGATATATATATATATATATATTTTATATCTCTATATATATTTATAAATATATATATATATTTATATATCTATATATATTTATATATATATATGTATATTTATATTTATGTAAATATATATATGTATATATATATATATGTATGCATATAGTTATGTATATATACATATATATATAAATATATATGTATACATATATAAATAGATATATGTGTATATATATATATATATATATATATATATATATATATATATATCTATATATATATATATATAAATATATATATATATATAAATTTGACCCATTAAGGGGATAATTGATACATTTAGGGTTTTTCCTGCAGTCATCATGATTCCATTCATTAACTGGCTAAATTCGACACGTTGATTTTTCAATATATTACCGTTGGCACGATTTTTTTTTCTTAGTGCAGGCAGTGGCTGGTTCTTATTTAACGCAGTCACTGGGATTTCCGGCGACAGAAGCCCTGCTCTAGCTTACGAAGCAAACGCCAATTTCAGAAGGAAACTTGTGCTATTTGAGCCCGACCACAAGCGTTCTTGTATCACAATAACCTAGGCTGGCTCACAGCATCCATGAACTCCAGTCCAGGGTCGACCTGAAGCAGTTGGGGCCAATGCAGTAGTCCTCGCTTGTATATCATTTCAAGTGCACCTGCAACCTCTTTAGCCTCTTTTGTAGTCAATGGCTCAGCCGCCATGTAGTGTGAGGCCAAGTCCACATCTGTGAGGGCACACTTGTTAGTCCGACGTTTCACGCTGTAATGAGGAAGAAACAAAAGATCGGCTTGGTGAACCTCAATAGGCCCAGGCATTAAATTTTGGCCTAGGAATGTGTTTCATGATTGGGAGGTAGATCTGCCATACAGCTTGCTTTGTAAGCCAACCCCGGATTGGCCTGTGACCAGGGAATACTCGCGCAAAGCGTCGATGGACCAAGCCGCCTAAGAAGTCTGGAGCTGCTCGATTGCTGCACCATGGCGTTTACGTTTGGCGTGCACTTTGGAGTTTCGTAACATTGAGAATTTAACGTTGCTCCCAGAGAATGCAAGGACATAGACAAGGGCACTTCAATCAAGCATTACTATTGAGACCATTGTGTTTGTTTCAGAATATCATCTGGTTTAATCCCTCGTTTAACTAACATGTCCTTTGTGACAATGGATAGGGCTACAGCGCGTTGAAGAACATTACATAGTGTTTTCATGATTAACTCATTCCATGAGGAGCAGAATCTTTTATTGTACTTTATCGTCCTTGTTTGGTTGACCGTTTTGGGCAGAAAAAGTGGAAGGGTCCAGGTTGGACACTCTGTGTGTTTTCGAATACAACCTGTACAGCCTTGCTAGTCCAAACTACCCGAGACCACCAGCAAAACATGGGGCCCGTGTAGCATGTTTGGCCGTCGGTCAAAATGAGCATGTCTTTCCATGACTGTGGGATGAGGCGCCACTGATATAAAGATATCTTCTTCTGTAGCTTTTTTTGTGGGTTCACTAGTCACCCTTTTCACCGACATTTGTGGAATCGTTCCCTCTGCTAAAATCTGTGGTTACTTTTATATCTTTGATTAAAATAATTTTTTATCAAAATTGACGGCACTGGGCTGCTGTTAAAACCGCAGTTAGCGGGGCCACGTACATGTCATTGCGTTGATATAGCTCACTTGTAGCTGTGCTTAGAGCCTACCCAACAAACGGGTCGGCCTCTAGGTCTGCAACTAGCTTTGGTCGGTTTGTCTGGCGGGATCGAAGGAAACATACAAGCAACACCTTAGAACAGCTGTTGAGATGCCTGACCAAGAGTGCACATCATGCAAGCACCTAGCCGAGCCCCGTATCTCACACATATCTTTTCGTCAGTCATTAATTAAACCTGACCAATTGTCAGACACTGCGCTCCTAGGCACTGACTGGCCAGACCACCGACTATGACCGCAGCAAGCCTATTTCTCTTATGAGTCTCGTCAATACGGACCCCTATGAGTTCGTCAGCTTGGGTAGCAGCTGGCTCTGCAAGGAGTTGATCAATAATCCTATCGGGATCCATATTGCGTGCTGTTTCTAATATAATATATCGATATATTGCCCAGTTAATAACACCTTATCCGGCAAGCAATATAGTTTCAATCGCGAACAACGGCGGTAGGTCTACAGCAGCAGATTACATGACTGGTCTCTTCAAGTAGCTAGCGTACACCGGCAGGTTCTTCGATTGTCGGTATAACATTATTCTTACGCATTCTTTATATATATATATATATATATATATATATATATAGAGAGATATATAGATATATATATATATAGATATATATAGATATAGATATATATATATATATATATATATATATATATATATATATATATATATATATATATATATATTATATATATATATATATATATATATATATATATATATATCCTCGGACTCTCTGAGGAAAGGTGGCAACACCATTTTATTAGATTTTTTTGGAGAATTTTCCAAATCATCAATTATACTTATCTCACCGGATTATTTTCCTTGGAATCGGACCACACCCAGGGCAGTGCCTGGTAGGTATAAATTTAACAATAACAAATTTAACAGATAACAATGCACCCACTAACGCCAAATTATCCTCATATAATTTCCAAATCAACCCCGCGCATTCAGTTCGACTCGGACGCAATGAGAGAAAGCGTCCGTATGACGATGAAAGTGTGAGCGATTGTTACCAGGTTTAATATATAGACCATATAAATATCAAAATGCACATAATCAGATCGACATAGCGATTATTCCCTGCAGTCAGGTCTCGCGATGTTAATGTTGGATTGGGCACCAGGACAAGAGGTAAGGTACATACGACGTAGAGGTGACTAGTTAAATGAGGAGAGATAGTAGAAAACATCTGGCGCATGTAAGCGAATGGGAGTATGATGGTTTGGCCCAACTGGATTCAGTTGAGAGCAAGACTATGGCCCAAACTGAAGTAATGGTTATACAAGATCTACCTTCCTTTCAAATGGTTATAAGTAACAGCATCCAATTAATTTTCATTCAGGTTAATGGGTGTTAATGCGGGGTTTTTTCTACATAAGAGTTTCAGATTGCAATTAGTCTATATAACGGCTTACGAGAATACACGCACCATTCAATCCAAATTACTGAAATCACGCCCACATAGCAAGCAATAGCATATTCGATAAAAATGGAAAAGCTGTGGCAATAGTCTATATTGGTGTTTGTAATTTTAAAAAACCCACGCAACATCTTCTTTTACACCGCAAATAGCAAATCCTAGCAGCAATATTCTTTTAGACCTACGCGAGCAGTCGTTGACTGAATAGTGTGCATAAAATACTACCCATACGGGAAACTACCTAACAAAACAGAAAATTCAGCATTCAACATTTAATTAATCAATGAAGTGCGTTGTTGGTATTTTCAAACAAAGCAGACAACGCAAGCCCTTTATACTCTTGCAACGCAATGTTAATACGAATTGCAAGGTTAGATATTCTCCGCAAGAGGTTATTAAATGTTATATAATGCTAGTAAAATAACCCTTAATATAAGGTTGATCCACGTTAGTATGATATCTTTTATACCTTCCGTGTCTACAAGCGCCTTATTAGGCACCCAAAACTGTTCCGACAATCAACGTCATTAGGCGTTATTCATGCGTCAGCTTCTAATGTGAATGCTTATACCACATATTTATGTGACCGTCTCTGTCTCGTATTACATTTAATAAGCTCTAATAGAGATTATGCTGCTCTACATAACAACGATATATTCTGTCATAAACTGAAATGGGAGAGTTCGTTTGTTAATTCTACCTAATGGGAAAGCATTAACAATTGTCTATTGATTAACTTCGCTGTGCATTTAAAAATTATCAACACTGTTGTTGTAATTTGGTCACACTCTTGTGCGTTACCTAGTCAAGGCCGGTTTGCTATTAAACATGTTATTTCGGTGCTGGTGTGCATCTCTACCAGCACATCATTACCAGCCAAAAGATGATATAAAACATGTGAATCCTACATTACACCTCATAAAAGCCACAATAGTGGCTGGAATCTTTACGTCAAATCTCCTTGCAAATGTTCACCATATCCGAAAGATAACGTCCAAAATGGTCTATACAATGAACGGAAATATTCCAGTCACTTTAGTTATGCTACAAAGATAACATGAACTTTATCTGCCATTTACCTGTGTTATTGATGTAGCTAATCAATGTCTCGTCGTTCACTTAAGTGATAGACGGTCATGTATATTTACGACGAGGCTTCTTTCATTAATATTGTTTGTCACACGACGGCCGATACATCTGCCTGCATCGCAAGACTGGTGAATATGTGAGGCGCGCGGGAGCTGCAAATGCCGTGCCGTGCCTGTGATGATGCATTGTTTGGAAAAAAAACACTGTGAACAGCAACTCAGTCAGCCTTCTAACATGATATCGCTAAAGGCTGTGTTATGGATACGATGGACCCTAGAATTGTCCTCTCAGAAAAAGCCGGTTGGTGTGGTTCATTAGTGGATGCCATTTATAGGCACATCCAGTTCACAGAGCTTTGCTAAAAGTAGCGCACAGAGATGGCTTCTGTTGCAATACCTCCGGCACATTGCGGTGGCTCATTCTGATTCGCTTGATAAAGCCACCATCAGAGTCTCTTTTTGTGCTTATGTTGTTATGGGAACGACATATTTCAGGGATGACATAACTTCGATATACACTTTGGAAAATTCAATACCTTCTGGCACTTAACTTACGTAACTCAATGTTTTGCCGTTCCATTGCAAATGTACATTTCTATGTCAAGTGGGAATTTTGGTATCGAACTGCAACCTTCGTAATAAGATTAATGATTCAATAATAAGTCTAATAGCTTGATTAAACAGATACGGTTACGACACATTGTCGGGATGATGTGACTTTATAATATGATTATTTGACAAATCAATGGTTGCATGCAGTGTTCTCTCTGAAAGCACTGATATGGTTAACGCTCCGTTCCGTCACTATCATGAGCAGAACACCCCCAATCAGAACAGTCAGACAATATGGCGTAAATGTGCCTTATAGCACTAATTAAACCTTGCCTAATGTAAAACGGTGTTGCTGCTGATTATCATTACTATTTATCTCAATGTGTGCATTCTGCCGCTGTTTTAGCTTAGGATTCTACCAAAAAAGGAAATTACTTCAGGCAAATTCAAAGCAATGAGATATGCGCGTTATGACATGCGCGGGTTTCTTTTTGGCATGGCTAAAAGAAAATTTATGTCTATGTTCAGCGTTTTAGACTACCCAAGTAGGTGTGGGTGTGTGTGGAAAAACCAATGGTAATATTGGGGTTTAATGTCACAACCTGTGGGTCGAAAGGCGGCGCAGTTTACCACTACGCAAAGGTAACCAGCTAAACTATGGTAGAGGATTCATGCTAAATAATCTCATAACCCTTTGTAGCGATGCCCTTGTTGTATTTGTCATGAAAACTATGCATAAGATAGGAATCTGATGCCAGAAATCACCAACAGGCTGACAATATATACAATATCGGAGGTTTTCGATGCTACTGTGCAAAGCCTGTAGTATAAAATCTGATGACGGGACATGCAATACGTCAGAGATGCTACTGCTATCGAATAAGAGAGACTGCCCCAGGATGCGTAGCACGCCCAACTTACATTTAAGGTGGCATCAGGAAAGTATTAAGCACTCTGATCCAAGTAAATGCCATGGCTGTATGTCTGCAGGAAATTCGTTTCCCGTTGGAATATATGGGGTAAGATGAATAACGGAGTAGAAACAACATTGTCTCACTACATAGCTTGCGCTGTCTCAAGCGATAACCGGTTTGGTATATCCATTCCTCAGCATCTTTTTAACAAGACCTGTATTGCCATATTAGCCGTATGTCACATAGTAAAACGAGGCGTAAACACTTGGATAGGGGGTGCCTCCCATAGGGGATATAAACGTTATTTAGTGAATTTTGCACGATAAATTGGATCTATCTTGGCACAGTGTTCGCAAGATTATATTTTCGAGACAAAACGACATGACGAGCATCCAACGACTTCCTGTCACTAAGCCTGTGCAAATGATCGTATCATCACTTCTGCACATGTCTCAGCATTTGACGTCATAACGGTTAAATTAGCAGTCTTATTGATCTGACCACTATGTAATATTTGTCCAACATCCAAAATTGTACCTGTAATGAGCAATCTCTCAAATGCTCTTGATTGGAACTTCTTAATGCGAACGGAACATACAGGAGATTGTTTATGGGACAAATATCATATAGTGGTCTCTTTTGGACCATGCATGCGCTGCGTGTTGTTATTGCATTAACGTGGTGAGAATCATATCAGTAATTCTGCGAATATAGTGACGTAAACATAATGGTGTTGCCCAGTGGAACGAATGCTTTAAACCAAAAGTAACACGAACAAGTGATAATGGGATAATTTTCACAGGCTAAGATAAATCAGTAACAGGAAGTCGTTGGATGCTCTTCATGTCGATAAGTTTTGAAGACCTTGCCAACTCTGTGCTGCTTGACAAAATGTGTCTCTTGCCCTATGGCTGAGTAAAATGTACCAAATATGTCATGAAATATATATTAATAACGTTTTTGTTCCTTGTGGGAGGAATCCGCTGTCTAGGTGTTTTCGCCTCGTTTTCATATGGTGACACAAACACTTTCAATCAGTTATCCTCTGATATCTTGTACACGATTACACTCCAATGGGAAATATGACAACGCCAGGCTTGATATAAGCTTGTTAAGAAGAGGAGATACCTGAGGCAACGCAACTAATGTGGCATTCAACTAATGTTCCTATATCATTAGTCATCTTCGCCTTTGTAAAAAGATGAGTGGAAAAACATAGCGTGCAGACACATAGACATGTGTTCCTAATACTAAAACAGCAACCCCAGCTCACTCAATACCTACTGGCCGTGTAAGTTCATGGCACTCCTTAACGAACCGCCCCTATCAATATTCTCAAGAGTCCTACTTGTCAGACAGGATTGATGTACATCAGCAAATGTAGCTTACGTTTATCCAATCTCCTTCTTTAATCGATGAACTTCATTACGAGCAGTGCGATTATGCTCTTGTTTGTACATTAACCGTGCAGATTTTTAGATGTCCCAACTGAAAATAACAATGTTATCCACACCCGGTGCATTAATTATATGTTAAAATAGAGGATTGGAAGTTAATTCCTCCTTCATTATACATAAGGTCGCTTAAGCGTGTGCATATCAAGATCCATATTGTCATACAATCTGAGAAATGGAGGCAATGTAGTCCAAATTTGGCATATAACGAAAGCTTTCAATACCATTACCAAGGGAACTTGTCATGGAAATGTGATAACGAGGTGTGATGCCGTTGTTGGCCCTTTGCACATTGTGAACTTCAGATGAACTGGTCAACCTGGCTTTCATCCTCGCTGCTCTTTTTCTTGCAATATTCTCTGAACCTGCTAGGCCATCCTGATTTTCGACCTACAGCTTAGATATGGTGTGGGAATGAAATGCTCATGATGAGTCACTGTCACGTAATGCTACAGGCAAATAGCAAAAATCATCACGTATACCATATACTTATGTATTTGGCGGTATTGAATAAAATCTTTTCTCGGAAATGTCCATTGTATCCAATTGTAAATTAATTGATGATGTGCAATGAGTCTCATGTTATTTGGTTTTCTGTTTGCAATAGATGATCCCACGAATCCATACCTCGTCATCTAGCATTAACCCGGAACAACGTATGATGGCTCCCTTTATTAACACGATGTGGGTGGATTCCTTAGCAACTTCATCAGCAACATGCGCTGATTACGCCTACACATGACGTATGCTATTCTTGTTCTGTTATGTGTTTTGTAATGAACAGTAATATTGCACAAGATATAGCCAGGCACAGAATCAGCCGAGATTAGTTCTTAAAACACGACAACATCATATTGACTTATAGTACTCTAATCCAATCAGAGCTGCCAGAGAACGTAGAGAAAGTAAGTGAACGTAAATCAAACGACGTTTGGGGTAGTTATGGGAATTGGATGGAGGTAATGCAAACGTGTCCAAAATTTACTGCGGTAATGTGTGTCCCTTTCGCTCTACCATTGCTGCCATTTGCATTCACAATGTATTCAACTGTGGAGCTTCTTGATGTTAACACATGAAGCCTTACAGAGTATGAGTCCATCTTTCATAAGTATCGAATGGATGTCGTTTAATGATGTTTAAGATAATTACATTGTGCTTCTAATCCATATCCTCCACTGTGATTCCCTACTAACAATGCAAGGCCGGGGTAGAAACCCTCGAAAAACATTTAGGAAAGAGAGAACAGTGAACAGGTAATGCTGTTGGGCAGCTGGCAGGATAATCTGGTCGTTGAAAGCACATTAAGAACAGAAGAGATTGGATCGTATATAAACCAGCGAGCTTCTTATTGCAAACAACGTTGCATAACAATGGTCACGATCAAGGGGGCCTTTTTCTTTTGCTGTCTTTATTTACCAGCGATCGTTCTGCAACAACAGACTTGTGCACTATGCTAAAGACGCACCTTTACGCTGCTGCAAATTGTTGTTTGCATTCAGTGAGTTTTGTTCCTTGACGCTGTTTCTCAGATGTATTTGGCTGCTCCCAAGTATGAAAAATTACCCCATTCTCCATCGATTCTTCTTCCATGGAACACACGGTCTAATATGAATTGGGCTGTAAATCATCAACCTTGAAATATGTTTAACCAGCACAAGGATCAACGACAAAACAGAGTGATAACATAACTCATTAGCTAGACTTATTATATGTTATATACCCAACGAAATGTACCATTTCAGAAAATCGAATGTTTACAACAATAACCCGATCATAGCCGTCAGAGAAAACACAGAAACTCTACGCACCTTAAATATCTAATTGCACGTAGCAGCCAAATGTTGCGAACGTATTTTCACTGCATCGTATCATTTCTCATCCGCTGTACCAAACAGAACAATTCAGATCTTGCGACGGAAGATTGGCCATTCTATTCGTTCCAATTAAAGGCATATTTTAGCAGGTTCCGGATATTCCCCTGGAGTCTGTTTAAAGATCATCAATATGAGGCGCTGACTTAGATAAGGATACATGTCATTATATGATACCGTGTACAACGTCCCGACACGCACAGGAAAGGTAAATAGAATAGTGTCGCTATCCCAAAGCGAATTTGCTCCAACATGATAACGGTCACTTGAGGGACGTTGATCGCCACTGGATCACATGGGGAAATGTACACATTCACGACGCACTAATAAGCGCTCTATTAATTTTACCACAATCTTTAGACAATAGTTTGAAATTGTACCATTGATTCTATTTAATCGACATAAGTAGGACCACAATCTGTAAATCAGCGACAAGGAATATAGTACGGAATGGGTAAACATCTATGGCCTCGACTAGCACGAGCTGCAGACATATTTCACTCAGAAACAAGTAATAGCGGAATGCAACGGTAAATTACAAACCAGGGAATCATTATCACTTTATATTACATACCGAAGAGGGCAATGGGGCGGAGAGGAGGGGCAAAGAAGAGAGGCGGTAGATGAGTTAAAAATAACTGTGCTTTCAATCATCACAGGGGTTTTCAAAGGAACAGGCAGAACACGTTGATGATAGCAAGCCATGGCACTGCGCGCACTCGATAGACATCGATGATGCATATTAGGATAGAACAATTTGTCTCTTCATGACGGAGGTGCTGCGGCTAGATACCCAGCCGTGTTTAAATGAGCGCAATGATCAATGGGTAATCCAAGCAATAAGTACCTACGGAACCCGCGACTTATTGTGCACCCCGAGGCAGTCGTTCTTATGAATGACTAGCGCCGTCGTTTGGAGTAAGTCAGAAGTCAAAGATAAATACTAGTTGTACCTGCTACACAACGAACTACCAATGGCTCTCAATCTAAACTGACATTAGGCGTGGACATATCCAGTATTAATTACACCATTACTGGAAAAGTCATCCTCAACGGATTGTTCTATAATGAGTAGGTGTCCGTATCCACCAATATGCCAGCTTGCCAGACAGACAAACATGCACTTACTACAAGCGACTCTACCATAAACACTGTACCTGTATATAGCATTGTGGGGTTGTGGAATAGTGTTTAGGATGGCGTTCTTAGTTGCTGAGACGATAGAATTATGAGATTTACAACAAAAAGCAGACATAAATCCGCTGCGTAATATCAAGCTTCCACCCTCATAAAACCAATGTATTTCATTAGGACGGCTACGTTAAAAGAAGTAACACCAGAAAGCACAACAGCTGATTCGAGCCACAAATGGAACTGGATAACAAAGCTAGCAGCTTTGTGGTGTTTCGAAAAGGCAAAATTAAGCCCCGATCGCGCAAAAGCAGTCTTGATAGCAGTGCCAATATGTTGCGCTGGAAGTGGAAGATGCAAGTAACACAGACTGAACACTAAAAAATGTCTCCTTCATCGTGTACATTATCCATTACAATTAATCCCTTAACTTTGAGGTTCATCAATGAATGCATTGACAAACCAACAGTTGTTTTGCCAAAGCTCTTTTCTCGGACAGGATTTCCCTCGACTACCAGAGAAGGGATGATAACTGCCTTAGGTGGTCAATTGACACTGCCATCTAGATTTTGCAGGCATCAATGCCCCTACCCCTATAAACCAGATTGGCAAGGTCTAGAAGCAAGACAATCTATCCCTGGTTGTATTCGAGTGGGATAAGGGCCATAGTATGACAATAGTATCAGCACTATATCAGCACACAACCTGCCAACATTCTCTGATTTAACCTCAACACGTTGATCAAAGACCTCACCCATATGCTATACGACCAGAATATGCAAGCGTTGTCAACACGGATACTCCACAGAAGACCTGCTTCAGGCCCACAAACAAGAATGTATAAGAAAATGTCAAGGAGCAGCTCGGATTTACGCCGACTATGAGGCCTTGCGCTTGACCCTACTAATAGCAACACCCCGAATAAGGAGAAACATGAGACATGCGGCTATGGGTATGTAGTGATGAGACGCTGTCCATGACCACTGTCACAAAACAGGAAAGTACAGGGGACCAGCCCACAATGCATGTAACCTAAAGCTGCGGTTGATTCCTAAAACAACTATACCACAACCTACGGACTCTTGATGCAAGACATCAGCGAGGCGTAACGCCAAATCAACTGCATCCCCAACAGCATGGAGAAGTATATCTCACTGTCTCTAGGACAGTTACGCTTCATTGACGGTACATAGTACCTTGTGGCCTCTTTGAGAAGCTGGTCTCTGCAAAAAACCCAGACGCCATTGCAGTCACAGCTAAGTATGAGCCCGACTGCGCAAGGGAGAGTTACCCTATGAGTTTATGAACGGCTTGAATAAGTTTGATGCTCCCCTAACTACTACACAGGGGTTCTACAGCAAGCTGTATGAGCAGGGCATATCTGCTGGCGACTACAAATATGCACAGAAGGTCTGGGTCTTGTTTGGGTGCGCCAGTTTGGGCGACTACTATGACCCGTACCTGCGCACAGACGTGCTGCTCCTGGCGGATGTGTTTGAGATATTTCGCAAGACCTGTCTGAAGTGGTACGGTATGGACCTAGCTCACTACTATGCCAGTCCTGGGTTGTCATGGAATGTGCAGCTGAAGAGCAGAGGTGTTGCTCTAGAGTTGCTTACCGAGTTATGACAAGCACCTGTTCATTGAGAAGGGCCGTGTGGTGGAATAAGCATGGCATGGCACTGCCACGTTTATGTCAATAATCATGATATAGAGGGCTTCGACAAGGATAATCCAATGAGTTACATCCAGTTCCTCGACACAAACAAACTGTATGTCTGGTCTATGAGTGATGAGAGATGTTTTGATTTGCATCACTAGTTACAAAGTACAACTTGGAAAAATTTAATGCATGCGTTCGCACATTGAACAACTTGTGTTTCGTTACATGGCACCATGGAATACCAATGAGCCCAGTGTCATCTTCCACTCCAGTGATTCCTCCTGTTCACGTAAACGCTTATTTTCCTAGTTTAATAACGTCTTCCTGTGTTTGTATTCCTGTGATATAAACGGTCACTTGTATATAATTGCTGTATACTACACAGCTTAATACATCATCATTGATTGGATGGGCTCATTAGCAGTATATTCTAAATCGACATGCGTGAGTCGATGCTGAGTTGTAACCTATTGAAATGTGCATGACAAATAACGCAGTACATCTTGTGTTGACTTGTTAACGTCATGATGTTAATAGAGACAAGCACTTCTGTTAATAGGGACAAGCACTTCTGTTAATAGAGACAAGTACGATTAAGGTCATTTAACATACCACATCTGCAGTAGCATATTAAAGGTGGTCAGTTTTTAACTCCTCCCATGGAAAACAAATTGAGAGCAGTAATTTGGTAATCAACGAACAGTATCATCGGATCGATTGATCGTAATCATGACAGCCCCTTACAATGCTTTACCTGACTTCGAAAACAGTGAGGTAATAAATTCTGCACTGCCTTTCGGATACTAAATTAACCAAAATCAGTAGTTCATCTTTGCAGTGTCATCTCCATGACTGCGTCTCTTTTGTCAAAAACTAATTCGCCCATGAAAGCAATGTTCGGTTCTCCTGTCCAAGCGTTAGTCCTAACGGCCGATTATGCTCTCTCAATGAATATCTCCTCCAATTTGCAAGAGCACTGGCCTTTTGCTTCTTCCTCTCTTTCCTTGATAACATTGCCAATATTGGCTTATTGGAACATTTCCGAATCGTCTAATAAACGATCCTACCCTTAGAGGTATCACAGAAGGTCCTCGTGCAACGCTGCCATGCCACTCCCAACGCTTCATTGCAATGTCTTCATCTTGGAAACAATATGGTCTGCCAACCAATATTTGGACTCGATATCCGAAATAACTGTCAGATTGTTCCCATGATTCTCAATCGAACGACGTGTGTACACCGCTTACCTAAAATCTTTTGCACATCCGTTACCCATTTGGTTAATCCGTACTCGACTTGATTGAGGTGTCTGTTGTGTTACGTATGAGGCAGTGCTTACAACTCGGTTGCCAACGACCATGCTCCGTCCGTCGCAGCTCCTTATAAACAAGCCGAACAATTGCTTGCGTTCGTTACGTGATCAATTAATTTCCCTATTTTATTTACCATGCAATTGCTGGGTTAAGTTGATTGCATTGCTGTTAGATGTTAATTCTCATATATAATAACTTCCGCTGGGAGTGGAGAATTTGTCAAAACCTTTCTATATTTTCCATTTGAAGGCGAAAATTGGTAAATGATTGCTTTTCTTATTTATTCAATATAAAGACCCATAGGAAATTAAAACCCAAGGCTACACTACCTTTAAATTTATCATGGCAAGTCGGGAGGTTGTAGTGTGATCTCCAAGCCTGTAGCCATATATTACACGCTTTGAAGTGAGATCATACTTATCTATAAAAAGAAATCAAATAACTGGTTGAGGTCAGGTTGACAGGTCCGAGTATTAGCAATGCACCTAACTCGAAGGATCAATTATATGAGACATTCCATGGATATATTTTCCTGTATTTATTAAGGTGATGAGCACACTTTTGACATTTGGTTTGATTCCCTCTGCATAATTCGAGATTCCGTAACTCCACGAATCAATCGATCCAGCTCACTGATACAAATGCCTTATAATAGCTGAATATAAAGGAGCTTTATTTCCATTAAAATCTATTGTGCGGCTGTTGTGAGCTATAGCATCGGACATATATATTTGAGATGAGCATGACGTGTTATGCGAATGTCGAATGAAATGTTCAAGAACCACTTAATAGTGTGCTCTATTTGTATTCTGCTAAATGAAGTGATAAGTCTATGTGCATGACTACATATAAATCAACACAGCAGCAGCTGAGTAATGATGCTTTATGAATTGCATTATTTGGTAGATTGTGCAGATTTGGCACTATGGATATAAAGGTTACCATTACTGACTTAATAAACCTATCTGCGGTTGATAGAAGCCTGCTCTGTATATATATGGAAACGGATTATCCACCAATGACATTCAATGCTGATAATGGGTTTCGGCTGCTAAATGGCACAGCCAAACATTAAGTGGGTGCATTAAAATTTTCCGATTTAAACTATATCATATTGGTTTGTCTAATGTCTGCATTGATATACTTTCTCATTTCGTTTAAGGTGGATTTTGTAACAGGCAATGTTGGCTCTACATCATATGAAATAAGACCAGAGAGAGCAATTAACCCAACACTTAGATATGCACATATGTACAATATTTGAGCTTGTAACTTCCGCCTGTTGGTTGATATGATCTGTAATGTTACAATGTCAATAGGTCTAGCCCTATCTACATCTACTAATGCGCGTCGGATGCAATTAATTACACGTAATTGCAACAACCTCAATTTCCCAGTTCTTGCGCCCGTACATCGGTCAAACATCGACGCAAACATAAACGATTCACACACACACACACACACACACACACACACACACACACACACACACACACACACACACACACACACACACACACACACACACACACACACACACACACACACACACACACACACACCATGATTGCTAGTAGCCTCTCTCATCGTTAAACAATCTCTGTGAGGAATACTTCAATGTGTTTATTAATGGACTGGCCAGGCACATCGGGGCATTCTCGGGTTTAAAGCATTGCAGCTCTACGCAATAATAAAAAAAAACTCAGATTGAATTAATATGTCGGTGTGCTTTGAAAATATTGCTTACCTGACTTTCCATTTTATCATGATGTTGATCCTAGACATATGCCAAACTTACCAATGGAACCGAGTAACAACAATAACTGATTGTAAAGTCGAACTACAACCAATTCTAAATTCAATATACTGCTGCAACTGATAAGCCGCATCAAATCAAATCAATCGTTTTTGGTCATTATGTGGGTAAAACAATCAGTTATTTGACGTAGCAACTGTATAGGAAGCTAGCGCAATTAAACGTAAGGCAAAGTCCGTATACCATGAAGCATGTTGACTGTAATCCTGCCCTACAGCAACAGACCGGCGCTGCTGATTATAACCATAATCATAATTGTAATTGCATCTGGAAATATGTTTATTAGCTAGTTGCCTGACGGGTATGCCTGCAAACGCCCCCCCCCCCCACACACACACACACAATTGCCACATAATTTTGGACCCATTAACTTTATTACAAGAAGATCTAAATGCCTCATTGTAACAAGCTTGATTCTCCTCGTCAATATTTCAAACATTCAACATAATCCTTCTCAATCTACCCAAACCTCTCTTGATTCGTTACCCTCCATGCAATAACAGCTGTTGGCCCCTCTAACATTTGCAGACGTAAAAACCGACGAAGGGTCCATTTTTCTAGTATCTGGACCAGGCCTAGCTTTACTTAACCTTGGCACAAGAAATTTGTTTGGTGTACCGGGCACTCATCTTTTCCAATTGTTTATTGAGTTGGAATCGCAATGTCTAGAATATATTCTTATACTCGCTTTTTTTGCTTATGCGCGTTCATCAGTTCGTTGCTGCCTGTAGTTGCTTGAGTGGAGACTTGCCAGAGGAATAACACGAGTCCTGGTGTAGAGATGGTTATTTGGTTTTATTAGTTCCAACAATGAAGCTCCCTGGAATCTCGTGGCTGAATCTTGTCCATGACTAGATGATCTCCCCGAATTCATATGCGTGGGGTGGTTATATAGTGCTCCGGGAGTACGATTCCCCAGAGGACTTTGACCAACCCGCGCTATTGGCGGGCCATATAAATGGGGGTTGCAGGGGAGAAGTTTAGATAGAATAGCATTATAACAATATGCTCACAGTTACCCACAAGGTATTTCTACCCTCTACCCTTATTACACTAAACCCTGTTGCAAGAGACAATATAATTACCTTTGCTCATCTTTCGATATCAAGTCTTTGTAACGCATCAATGCATTTATTTGTCGACCCTAATGGCACAATAGGACTCCCCTGGCATTAAATCTGTGCAGGGCATCACCTCATTGATGTCTTGCAACTGAACATGCAAGACAAGACCAGACAAATTACAGGGTTCACGGGATGCGATTCTATTACAAATGCTCTTTGAAGTACACCGTGTACCCAGAGCACTAATATCGCTCTTGGACTCTCTCTCCCAACGAAGCAACAACGCATGCATTTACAGATATGCAGATTGGGACATACTCGTGTAGCAAAAAAGGCTTACGGAGGTCAATGACGGACTATTTCCCAAGTTAAGGTCAGGATGTCATGTCACCGAGAAGGTCCCATTCATTTTGGAGTTAACGCAATACAGTTAACGCAAGGGACCAATAATATGTGGCATTCCATAGATATTTTATGCGTATATATTAATTTGTGAAGCACGTTTATGACATTGGGTTCGATTTCCTCTCCGTCTATTGTGGGCTTTGACATCTGACATTTTGATTTGAGCTGAGCATGACTGTTATGTCTGTCGAATGAAACGTTCAAGCTCCATCCCAAACGCAAAGGTAGAAAGTGATATAACATGACCCCACTTGTGGTTCCATATGACTTTGCTTTTGTTGTCACTACACTTAATCAAAGTTGTGTTAAAGCTGTAAAATAGTGCAGGACTAAATAAAAACGCATCAGTGCACATATATAACTGCTTGCTTCTGACGCCGATATATCTACCAGCCACTTTCTACCCCACTCTTGACAAAATACCTCAGAAATAAATAGTGGATCGGTATTGCCGAGGTCCTTAAGTCTAGGTCATGATGCTATTTAAACATCATTATTGGTGAGATTGAAGTGGTTATTGGGCATAAATGAAATTAAAGCCTACCATAACTGACTTAATGAACAAGTCTGCTATCATTAGAAGTTTGCTCTATATACATTTTCCACCGCCGATATTCAATGCTGATTATGAGCTTCGGCTGCGAAAAGGCACTGCCAAACATCATTTGGATGCAATGCAATTTTCAGATCCAAACTATATCATTTTGGTTCATCTGATGTCCGCATTAATATGATTTTTCTCATTTCGTTAGATGTGGATTTTGCAACAGGCAATATTGACTCTGCATCATATCAAATATGCCCAGAGAACAATTACCCGATCACAGAGATGTATGCATATGTACAACAATGTACCATATTTGAACTTGCCTGTTTGTAAATGCGATTTGAGATGTTACAATGCCAATTTTTTGAGACCCGAGCGTTACATACATAAATGATTAATTGCTCGTCCATTACACAGCGCGCAGACATAACACGACATAATATTTCCTTTTCTTCCGTAATTAACCTGTTGAAGACGTCTTACCTCCACCTTTAACGCCAAATGGTAACATCCACGTTAATGACTGGACGGGGCCTTTCTCATATATTTCGTAACAGGTTGAGCCCGTCTTTGTATTAGGCATATACTAATGCAGATGTTCGTATATACCCTTGGATACGGATATTACCCATGGAAATGAATACGGCTATAAATAAACTGTTAATCTCTTGTGGTACAACTAATCGGTATACGTTGGCTCGTAGCTTATTGACCACATCACATTAATATATAATACCAAACTTACTAATCAAATTTATTTGGTTTCATGGACCTAACTATGAGACTTCTTCTGTGTTAACCACTACGCTCACGAAGTCAGTAGCCAGGAGCTAAATGTCATTTTCCTCCGGGCTGGATCAATTACCTAACTGGTATCACACTTTCTAGTAGAAAACTACACAGGAGGATCAGGCGTCTTTCTCAATTTGCGAATGCATGGTCCAGCAGGCTCCTGACGACGACTTGTTTTAAAGATGAACATGTAGGTGATAAGTTAAGTCCTTGAAATTAATTAATTGGCATTACTGGCAATCATAAGACGGGGAAACCGCCAGTTACCTCTAAGCTGTCAAATACCATAAGTAGCTGGATTATGGTTTGTGTGTTTCCCTTAACTAAGCATACATTATAACGCTGATATGATCTACTACTCTGCTTCACTGGTATGAGGAATGATGCCATCGCTTCTCAAAAGTGTACGTTAATCATATGTACATACTTGCTTCTCTTAAATGTATCTTAATGATATATAAACATCACTGTATACAACTATGTTGCCCTTAATAAAAGTGAGTGTATCAAATATTTCGGCTCTTTGGAGTCGTAGAAACAAAAGTGCACAATGTTGACTCTCTTTTATGTGAAAGGTAAGCATTCCTGATCGATATTTAAGGAATATTTGCATTCAAAAATATGGTCATACTGCGAATTTGTTGGGACTAAGTTCTTAGTCAATATTATACCATAGAGTTTACCGTAGTCGTTTCACGTGATGATAATGCTTCAAATAATGATGCCATTCACTTAAAAAACACCAATGATATCTTACTATTTCGAGGCCATCTACAGTATATTTGGCGATAATCGTTTTAACACTGAAGTTGGTAATTGCAACATCATTGTTTATAACAGATTAATACAAATGCAGCAACATGATCTATCACCAAGAAATGTTCCAAGAAACAGAACCACATGAATATACATGGTAGCAGTGCCAATTAAATGCGCATAAAATCCAATGCGTCATTAGCAAAATCGAGCCTACCCCGTTGGACTTGACCCCCTATATATTTGCTACTGTATAACATTACGAGCCTCACAAGATACCAACGAAGGACTTGATGTTTACGCGCTATTTGCATGAAGATATTCACTAATGAAAACAGAGCCTGCTCACGCGTTGTCTTTCTGTCAAACTACACAATGAGCCCACCCAAGTATACTCAAATGTGAATTCGTCTTGTGAAGTTGATAATGCCTATTATACAGACCTGGTTTTAAGTGATAGATATACATGATAATGCGTGATTTTTGTGGTATGTTGTTTGCCACAGATAATTCAAGCATTCTAAATTTCTCGCAATGTCAACTACTGACTATTCATGTCGCTGACCACCACCTGGACCAGTTTATCTGCAGACACAGGGTGATGCGCCCTCACAAAGTTGCAACATTTTGATACATATTTTGTAGATTATACGCTGACGTTATGTCTGTTAACCGTAACTGTGTTACCCGTTGTCACAATAAAATCCCGATATGACTGGTGTAATGACGTTGACTTCTAGTAGTGTTGCACTAGATGTCAGACTGTACTTATAAAGGTGGTGTTGCCTGAACAACGATATTGCTTGACATATTGATGGTGCTGGAGCAGCTAAGGCTGGGTGGTTGAAATGCTGGTATCCTAAGCAAATATCTCAGTGGCTGGCTTAGTTTTAATGGTTGTAGCTATCACGGAATGTAAAGAGATTACCTCAGCGCCAGTCGTGTGTTAGAGATGAAAAGTGGCCAAATTATAGAATGCATTTATCGACGGAGGTCGGTTATGATGCTATTCAAGCTATAGTTATTGCTTAGGACTGAGGTGCTTATTTTACATCACAGTGAAAACCCCTCTTACAATTGTATCAATAAACGACCATAGTATTAAAACACATATAAGTGGTGTTCTATACGTAAGCGCGCATACCGGTGGTCGCTAGTAAACGAAGTGGTTGACTATTACTTGGTTTTACCGTTTTGGGTGGTCATGCTACATGTGGTTCCATCGCAAGGGGCCACTAAGTCAATTCAATTGAGTAGACGAAGAAATCGGCTGCATACAGAACCAAACATGCTACGCAATCCTATTTGTAAGATTTATACGTATCGTTAATGTACGTCACAGTGGAATTTTTCCGAAGACAGACTGTTGGTGTGTCCTGCTGAGGAGCGGCGTTCATGTACACATTGGTTAAACGTAATATAGGCAATATGAACGATGAATCAATACACTGTCAGTAAATATCTGAATACTGGCGACCGATATCAGTATAAACTACCTTTGCCATAACCACATAGTTTATTACACCAGGAACGAGGTGACTTACATTGAAGCATTACACGTGGCTTAATATATATATCAGTAGCACGGTTAATGGCTTAATATTCTTGTTCTGATTAAAGTTTTTCTATGCGCTATTGCGTCCGTTTCTAACCTTTGACCTTGAATAGTCAAGTTTATTGACGGCAGATCAACTCGAGAAGTTACGATCCCACCTTTGAAATTTCCAGGCCGACTTTATTAAAAATAACAATACGGTTTTATTATGAGGTCTGGGTTGATATCACCCAAGTAAAATTTGTGCCATGTCATGTCATATCACTTTGCAAATAGAGTTGCTTTCAGTATTGTGCTTTGATGCTGTCCGCTAATGGAACGTAATGTTTGCACGCTTAGGCAGCTAATATAGGTCTATGTAATATATAGGTATGAAGTCAGAACCATCGCCAATGCTCTTACTAGGAACACCAGTGGCAAATTACATTCTGGTGGCGTATCAAGTAGACAGTCGTGAGGATAAAAAGGCTACGGATGGATCATGAAGTTATGGTTCATATTCATGTTCAATCGGGTGATACTTAATGCCAGATCCCGATGTATTCGCGGTATCGGTCAAGTAATTAATACCCATTCATTCCCGCTATGGTTCGTTTGGTGATGTTTAGTTACGGTGACAACTTATCCTCTTGGATTCCTCATTACGCTTCAGTAGCCGCTGATTGCTTGCTAGTTTTGGCTGGGATCCATCAAATACCCATTCTCAATGACATCGTGAAGGAAAAAACCCGTCAGCCGTTAAACCGACTGCACACGAACCTCTGACGTCTTTCGGTGTCACTGAATACAAAGTGGGCTTGCGTCAGGCCAACTCCCAATGACACATCACTCTTCTCAAAGATCAACAAGAATTCGCAATGTCAAAGTAAGCAGTGTCAAGAGAAGCCCACGTGTACAGACCAGAATGTATAGGCGTTCATTTAAAGATCATAGCTGTTCCAAGGAAAGCCTTCTTGAGACCACAGCAACCCTAACGCTTCTCGCTGTAAGCGCTACTTGTGTCTTTAAGAAAAACCCACAAAACACGTCACAGACTGCTGCTGAATATTGCATTATTTATTCCCTATCGAGACAAACATGGGACCGGTATTTGAATCAAATCACATCCTCAAAAAACTTATTTACCAAATAAAACACGGAATATGCAATGAAGAGTGACTCGGTGCGAGTGTGGCATCTCATTACAAATAAGTTTCTGGTTGAAATCCTGGTAAAAACGAAGTACACTAGTGCATCGGTAATACAATGAGTCTTGGAAACAAATGTCTAGTAATGGCTACCAAATTATTGATAGCTGCTGTTAATGGCCACTCCAGCTTCCTCGTGTTTCACATCAATTATTGAGCGATCGACTACAATGAAGGAAATGCGAAACATCGCAGCTATTAACGACTTGACCCTGTAGGCATATTGTATATCAGATGTCACGGACAAATCTTATTTATATCATGTGATAAGCTAGGTTATAAAAAGGATGTTTCTGTTCCATTACTCGCCGTTGACCTCAAGTTTCCTTCTATATCTAGCTTGCTAATGTTAACATTATAATAGGCTAATTGTAAAGAGGATGCGCCGAATGCAACTGTTCATGCACTGTTCAATTTTTATGGCTAATTTTTTGTTATGATCGTCAATACCAATAAATGCATTGTTATGGGCTTCATTGTTTACTTAGTTAACAATGTGTGACATCTCCAGAAATTCAAGCAAATCCCAAACGGTACCACCTGGAACGGTGGTGTGTTCGTGATCAAATCAATACCATAAGGTGTTGCAGCTGTTTCAGGGTTACTGATACATATAAACCACGTGTAGCAGAAGCCAGTGGCTTTTCTATTTGTCTTACAGAAAGCGGTGTCTGCTTATAGCCAATCCCTTCCTATCACCGTGCGATCGATGTACATATACCTCACACAACCGGCCTTTATGCTTGTTAAGTTGGCTGTTTACATTAAACTTTCCGTCTCCAAGATGGTTAATTCTGTCTCATCTGTTGAGGATCTCATATAGTTTGCTTAAGTGCTTTTATCCACCGGCTGTCGGCTGTCCTGGTCCTTAACCATAATTGAATTGAGCTCGCCTTCTTAGTATTGAGAAATGTAGTTTTCTGTAGTTAACCAAGAGTATAACCAATGTTCATGTCTAATCGTGATGTGAAATGACACGCACATTTTAGTGTGAATCTAATTGCCAAAGGCAATACCACACACAGTTTAGAGTGCAGCAGAGAACCCATTTTATTGACTTGCGTAACTGAAGAGAATACATGTCGTCAATTTCAGCATCATAAATTAACCCCATTAATTGCGTAACATAAATGGGAGTGGGAGCTTGGTATCTGACATGCTCTGTGCGAAGTGCTGTCTCTCTTAGCTGCTCGATTATGAGTGCAAGTATCTAACTTCTTCTGCGTGTGTGAAATTGCAACTTATCCACCCTAATAACTGCATCACCAACGACCGTTAAGCCCAATGGCTCTGTTTGTAAAATGTTTGCATAACGCACTGTGTGGAATTTATTAGTAATTTATATACTAAAACAACAACAGTGCTACCGTAAGACCTACCATTTGTGACATTGGGTGTGGTACCAACTGTTGTGTGCACATTTGTCTGCATTCGGTACATTTATCAATCACTACTCAGTGTTGAATCGGATGAGACCACATTCAGTTATATGGTGGAGGTGTAAGAGTGTATCTAGGTGTGTTTGCTGTGGAGTGATTGGCTAATGGAATAGATCATGCCTTGGCATTGATATTGTTTCTCTTTGTTTGATCGCTGCCATCATGGTTGTTGGTTGTTGTTCATTTGACCTTCCAGGTCCAAACGTGTTCTAGCCGGCATGTGTGGCCATTGATTGACTGGTTGCATTTCTTTATGCGTCGCTATCAAAGCTGCGTTAAAGTTGTAATGCTATTATCTCAAGAAAGAGGCATAGTCCTTTTAATAATCTTTCATTTCGTCCTCTTTTATTTACCGAGTTTGGTCACGATGCTGCTCAAACGCCATTTAAGGTTGTTGGTGCAATCCCATGGTTCCGCGTGACTCGGATGGTACCTTGAATTGCTGCCCCATCCTCGGTGGTTCAATGCTATTGCTTGTATCTGAGTGGAATATGTCTGCAGCTCGAGCAATAAGTTGAACAACAGCATTCTCACGGTATTCCAATCACAAACGGCCCTCGCTGGTTAAGGTCACGGAACAGTTAACGATGAATAATCCCTACTTCCCGAATAATGTCAATTGAGAATGATGAGATAGTTATAATATACTTAGCTGGCATGCTTTTTTAATGGACGACGTCACATGACCAGTCTACATATATTCCCCGGGGATGTGATGATGTGACCAAAGTCGAGGAATCTATTTTGAAGCTGAGAAGTTTCTCATATTTGATGCTATTACAGTCTAAAAGAACAATTGTGTTTGCAAATGGCCATACCGGATGCAGTTAGTCCTAACTGTGCATATCAACAGACTGTGGCATGATGAGCAAGATAATCACATGATATTTTGGAGATAAATGCTCTCTGCTGGAATATTGATGAGACGTCTGTCGCAAGAAAGGTATATTATGTCGCTGAACCCCTTTACCCAGGCAAATTACCACAATCTCCAGTTGTTGACTGTCTCAGGATGCGGTACGATTTCCTCCGCGGATCACATTGCTAGGGGGTTGTTACAATTTTCAGACACGCAATTCACTCTGCAGCTGAGCAACAATGTGACAACGAGGATGAGCTCGGATTGAACGTTTCTGTTGAAGACCCTGATACATAGAGGTAGGCAATGACGCAGATAGAGATGACTGTGTAAAAGAAAGCAGGGTGCTCATTTGGTTATATTTTCGTGCCAAAAGTGCATTACTAACGAGTACTTGAATTAAAACTGTGTTTACAAACAGACCTATAGGATCATCGCTGAATTATATTGCGCTTGGTACGATAGTAGGTCGGGTAAATTGAGTTATCGTAGGTGTCATCGGTGAGTCACTGGCACCATCCACCTTTACGCGCTTTTCGTAGGTGTGATGACCTAGTCACCTCTACGAACGGCCGCCACTGTGTTACACTTAGTCGCGCTACGTATGCATTACCTTGTGTTTCGCACTATTGAGATCTGAAGTCCCTGATAATTTTTTTATTCCTGACTAGATTTCACAAAATACCTCTTGATATTGACGCTTTGCAACTGGAATGACGTCCTGCATTCTACAA
>CM067344.1:35394294-35404936 GCA_034190875.2 Urechis unicinctus | reverse complement strand
TAAATTTCATTTCCGAAATCTTTATTTTTCCTCCTTATTCATCAATCTACAACATGTGAAACAAACGTTGGTATTTCTATATATTCGTTTTTATGTAAGGCCTTCTTATGTAAGGTTGGTTGGCTATAGCGATATTTGTCAAGCGAGCATCCACAAACAGTATTTTCATACAAACAGCATTTTCATAGGCCTGATATTTTCATGGAGCAATCTATTTATCAGGAGCAAACGTAAGGTGTCAGTTGATCGTGCCGCTTATAAATTATATGAATTGAACTATTCCATTGTATGCGGTATCTTAAATAGACAGGGAAAGCAATGATGTCGATCAACCATCTGTAACAGACTTATTTTATTTCCGATGTCTGCTCCCACTCACCTAGTATATAACAACACTTGAGTACTATCAGTCACACGATGTTACCAACTAGGGTATGGTATGAGAGGTTTCTTTTTCTGAGGAAGTAAGTTTATGTTGGAATATTTGTCACATAGACATTGCCTTAACGTTTCCAATATGGCTTCTGTTCAACAATAGCTAGGATCATTGCAAGCATGCATCCCCATCCTATCCTCACTGTGCCTCCTACGCAACGAGTGCCACTCAAAAAAACGCATCAAGACGGCTAACGATGCTGGAAGATGCAAGGTCGGTTAAGGGCAGAAACCACTTTAAGTCATTTATATTATCCACCCTTTGCAAATCATAATTAATGTCAATTTCATGGCTTGCTTATTTAACTCCAGACAGCAAAGTGCCTCTTGAATTCGGGGGCTTGTGATCATCGACCACGTTAATCCGCAAGCATAAGAGGAGACAATCACATACCCCCACAATTCTTTGCTTACGCTGCAATCGAATATATATGAACGGCCAATTCCCTGCACAAATACGTAAAATGTAACAAACGCTCGGTGAGGTCGTCTTATGAGAAACAAACACGGAAATGTCAACAGCTTTACAAATTTGGTAGGTTTTCTTAATTTATCTTTGTTTATGAAGTGATTATGAGTCGTAATTACGCTACGTATGATAAACATGCAGATGAAGCGGAAATTTATTGAAATAGTGTCGCACATCCACTATAAATAGATATGTTTCTTTATATTTTCTTTCAAATAGTAATTTGGTCATAAATTTGCAGTGCCCACGGTTACTGTTATAAAATGTCCAATTTAACACTCCGCATGCTACCGGAACTGATACACTTGATGGGATTATAACAACAACAGTACAGTCAGATCATTGACCGGCGCACCATATACCGCCTCACAAAGTCAGATCCACCTGGTTGCAAGGTCTCACGTGCTGACTCGAATGATGGAGATTGCTTTGATGGCAGTTTCACAACCGAGATTTCCGCCACCGATATACCCGCAGATGTGTAGTCGTATTATATAGTAGATGTTTCAATGTTCGTAGTTCCTTTCGTCATCACAATTGCCTTTACAAATGGAGTCTAAGATAAGCAATCAAACTCAAACCTTACACATAGGGTCCTCCATGCGCTCTGTCGCCTTTCAGCAGTTTCTAGGTGCAAGCTAGTTATAGTGGATGAGGGGTTGTCGTGTACTCCGAACAAATGAGCCGATGACACTTAATTAATTGACACTACCCGTAAGCGTTTATATTCATTTATTGTCTTGAGTATAACCATACAAATACATGTACTATAAAATATATACTTAATTATCACTTAAAAGCAGTGCTCATGGGGTTCCAACCTTCACAAAACTAGTAGTCACAGAAAAGGTTGCTTCTGCCACCACATATTGACGTTGCGCTGTTTTGTCTTCCGGAGTTATATAGCTGCGATCAGCCATGTCAATGGTATAACGACAACACCGTCCCTGACATACCTGATGACACTGAATTCTTAACTGTTCGTTTGCATCTCATTAGGTTAATCTCGTTAGACGGGTACTACATTTCAAATGTAAAGAAACAACAGCGATAGCCTTGCACTGTATAACCACCTCCTGGCAACATACTCGAATGCTTCTCTCCTAGGAACAGATTTGTGTGGCCTGGCCAAGTATAGTTTGTTAATATTTCACTGGATATGCCTTTATCAGTGGGCCCAGCTTTTTTTAGGATTAACGATGGCGATGATCTGCTAAAGAGCTCTAAGGCACTGAATTATTGACGGATCGTTCACATAGCGTTCGGTCGTTGTATTACCTTCTTTATATGCGAGTTTAGCAGGCGATTGGCACATTATGCACAGGTCACGTACCGTAAGTCGACATGGATATGACTCAGTTGTCTTTGGAGTTGGTCGGAGGTTAAAAACAAGTCGATACAACGTCTAGGCCGTAATCATTATCAACTTTGATAGAGTTTGGTGGCTGCGGTCTGCCACGGGTAATTATGCCTCATGCGAATGCGTACATATATTACGGGCCCTTTACTGCTTCAATTTGCTTGCGGGAAGCATGTACGTCATGCAAACCAGTTCTGTTACGATTGGAAAGTCAACATTGTCATCCACATATCTTTGTGAATCTATGGGCTGCTATGGCAAATACAATTACGCCTTTGTAGCGATCAACCAAACGATCAATGTTAATACTGATGTAACTACTACGAATATATTGTAAGAAACGCGCGGGATAGCCTCCCCGCTTGTTATTTTTGTACTGGCGGTTACTACCGCTATACATATTCATGCTACGGCTTTTTCTTTCGCATTGCTGAGACAAATGGCCGCAATAACCGCGTTCCATGGAACAAGCGATGTTGTGTATGAAATTCTTGCAGGTTGATAAACGTCATATCCTTCGCCATTTCCTGATATGCAATCATAATTGACAATCAAATTCGGGCAGCTTACGATATAGTATGACATCAGGGACGATGATCCATGCCGTTGCGAGTCATAAAGTAATGCCGTCAGCCGGCGCGCAAGCAAGAACCGTTCAGCAGGGCATCGCCACCCAGGTACGATGAATTATGCACAATGTTTTGAGAGCATTTACCCGAGCATCCGCTCACATTAACGGCCAGATGCTAATTGGGGAAAACCGCCTTCCATGAAACAAGTGATGTTGTGTAGGAAGCTTCTTGCCGGATGTTAAACGTCATATCGTTCACTATCTCTGATAAGCATTTGTTATTGACAATCAGATTCGGGTTGTCTGAAGATATAGTATGACATCAGGACGATGATCCACGACATGGCGAGTCATAAAGTGATGCCGTGGCTAGGCGCGCTAAATAGTAGCGTTCATCACAGCATTGCTGCCGATTCTAGGTAAACAGTCACGTCTGTGCTCATTTCTATGTCAATGTAAGCGTCGTCATTGAATAAAAAATAATGACGTTTCCCTCACTTAAAGACTCATACTGAGTTATATTTAACATTGTTCGCGTTATATTAACACGATGTGTTTGCCCCAAGCCTCTTGCGCATCCTTGCATGTTACTAGAGTTAAGCAAAACATGAGGATTCAGGTCAAATTGAGGAATGCTACCGCTATATGGTTCTATTTTGGGGGTTCATTTGCCTACGCCATTAGTGGTCTCAGATATGTGTTGCTTTTCACGCCACCACTTTTAACGCTTACATAACATTGCATCGCTTACACAAGAAGTCCACATTTGCTATATAGAGCCCGTCACTACGGACTGGTGACACGTGGCATAGCAGATTGAGTGCAAATAGATTAAAAATGAAATATTTAATATCATGAACAGTTTTGCCCAGTTCATACATTACTGCAATAATGAAGGCACAGACTGTTTTTACAATGCCAGGCCTCTCCTAACTAAATATATAAATAAAATTGTGGACGGTAGTTAATCAATGTAAGTGCACCAAGGGTTTTTGATTAGTGATTCTTGTCATGTGTGTGGCTTGTACGTTTCCATTCACCTCCCAAAATTAACGTGTGGTTTTCTCAGCTTGGACATGTGAATAGAATTTTTCCCTTCACGCTGTCGTGCTTTGCCAAGACAACCATGCAATTTATAGGAGACCCACCAAAGAGGTCCCACAAGAGATTTTACATGAGTTCATAAAACAGTTTAATATCTAGACATTGAGCATAATATACTTGGTTTGTAATGTTATTGGACAATTGTCATAGATACTTGACAACGGCTAGAGCGAATCTGCCAATATCTGAGGGTCAGCATACCCAATGCAATTAATACATTTCTGGCCGTAGTAGTGCAAATTCGCGCTGCATTGCATGAGGACGTATGAGAACTTTTCAGCAAATATCCTGCTTAAACTATGGAGTGTCCAATCATCATATATTACTGACCAAACCCTTGTTTCAGCGAGAGTAATTTACCTTATTATAATTAGTGCTCACATAGTTTGCATCGGTTGTTAAGTTCAATTTCCGTTATTTAAGTGCTAATTATGTATATTCCGATGAAAGGCAAAGAAGCGCAAACTGACAGAGGTACCAACAGCTTTACGTTTAGTGTATTTATTACCTTCATGGCAAGTTTTATGAAAGGCATGGCCATGATACCACCTGCGTGACTAAGGCTAGTCGGCCTCATTCGCACGCATAAAAAAAGCCTTGAGAGGCTTTATTGTTGGAGGGTGTGTTCGTTAGTTGATTAATAATATGGCACACCCATATATAGAAACCCACTTTTCTAAATAGACCATACATCACAATAATTATTGACATTAAGCAAGGCCTGCTGCTAAATGCATAAGCATTTGACACATTACGCAAGCAAACATTATTGCATTCCATAATCCACCCATTGCAAAACAATACAAGCGAACTCAAGGAGTGGCATGTGGTTCAATTTTGTATTATTGTTGATAATGAAGGAGGGCTGTCCAATAAGTCCCTTTAAGTACAAGAATATGCCCGAATAATACACAGTACCACAAGTCAGCTTTTTGCATATCTGCATGTTTAAGCCTTGCTTCTTAATGGAACTATAGAGCACAAGTATGCGATCCCATATTGAAAAAAACACATTATAGCATACTAAACAGTATGCCATTCTGTCATTGTGTGGAATTGCTATTGTCCAAAATTGTGAGTATTTATTATTCCTGCCTAATATCATTAAACGGCAATAAGGCATAGTAAGTAATAAATCGAAAATGTCGTATTCTGTGTTTGACCATACTGACATGGTGCAGCAATGACGATTTCGCACAGAACAAAAAGCTACATGATATATTTAAACCTTAATTTATAAACTTTACATCTGCATAGTGTTCAATCATAAAGCAAGCACGTTTCGCAACAGTATTATTTTCGTACTCGACATGGTAGTGTTGAGTTTCATTGAACTGCATCCAATACTGCGATATCTGTCAGTCAAGTGGTTACAAGTATTGATGAAGTTTCCAACGCCTCCTTACAGCGGGATAATTCATCCTTCTAAAATTCGATATAACTGTAGTGCACTATTCTCTAAATTTTAATTACATACACCCGGAATGAATATATCTCTAATTTTATTCCTGCGACTGCTTTGAATGGAAGCGTGAAGTGCTTATTCACTATTTAAAGGCCAAGGCTTTGTTTTGTAGATGACATCTAGAAAACAAAGCATTAAGTAATAAGTCTGGTGGATTGACATGACCGCAATCAAACAACAAATTGCCGCCGAATCGACAAGGGAGAAAGCAGCCACTTAGCGGTACCAGTCTAAACGGAATCAGATTATTCACCATAATCGTATTTAGCAATTGCAAGTTGTGGCATCCTCACAACGCATTTGATTGTGGATAATGTTTTAAATGACCCTTTTCAGTTAAAAGATAGCTTTGTCGAACTGCAAAGTATGTCTTTTACTCTATTGTTCTATGGTTGCATATAACGTTATCTACGGTGCATTATTAAGCTTCTCCCTTTTAATGAATGGTTTCTGGGGTCAGTTTATGTAAATGATGCGCTTGCATAATAAATGCGTTTAGCAGTGATCGTTTCATCTATTAAGTCCCTCTTTAGCGATTATATGACAGGATTAGGGCAATTATTGAGGCAATAAACTTATGCAAATCGTTGATAAGGTGCTGACGACTCTTTCTGCTAATTGTGTCACTCAATCATGCAGCTTGCATCCTCGCGCATTAACGTCATTATTTAAAACGCGATGAAATGACAAATATCAAACGTATTTGACCCGATGTTCTACGCCTATCTATCCCTGATAACTCAATACTATGAAAAGCTTATTTGCAGTAATATATTGATGAACGCTGAAGGATATGAATGAGATAACTGATATGCTTGCCTTGGAAACATTAATAACGGAATAAAAGGTGGCTCTAGCTCTTCATTTCTAGTCGACTGGACTTGGTACACAACGCTGCAACTAGCTGGAAGGATATAAGTTACCGTTCTCCTGCTAGGTGTTTTAACAATCAGGATGGTCTTTATTAGACGAGCACCCGGTTTTCATGGTAGTCATTTAGTTCAAACTAAATGGTCAAATGCCAGTAGTTTATAATGTACTTTGTGCCAAATTCCAAACACACTGAGACACTAGAGGCTTGTGAGCTCATTCAAATCTACGCAGTCAGTGTGGCGAGGGTTCAGTAGTCATTCGATGGTGGGTAAGATATACTGTACAAAAACATATCGATATGGCAAATACAATTTATTTCGGGATTATAGCCGTGCTAGTATGAAGAGGATTCTGGATCCTGACAGCAAAACCAACCTTCACTAGTATATTCCATGCCATCAATTTATCTAGGGTGTGTGCATTAATTGAATTTGGCCTTCAGCTTTGACGAGTAATTTATTTTTGCCTTTCAATCACGCTGTAAAACATATAACATCGATATATATATATATCTATCTATCTATCTATATATATATATATATATATATATATATATATATATATATATATATATATATATATATATACATATATATATGTTTATATATATATCACTGTATTTTTGTATATATATTTAAATATATATCTATAAATATAAACATAGATATATATATATATATATATATATGCATATAAATCTAAATTTCAGTCTTTATATAAATTTTTATATATGTATATATATATATATATTTATATTTACCTAGAAATATGTATTGATAGATTTGTATTTATATATTAACATCACACATATATTCCAATATTCTTATAAACAGATATATGTATATATATATATATTTATTTATTAATATATATGTAGATGTGCTTACCGATTTTGTATATGTACTTATACATAAATGTATATCGATAACTGAACAATTATATATATATGCATATATGTTTGTGTATATATATATATACATATTTATGCATATATAAGCATATATATTTAATTATGCATATTTATAAATATGTGTACATATAATAACATATATATATAAATATTTATAAATGTTTATACGTATCTACATACAAATAAATACGTTTATATATATATATATATATATATATATATGTGTGTGTGTGTGTGTGTGTGTGTGTGTGTGTGTGTGTGTGTGTGTGTGTGTGTGTGTGTGTGTGTGTGTGTGTGTGTGTGTGTGTGTGTGTGTTCATTTGTGTGCTTATATATAAGATGAATAGTAACAGCAAGAACAACAAGGACTAGTATGTAAGAGAAAGGGCGAGTCTCTGGCGTTGCGCGGGGCACATTGAAAGATTTTTGTGAGATAAAGAAAAAACATTGCACTAACGGGCCTTAGATATCATAGCGTTGTCCTCCCAAAGTCGATCACGCGTTACCAGGAGAGGCCATGTTGAGAACGCTATGTCCAATAAGTCATGTGGAACATTTACGCAGAGCCTTAGTACTTCGTTAAGCCCTTCGTTGGTTTTCTATAGCGGTATTTGTCGAGCGAGTATCCGGATACACTTTGTGAGTAAACCATATGCCCTAAAATATCAATAATGGAACAGCTTTAGAGCACTCAGCATTTAAATAGCCTTCTGGACATAATTTCTCCAATTGGTGAAAGTTTTATATGGTTGGAGCATCAAACATGTTGGAGAGACAAGCGATACTTCCAATTTGTACGAAATATTTTGAGACATACTTGAAAAATTAGCTTGACTGCTGCAAAAAGCTTCGGGTGTTTGAAAATATAGATTTAGTTTATGAGAAAAAACCAATCTATGTACGACGGAGATCTGTGCTACGGCAGTTGCATAAATGGAACCGCACACTTCGTTCCCCGAAACTTAAATGTGGCATCCCCTGTAAGGCACACAAAACTGTGACCAACATGAGGATAGGTATCCATTATATTTATCATGTATCTAACATGAATAAATACCACACGGTAAGCTCTGCTTTAAGGAATCATAAATAGCATTTTCTGCTCCTTTTGTGAGCTAAGTTTCCTGGATACATGTAGCCCCAATGCACCACTTACAACGAAAAGACGGTCATAGTGAGCAGACCATATGCGCGATCGAGCCGCATTTGCACTCGATTCCATTCGGTTGTATAGTTTCGATTGTTCCGAAACACGATGCGTGACGTACTCGTGTGGAACGCTATCATCATTAATGTTTTCGACATAAACGTACGATGGTCATCATAGCGACTCATGTACTCGATTTGTTGAACATGTTATACTTAGTACGAATGGTAATTCCAACAACATGAATAATGTGCTCAAAGCAACATAGAGCGACATAAGGAAAAATAAGTCGTAAACATACGCTATGAATCCAGAGTGCAGTTGCAACTATGTCGAAACTATGCCTGATCAGCTTTTGGTTTCTTTTGCAATGCACAGCTCACGAAAATGGCGTTTTATTGACCAAATGCGGCGTTTAATAATGTCTATATACCCCTTTAAACAAATTCTTGAATGCTGTACTCCCAGCAATGTTGAGACGAGCAGATGACTAGTATATAGCCCGCAGATTCGTGGATTACGGAATGAGAATAGTTCGTGGCTCTTCGTTAGCATCGAGGCCAGACTTAATGCACAAATACGGTACAACGTCCAAGTTGAAAAAACTCAATTGTCTCTTGTTTTCTCCCTCTTCCTTTGCAATCACATAGCTCTCAACTTACAGGTTCATATGAGCAAATGATATTAATACTGACGGTACCAACAACATCGTAACATAACAGTGATCTGTAGCAAAAGACTTTACCATGTTCACATTTAGTTGGCCATGTCGATTTACCTTAGTAATTGCATTTTGAGGGAATATGAATTTGACGGCTCACCTTATTTTTGCCTGTTCGTTTCAGATGGACGAATGCTCCGGTTCTACCAACGCCATGTTATTGTTTACAGTTAACAACGGACACTTCCATACTACTCTGCAAAGGGCATATTTTTCACCACAGCTGGAACCAAACGAGCGGCAGAATACTGATATACAGATCTCCGGTTATTGTATTAGTGATTTTACATTGTGTATTTGGTCGTGGTTCGAATAGAACAGACAATGCATATGGGTAATATGCATTTGCCAGCAGATGTATGTCAATTCGAAAAGTCATAATCCAAGGTGACCCTTTTGCAATATTTGTCTGCATGTGACTAAGCAAGAATGTTCAGCTATAGGGCGAAACCATGAGAAATGAAGAATGGCCGTCATATGAAGTGGGCAAGATATCACTTACTAAATGTTTACACATAGCGTAAGAGTTAGGCTGAGAATTACAAATCATGTGCATGCATGTATGTTCCATATTTCAGTCTATAAAACGCAGCGGCATATCGCTGAGGGGCGTTACTGTTCTACGTGAGGCAGCATCGGCTACACAGGAATAACTAGAATGGTATGCCAGAGGTAGTTATGTTACGAGAAAAAACCGCTCTATTACAGTCCAACAAATTAATTGTAGGTGTAGCTGTAGTCATATTGGTAACTTCAACGTACGTGATTACCCTCTATCCCTTTAGTCGATTTTGAGGTTCTGGGCTTCATAGTTTTGACCAATATGCTGCTCGAATCTCCAACAGATAATTAACGCGCATTATATCAAAGATAACATTAATACTGCGCTGTACATTCGCTAGTCAGCGGATTATCAATGTACCAGTCTAAACAAAACTGCTTGGGTTTCCTCGCAGTACGCCCAGTATGGCTCGGATTTGACGACACTGCATGCCACCGGCCGCGTATTTGCCCAATTAATCGGCCACACATCTTTCATTACCCCCGAATGGAACCACTGGAATGTTTTAATCATTAACCTTTGTTAGCATTGTTTCTCTTAATCAGTTGTTGGACGTTGAACAACCCGCTGTGGGACCTTTTTATAAAGCCAATTAGGATGGGGCGCTTATTGTGCTATGCAGGCAGGATTGGATTGGATTGGATAACCGATATATTCACATGCACGTTAATAAAACTCACCCCGTATCACGTTTTGTTAACAAAGCATTGCCAAGATGGAAGAACATGACAAACTTAGTCCCGGATTCCCACGAGAGATTCAGCGGAACAGGCTGCAATGGGGAGTTAAGTCTGCTGGTTCAGATTCAACTTGTGAGCGTCAACAACACTAAAAATATCTTCAATGGCTAATGGAATTCTTTCAACCATATCCATTAAAAAAATCGTGTACTGCTGCTGTGAGCTCATTAACAGTCATGCGAAGAGCGTGCGGTGCTTTGTATCGACGCCAAGCAAAGACATTCTTCGATGCTAATTTGCAAGTGCAAGTAGGAATATTTCCACCTTGACCAAAATAGTATTTGG